>OY728163.1:600664608-601914608 GCA_963277665.1 Viscum album | reverse complement strand
GAGAAATCATCTGGGAAAGGAATTATGATGGTATTACATTTATGATTCACATGTATATTCTTTCTAAATCTAATTATATTTTATACTTCTTAATTTTCATCATTTGAATGGTTTACAGATCCTTTCTTCTTAGAAAATATGAAATTGTATTTAATTTTAATGGATAGTAATTTATTTATAATTTGTAATCATTAATCATATATAACTATCTTCACTAGTGTATGTTATGTTTATTCTTGTGGAATATATAAATGAAGCACTTATTATCCATAAATATTTCACACTTCTCCCCATGAGATGATGCCACAAGAATTTCAACCTGAATATTCTTAAAATAATCTCCAAATCATGTTTTCGATTGTTCATCTCATGACCTTTTATCTTCTTGGAGGCGTGGGATAAAAATATTTAATTTCACATCAATAAATAACATAATCTGTTTTTAATAGTTAATTTAAACCATGAAAAATCCCCCATATAATGTATGTGAATGGAATGTTGTTGTTATAACCCTTATTTCCAATTTGGATAAGATTAAATTTTATTTAATAGTATATAAAACATTCATCATTTTCTATTTGTTTAGGTTATCATGATTGGAATCCATGATAATATTATCACAAATATTCTGTAATACTCTGATAGTCCAAGGAACCAATATGTCACTATTATAATTTTCAATCGGGGATTCTCCTAAATATCAATTTTCTTATAGGACCCCACAGATACCCCATTACTATTTATTATATTCCGAAATAATGATACTAACTACCTCCAAAAATCAAAAGAACTATATTTTTTAGATAGATTTTAATTTAATAAATTCATTACGAATGAATTTAAATATTCTTTATAGTGCATCATTCACTTGGAGTACATCAGAATTCATTATATAGATACTGCCCCAAAATTTTTGAGGTAATATTTAATGACTCTATAAATTAAATCAATAATTCTTTTCATATAATTGAAGATTTTGAAGGGAATAAATATGGACTGAAAGTATCCATACCTTTTTCAGAAGGTTTTCATGGGTATATTTTTTTCTTCTACTTTATTAGGTGATATCCATTCTAAAGGTTCTACTTTTGTGAAATATTATGACAAATTTTGTTGATTGAACACATCATTATCAATGGTTGGGAATGTTTTTTTTATTTATTATGATTTTTTTGAGTTCAATATATTCAATTTTGAAGCACTTGGAACCATCATTCTCATTGATAAAGAGGAAGAAATAACCCCATTATGATACACTCCAATAGATAAAAACCATTTCCAAATTCTCTTATAATTTATTTTTAAATTTTTAAAAATATATTATGGAAATTATTTAATCATTATATTATATTTTAATAGATCCATGTTTCATTTCAATTGAGTACGTAACCACTTAGTCATGAGGAAGACCAGGTAAATCGTTAGAGAATACATCAGTTTATTCCCCCACAATGGGTATGTATTTAGGTAGAATCTCTCATCTATGTCAATAATTTGAGATATATATGATTTCTCATAAGAAAATATAATCCATGCTTGAGATATAGATTCTAAATGAGTTTCAACCTCATCCTTACACATTTAATGAATTGGACGATGACTTGTGATATGAAGAGTGATCTCCTTGTACCGGTAGTTGATGTTGGAGTTATATATAGAAATCCAATCATTTCATAGTTTAACATTAATATAAAGTAATATAAGTATGAGTATATTTTTGGGGAAGTTTAGTGTACAAACATTGACCATGGTAGATTTAAATTCTTGTTTTATAATAATTTCTCTATTTGTTTCTCATTGATATCTCAATCCCAATGATTTGACTTGGTGTTTGAGTAGTGCTTATAAACTTGAAAAATATGAAACAATTCATTAAACCCAAATTAAATTATATGTTCATAATTAATGAATGAATAAATTGTATAATTTTCACCACATCATTTTTTGGATGAACCTTTATAACAGCTATATTATTTTCCAATTCTATGTTCTTTACACACTGTAGGATATTTCCATTGATTGTCATCGAAAACCATTTGCTTGGGGAATTATTTTTCATAATTCCCACATTCCTTGAAGGTGAATCAATGGGACCCATACTGAGTTCTGATCTGAATCTTCTTTTCCTCTATCATAATATTGGGATTAATTTTATGTCTCTATAATTGATTCTCCTGATTCTACACTTTTTAATACAACACACATTTCTTGGTTCCATTAATAAAGTTGTTTGGTTCTTCCTTTGATCCTTATTAAAATTAGGATGTTGGGTTTTCATTCCACCATGATATGTATCCACAGATCCTCCAATTGAAAATTTCATTCAATAAACTTTATATCCAAAATCCATAGGACTAATAAGATTCCTTAATATTTTATATTAACATAATTTCACAAAAAATCACTTCATTGCAATCAAAGGGTCAAATTAATAAAGAATTTAATAGGTTTTCTATTTAACCAATAATGAAATTGGCCACATTATATCCTATGTTGATAAAAATATTGGAGGTTTACCATCCAAGCCTTGTGATTCATTCATTGAATATTTGATTGAATCATATTTCGATATCTTAGTCTACTAAACTCAAACCCATTTTAACTTTGAATGGTCTTGGGAAATATATATTAAAAATATTTTCTAAAATACTTCCCATCATATTGAATCAATTTATTATTTTGAAATCTCGTTATTGATTATTTTTAACCACTGACTAGCTACATTTTCAAGATAATATAATTCTAGCATGAATTCCTTTTATTCAAAGCATTAGATGAAAGATAATACATTTTTAAGGAATTTAAACCATTATTTTATGATGACTAGATTAGAAGATCCAAAAAAGGTAGGTAGAATAATTAACATAATGGAATCTTCCAAAAATTTCTATTTCTTAGGATAAGGTGGGTGTTCTAAGTGATTCATTTCACTATTCATAAAATGAGTCATATGATCCCATACAATAAAATGTTTACACCCCCTACCTAAAAATTAGGCATATCAATAGTGAATTTATCACATTTTATATCACATTTTTTCATCACATTTCTTCATTTTTTCTACCACTAAATAAAATAATGTAAAATATGGATTAAAAATATATAAATATAAAATCATGAAAAGAGGTAACTATGAATTTAGAGGAATGTTTTTTTAATGATATGTAAATTATAATATAGGATTCAACAAGTTCAAGTATAGGCTATATATGGTAATTTCCGTATTAAATTTTATAATCTAAACATAAATTTATTTACTTCATAATCATTCACAAAGAGGCTATAGTTGTACACAAGCACATCCCCTGATAGTGTAACCCACCTGTGCAGCAAATAATTTTTGTCATGGAGTGGGAGATTATCTAGTTAATATCCAAATTTACCATTTAAATCATACTGAAAATAGGTACAACTATTCTAGATCCATTTATACATATAGTATCTTGGATGGGATGTAATTTCATTGAAACCACTCCCTCTATACTTTTACATAAATTCACTATGGTCTTCTATAATTAATCATATACCAATGCTACTCAGAATGCTATTCTTGTTCTAAATTCATAAAATAAGTAGACTTATACTATGATTAGAACTATAGAGACCAAATACTATAAATAATATTCAAAATTGAATTTATAATGAATATCTATTAAATACATCTAAATGATCAACAAGTATATTTTTTTTGAAGGTTAGGTACATAAAATAACAACATCAAACTATAATAACTTTTTTTATCGAAATCTCCATAATGAGACTCTACAACCCATTATAATATTATAATGTACTCATCATTATGATGATAAAATAGATAATTATAAAACATAGATATTGAATAGTGGCTATTTTCTAGGATGATCACATAGAAGAAGTGTTCAATACTAAAGTGCTATTTCATAAAATATTTTTGGGATTTAAAATACTTCAAAAAAATAGACGAATATAACATAAAATAGGGACTGGAAACACAATGGGAGTGGTAATATAGTGGAGAAATGGAATATGTATAGAGAAAATAGAAAGAAGGAGAATAAAATATAGTTAGTGATATCAAGGATAGACCCATGTTGATTCACCATCATCTTCCTTCCATTTATTGTCTTTGGAAATAAATAAACAATCATCCTATCTCAAAACATAGTCGATGGCTAAAAATACACAATTATACCACCCAAAACATTGAGAATTTCTTTTTAGAATCACATCGAATATACGATCACTCTTCTAATGTGAAGGAATATAATAAAAAAATCCACCTAATATTTCTCCCTACCAAACTGATATTCAAATGATAAAAAATCACATATCCTCACATTACCACTTGATAGAGCTATATTATAGAATATGTTAAAAATGATCAAGTGGAAATGAGTTTCAAATGAATTTCATGTAAGTATACGCTCACACAATACCCCCAATCACATGAATAATATGTAAAAAGGAAATATGGAGTGACGATCGTTATATAGTGAATATCTCAACGAAATGTAGAGTTAAGCATCATGAATATATAGATGAAAATTATTTCTAAATTTCTATATAATCATGATCACAACACTGGGTGGATGAATGAACAATAATCCCATTTTTAATTAGAAAATAGAAACCGAATAACGACATTTACAAAAGAAAAAAATTGAAAATGGTGAAAATCAAAGAAGAATGATAAAGGGATGATCTGATCTCAAAGAATACTGTCAGTTCATGTGTCAAGATAATACTAGAAATATAGAAGGTGAGGTTCATTTTTTTCCAAAAATTGAAGTTGAAACGATGTCAAAAAATTCCTATAAGATAATTAATACCACATTGAGGACATTGTAGTGCTAAAACCTTACTCTGAGTAATATTTATGTGATAATAGTCGGTCTGCCACAACAATAATTGATCTTCTTGAATATGTAGTATAATTACCCTAATCTTCACACAAATTCACCATCGACTAACTACCTGATCAATTCATAAAAAGGAAAAAATGGATATCATTAGACATTACTGATTTTAAAAATTAATTTTTATATTTTGGCTCGAACGTCTCTAGTTGAAATTAGAGGAAACATTTATTTGTAAATATATATATAGATATATATAAGAAAATTATAATATTATTAGTATATATGTGTGTGTTTTTGTGTAAAAATATTTTCATATTTACATACTTATAAATTTTATTTATTTATTTTATTTATTATTAATATTATTAAAAAAATATATAAAAAAATTATTAACAAAAAAACTAATTAACATATATATATTTGATATTATTATTATCCCTTATATAAAACGTTTTATATAAATTTATCTATTTTTATATTTTACTTTTCTTAATCAGTCGTGCATCTTTTATTCTTCATGTGGGAGGGGTGAGGTTTCATCTATATTCTCACTAAATACTCGTAATAAAATGTAGATTTTAGTGTCTTGGGTTCATTCAATGATGGCTTCAGCTTTGAGAAATAACATTATCCAGCATGATTGAGGAAATTAATTCTTAGTGGTGGTTTTGTCTCATATTCATCGGTTGATGTCTCATCATTAGTGTTAGATATTTTTGTATTTTCAATTTAGAGTCCTGAAATCCTTTGATTGAGCTGAAAAAGGGATTACAATGATTTCTACTGAGATCTCTACCAACTAGTCGACTTTATAAAATATAGTGTGTTAGTGAACGTTGACACTAACATTGAGCTCAAATCTAGTTTGTTCGTATCAAGGGTTTTTTTCAACTAAAATGGGATTCTGGAACATCTCATAGATGGGTATTCCAATAGTGGAAACATCCGGATTGAGATCTCCGGTGATGATCAGGTTATCCTTAACCATTGGTCATTCAATTCCATTCATTTTTTCATTTATTTATTGGGGGTTCATCTTGGTTTTTTCAAATCAATGTTGGTTTTTTTTCATTGGTGTGGCATAGTGGTGATGATAGATCGATTGGAATAGGTTATAGTGGATGTTAGGTGTAAATGGTGGATGGTTTCTAGTGACATCAAGGATGTGGACGGCGGTATTTATTGTAAATACAAACAAATACTATATATTCTCTATTCTGATTCATTTCCCAGGTGTCCCTATATTTCTACCATGTGGCTCATTTTCTCTCCCCAAGTGTTTACTTACATGAAATAATGATCTTTAATTTTCGTCTGTTATGTTTTTTTTCCTTTAATTAATATTCAACTATATTGTTTTGAGTCCTTTCATTGTTGGTAATAGCCAATGTGATAGATAAAATTAATCTGTTGATGATAAGTGAATTATATGATTGAAAGCATTTTGTTGTGTTAGCCTTCATTTATTCTATATCACATTCTAGGATTTTTCATCTGAAAAACTAGATTCAAAGGAGGTACCAAGTCATCCTCCAATTTCTTGAATATTCCCACCACAATCCATTTTCAAGATCAAATGTTATCTAAGGACAACTATGAAAGGTGGTGCATCCAAATCAAGGGATTGTTCATTTCACAATAATTCTGGAAAATCATCACTGACTGATATATATTAACCACTATAGAGGAAGAATATAACTTCATAAATGAAGAAAGTATGGTTCTTAAAAACAAAATGAATAGAGACAACAAGGTGTAGTTCCTCCTCTATCAAGGGTTGGCTTAATCTATTTTTGATAATATTTCCAAGGATACATCATGAAAAAAATCATGGGATACCATTGTAACAATAATCAAGGGTGTTGATTGTGTGAATTGAGGACATATTCAATCACTAAGAGTATATTTTGAAGTATCACACATGAATGATGGTGATATAATCTTCAATTACTTCTCATGTTTAATTAATATTGCTAGAAATTTGAAAATAAATTGTGAAAATGATGAGGACATTCATGTCATTGAAAATTCACATCGATCTCTAAGAACCAAATTTGATGAAGTTGTCTTTACAATCGAATAATCAAAGGACTTCAAAAATCTATCCACTAAAGAATTGATGGGTTCATTACATGTTCATGACCGGTAAATTCAAATGAATTTGGGTTAAATTATAGAGCCTTAATTATAGCCTTTTTTTCTGTCCAATAACAAAAGAATGGACAAATACAACATGATGCCATTATAAAAGGGGAAGAGGTGTGGATATCATCCCACACATTAACAAAAACAAGAACAGTTTACCAGCTTATATGAAAAAGGAAATGGAAGAGACCGATTTATGCATGGTCGTGTAAACACAATGAATTTTCAATTCCATAATGAAATGATATTTGGCCACTATGCATTTTATTTTTGTAGAAAAATGGATCAATATGAACAATCAACCATACCGAATAATCTTACCATGAATAAGTCACCACACAACCCCTTTCTCAAGAAAAGGAATTTGAATGGCCAAATGTTTGGCATCTAGACACAGGTGCAAGCAACCACCAGAGTGGTAACAAAGAGATGTTTGAGGAACTCACTAAAAAAGTTCATTGTGACATGATATTTGGAAACTCATGAAAGGTACTTATGACTGGAAAAAGGTAAAATAAAAAACTATTGCATGAATGGTGAGAAAAATTACATCTCTAATGTGTATTATGTTCCACACATGAAAGATAATATCAATATCATCAGACAACTCATTAAAAAGGGGTATGTCATACACATTGAAAAATATTATTGGTCTATAATAAAATCTCACATAAGAATTGTTTCTCAGGTACAAATGGTGAAGAAATTGAATTATTCCGCAGCATATCGACACAAAGTCCAAGGAGAGTCTCTTTGGAATCATGAATAATTACTTATGGAGATGGAATCTTTGCTTGGGGAATCTCTATTTTTTCATCCTTAATAATTTATACTCATCAAGCATGTTGTGTGTCCTACTGGTAATTGATGTTACACATCATGTATGTTATACATAAACACTCAGTAAGAAAAAATGGGTCCTTTGATAGTGGTGTTTCCAGATGAGAAAAGAAACCACTTCAGTTTCTTCACACTGATATTTTCAGACCACTTGATACACCATCACATGGATGTAATAGGAACATTATTACCTTCAATGATGAATTTAGTAGAAATTATTTGGTGAATTGCGTCAAATAAAAATTTTCCACTTTCACTATCTAATTTTTTTTCAATGATCCTTTTGATGATGAAAGTGGTCAGAAAATCAAAGTACTCAGATCTGATAGAGGAGCAGAATATACATTAAATGTATTTAAACTATTTTTATGGAATAATATTGTAAGAATAAATATATTGCAGCCTAAACGCCATAACAGTATGGCATTTTGGAACAAAGAAACTAAATCATCCTTGACATGATGAGGACCATGATGAAAGAGAATGGTCGGTCAAGGAGCTTCTGGGTAGAATAAGTGGCATACACTTCCTGTCTTCTCAATCGATGTACAACTATGAGCATCAAGTATTTGACACCACAAGATCCATGGAGATAGACAAAACATGAATGGTAAAACAAATAATCATTCGATTTGTTTTCTATGCTCATGTTCCATATGCAAAAAAAATGAATCATGATGGTCATAGTAAAAAGTGAACCTTTATCAGCTACAATGAAGAGTTTGAAGCCTATAAGTTATAAAATTCACTAACTAATAAATTTTTGGTGAGTAGAGATGTTTTCATTGGTGAGGAAAAAGCATGGAAATGGAATATTGAGGAATCAAATAAAAATATTCGATTCGAAACATATGATTCAGTGGACAGATATTATCATGATGAGAAAACATCTGCAACACCTTCTTCGGGCTAGTAATCAGTTGGCAGATGTATGGGAATACATTTAATTACTCTTGAAAGCACACCACCAAGTCAAAAATTGGTCAGCTTGTCCTCAGCTATGACTCCAATAAAGATGACAAACTTGAGATAAATCTATGATCAAACTAAAGAGAAATATCTTTTTCCTTTTATAAACATCGCGATCCTCTAAAGTTTCATGAATTTAAAAGGGAAGAATGATATAGAATGGCAATTGACGATATAATTCACTCCATAGAGAAAAATGACACATGGGAGTTGACCACACTTCTTAATAGCTATAAAACCATTAGCATCAAATGGGTGCATAATATCCAGAAACATTTTGATACCAATATTTATTAATAAAAGGTAAGGATTAACGAAAATGGGTTTAAACAGAAGTACATGGTGGACTATGAATAATTATTCACTCTTTTTCTAACCATAACATTGTGAGGATGATTTTCTCTTTTTACTTCCATCAAAATTGGCTTATATTCCAACTAGAAGTGAAATCAATCATCCTGAATGGAATTAATGAATAATAGATCTATGTTGACCAGACTAAACACTTTGTTATGCAATTAGAGGAGAACAAGTTGTATCGACTGAATAAAGACCTCTATGGGTTGAAGAATAATACTTGTGCTTTGAATGTACACATTGACAATTATATTCAAGGGAATATCTTCACTGATTATCCATATAATCATGCAGATTAAATAAATAATAATGATCATAGAGATATTATTATTGAATACATTTATGTTGTTGATTCTCTATTTATAGGGAACAACATATCATTGTTAGATGAATTTAATGGGGCAATGTCCAAGGAGTTCGAGATGATCGAAAGTGGTCTCATTTCCTTTTTATGGGCATATATGTAAAGAAACAACATGGAGGCATATATATATACATCATAATATGTATTCCAAGGAGTTTCTTGAAAAATTATAGATGGCCAATTCCAATTTTGTAAACACACCGGTATGAATGAGCATAAAACTAACAAAAGATAGAGAAGGAATAAGCATTTACTCGATGATGTTCAAAAGTCTGATTTGAAGCCTATAGTATCTCACAATCACATTGATAAATATCTTATATAGTGTTTGGATTCTATGTAGGTATATGAAATAATACAACGAATCACATTGGCTAGCTGAAAAAGAATCCCCAAGAATGTTAATGGAATAGTGGAATTTGATAGTTTTTATTAACACAATAATAAAGAAAAGCTATATGGATACTCGGACAGTGATTGGGGAGGTGATCTAGATGAAATAAAAAGAACCATAGGGTTTGTATTTTTTATTGGATGGACATCGTTCACAAATAATTCAAAGAATCAGAGTGTGGTTTCCCTATCTACATGGGAAACAGAGTAGGTGATATCATTATCTACTATTTTTTAGGGAATATGGTAGATAATCTTTCTGAAGGAGATGAATAATCCACAGTATGGATCTATCATGACATATGTGGATATTATGTTGGCAATTGATCTTTCCGAAAATATGGTGGATCATTGAAGAAGAAAACACATTGATATAAGATTCCATTTTTTATGAGATCATGTGAAATAGAAAATTATAATATTAGAATATTTTCATACTATAATATATGTGGCTGATATCTTTTCAATGTCATTACCAATAGATTCATTCAAAAAACTCATAACGATGCTTAGAATGATACCAAATTTTTTAATAAGGGGACTGATGGAAATACAAACCAATCTCTCATATTCCTCATACTGCTTCGTTCCCCATAGTCCATTTATTTTTCCCATGCCTCTCGTTTCGTCTCCCCAAGAGTCTAAATGCTTTAATGAATTCAATTTAATTTTTTATTGTCCTCTATTGTATTTCATTATTTAATATGTCATTGTATTTTTTTGATCCTTTCATAATTGAGAATAGCATATATATTAGATAAAATTTAATTCATTGATGATAAGTGAAATATATACTTGAAATCATTTTGTTGTGTTAAACTCCATTTCATATTTATAACATTGTGGGCTTGTATAGCCAACCAAAGTAATGTACTAGTGTATTGGAGTAGGATCATTAGTAGATCATTTTTATGTAAAGGAATAGAAGAATGGAAGTGGTGGAGGAAGATAGAAGTTGTAGAAATGGTATAGTCCAATGGAAGAATGGATTGATGTGGATGAGGGTGGTGGTGTATGAGGATAACATTAGTTGTGGATGGCTGGTTGTTGATGAGGTTTGTGGTCATTTGGATGACAGGTAGTGGATTCTAGAGAATTAACAGTAGATCATGATCAACGGTAGCTCTGTTTGGTAGTTGTAGAAAAGCGTCATCCAAAAATATCGTAAATAAACTAATGAATATGATTTAAGTTATTGAATTTAAATATTTTTTAATAGAGTAAAAGAATTAAATATTTATTCCACAAAAATTGTTAAATTAAATTCATAGAATTATTTAATTTCAATTCATATAAAATATAAATCATTCTAAAATATGTATATTTTATTCAATTTCTAATTCTCTGAAACGCAACAACCAAAATAATAAAATAAATTTCAAAATCTAATAAAAACATACAGAAGAAATAAAATTCACCAAAAAAAATTCTAAAAAATTGATATTTTTTAATGAACCTATTAAAATTAAATTCACCATAATTCATTAAAATAATTTGAAAAATATATATTCAATAAAAATATTCATACACTTAAGAATTAATTTTTCAGAATTTAGAAAACATAGAGATTATTAAATTCATATCCCAAAATAAAATATTTAATATGATTTAAAAAAACACCTTAGTAGATCTCAATTTTTCCACAATTAGTTAATTTCCATCCAAAACATCATTTCTCTATTAAAAAAAATAAATCCCTCAAAAACATATGTGTAAATGTTTGTAGAAATAGGCGATATCAAACTCACTCACACTTAAATATTTTTTCCCGCAAATAATTTTATTATATTTTTTAGTTTTATGAGATAGTTAAAATACATATTTTTTTTTTAAATGATTCTTTTAAAAAATATTTTCAGAGGTAAAATTTTTTTGGTGTGTCTGGCTATTTAATGAATGGTCACAGAATGTCCTACCTAAATTATAATACAAACTGGAAATCAAGGGAGCACCATCTCATTCACTATGAAGATTTCATTCATCTTAGATGAATTCACTGACATCCATATATAAATTTAGATTACTTTTTTTAATCTTAATAGTGATTAAAATATATATTTTAGTTGTAATAAAACAATAATAAGAGAAACAGTTAATTTTCCCCTTCCAATAGGTTATAGAAGAAATTATTTTTAAATTTTTTTCATTATTGATAAAAATAAAATGATTTTTATAAATCACAAATATAACCTCATTCATCGTGGATAAATAGTACCCTATAACACCCAGTTATTATTTGAGTTATTTTCTTTCAAATTGGTTTGTTCTTTTTGATATTTTTTATTTCATGCAGTATATAAAACAGTTTATTTAATATTAAATCACTATGTCTGGCTTACTTTATATGCATCACAAAGTTATCTGTGCATTATACGCAAAAAAAATTTATGATTTCTCTACATGGAACAATGGGGTTATCTTACGTAACACGCTTGGCTTTTTTCTTAGACGTATTGGGTTACACGCAAGACCGAGTTTTACCAAACAATAATATATTTTTATAAATAATATTATTGAATATCATAATACATAATCTAGTCATTAATTTTTTTATTAGAAGGGTAAAATAACTTATTAAAATATAAGTTTTAAAATTATATAGTGTAATTCATATATTATAAATTAATTAAAAATAAATATGAAAACAGATTGAATATAAAGGAAAATCTTATTATTTTTTTCTCACAATGTTTTTTATCCAAATAAATTAAGTTAGTCACAATTAGTTTGTTATATTAATGTAATATATATATATATATATAATATTCAACTGAATATTTATATGTTCACAAAATATATTCGATATGCATAGGATAAGAACAACCCCAATTTTACACATAAAATACTATATTTTTATAAAAATCACATTTACTACCATTCAATGGAGAACATATTTTAAATTTTAATTTTGTAACTTTTATAAATATTATATGTAGAAATTAAAATCACATATGAAATAGAAACATAAAAATTAGGTTTGGGATATTTTTTTGGTATTTTTCTATGATGATATTTTTTTAATAAATAAGTTAAAAATAATTAATTTCAATTCAAAACTGCTTCTACATATATTATATTTATAAAGACCTATTAAATTTCATATTCCATTAAAACATTAATTAGACAATAATTTTATCAATTAATATAATTTAGCGAATTATAATAAATTTTACTTTGAAATTGGCAATAAGAACCTAGAAAACATTTGGGCATTTTTACTTTTAAAACCCGCATTATCAACCAGTATGTGGGATTACATTCAAATTAATTTCGGCCACTTCTATGTTTCAAATATATTAAAAGTGGTTCTATATTTAGAATAACAATAATTTATATTTTATATTATGATAAACATTTTTGTTGATAAAAAATATCATTGAATGCAGCTAAAATCAATTACATTTGTTAAGATAAAATTAAGTTACAAATGGAAGAAACCATAATTTCAAGGGCCCAAATGACCTAACCAATTTTACAAAAAAAAAAGTTGAACATAGTTTTTTCCATAAAACTGACATTGTTTATTTTTTTTGTTTTTTATTTATTTTTATAGTTAATAAAATGGGTACACTAATCTTTTTTTCCTAAATGATAAGTGTCTCGATTCGTTCCCTATAAAAAACTACCACCACTCCCACCTCCTCACAACTCTAAAACAACATAATATTTTCCATGGTCTATCAAATATAATTTAATCCCCCCCACTAAATTAATCCTCCATTTTTTATATTGACTTCAACGGAGTCTCATTGGTGAAAACCAAAAGGGGTTACCTAATTAAGATGTAACATCATCCCTCAATATGCATTCATTTATTTCCATTATAAATACCCAAAAATATATCTATTAAAATATTGTATAACATAAAATATATATTAAATATAAAATGATATTTACATGCAATGTATTCTACCTACAATTACACAAAATTCAATATAATGAGTAATGAACATACTGTTTAGGTGCAAAGTTAACTATCACCTCATGACATGATGATTGATCATTTTTCCATTCAGAACTCTCATGGAGGAAATTATGTTAGAAAATTTATTATATATGATAAATATGATATTTATAATGTATTTATTCTTCTGTAATTTTTATTTAGAACATACCCTAATGATTTTAATCTCATGTAAATATGATAACTTACATTTTAGGAAATGTGGACTACGACCCCCTCAATGCAATGTGATTTATTCACAGAATATATTGAATATATTGAGGATATTTTTACAGATCCTATATTATATATATTAAATAATAAAGCTGGTTTAATGATATTATAAAAATATATACATATAAACATATGTCATTTAATTTCATTCTCCAATAGTTCAATAAAAGAGATGCAGTGTTCATGTGTAAGTATGGTATACCGTCTCCCTGAACGGTGTATTAAATTTCATACTTCTATATTATATAGATTATGATAATTAAAATATATGGATCATAAATGATATTTATATAATGTTTTACATTATTTAAAACATGATATAAGTATAATGGCCTAATCTATTACAAATTAAGAAATAAGTGAAAAAAAGAGAATATTACCCGAAACGTAACCTTAACATGAAATTGTTAACAAGATGGTAATATAAAACCATAATAAAACAATGAATGGTTTTATATATAATAATATGGTTATATATATATAAGAATATGGTTCTGTCAAATATGCATAATAAATATAAATTTATTACATTGGAGTTTTGAACAAGTATGATGAGAGTCGAGACACACGGCAAGGGAATTTCATCTCACTTTTCCTTTCCAGGACATACATTCACAATACACCACTCATTTATATTTTGTGGTATAAATAATTAACATACATGTATTATATGATTTTTATATTTAAATTTACATTCATTTATAATATTTTTTTCAAAGGTTTTATCATTCAAAATTTGTCAAATTTTTAGAGTAATTTTGTATCAATTTTCTTTCATGGAGACAAAAGTCATGTTATGCACCTATAATTTTCGATGAGGTTTATATACTACCTTCTACATGTTAAATAATTAGTGAAATTATACTAATGATATTTTATGCTTCATTTAATTTAATTTTTTACTTTTGTAGTATAATTCAATGTTACCAAGTGGTTAGAGTTTATTGAAATAACCTCATCTCTTATTGAGATTATTTGTGATTGTACTTCCACTTATAATCCATCTCTCAAAAGAACACATTATTTATATTTATCTATATATATTCATGATATATTCTTGTATTGGAACCATTTTTCTACTCATTAATACATTATATAATTAATGAAGTTTTCTTAATAAATTCATTCTATACCTCTATCGTTGGTTTGAAATATTTCTTCTTTAAAATCCTTATTTTACGAAAAGGCTATAAAAATTATTTCAATCATTATTTATACGTTTACAAAGTACCTTCAAAAAATGGTTGTCATAATGTTTTTTAACTTTATAAATACTCAATTTATTTATAAATAAATGGTTTTCAGAATTATTTCCACCATCCTTTAAAATATTCCAATGAAATTTCAAAAATATGGTTTTCAAAACATTCTCAAACAGAAATTATATATTTTCATTATTCTATGAAAGACAAATTTTGTCAAAATTTTTTGAAACTTTTTTTATAAATTTTCAATAAATTTTTTTCATAGTTATTTCTTGCCTTAATTCTATTTTTTCCAATTATTTTGAAGGAAAGAGGTTTCCAAAATGTATTCAAATATTTATTCAAAAATTTTAATGTTTATTTTCATGAAAATGGTTTTCAAATTTCTTTGATTTGTAATGATCCATTTCCTAAGATGAAATGATATTTACCTCATGAAATGTTTCCAAAATTTCATTCCAATTTATTTTCCATATAAAAAATATATATATATATATATTACTAATTCCCCTAAAGGAAATTATCCAAAGGATATATTCCAATTCAGTAATTAGTGGTTTATGTTTTGATAGAATGATACATATGTCACCTGTTTCACTTCTATGGGTCATATGATTCTTAATCCTGCTTCTTTTCATGGGTAATGATTTGATTAAATGATAATGAGACATATATTTTTTACATAGGTTATGATGTGATGGAATGTTAATTACTCACATTTAATTTAATCAGATATGATTTGATATTTATAAAACCCATCTATATTTATGGATTGTGATATTATGAAATATTTATTATATTGAAGCACATGAATGAATAATTTTTTTATGAGTTGAGTGTGACATATATCTACCTTTAATTCAATTAGTGAGGAATAATATCTCATGATATAATTATGGGAATCATGTCGGCGTGCATTATTGACTATGGGAAATAGAGATACCTAGTACCTTGCAAAGAAAGTACATCATCTAGCAATGGTGGTGTGTCATGCCCTGTAGGTGTTGTCATAATGAAGATCGAATATGGTGAAACCTGATCCGTTATAAGAAAAGAAATGTGATTGGGGATGGTGGTGTATCCCACCTTGTAGGTTTGTTTACCATGAAGATGGATGATGGGGAAGCCTGGTGGCTTATAAGTAAAGGATGGTGACCAAGGTTGATGGTGTCTCCCATCTAGTAGGTGTAGTCACCATGAAGATGGATGATAGCAAAACTCGATCCATTATGGGAAGATAGGGAATCATAATCCCTTATATGGTTAGAACTATGGTTTGGGATAGTGGTGTGCCCACCCAATAGGTGATGTTCTCATGATGTTCCCTGATAAGTTCTAGCTATGTGTATTGACTTATATGGAATGGTATCCCATGTTAATGTATGCCATAATTTCACGTCTTATTCCTATTTTATTCTGGCATGTCAATATTTTTTTTTTCATTAGCATTAATTTCCTATAACCTTCCACGTATTATATCATGATTCATGTTGCTGATCATATGATATGTCGTGTATGATTTTTTAATGTTTTGATCACGTTTTCATACCCATATTCATAGGTTTGTGGTAAAATTTCTCCCTTGATTACCATTATTGAGCATCTGAGCTCAATCCTTTTTTTGTTTCCTTCCCCGAGTTATGAAGATATTAATTTTGTAAGATCTGTCTAAGAAGGGTTCTAGTTATGAATAACCTATCATAAGATTATTTATCTCACTTATGTACTAGTGTATTAAGTATCCATTCTTCCAAAGGTATTAAACTAATTCAATCTTGGGGATTCCATTTTTTTAATTTTTTAATAATTATAAAAAATTGTTGTAATAAATATTTACTTTAATACATGGTTTTAATAGTTGGTATAAGAGACAAGGGTTAGTTTACCTTTAGAAAAATGGATGAGAAAACATTAGTGATATCATTATGCATATTTATAAAGATATGTCTGTGGATATCTCCAAGGATAAGTATAAAAAAATTAATGCTTTTGAAGATATCCTATAATTTTGGTAAAGGATAAAGTGATTGGTTTCCTAGAATGACATCCCTTTTCCGATACTAAGATTTTATGTGGAAATATAAAATATTTACCAAGGGTTAACAACTCAAACAAAATGTCCCGGGCCCAACCTGGGGTAATCTTGTACTCAACAATGGGCCATACAACACACTTGGTTTGACCATCCTGTACGATATGCTGTATAAATTAAAAAACACTTCATAGACCATCATTAAGGATTTTAATGGAATATTACTATTAATTACCTAGGATAAACCTAATTTGTATTTAACTAAAATTATTTGTAATGATTTATACATCTAATAAGTAATTTTTCATGATTATGAGGTCTTCTTCAAAGTTACATGTTTCCCAAAATGTTCTTTGTAGTTGATGTAAAGGTATAAAACTATAAGGAACATGGTTAGAATGAAATATTAAATATTTGAACATTATGGGAATTATGAAAATTGATATCCCAAGTTGAAATATCATAAATATAATCATGTAAGTGGTATGAGTATTGGTTATACTTATAAAGATACAGAGACCAAAAATGACATTAAAAAGGTTTAGGGAATTCTATTAGTATATTTTACATAAAACATAATAATTTTGATTAAATTGTGGCTAAGGAACCTTAAGAGATGATTCATATTTCATATTATGAGAAATATTTATTTTGCAAAAGGATAGTGAAGTATTTGTAATGGTTTAATAATAAATTTGGATTATTTAAGTATTTGTGTTATGGAATTCAAAGATTATGTTATATGAATCAATAAATATATAAGTATTCTTAGTATAAGTTTTCATTAAGGATTAAAAATGATATGTTAAATGATAATGATGACTTAGAAAAGTGATATTTTTATTGGGGGAAGGAATCCAATAATCAATTCTTAACATTTAGATAATGAGCATTGGATAATGAAATTTTTGATATGAATATGAAAATTGGGCAGTGCGGAATATGCTAGAGATGACTATTGACAAAGTGGTCTCTATAAAAAAGGTTGAAATTTATAACTTATTAGATTTAAATAATGTATATAGTATTCATTGGAATAAAGGAGAAAGCATTTTTTCCAAAAAAAAATTAAGTAAAATATTGCTATTACCATTTTAAGGGAATATATGATGACGATGTTCCCTTGTTTGGATTGTGACAACCAATAAAAACATTGTGATATATGTGGGGTAAATGTTGAATTGATTGTTTTCCCTTCTTTATTAATCATTGGATTTTCATCTTATATATGGGTTATAAGGTTAACCATTTAGGGAAATTTTAAGTTAAAATTTGTATGAAGTTAGTATTATTAAAGTTTTATTTTACCAATTAGGGGTTTATCAATATTGGATAACCTGATCTAACATCATCTAGTCGATGATAAGTGATGAAAAATGGAATAGTATATCATGGATATCATTGTCTATTAGTAATTCAATAATGAAAAATTTTCCTTCCTTTTTAGAGATATTGCCAAATTGGATCATGGAACAACAAAAGGGTAAGGCTTTCCTAAAATCATGAATGTATGTATTTACATGAAATTTATCAAGACTTAGGAAAAATGATCTAGAAATAAAAAATTTCCCAATACCTTTTTTTTGAACCGATTTCCCTTTAACTGATCATAAATTAATGAATTTGAGTCCCTTAACTTTTCATTGATCATTCACTTATTTGTGATTTATGCCCTCAAAACCTCCCAATTAATATTTATAATTTTACTTCATGTCCATGTTTTCACATTCCACCTATTTTCACCTATTTGGAAACATATTTATGTGATACTTTTGATAAATTTTATTTTCCAGACTTTAGTTTTATTAAAGTATGATTTTCTGTTCATTTTTATGATGTATGTTTCTATGAATAAAACATTATAGTATTCATCCTCTGATAACCCAGATAAATATCATTGGAAAATTCAATTTATTATTTGTATAATATAACTCCTTAAGATTTTTTATTTTTTTTTGCAATTTAATTTAATTTTTTGTTACATTTACTTTCACACAACATTGAAAATAATTTATTTTATTTTAAAAAAATATGGTAGGTTTCGTTATATGCAACACCAAGTTAATCATGTACTATACACAACACAAATTTTATCTTTCACTACATGGAATTCTATGGTTATCTTATGTTACATGCAAGAATGACTTTCCTTGATGACGTACCTAACAGGCAAGAGCATGCTTTTCTGGACGAACATATAGTATTGAAAAGATTGTTATTTAATATAATAATATATAACCTAGATGTCAAATTTGTAGTTATGAAAATGTTTGATTAAATTATGAAAATATATTTTTTATACAAATATAAAATTAATTCATTGATAACAAATTTATTAAAAATTAATATGAAATTAAATTGAATGTAAAAGAAAATATTAGTATTTTTATGGTCAAAGTTATATTTTATCCAAATACATTAAATTAATTGAAATTAATAATTGATATCAATGTCATATATATTTATATTTAATATTAAACACTTATTTTTTTATTATCATACAATATATTTTATAGGCATAGGATAAGAGACAACCGAATTCTACACATAAAATTTTATATTTTTATAAAAAAAACTTTTAGCATGTTTTAATGGAGAACAATTTTTAAATCCAATTTTTGAAACATGAATAAATCATATATTTCAAAATAAACATCATCATTTAAATTGAAACATAAAAATTAGGTTACAGTTAATTATTATAATTTTTCTATGAAGATTCAATTTTATTGAATTTGTAGAAAATTCATAATCATAATTCATAACTAATGTTTCCACTCAATTATTTATAAGAATAATTATATTTTATATTTGTTTAAAAGATTATTTAGAATATAATTTTTTTAATTTATATAATTTACCACAATAGAATCAATTTAACATGAAATCGATTATAAAAACTAGAAAACTTTTGGTCCTCTTTACTTTTAAAACATGCATTGTCCTCCCGTATGCGAGATTAATTTTAAATTAATTACTCCTACATTTATGTATAGAATTTGGAAAAAATAATTACATATTTTTAATTAGAATTATTTATAATGTATAATAATTACAACATACTTTTTTACCAAAACATTAGTGAATATAGATAAAAATAATTATAGTCATTAAGGTGAAATTAATCTTGATGATGAAATAGACCTGAAATTTGAAGGCCCATATGACATAAAGACATGTCCTATGGTCCTCGTTGTAATTTATTGATGTTTTATGCATCCCAAATTAATTACCTGTTCTTAGATCTTTAGTATATATTAAGTTCGGGGTCAATCCATAGGGAACTGTAGCGTGCATGAATTCAATTGAGTTAATACATAACTAGATGACGTATACAGAATTTAGAATCGAATGGGTTGATTTTGGGTTTTTGATTGAAACTAAATTTATCTACTTTGAAGAAATGGATACAGTTTGAAAGAAAACAATGGGTAAATTTAAAGAGCCTTTAAAATGGGAATAAAAAGACGTGTCGGGGCTGTGGTGATTAAGGAGGTCTTATGAAGATTGTTTAAATGGATGTGTTCATAATAATTCAATCATTCTAGATTTCGTTTTGTTACAAGATTTCCTTGGCCTCGTTCCTCTTGTTTGGAATTAAAGCAGTTGACTCCTTGGTCTGATAGTTAGTGTTATTAATTCTTTATTAAGTTCAGTCCATTATTTGAATCGTTGGAATATTTCCAATGATCATGAATGTTTTCACCATTACTTTTCCATTGTATCGCTGAGAATTCTTCCCTTGGTCCGGGTTAGATTTCTCAGTTATATTTAATAGTAGATTAAGAAGAGTAAGATGAATTACAATGATAAAACACAAATATATAAAACAACATTGAAATTACGATCCCTTCATCCACATCCCCAACACGAGGGGTTTAGTTACACATAGAAAGTGGAGGAGAAACGACACACGTGATACCTGATGGATTTATCATGTAACCGTTGAGGTAGGGTGTCGGAAGGTGGAGTAGTTGAACTATGGCACCACGGTGGCTCGGGAATTGTAGCAACAGAGCGTCTTATCTCCTCCAAAGGTTTCTAACCCCCCCAAAATCCGTAGGACAATGCCTCTTTTTATAGAAAAATAAAGTACATGGCATGTATAGAAAGTACACAACGTGTACTTTTCGTCAACGCGTTTTGGCGCCAATTTCTCCGCCAGCAGGTGACCAAACACGCAGTCTTTGTCTTTTGAACACGGTGTCGTCTGCAAGTTGAGTGTACACGGCGTGCAGAGCCGCCATACACGGTGTGTAGTATCAAAAGTTTGGCTGCCAGCCCCTTCTAGAAGAGCAGACAAGGCGTGTAGAAATTTAAACACGTCGTGTCTCTTTCAACGGCCACATGAGCGTGTAGACATTTCTCAGTAACAACCGTATCTAGAAAGTGGTACACGGCGTGTAACTCCACCCCACAAGGCATTTATCTCTACCTGGTGACATGGGTGTGTACTCCCTACTTTGGTCTGTGTCCTTGTCTGGATATACACACCGTGTATAAAATTACATGCCGTGTAGTTTCAAAATTTTCACAAGCATCCCTTGATCTGTGTATTTAGCCAGAAAGCTCCTGAAAGTAAATAGATTCACCAAAACAAAGAATATGTTCATAAAACAACATATATTTGCTGAAAACATGTTCTTTTATCAATTATACATGTGGAAATGTATACACATATCGGGTGCATCAAATTTTCCCACAAATAGTCATTTGCTTGCCCTCAACCAAAATATCAACATTTAATTAAGAGAGCCTATACATTAAAAGTAAGGCGTTTAATTAATCAAGCTAATAACTAATACAATTACTAAGGAAAAATTCTAATAAAAATAGAAAAATTCAATTTATAAGATATTAAAATCATTCCACATATATAATGCAATTAACTACTCTCATCATCTTTCAATACATTTTCAACCATTCAAAAATAAGCATGTCATTTGATGAATACCTTACCAGTAAAAGTCACACTCCACACTAAAGATATTTTTATTCAGAGTTATGCTCAATATAAGTTATATACACTATAACCATAGGTTTTCAAGATATCCTGTTCTCTACTTCAGAAAAATTGAATTACAAAAATCATGAGGGCTTTATCAATAAGGTTTAAATGTTTCTGTGGCTAAGGTTTGGTAGGTTCAGATGTGAAAATAAATTTTGAGGCTTCAAAAAGGAAGTCTAATTCCTTTAAACAACATTTCCTGATATTCAAAGTAATGCGTATGGAAAATATATCCTTCAAAAGCTCAGTCAAATGCTTTTGTAATCGTCACCATCTTCCTTAGGCAAGTAGGGTTCATTGGAAAAAAAGCATAAGGTCTCCTTGTTGTTTGTTTGTAGTTGATTTTTAAAAAAAACACAAGGGAAACCCTTATGAATACAATGGGTAGATGTTTGGTACCCATTCTGCCCCAAATAATCAAGAGGCACTCCCCCACAATTTATTTCATGGCTATACACAAAAATATGCCATGTATTGCCAACACCCACTTTAAAGCTTAAATGAATAATCATGAAAAGTATAAAATTAAATAGGGTAGGAAGGGAAATAGGCTTGTAATGTGGCTTCCTATAAATGTTGTTCATGGATTCTTTGGGTTTAATGAAGATAAAATGTGGGGTAGGTCTCATGATAAAGGGGTTGAAACAATCTAATGCCTCAATCATGTTAAAGTAATTAAATAATTTCATTATGTTTCGAAAAGAAAAACATGCAAATTATGGTAGTGATGCATATCATAAGAATCTCTCAAGAAATAGGGTATTAGAAAATAAATACGAAAAAGGTATTATAATACCTCTCAATAGTGGAAAAATAATAAAGGTACAATCAGGTCATGGCATGCATATAAATTATTAGCCTAATTAAAGTAATTTAATCAAGGATGAAAGGTTGCAATTGAGACTATATCATCAATCATTTTAAAATACATAATAACTAAAATAATCATTAATCATTTCCAAAATTTCCTACTGATAACTCTAGCATTTAAAAGATTTATTAACCAAAATTGCTTTACATTTTCAAATTTAGAGTCTAAAAATGATGTCTCCTTGGTTAGTTTAAGGGAAAAAACTAAGGTGAAAGATATAGATGCTCCCCCACATTTAATACTACACATGGTACACCAAGTGAAATATGATGGTAAATGGTGGGAAACAGGGAGAAATGGGGGTAAAATGAGGGAAAGTAGTGGAATAAGTAAATACAAAAAGAAAGAAAATAGAAATGGAAAAATACTCCCCTTGTGAAAAAGTGATACTCAAGGTGCTCCATGATACATATGACTGGCGAGGAAAAGAAAAACTGCAAACATGTATAACATCAAAACAAATAAAATGGTAGGAGAGATATATAAGATAAAGAAAAATGTCACTATCATGGGGCCTCCTCAGGGGAGTCATCATCCTGTACAGAATCGACTGTCAAAGACGGCTCAAGAGGCATGGACATGGGAGGCTCTGACTCTACATCGGGGGAACTGAAGAAGTAGGATCCGCAAGTGCTGGACTCGGTGAAGATAATATAGCAATAGGCCCTGGACCGACAGAAGTGGTAGCAGTAGGGATCACCGTAGGCAGCATAATGGAATCAGTGGCCGACGCAGGAGATGGTGGAGAAGCAGTAGAAGGGCCAGGAACGGAGGCCGATGTTGGTGGCTGAGGCAGTGGAACACTATGTTGCTGAGCAATATGCCTCAACAGATGCGCCATCCAGTCCTGGCGGCTGTCCAGACGAATCAAATGGAATACAATGTTTTCCTGGCGGCTGATGATATGAACTAACTTCTACTCCATCGTGGCTAGGTGGAGGGAAAGGGCCAGATCGATCGAGGGTGAGGGGTTAGGCGGGATAGGGGATGGGATAGAATATAAAAGGACAGAAGAAGTGGGTTCAGTATGAGGTGGGTGAGGTGGAGAAGCTGGGGGGGGAAGAGGAGCGGGGTCGGTAGCTGGGGCAGGGGGGTCAGCAGGTGGCGGGGCTCGATCCTGAGCAAGGATGTAGGCACCCCATGCTTCCGGACCAATCCCATGCGAATGAGCATGAATAAGTCCTTCCGCTAGGGTGCACATTACAAATCATGAGGAAATTAGGGCTCCAATACCCCTAAGTGGTGTGAAATAAAGGTGGTTAAAACCCTCCATTCAGGTTTCCCTGACGGCCGGTAAACATGGAGTGGAAATAAGAGGCGGTAAGATAGTGGATGTCAGGGTAGGTGTACCGAATGACACAGGTATGAAGCTACATGTCACGGCCGGTCACGACCCCCATATTCTCATGGCGGGGAAGAGGATGGTGCTGAAGCACCGGTGGGTGAAGCGAAGGATGGGGTCGACTATAATAGTGCTCTTCTGAGAAGTGGGGGAGAACCGGTGGTCAGGCCCAGTGATCTCCTGCCACATGGAAACGAGGTCAGAGCACTCGGGTCGGGTCAAGATAGAAACAGGGGGTGGGGTGATAGGATGGGGGTAGAAGCCACACCCTCGGCCAAACTCCGTTATCGTTAGAGAAAAACATTGGCCGCCTAGCCGGAATCGAACTACTGGCACTGCATTGCCAGGTGTCTCTTGGTACTCCGCTCCGTCGAACTCAAATGAAGCCGAAAACTCCAAAAATAAATCACGGAACACAGGAGTGCTGACCTGGAAAATATCGAAGAGTGTGGTGTGCCCAAGAAGCACCTCCAACTCCTCCCAAATACTGATCCACTATGGAATGATGTTGTCAAGGTACATGCCACTCAATGGTATCGGCTGACGAGAGAAGCGTCGGAACCTGTCGTATGTGAGGTCGGTGACCGGGAATACCATGCTGGGATAGGGAACACCTGCAGGTCCCGGCCTAGGTGCCAGTGCAGTAGCAACGTCTGGATTTGAAGGTTGACCTGCCGAAGTAGAAGGTGGCTCGGTGGAAGGTGTGCTCGAAGAGGGACCCGCTTCTAAGGATGGTAGTACATGGAATGTGGCAGCTGGTGCAGCAGAAGAAGGCCCAGCCTCATCGGAGGGAGTGAGTGGCGGAAGAAAGGCCATTGGAGGGAGCTCAAAGACTGTAGCATCGGGGTCCGGCTACGTAGGTGGTCGGAGTCAGATCTGATGATAACTGGACTCCTCGCCCTCAGTAGCAGAGGCTGGACGCTTCCCATGCGAATGATCATGATCTTCCATATCCTGAAATAGAATGAAATAGAAAGAAAAAAAAATAAAAAGAAAAAGGAAAGAAAAAAACAAAGAAAATGTGAGAAAACTGAAAAAGAAAAGTACACGTTGTGTAATCTAGAGTACACAACCTGTAGTCAAAAATGGAGAGTATCTTGTGTTCTCTGTACAGACACGTCGAGGGATAAAAACAAACCATATAAAAGTACACAGGGTGTATAGAACATGTACGCCATGTTCACTCAAAGGTTTGGTGGTCGTGTGGAACAAATGACATGGCCATGTTTTTATCAGTTCAGAGAAAACAATACACGCTGTGTAGGTACTTGACACGGCGTGGACTGTACACAATGAACATGGTCGTGTAGAGGGTGAGACACGGGCTGGCAACAGAGACAACAGACACGTCGTGAACCGAACACACACGCTGTGTACTAGAACATGGGGTGACAGGCTATGTGATGTTCCACACACGGAGGGGACAAGGGAAGAAGTCTACATAGTGTGTACCAAACATACAAGCCGTGTACGAAAATGGTCTTTGAGGCCATGTGAAAAGGTATACTTGGGCACGATGAAAAGGACACAGTGTGTACTGAACATACACACCGTGTATTTTCAAATTTAAAAATATTTTGTGTTTGGTCGTGTAAAGAAGTACACGGCGTGTTTTTTTCATTTCGTGGCCATGTAATGGCGGAATCCGAATGGTCGGCCAATCCGGAAAACATCCTAAATGAGTCGAAAAACATGAAACAGAGCGTGCAGAATGGTGTACCTGGATCGAAGATCACAATGTAAGAAGAATCAGAACTTGAAATGCCCCAAATCAATGGATCTGGCAAAGGTGGGTTCGGGTGGTGTTCGGGAGAAGAAACGGGAAGAATGTAGAGAAAGGGGGTGGCCGTGCAACACGGCCTTAAGCCGGGTGGACCGCGGCTTATATAGCCGAGGTACACGATGTTTATTTTTGGTACATGCCGTGTATCCCGTTTTTTTAATTAAAACATATAATTATTATAGTGAACTATATAATAACTATTATTAATACTTAAAATAAAATAAATATATCTACAAATTCTATTATACATAAACCTATACATGATTTATATTGGGAAATTCACGTCGTGTATTTTAAAATGAGAAAAAGAGTAGTACAACCTTTGGTCCGCTGCTTGGGGTGGGATTCAAACCGGTGCTCGGCCGATTCGAACGACCGCCCCCACCCACTGGAGCAAAGGTTGTTCTTATGTTCATATTTATTATATATATATAGTTATTCTATATGGACTATACACATGAAATGAACGAAATGAACGGAATGTGGTTGTTATTTAGGAAAGGATGGGGTGAAGCAGGGAGATTAGCGCGAATCGAAATCAGGCCTTTTTAACCTGATTCTGAGACTCTTCCAATCCGCCAACTTCACCCGCATGAAATTTCATATTTTTAAAACGTTTTTAATTTATATTTGAAGAATTATGGCGCACACAGCGTATATCGGGATACACATCGTGTGGTTTTATTAAAAGAACAAGTGATGGAAATGGGGTGATTTTCTGGATTCGAACCCAGGTCATGTGAAACTGGATTACGATTCTAGCCAACCGGTCCATCCCCATCATGTGTTTTATTAAAACCATTTATATAGATACATATATGGAAAATACCACACATGCCGTGTAAATAAATGGAGGAACCCCGTGCCAAAGGTAGGTCAGGAGGATTCGAACTGAGAATGGCTCGAATAAACTCCAGTGGCTTTACCATCGTCACGGGCATCATCCCTGGTTATTTATTTGTTATTCTAGAGATTAATATTATTAAGATTACAAATTTAAAAGATAAGTACATATCGTGTCAATAAGTGGGACACAACGTGTAACCTCTAGGTTGCCTCCCAGGAAGCGCCTTTGTTTTAGGTCAGTGACTCGACCTACTTAACTTACTTACCTGAGGAGTCTGGTGGAAAACGTTCCCACCATGTTGTCTGTAGGATGGTAAGATTTCATCCACTACCTATTTACCTTGAATGGTTGACCATCTTCTCCGGAAATTTCTATCGCTCCATAATGGAATACACGGAAAACGTGGAATGGTCCTGACCAGTGTGACTTTAACATCCTTGGAAATAAGCAAAGTCGAGAATTAAAGAGAAGTACCTGATCTCCAGGTTGGAAAGATTTTCATGATATCATCCAGTCATGAATGGATCTTGTCTTCTACTTGTACAAATTGGCATTCTCGGATGCCTCAAATCGAATCTCATATAGTTCCTACAGTTGGAACTTTTGTTTCTCTTCAGCTGCCTTCAGATCAAAATTTAGGGCTTTGACAGTCCAGTAGACTTTGTGTTCTAATTCTACTAGAAAATGGAATGGTTTTCCATAGATGAGGTGGAACAGGGACATTCCTAGTGGTGTTTTGAAAGTAGTTTGATAGGCCCAGAAGGCATCATCTAACTTCTTGGACCAGTCCTTCTGTGAAGTGTTAACTGTTTTCTCCAAGATCTTCTTGAGCTCACGGTTGGAGATCTCTACCTATCCACTGGATTGGGGATGATATGATGTCCCCATATGATGATTTACTCCATACTTCGACAGTATTCCTCTCATCAGTGTGTTGTCAAAGTGGGTCCCTCTATCACTGATCATTACTCGTGGAACTCCAAGCCTACTAAAAATATTTTTCTTTATGAAATTTATGACTACCTTTGCTGTGTTGTGAGCTGTAGCAGTGGATTCCATCCATTTGGAGACATAGTCGATGCAGACCAGGATGTAAGTTTTTCCAAAGGATGGGGGTAAGGGACCCATGAAATCTATTCCACAGACGTCGAAAATCTCGGCCTCCAGGATGGGGTGCTGGGGCATCTCAGATCTATGTCCCATATTACCGGTCTTATGGAACCGGTCGCAATATGAAACAATGGCCCATGCATCTTTATGCATGGTGGGCTAGAAAAATATAGACTTAATGATCTTAGCTATGGTACGGTCTGGACCATGATGTTCTCTTACTGGTGAGGGGTCATAGAACTCCAGGACACCATGAAATTCATTCTCCGGGATGCAATGGCAGATCAATGCATCTGCACAGGATCAAAATAGCAGAGGATCCTCCCAGAAGTACCTTTTCACATCATAGAAAAATCTTTTCCTTTGCTGGAAGGAGAGGTTAGGGTGAAAGACACTTGTAACTAGAAAATTAGTGATATCAGCATACCATGGACTAGGTGTTTCGTCGATCGAAAAGATGTGTTCATCAGTGAAATCCTCCATAATCTCCCGATCTTCTTCCTTCTCCAAATGAGTCACCTTGAGGCGGGAGAGATGGTCAGCATTGAAGTTATCACTCACTTTCTTATCTCGGATCTCAATATTGAATTCTTGCAGGAGGAGTACCCAGCAGATCAATCGGGGCTTCGCGTCTAACTTGTTGAGTAGGTACTTTAGTGCTTCATGGTCAGTATAATCAATAACTTTTGACAACAATAAGTAAGAAAGAAACCTATAAAATGTGAAAACCATTACAAGAATCTCCTTTTATGTGGTAGTGTAGTTGATCTGTGCCTCATTGAGCATCCTGCTGGCATAATAGATAAGTCTGAAAATCCGGTCATGTCGTTGTCCCAAGACTGCTCCCACGACGTAGCCGCTTGCATTACACATCACCTCATATTGTTCCTCTCAGTTAGGATAAATCAGAACTGGAGCTTCCACCAGGTGCTGCTTTAGATGCTTAAAAGATATGATAAAAGTCTCATCGATCTCAAAAATGGCATCCTTGGTTAGAAGATTAGTGAGGGGCTGGGCTATTTTGGAGAAGTCTCGGACAAACCGCCGATAAAAACCTGCAGGCTCGAGGAAACTGCGGATGGCTTTGATGGAAGTCGGTATAGGTTGTCATGAAATGACATCGATCTTCTCCAGGTCCACCTCTATCCCCTTCACTGAAATTCTGTGCCCAAGTACTATGCCACTTTTCACCATGAAATGACACTTTTCCGAGTTCAAGACTAGGTTATTGTGCTCACATCGTCCAAAACAAGTTCTAGGTGTCATAAAAAAATGGTGAATGATTTTTCGTAAACGGAAAAATAATCCATGAATACCTCCAGGATTCGTTCAGTCATGTCATGGAAGATGGCCAGCATAGAGCGCTAGAAGGTGGCAGGGACATTACACATTCCGAAAGATATCCTTCGACAAGAAAATGTTCCATAGGGGCAAGTGAATGTGCCCTTTTCCTGATCCTCTAGAGCAATGGAGATTTGGTTATAGCTGGAAAAACCTGTCGAGGAAGCAATAGAAGTTGTGCCATGCTAGTCTCTCTTTCATTTAATCCATGAATGGCAAGGGGAAGTGATCCTTCCTTGTGGCATCGTTTAACATCCGGTAATCCACAAAGACTCGCCAGCCTGTGATAGTGCGTGTAGGGATGAGCTCGTTATTTTCATTTGAAATCACAGTGATACCCTACTTTTTGGGTACCACTTGGAGAGGGCTCACCCACGGACTATTCGAGATGGGATAGATGATTCCTACATCCAATATTTTAATCACCACCTTTTTGAAAACTTCCTTCATGGGAGGATTCAAGCGCCATTGTGGTTTCCGAGATTGCTTGGAACCTTCATCAAGAAACACCTTGTGAATGCAAATGGTGGGGCTTTTCCCTTAAGATCAGCGACTGTCCACCCAATAGCATGCTTCCGCTGTTTGAGAACCTGCAGAAGTGAATCTTCCTACTCCTGTGATAGTTTTTCATTATGTATAACAGGAAAAGTTTGATTGGGTCCTAGATACCCATACTTGAGAGATGAATAAAGAGGCTTCAGTTCGAGTTTAGGCGCCTTTAAAATCGATGTCACAAGTTGCTCTACGTCATCCCATTCCAAACTATTAGGAACAGATGCACGCTACCAATTGTGGCCGCTCTAGCCTTCTATGAATTTCAAGTCTTCTGGTGCTTCTACTAATAGAATATCTAGAATAGTTAAATTATTTGAAATAAAAAAACATCCTAGATCATCCCCTTGTTCGCTAAAATGATTAACCATGGTGGACAATGCATAACATTCCTCATGCTCTGATAAGGAATCATGTTTGACAGCTTTGAGGACGTTATAGGAAACACTTTTATAACCTTCACGAAAAATAAGAACCCCTTGGTGCACATCGATTAGTACATTCCCAGTTGCCAAGAAAGGTCTTCCAAGTATAAGAGGTGCTTCCCGGTTATCCCCCATGTCGAGTATGATGAAATCAGCAGATAGAATTAGCCTACCCACATTGACCAGTATATCCTATAATAGTCCCTTTGGGTGTTTGATTGATCGATCAGCAAGTTGAAGGGCTACGCGGGAAGGCTTGAGCTCGTTGAGTCCCAGCGTCTTGAAAACTTTGAGGGGCAGGAGGTTCACGTTGGCCCCTAAGTCATAGTGGTTCTTCCCACACTCGCATGATCCAATAGTACAAGGAATGGTGAAACTACTTGGATCTTGGAGTTTGGGAGGAATAGAATGTTGAACCACCAAAGAGCACTCCTTTGTTAGTGCAATAACGCCCAAATCCTCCATCTTCCTCTTTTTTGAGAGGATTTCATTCATGAATTTAGCATAGGTGGGCATCTGAGTCTGGGCCTATTCAAATGGGATGTTGATATGTTGCTTCTTGAACACATCCATGAATTTTCTGAACTGGTGGTCTAGCTTCTTCTGATTCAATATTTCTGGAAAATGTATGGTAGGCTTGATTTCAAAGTGTTGGGCATGGACTAGAGGATGAATGATGCCTATATCAGCTCTGTGAATTGATGGAAGTCTGTACTCCATAAGGGTACATCTTGGAGGTTTTTGTAGATGGATTAGAGCTTGCATGAACTGATCCTGATGGGTGAAGTATGGTGGTGGGAAGAGTTGCTGCGGCTGCTGTTGGTAATCCCTTGGAAAGAATTCCATGAAGGCTCCAGTTGGATGCTCCGGTAGACCAACAACGGGAGCCTGCTGATCCTGGTACTGATTCTCAGTCGTAACATCTATGGTCGGTGCTCCCTCTTCCTTGTTCGCCAAGGGTTGTGATTGATGGTTGTGAGTTTCTATCTGTGTACGCCAACGATGAAGCATGGTCTGTTCGATATCTGGGTCAAGCGGAACTAATTCCAAAGACTTGGCGCTTATGGATCGTGTAAAACTTATAAACATACACTTTAAGCTCTACACAACACAAAAACGATATCCAGGCGTAAAATGGAAAAATAAAAGAGAAAATTTGAAATGGGATCAGAAATGATATTTTTGATAATTTTTTTATTTCTATTTTCACTTAAATCAAATATTAAGACCATTTAAATCTTATCACTAAAACCAAACGGTGTTCCCAGTAACGGTTCCAAAATTTTGTCCTCAATGTCGTTGATTGAAGTTTTATGCGTCCCAAATTAATTACCCGTTCTTTGAAATTTAGTATAGATTATGATCGGGGTCGATCCACAGGGAACCGTAGCGTGCATGAATTCAATTGAGTTAATACTTAACAAGGTGATGTATGCAGAATTTAGAATTGATTGGGTTGATTTTGGATTTTGATTGAAACTAAATTGATTTACATTGAATAAATGGATACAGTTTGAAAGAAAACAACGGGTAAATTTAAAGATATTTTAAAATGGGAAGAAAAAGACGTGTCGGGGTTGTGGTGATTAAAGAGGTCTTATGTGGATTGTTTAAATGGTTGTGTTGTTCATAATAATTCAATCATTCTGGATTTCATTTTGTTACAAGATTTCCTTGGTCCGGTTCCTCTTGTTTGGAATTAGAGCAGTTGACTCCTTGGTCCAGTTGTCAGTGTTCTTAATTCTTTATTAAGTTCAGTCCATTATTTGAATCGGTGAAATCCTTCCAATGATCATGGATGTTTACTCCGTTACTTTTCCTTTATATCGCAGAGAATTCTTCCCTTGGTCCGGGTCAGAATTCATAGTTATATTTAACAGTAGATTTAGAAGAGTAAGATGAATTACAACGATAAAACACAACTATATAAAACAACATAAAAATTACGATCCCTTTATCCATAGCCCCAACAAGTGGGGTTTAGTTACACATAGAAAGTGAAGGAGAAACGACACACGTGATACCTGACAGATTCATCGTGTAAGCGTTGAGGTAGGTTTTCGGAAGGTGGAGTAGTGGAACTACGGCACCACGGTGGCTCGGGAATGGTAGAAACAAATATTATTCTCTCCTAAGAAGGTTTCACCCCCCCAATCTGTATTCCAATGCCTCTTTTTATAGAACAATAAAGTACATGGCATGTATAGAAAGTACACGCCGTGTACTTTTCGTCAACGCATTTTGGAGCCAATTTCTCCGCTGGCAGTTGGCCAAACACGCCATATTTGACTTTTGAACAAGGAACCACCTTCAAGTTGACCTTACACGGCATGTAGAGCCACCATACATGGAATGTAGTATCAAAATTTTGGCCGCTAGCCCCTTCTAGAACAGCAGACATGGCAGGTAGAAATTTAAACATGTCGTGCCTCTTTCAACGGCCACATGGGCGTGTAGACTTTTCTCAGTAACAACCACATCTAGAAAGTGGTAACCGGCATGTAACGCCGCCCCACACGGCGTGTATCTCTACCTGGTGACATGGGCGTGTACTCTTTTCTTTGGTCTGTGTCCTTGTCTGGATATACACGGTGTGTATAAAAGTACATGCCGTGTAATTTCAAAATTTTCACAAACTTCCCTTGATCCGTGTATTTAGCCTGAAAGCTCCTGAAAGTAAACAGATTCACCAAAATAAAAGAATATGTTTATAAAACAACAGATATTTGGTGAAAAATTGTTTTTATTATCAATTATATATGTGTAAATGTATACACAAATCAGGTGCATCATCCAACACCCATTATGTGGCCATATTTCGTTCATAAACCTTCCATTATTGAGTTTTTTACTGAATTATTTAGGTCCAAACGTGGGTATATCTTACTTGTTTTTAAAAATCCCAGAAAACACTAAATTCAAATTTTATTCCCTCCCCCATTGGGTAGAAATAGTTTAAGGGATCCCATTGGAGAAAACCAAAAAGAGTTTCCCAATTAAGAGGTAACAACCACCATCAATATTCATTATTTTATTTTCATTATCTACTAAATAAACTATTATTATTCCATGTTCTTCAAAAAACAATATCCTTAATATAATTGGTTATTTTAATTCAGATATTTTTAACTAAACCAACACATAGTTCTATATAATTTATAATGAACATATTGTTTACGCGTACGGTGAACTACCTCCTCATGAAATGATTATTATTTATTTTTATTTTACTACCTATCATGGTGGGAATTATGATAGAAACTATATTTATATATTATATTTATTATATTTATAATGTGTTTATTTTTTTTATTTATAACATAAAATTAATATTTTCATCTCGTGTATGTATGATAATTTCGTTTTGAGGAAGTATGGAATACCGCACCTAAATGCGTTGTGATTTGTTCACACACTAAATGGAATGTATTAAGGATTTTTTTAGTGAAAATCATAGATATATATAACACAATAAGGATACTTTAATGATTTTATATACATATATAAATATACATACATTTTATTCACTATCTTTCTTTCAATAGATCATTAAAACTGAAGCAGTGTTCATGTGTACGTATGACTTACCATCTCTAGGATCGGTGTATTTCATTATAATATTATATAGTATATTGATTATTATAATATAAATATACTTAATATTTAAAATATTTATATGATTGTTTAAATTATGTAAATAATTATATAATTATATAGTCAAAAGATATAACAAATTATGATAGAAGCAAAAAACAGAACGAATATTACCGGAATTGAAACCTTAACATGGAATTGTAAAGAAGAGGGTCATTTAATTTCCTAATCAAACCATATGTTATATTAAATATAAAATTATTTTTCTACAAAATATTTATACTAAACTTTTAGTAATTATACCAGATATTTCAATTATTATGATGAGAGTAAAGACAAAACAGAAGGAAATTTCATCTCACTTTTTATTTCCGTGAGATACGTGAAAAATAATCCAATAATTTTTATCTTGTGGAAATTATAATGGATATATATGTATTATATGATCAATATAAATTAATTTATAGTTATATTAATATTTATTTTATGATATTTCTTTCTTTTGATTCTAGTTTCAAAAGTTACCCAATTGGTAGAGTAATTTTGCCTCAATCTTCCATCGTTGAGACACATTCTATTTTTTTCATATGTGTTTTTCTATGTGGTGTATATACTAAAATTGACATGTTAAATCATAAATATTATGAAGTTAATGATATTTTAATCTTCATGTAATTTCATTTTCTTTCATGTGTAGTAAAATTCAATGTTTCCGAGTGGTAAGAGTTTATTGAAACAATCTCATTGTTTATAGAGATTTTTTATGATAATAATTCCATTATTGAAATATTATGATCCATATCTCAATAGAAATAATGAAATATATTATCCTCTTTATATTCATTCTATATTTTTAGTTTTAACAATTTCATACTATTTGGTACATATTATGATTAATAAGTGTTTTTAAGAATGTAAAACGTTACCTCTATCTTCAGTTGAAATTATTTGTTCTTTCAAAACTATGATTTCAATAAAGGTTACCAAAATGTTTTCAATAATTATTTATATGTTCTCAAAGTATTTTTAATGAAATTTAATTAAATATTTTTTAAATAATAATATATAAGCTTATAAAATATTTTCAATGAAATGGTATTCAAAATGATTTCATGAAATATTTAAAAAAATTAATTGTAATTCAAAGAAATATATTTCATAGCGTTTTCAAAATAGATTATATAGTTATAAATATATGTAATGGAAAAATATTTTAATTTTTTAAGAATATTTTATAAGTTTTAAATTAAAAAATTTCAATATGATTTCGAGCATTCACTATATGTTTTAAAATCATTTTCAAGAAAAAATGTTTCCAAAATGTTTTCTATTATTTCTATATATGTTTTCAATTTTATTTTCAAGAAAATTGTTTTTGAAAATTTATTATGTTTTAAATAACATTATTAAATAAAAAAATTATATTTACATCAAGTAGTATTTTTAAAATATCTTTTCATGTTATTTTCCATCTCAAATAACATATTTTTATTTTACTCGTGCCCTTCTAGAAAATTATCCAAATGTTCCAGTCATTTTTTTTATTCAGTGGATTATGTTATAATAAAATTATGCATATGAAACCAAATTTTCTTCCACATATTATATGATTTTGAATCCGGATTATTTTCAAATGATTATTCTTTGATGAAATGATTATTAAAACTATATCTTTTTCATATGTTATGATGTGATGAAATGATAATGATTTCCATTTAAATAAATAGGTAACGATTTGATGTTTAAAGAACCCATATGTTTTATAGATCAAGATACGATGAATGTTTTATTATATTCTGAAATATGTATGAATGATTTTATTATGAGATGGGTTGGAACTATATCTACTCCAATGACTTGGGTAAATATATATATCTCATGAGATAATTATGTGAATCAATTAGAAGGGGCTTGATCCCCAATGGGATGATAGGGAAAAGTGATCTTTTATAAGGAAAGGACTATGACGTGGGCAGTAGTGTGTCATGCCCAATAGGTGTAGTAACCATTGAGATGGAAATGGGGAAACATGATCCCATAAATTAAAAGGATTGTGACTTGGAATGCCGGTGTTTTCCAACTATTATGTTTTGTCACTTTGAATATGGAAGATGTGGAAACCTGATCCCTTACATAGAAATTACTTAACTAGGGATGGTGGTGTGTCCTACCCAGTAGTTGTAGTCACCATAAAGATTGAATAAGGGGAACTCGATCTATTACTGGACTATGGGAAAACCCAATCCCTTAAAAGGAAAGAACTGTGACTTGGGATAGTGGTGTGTCCTACCCAGTAGGTATAGTTCTCATGAAGATCCATAATAAGGTCCATCAATGTGTCTGTACTTATAGGGAATGATAACACATGTTAATGTATTCCAAAATTCAATTTATTATTTCAATGATATTATTTCATGTATTATTTTATTTATTTCAATATGATTAATTTTCAAATTAATGTTCATGATTTATTCCAGGAATAATTTTTTTCTCTTATTAAATAATGGACATGTTATTATAATGTGTGGTCACATTCTCATACCCTTATTCTCATGTTTATTCTTACACATGTACCTTGTTTATATTTATTGAGTATCTGAACTCACCAGTTTTTGTGTTTCCTTCCATATTATATGAATAAATATATTATGTATAATGTGTCTAATAAGGGTGATAGTCATGAAGAAATTAGTGAGAGATAATTTAGCTGACTTTTGTATGTTTGTTTAGGTTTCCATGATTTTAAATGTCCTAAATAGATATATGCTTTGGGATCTGTTTTTGTTCTGTCTAAAGTATTCTGAAAAATTGATGTAATGTATATATATGTAAAGATAGGGTTTTTATATCCCATATTCTTAATGAGATATTTTTTTGAAAAGACCGTATATTTTAATTCATTCCTAGCCATATCTACTATGAAATGCACTTTTTTGATCACTTATTAAATTTGAAAATTGGTTTTATTAATTAATAGAAACCCACCCAGTCCCCCTATATCAGATACTCTCTATGGGATCAAAATAGCCTATTTTTCTCTATTTTTATAAGACTTATAAAATTATCATTTCAGTTAGGTCACTAAGATGATTGGTTTGTTTAAATTTGATTCCTATTAGGTTGTGTTACAATTTCTATATTTGTTAAGTTACGATCAAGTTCCATAAATATATATCATACATCACTCCCTTTCATAGCTCATTCATAGAATATCTCTAAAAATAGAATTTAATACAAACTACACAATCATAATCTCCCAATAATTTCCGAAATTTTCCAACCCCAATAACGTTCATTTTATTATCATATTGGATTTAATAAATTAGGGTGTAAATATAAGCCAAATGTCACACTGTTTTTGAATGAATTTGAAAATTTATAACCATTTTATACAAAATATCATGGAGAATTTTTAAGTTACTATATATAAATAAAAACATTGTAAATAGTGAACTATATCCCCAAAACATAAAGCTCAATATAGTCCCCAATATTAAAGCCTAAAGTGGGAAAATGATTATATAAAAATTGATTTTCAATTTAGTAGTTAAAAAATGGGTAAGGGATTACAATAAAGTTCAAAAATCATATTCCCTTATATTCAAAAAAATCTAATTATTTAACAACATAATTTTTATTATTAAGCACAAAACATTCTCTATACAGTTTAAATGGTAGCATGATAAATACTTTCCTACAAATGTAGTTGAATATAATTTATTTAATGGGTTAAAGTATGATTCACAGTGAATCTCGACATAATTTTTGACTGATTATAATTCAATAAGTGAACACACAAGAAAGAAAAAATACTCAAAATTTTCAAAATAGTTAAGGGGCTTCCCCATACTTTGTTTTGAAATACAAGTGTCCCAAATGTATACATAAGTTAAAAAAGAAAACTCCACTAGTGAATCATCTTTAAAATCAGAGAGTTTATACTTGATAACCCTCTATTTACTTTTTTAAATATCTCAAAATACATCATTAAAATTCAAAAAATATGTATATAATTTAACTTAAAATTAGTCTTGTTTATTTGAACAATTATATCCACACAGGATTGATTTATGGAGTTTAGTCCTATGATTTATTGTGAGAATATTCAATTTTCATTTTATAATTTTTCACATTGAATCAGCAATATTATCATTCGATAATAAAAATAACCTATATAAAAAACATTAATTAACAAAATAATTCAATAAAAGAAAATTAATAATCATTGGAGAACCCCCCCCCCCCCCCGCTATGGGGTGGTGCGTTTTTATTATCTGTAGCTAGAAAATAATTATATTATCCCCATTCGGATGGTAGTTTCCCATTATTGATTACGAAACATAATATTTTTTAATTCCCATCGTTAATGATTTTCTATTTGTGGAGTACCACATCTGTGGATTCAATCAAGTTTCTCTCTTTGGATGTGGACCACATATGAAATAATGGAGTGGGAAACTGTGTTAACAAGTATTTCCCTCCATCATCATCGTGAGTATGGGAGTGAATGGGTGGTGGTATTTTATCTATATTATGAGACATATCCTCTCATAAAAGCCTTTCAATTATTTTTTATTGAAAAACAAAAAATGTTTCGTCATCCACTTCTGATTCTCAGAACAGATCTATAAACTATTCTTCAACAGTAGCTCCTAAACTAGAATTTACAACCAAAATTTAATGTTCTATTAATTCAATAGTAGATGATGCTACAAGTTCATTAGAACTATGTAAAATAAAACATATATGGATTTCATTATTAATAGAGAAATATTAAAAACACATTCAAGATCATGTTCAATAAATTTAAACTTAAATAAAAATATTGATTCTTTAATAAAATTTTCAACTCCTAGAATTAGTTTAGTTTGTCAATATTTCTAAATAAATAGTGATCCTCTGAATTTTTTGTGGTAGGAGTCGGGTATGAATCCTCCTCCATTCTGTATTCAAAAGACACCAATCTTATTTTACCAAAATTAAATGGAAATAGAGAAGATATATAGTGATTCATTGACCAGTCGAGTCAATGATAAAATATTAGATAAATAAATGTAATCTAAACCATTGTAATGAATATCATGGAGAAATGATTATAAAAAATTCTAGTGTCATAAATTTAAGCATATTCCATCTCAATTCATCTCGTTAAATAATATCCATATGGTGGTTCTTGAATTTGAATCATTAAATCCAGCGGCATATCAAGATAAAAAATTAGAAGCTCTAACTTCTTCAATCTTATGTTTACTTTTTATTTCATTATCCTTTTCCTTCTAGAATATTGTACTTTAGTGGGTTGATGGAATAATTCCTTATCCTCCTAGTTTTATTTTATATTATCTATATCTTTCAGAAACAATTACATGATTTCATGAGAATAATTTGATTCACCGTCAGTAAGATCTTGATTTTTTCACTCTTTAAAAAAACAATGAATTAAACAATCATCCTTCTAATGTTTCCCAGTTAGATCAAATAGTGACAATGAATCGGAATTGTTACAATTCATTACAATTGTGTTTTTTAATTAAAGAAGAATTGGAAAAATGAATGATACAAACATTTCTCCCCCAACAATGATTATAACATTTGATGACATCATTTTCATGAGGATGATCAAATATAGATTTATAAACCCTAGATATAGCCTAGTTGCTAAAATAAAGGTCACTCTCAAGGAATCAGTGTAGAATTCCCTATTGGTATTTAATAAATTCTTTTTGTGATCATAAATATTTTGACATCAAAATATGAAAAAATGAAACAGTGATAGAAATCACAATGGGAGTAGAGAGATTGTGATAGAATAGAAAAAAAATAAAAACTTTCATCCTCACTTAGTGCATGGTTTAAATCTCGAAAAACACACCAATTTCATTCAAAAAATTGACCATTAGAGTGAATATTCACTTTTAACACATGAAAACTCTCCCAAAGTGAATAAATAACCATATAAAATCACTCTAGATAGTGATTCATTCCAGATCAAAGTGAACTTCAATGGATCAATAATAACACTACCTCACCTAACCACAAGATAATTATATTTAAGAGAATAATGGAAAATATATAAAGGTGAAAAGAGTAAAAAAGAATTCCTATGCATGAATAAACTCATGCACCACCAAAAATGACCTTTAAAATAAAAAAAAAGAACAATTGAGTGATAATAATTATAAAGTGAAGATCACTTGGCCATAAAGAGATTAATATCTTGAAGTTGGAATTGAAAATTATTTCTAAATTTATAGAGAATTTGGATCACAACACTTCGAGGAAGAATGAAAAAAATTATTGTTTTTAATTAAGAAATTGAAATATAATTATAATATTTAAAAAATATTTAAAAAATAATATATTTAAAATTGAAGAAGAATAAGAATCAAGGGTAATTCCAAAATCAAAAAATCATGTCAATTACCGTGTCTAGGGAATACTGAAAAAAGATGAGGATTATCTCTTCTTATTCAGAAAAAAGAAAATATAAAGGGTTAAAAAATCCCTAAAAATAGTGAATATGACGTGGTACACTTTGACGTATTGATCCTCAACTCCATGTAGTATTTTTGTAAAAATAGTCAGCCTACCAAAACAATCTATTCTACCCTCAAATATTAAGTCCAATTCCCATGATTAGCACCCACAATGTCCATCACATGGTTGTCTGATCCTTCCATATAATAAAAAAATCACTAGTAATAGACCTTAGTGGTTTTAAAATTTAATATCTTTTTTTAGGCTTGGATTTCTCTCATTAATGTGTTAGAAATCACTATATATATATAATTTTTATTTTATATTTCTGAAATTTATATTAGAATTATTTGTAATATATATATATATATACACAATAACTATTATAATATTATTAAAAATAATTATTAATATATATGTATATCCATTATTTTTATCAATTATATTTATTTTTTCATTATTCTATTTTCATTTTTCAGTTTTGTTATTATTATTCCATGAAGCCTCTATTATTATTGGGGGAGGAGTGTGTCTTCGGCTATCTTTGCGTGGAATCCTTAGTGACACATGGGGAGCTCATTGGTTTAGGTTCCTTAAATAATTGTTACGACTTCGATATATCACCTCATGTAGTGGGAATGATTACAACTCTTCTCGACAACGATGTTGTAACAACGTAATTATACGAGATGTCATCATCAGCTCTAGAGTGATCTAATTATAAATGTTGTGGCTCATCTTCCTCTGGTAGTGGTGAACATAGGTCTTTTGAAAAAGGTGATTGGTATATCTATTATGTTGTTTTTTTCTTGAGCAGATATGGTGGATGGGGGTTTTCTACTCTAATGGTGAACTAGAATATTGTTTGATTGCATCAGGTGTTTGTTCATATGAAACATTCCTAAAGGTATTCTTAAATATAATAATTTTAAAATTGGGAACCCCAGGTTTGTGATATCTAGTCATGAACATGTTCTACTATACCTTTGGATTGTCGATGTTGATCATATCCTATATTTATTTCTTGGGGATCATATTGGTATTGGAAGATGACCATTTGCGATATGGTGTTCGCCCCCTCCTTTTTCAATGTGGGGCTGGTGGTGGTGGATGGTGGGTTTAAAAACCCCGCCAAATTAATCTAGTGGGATAAAGGAATGCAGGGGTAGATAAAATCTATAATAAAAGGTTATCTTCCATTACCTTCAGCATCACTTTCAGAGTCACCATTTCATCACCAATGATCTATATTTGAGTGTGGTATTTGTGAACTTTTTACCAATATATTGAAGAGAAATACTATGGGAATTTTATACATGTAATATTGATGGTGTGCATAACCATTTTACATATTTTATATCCTTCAATTTTCTCGTGGTTTTTTTACCCGTCCATTTGAACGTTTTTTCACATTACATCTGGTGTTATTTTTTCAGCATTTTCACTTCATTTTATTTTGTGATAATTTCATCACCATTAGCCATTCCATTTTCAGTCCCAGATGAAGCTAATATTTTCTCATATTTTATACTATAATTTAATTTTTATTAACCCACTATAGTTTTATTTAATAGGCAATTGTTACATATTTATTTTTTTGTGTTATTTTTAGCCTAAATGCCAAAATAGCCTAATTCTGGATTTTTAACAAATATTTGTCACTGGGGTATTTTGTTCATTTCTCATAAAATAAATATAAAAAAATTGTGATTAAATTTTTATAGAATCCTTATTTTATTTTACTTATTTTTTTCTGCAGAACATGGGGCTGAATCGATCATCTAGATGCCTTAAAAAGACAATTAAGTTGATGATTTCTTCAAGCGAACTGCGTGGACCCCACCTCTATAACAGAAGAACAATTATCTCTACACACCTCATAATTATGTTATTTCACATGAATATGCAATATTACTCAATGTATCATTCACCAAATAAATTAAATGGAATTCGGAATCCATTTTTGGGGACATTTAACGGAATATATATGGAGGAACCTTCAGGAAACCTTCATCTAGAAAAAGAAACCCCCAATACAAAATTCATAATTCCTTCACGGCGTGGCCAATGAATCTGAAATTTTGATAGAAAGCTGAGGAGACATTTTTGAACATAATTTATGAAGACACATATTACATATTAGCTCATTAATGGAACATCCACATGGAAACATTCTGATTAAATGTTTTGTGTGTGAATTCGTCACCCCTTTTCCATATAAATATGTGTCCCTTCTCCCAGTTTATAGATACACCTTCTATGAGGTTGAGGATAAGTTTTATTATTTTAATAGTTCTTCATATTTTTAATATACATTATTTTATTCTTCTTCATCGTATATCACTTCTTTCATTTTATTTATTTTATCTTCTCCCACTATTGTTCCCTTCTGAACTCCATTTAAAATAGAGAAATAAAATCAACTCTTGTTCAAGGGAGGGAATGGTGGATCGATTGAGTTTTATTATTCATTAATTTATAATCTCTTTATTCAATTCTATGAATTTTAGAAATGGTTAAATTTATTATGTTTGCGGTCATCTCATTTTCCCTATCGTCCGAATTCTCCTTCTTGTTTATCATTTTCCTTCTCTTAATTATTTTTGTCATGCATATGATGGAGCATGTCATTGATAGTGATGGTCAAAAAATAGGTATCCTAGATGTCTTAAGGAAAACAATTTCCATGTGTGTTGAGGTCTTGGTATGGGGTAATGACATTCCAAACAAGAAGGTGTATTGTGACATGTCTTCATCAATATAGTGAATTGAATATTGCGAATTCTTTTAAACAATGATTTCTTCCACCATAAAATACCAATAACTATTTCCTACCTTCTTTCATATAAAATCATTTTGTTTATGAATTTAATTATTATATATAATATTTATAATTGATTCATAATTTCAAATTCCCCCATATATATTATTTATGTTACATTTATATTAGTAAGATAATAATAGTGACAATAGAAAGACTATGTATTGCAAGTGGCCTCCTTGAGATCGACCCTAGGTTGTGCCACTATGGTACAATCTTAAGAGAATAAAACATTAATTTAATAGGTTAAATTGAATGAAATTCCATCAATCAATTTTGTGACATTTCTGGGGAGGCTAAGAGCATGTATACATTCTTTTTCATTAAAAAAAAATTTAAAAAAAAGATCTCATTTCATATTATTCTTTAAGTCCTGGATTATTTGAGTAATTTTTCATATGCATGGCATATTACTGACATGTATAGCATGGTGGATTTTTTTGAAATTCAATTTTCACAAAATGAACAACAATTACATGAAAATTCTGTGGTAATTCATGAGAATTCAAGAATGCTGGAAAAAGCAAGCCAGAAGGTGGCATCGCTAGCCACCCACGTTGAAGAAGCTAAAGTCTTATGGAAAGAACAACAAAAAATACAAGATATGGAGAATGAAAATCTTGTTCCACCTATATTTGATGAAGAAATTATAGATGTTGAATAAATTATCAAAGATCCAATTCCCCCTCCAACAATTGAGTTCCCAGCTGCCTTGCCTGATGAAAAGGAGCCTGAAGCTGAAATTTATGAGGGTGATTTAATTTCTAAACCTTAATTTTATTCAAATTTAATTTATTCTGAATTGAAAACTAATTTTCCTTGTGAATATATTGTAGATTCATCATCACTACTTCAGTCTTTGAATAATGAAGAAGAAGGTCCTCATGTTGAGGAGAGAATGGAGGTGTCTATCGAGTTGTGCATTGGTGCATTTGAGGATGTTGACACAAAAGAAGAAATAATTGAAGAACAAATTTATGAAATTGAACCAGAAGAGAACCCACTTCCTATTCTACTAATTTCTCTACTAGCTGACACTACTCTCCTAAATGATCAAAACAGGGAGCACCCCTTTATTATTTTCCCTCCCCCTCGACAACTCAAATTCTTTCTATCATCTCTTTTGGTTGTTGGGTATATTTTTCTTTTCTTTTGGGGTTCTCACATCTGGTATCTAGTGATGGATGTTGAGGGAAATAATTTTTTGTGGTTTTTGAGCAAGAAATCCCATCCTCCTTTAGATTTGGGTTATGATACTGGTACTTCTTGACTAAGGGTATAAAAAATAGAGCACCCGCTTGGGGGGTCAAACCAAGCATTATCCCTCCTTTTTAAACATTCTATTTATTTTTCGTTATTTTTATAATAAATATATTTTTTATTTCTTTGTAGGATGAATTGGAAGAAACTACGATCCTAACTCAAAAATTCCACTCGAAAATAAAGACAGGTTGACTCTATCATTCTATTTAGTTTTTCTACACATATTTATAATTTTAAATGCTAAAAAGAAGGGTAGTGGAGTATATGTGTTGGGGGAGCTTCAACCTGGTTAGTTTTTTTTGTGAATTTTATTTTATCATTTTTTATTTTTTATGATCCTTGAACATTAATAAATATTATAATCACTTTTCACTAATTAATTAATTCTGAGAAAATTAAAATGATTTTTCAAAAAATGGAATTTAAATGATTGTTGAGGTGAAAACCGTTTTCATTAAATTGGATGTTAAACTTTTTTATGAGTTTAAGTTATTTTTGAAATCCATGTCCATGAAACACTGACTCAAAATATTTTTCCAATCCTGTGAGGTATTGTAAACCACTTTGATATATTCTTTTCAATACCAACACATTCCTGAGAGAGACATGGATTTTGTGTGAGAAAGATAATTTGTGATTTTCCTCATTTGAAGATTTGGATTTCATGGATTGTTTGTAATATGATTGAGTCACTACATTGGCTAGCCACATATTATCTTGAGACCCACCTTTAAATATATCGTTTATTTTCCAATAGATTCCACGAATTTACTTATAGGTTTCAGCTACATTACAAACTAATTTATCCTTACCTACCCATACTCTTACTATTTTTCAAGGATATTTCAATTTTTAGTGTGGGGGAAGGGCCTTTTGTGTGTCTTTATTGAGATGTGTTTCTTGATGGGTGTTGTGAGGTGTGATTCCACATTTTGTGCAATGAAATTATTGGTTATTAGTCATCATTTTATTTTTCTTCATTTGTTTCAGTTATTTTTCCATAAAAAAGGAAAATAAATTTGTTCCTTTGTGGAGCTTAAAAAAATGTTGTGCCTATCTCGAGCTTTAAAAAAATAAAAAAAATAAAAAACGGGGAGAACATGTATTATATTATTAATTGTAATTTTTTATTGGATCATGTAACATGATATTAAACAATTTGGTTGTGTTTTGTTTCACATTATCAAAGAGTATTGAGTGAGGAGGATTCTGTGTTTTCACGTGATTTTTCATGCATTGTACCTAGGAGTCAATCCTTCTCTTTCTAGCCATGAATCATTAAATAATTTACCCAACAAACCAATTCCACAGAGTCATTTTAACCTTCGATGAAAGCACAAATTATTTAATTAATTTTTATGTTTCACGGTGTTCAGAAGTGAGAACAGTCACAAGCCTATGATGATATATGAAACTTTCAAGTATGATCATAACTCCTGAATTAATTTCTTTTGAGTGAAGAGTGACAAAAAATTCAATGAGGGGTAGGTTGTCATTGAGCAATGGAAGGATTTATGAGGATTATAAAATTTAATTTTTTGGAATGAAAATTAATTGAATCTATTTTTCATTGAAGAGACATGATGAAATTCTATATTTTATATGATCATGGATGTTTTCTCATATTTGATTGTTGTGTGAATTTTGATTTGAATATGCTGTAATTTACCAGGAGTACAATGCTTATGTGTAGGGGATTGATGAAGATAATGTTTTTTCACATGTTTTATACTATAATTTAATGGTTATAAACCCACCATTGGGTTATTTAATAAGTAATTGTTACATATTTAGGTTTTTGTTTTAGTTTTAGCCTAAATGCGAAAATGGTCGAATTTTGGATTTTAATTGATTTTTGTCCCATGGGTATTTAGGTCATTTATCATAAAATAAATTTCCAAATTTTGTTGTTAAATTTTTTAAAAATCCTTATTTTATTTTCATCATTTTTGTCTTATGACCCAGGATCTGAATCAATCATATAGATTCCTTAAATAGTCAACTATGTTTAAGATTTCATCGGGTAGACTACATGTATCCCACCTATATAATGGAAGCATAATTATCTATAAACACCTCTTAATTATGTGATTACACATGGCGATGCATGATTACTCAATGGATCATTCACAAAATAAATTAAATGGAATTTGGAATCCATTATGGGGGATATTTAACATCATATTTGTGATGAAACCTTTCTGGAACCTGAATCAAGAAAAGGAAACCACCAATAATATATTCATAAATCCTTCTAGGAGCATCCAGTGAAGCTAAACTTTTGAGAGAAAACCGAGGAGACATTATGGAACATACATTATGAATACACATATTACATATTCATTCATTTAATGACACATCCACATGGAAACATTGAGATTAAATGTTTTGTGTCTGAATTTGTCACCCCTTCTCCCTATAAATATGTGTCCCTTATCACAGTTTATAGATAGCCATTCCAGGGGGATGAGGCTGAGATTTATTATGGTAATTGTTCTTTATATTTTAATTATAAATTAGTTTATTCTTATTCTTCATATCTCACTTAATACATTTTATTTATTTATTTTGTTCGCCCACCATTGTTCCCTTCACAACTCTATTAAAAATGGAGGAATAAAATTGGCTCTTCATCAAGGGAGGGAATGGTGGATCGATTTAGTTTTATTATTCATTAGTTTCGAATCTATTTATTCAATTCAATAAATTTCAGTAATGGTTAAATTGATTTTTTAAGTGGTCGCCTAATTTTCACTATTGTCTGAATTATGCTTCTTTTTTATCATTTTCCTGCCCTTCAATATTTTTGTTGTGCATATGGTGGATCATGTCAATGATTTTGATGGTCAAAAAAGGAATCCTATTTGTCTTAATGAAAAAATTACCTTGTATTCTGAGGTCTTGGTATGGGGTGATGACATTTTAAACGATAAGGTGTAATGTGATAGTTCTTGATCACTATATTGAATAAAATATTAAGAATTCTTTTAAAAAATGATTTCATGTGGCCTCTTGAGATTGACCATTGTGGTGCCACTATGGTACACTCTTAAGAGAATAAAATGTTAATTTAATTGGGTAATGTGAGTAAAGAGAAATAAATTATTTCCATCAGTCCCTATAATTTGTATAAGATCAATGGTTTTGGCCTGGTGGTGTTCACATTTTTAGGTATTAATAATTCTCATAAATTTTTGTATTATCTATTATTATGTGTGCAGTTCATGTTTCACATTAGAAAAAATTTATTGATATTATTACATAAACCATTGTAAAACATAGAAGGTTATGTAAAGATGGCGTGTTCAGATGGTGATTACATTTGAGATCAAGAAATTCAACAAATGTAATATTTCATTGTGGAAAATGATGATTCAGGAAGCGCTATGGAAATATAATTGTTTACCAAAATTTGGAAAAAATTCGGCTGGTGTGATGGAGGAATAATGGAAAAACATGGACGAAAATTATATTTCAAAAATTCATTTGTCATTGGAAGACATGGTCTTATCAAAATTTTTTCATAAAAAACAATGAAACAAATATGATATATTCTCACAAAGTTATACGAGTCCAAGTCACTTCACATTAAAATTTTCAAGAAGATAAAATTGTACACTCTTCAAATGTTGGGGTCATCATCCATGACATACCACATCAACAACCTCAATACCCTACTTTCTCTTCTCATAAAATTGAGTTACAAAATTTTGTATACTAAACGTAAAGAGATTTTTCTTTAGATATTTCCATATTTGTATGACCAACTATTCATAGACCTCACCAAAAATATCCTAATGGATATGATTTCCTTTAATGATGATTCATATATGGTTCTCGATAAATAAATTCGGTGCAAGAACAAGGAGGATAGATATACAACTTCACATCAGGGACATACTCTATTAATGGAGAGAGGAAGGATGATGAAGTGCGTTTCTATGGGTAGCCAAAATCATGGCATGTCCAAACAGGCAGTCAGAAAAATAATGTCACATGTTTCAATTGTGGAAATAAGTTCCATGTCAAAAAGGTTTTTTGGAACAATAATAGTAGTCAAAAGAGATCTATAGGGAATGTGACTAGTACATTTGGAAGCGAAGATATACTAGTAATCAAATCAGCGACAACTTCTTGAAGCAAGAAGCATCTGAATGAAGCATAGATAATCGACTCTAGAGAAACATGACCCATGATGTCTCAATGGGAATTGATTGACCAATATGGAACCATCCCAAACTTACTTTTGTATGTGGGGAATGATAGCACATTGAATACTATTGAATTTGGTTCTATCAAATTGAAGATGCATGATTCCCTAGTACGGACCGTTCAAGGATAAAATCGTGTGAAGGAACTGAAGAAGAACTTATTCTTAGTAAGACAATTTAATGATACCAGATTCCAGACTCACATCATGAATGGATTAATGAGAATTTTAAATGGTTTTCTTGTTTTAATGAATGAGGATAAGATTTTAATGATCCAGTATGTTCTTATGGGTGAAATGTGCAAGGTGGCAGAGATAGTTGTTTCATTAACTACCTCGACAGAAGCGTTGACAATGTTATGGAATTTAATGATTGGCCATATGTCCGAAAGAGGCTTGTTGATTCTTAGGAATCAGAAGATACTTCCAAATCATAAAATGTTTTCCTTAACATTTTGAGAGCATTCTGTTTTGAGTTAGAAACATTGGTTAATGCTTGAGATGTCCAAAAATATAAGTCATAAGATCGTGGAGTTGATCCATTCAAATGTTTTCCAAGAACCAGTTATATCCCTAGGATGATAAAGGTAAATTGTATCGATTATTGATGATTATTGCAAGATATATTTGGTGTACACAATCAAGGGGAATGGATATGTTTTTTAGGTCTTCAAAACAATTAATGCACGGAAGGAGTTTGAATTTGGAAAGAATGTGAAGTGTCTAAGGACTAAAAATGGTGTAGAATATAAAAGAGAGGATTTGGATACATTTTTTCGACAGCATGAAATCAGGAGACGATTCACTGTGGAATACACTCCTCAGTATAATGGAGTGTTAGAGAAGATTAATAGAACCCTACTGGATAAAAGAAGGGTGATGTTGAAGACTACATGAATTGGAAAAACATTTTGGGCAGAAGCAGTGAATACAACCTATTATGTGATCAATAGTTCTCATACAATGGCTATTTATCTAAATACACTAATAGAGATGTGGACTAGTAAACCTGTTTACAATTCTATGTTACACACTTTCAGATGTTATGTATATGCATTATTTAATGACTAGGAAAAAATAATGCTCTATTCGAGATCCCAAAATGTATCTTAATTGGGTAGAATGATTGTATGAAGGGGTATCAATTGTGGTACCCCACTGCCAGCCTATTATGTGATAAACAGTTCTCATTCAATGTCAATTGATCTAAATACACTGATGGAGATGTGGACTGGTCAAATTAGAGGACAAATCCATGGATGAACCAGTTTTCTTTTGAGGCATTACTAGAGCACGATGATCAAGTACCTATTGATTCTGGAACATGATGATCCACTAAAGAGAAAGGATCACTAATATGGAACATAGAATATGTCACCGATAGAAATATTTTCTAGTGATTAATGATATATAACAGAGATCCATCTTTATTTCTAGAGGTGACACAGAGTCTAGATGTATTCTCCTAGATGGAGGAAATACAGTATGAACATGAATCCCTGTATAAGAACAAGGCATGGGATCGTTTTCCATTACCTCATGGATGGAAGGATATGAGAAACGAACGGGTCTTTAAGATTAAGAGGGGTAGAAATAACCATGTGGAAAGATACTGCACATGAATGGTGGTCAAAGGGTTTTCATAGAAAACTATTATTGATTTCAATGAAATATTATCTCTTGTTGTTATGATTACAACTATTCAGATAGTTCTAGCGATATGTGCTATAAATAGCATAAATCTAGTGTGGCTGGATAAGATGTCTTATCTTCTCCATAGTGATCTTGATTAAGATATCTATGTGCTCTAACCAGAAGGTTTTTCAAAATATAGAAAAGATAACATGGTTTTCATGTTGAACACAGAATTTTACAGTATCAAACAGGCACCGAGGTATTGGTATAAGAGATTTGATTCATATATCACAATCCTTGGATACAATAGACTCCATTAAAATCCTTGTGCATATTTTTGGGGGTTTTATGGTTATGATTCCATCATTTTTCGGTTGTATGTGGATGACATATTGATTGCAGTCCCCAAAAAGGATCAGATCCATGAGACTAAGGCACAATTGGATATGGAGTTTGATATGATGGACATGAGACCATCAAACATGATTCTTAGGATGTATATTTACTAAGATAGAAATAATCAGAAGATATGGCTATCACATAATAAATACTTATAGAGGGTCCTAAAACACATCAACATGAATGGATGTAAGACAATATCTACCATTATTCGTATTAATTTCATGTTATCCCCAACGATGAGTCCTATCAGTAAAGTAGAAAGGTTGAGAATGTCTCATGTAACGCATGCATTAGTAGTGGGTTGTCTGCTGTTCCCTATGGGTTGTACAAGACTAAACTCTACACATGTAGTGAGAGTAGTTAGTTGATACATGGTGAGTCCAAGGTGGGAGAAATGAATCAAATTGAAGAGGATATTGAAATACATCAAGGAGACCTCAGATGTTACATTATGTTATAGAGGATCAAATTTCAATACAATATGATATGTGGATTTAAATTTTTCAAGTGATTCTGATCGAAGTATATCCACTACTGGTTATGTGTTTACTCTGGTAAGAGGATATGTGATATGGATTTCAACGTTACAGACAATTGTGGATTTTTCCATGACTGAGGGGGAGTGCATGGAATCTATACAGGCATACAAAGAGGTTATTTGAATGAAAAAGATGTTGGAGGAGCATGGGCACACACATGAGAAGATTCTGTTATTCTGTAGTGTCAGAGCACCTTTCCTATGACAATGAATCCATCTATTCATTATAGGTCAAAAACAATTGGGGTACAATATCACTATGTCCGAGATGTAGTGGAGGAAGGAAGTGTGGATATACATAGAACTAAAATTAAAGAAAATCTGGTAGATTTCGTGATGAAGGAAATTAACCATGATAAGTTCAAATGGTGTAGATCGTTGGCTGGCCATGTAAAGGCTTGAGAAGTATGTTTAGAAGATATAATGGATATGTCCATATGTGATTGGTTCTCAATAAAATCTCTAAGTGGGAGATGTGTTGGAAGATATCCATTTATAGTATGAATCCCCCCACCCTTTGTCAAAGGGGGGATGCTGGTGGTAGGTGGCGGGATGCCAAACCCTACCAAATTCATCCAATGGGAGAAATAAAGTAAGGGGGGAGGTATCCATTTAAAAGGGCTCTCTCCCATCAGCTTGAACATCACTTATAGCTTCACCATCTCATCACCCGTGATCTATATTTGAGTGTGTTATTTTTGAGGTGGTTTTCACATATATTCAGTAGATACATTATGATAGTTTTATACTATTAATAGTGATGGAGTGTGGATACATTTTACCCCTACTGAGATCCTTATATTTTCACGTGAGTTTTTACTCCGTCCATCTGGGGGTTTTCCTATAGTACTTCTTGTGTAATTTATTTTCGAATTTTGAACTTCATTTTATCTCTTTATTATTGGGGAATTATGGGACATTAAATTTTCGTTCCATAAAATTGGTTTCATCAAGTCAATGTGTGTTTATTATGTAGGTATGGTGTAGTAGTATAAGATGATTGATGATAGTTGGATATTGTGGATATTTGGTGCTTCTAGTGGATGGTGGCCAACAATAGCATGGATGTGGTCCTATATACTAATATACTAGTGGATGGGATTCAGAAAACTATTATATCACTAGATTTATATGGAATAGAATAAAAGTAGTTGTGGTGGGAAATTTAAGATAAAACATGGTTGTTGGATAATTATATAACGGTTGGTGGTGGATGAGGATAGTGGAAGATTGTTGGGTTGCTGTTCGATGAGGCTGGTGATGGATTGGTGGACTACCGGTAGATGAGGATGGTGGTGGATTGGAGGGATGGGGATAGATTATAGGGATAATGGTGTAGTCTAGACAACTAGTAGTAGGACATGATCAACAGTAGATCATCTAGGTAGTGGCCTAATTGTTACATCTAAAAAATCATTGGTCAATTAATGAATATGATTGATGTAAAAAAAATATTTATAAATGATTTAAAATAATTAAAATTTGAATTCCATAGAAATAACTAAACTGAACTCAAGGAATTTCTGAATACGAATTCTTTAGAAATAAATTCTAGTGTTAAATATAAATTTTTTCAGTTAAAATTCCTCTAAAAAAGAACTTTGAAAATAAGAAGATCAATATCAATCTTCAATTAAGAATAAAACATCTAGAAAGAAAATAAATTCCACATAATATTTTTGACCAAAAAATTTATTTTTAGGGCCATTATATTAATGAAATTCAAAAAATAAATTAAAATAAGAAGAAATTAATATTTTCATTAATATCAAAAATCTCTTGTGCACCAATTGTTTATGGAATTCAAAGAACAATAAAATAAATAAATTCATCTCCCAAGAGAAAAAATTTAATAATATTTTCATTAAATATTGAATGTGATATCCATTTAATGAAAAATAATTAATTCCCATATAAAACACCATTTAAAGTTAAAATTTAAAAAAATCTGAAATAACAGATTTGGTGAATTTTGTAAAAATAGGCCACATCAACCTCTTAAAAATTCATAGGATAAAATTGGAAACACGCTGACTAATGATGTCTACTAAAAATACTAGTAAACAAATAAACAAGATAAAAAAGCATAACATGTGAATCAAACTACATAACATGATATTATAAAAGTGAAGGGTCATTAATATTTACATGTGAGCATAAAATAAAGAACATGGTATCATATGAACCTAGGAATATAAGATTGTTTCAATAATATAAAAAATGAAATTAAAATAAGTCAAGTCCAACCACTATGACTATATCACATGGTGAAGAGAGCCAAATCATTTATTAGCTTCACTCCCTTATCTCATTCATAAAATCTCAGAAGATAAAAGAATCAATAAATTAATTGGTGAAATACCCCGATGAACACATTATAATATATACATTATTATGTGTTCCAAAAAATGATCTAATAAAATTGTATAAACATTATAATAACCCATGTTAAGAAATGGGTTTCATAATCTTAAATCATATCATCAGAATTACCCTTGGAAAGAAGTGATTTTCAGTTGGGAAATGGAATTAAAGAAAATATTTTCCCATCAAAATAAATGAGAATATTCTATTTTAATATATAAGAAATAGATATATATAGATAATTCTTATGCATTTCATAAATTAAAAGATAGGTCAAAATTTAGTGGGAGAGGGAATGTTCATAACCTGAAGAAAACTGGTTGCTCAAGGATATCCCCTAACATATATTCATGAATCATTCTACACTTGCACTTAATGTTGTGAATAATCAATTAGTTTCATTATTTCCATATTTAATTATATTTTAAATACATATTTGTTTTTATTTTATTTTATTATGTTTATTTATAACCATTTCATTGGGACATAAAGTTCAATTTCATATTTCGGGGGGCATTAATATCATTGTTCTATGGTCAGATCACATGTGAATAATTATGAATGTTCTTGTGAAATGGAAAAAAATCCAAATGTGAAATGAAATTTTATTCTTACACATTAAAAATTTGGAATGGTCCCAAATAAATATTTTTTCTACATATGGATAATTAATTCAATAAAAGCATTAATGTTTAACTTTTAGTTAAATTAGACTATTTTACAATCCATCGTTAACTTGATCTATTTTGTTTAATTAAATTATTCTGAAAATATTAATGAACATGAAATAAATTAAAATATACTTTTATAATAATATTTATCAATAATATTGTTTATATAACCGACCTATATGGTTGTAGATAAAAATATTATACGTTTTTCATTGAGATGGTGAACAACCCATATTGTAATCAATGATTTCATTATAGAAAACAATTATGTGAGGTTATAATATGGATATTAATTTTACACAATAATATAATATTATATTTATAATATTAGATTCATTATTTAATGTTTTATGATAGATTCATGTAGAAGGAAAATGAAGAAAATAATTTAAAAAGGATGTTTTGATAATATTTAGTACCATAAAACTGGTCTTTAACAGCACTAGAAATGACCTTTATCAGCACTATAAAAGTGATGACAATGTGAGGGATGTTAAAATTCCATATATTTTATAATAACTATAATTTATCACTTTTAAAGGAACCCTTTATTATTTCAGGTAAAAGCACTGATAAAGGCCTTTCATCATCACTTGTAAAATCAATGATAAATGTTTTTTTAATCAGCACTTTTAAAAAGCACTGATAAATGACCATATAGAAGTATGATGTTACAACACACTACAATGTATTGTAACAGCACACTACAACACTATAAAAACATCATAAATCTACAAAAAACTAGTCCCAATACAGAATTTAGATGAAATGAAATTTACAACACGAATAATAGAAAGTATGCTATTTTATATAATTTCAAACTTTGGTTTATACAACTACATAAATTAAAATTATTATATGAATTAAAAAATAATCCTAACTTTCAAAGTTACCATGATTTCTATTGACTTTATTTGTCTCACTATTAACATTTCATGAGTGGTTTTGAACAAACTGCCACAACTCAATAAATAGAATATTTCTATATACGAAAACAATTATTATGAGTAATAATAAAGAGAAATAATTTAAACATGAATATAATATAAAAAATGTATTCTATTAATAATTATTTTATAGTGATAAAATCATTTACCTATGTGATTGAGCAGAGGCAGCGTCGTTCATTTTCATGAAAAGGTTGTGGAGGTAATTTGAAATAAATTGACAAATACATCAATATAGGGGTAAAATGGTTTTAATGGAGAAGTAGCATGAATGTTAGACAGAGCACCCAAAATCCAACAAAATATTCTACCTATATAAGAAAAAATATTATTAGTTGAGTAATAATAAAAATAAATAAATTAAACATACAAATAAAATGGTACATTAATTCTATGGAAAATGATATTCTGGAGAAAAAAAGTTTACCTATGTGATTAGGTAGAGGTAGTGCTGTTTCTTTTTCTGCCAAGGTAGTGGAGGTAACATGAAATAAAGTAATAATTGCACCACTATAGTGGGGAAAATTTTGTAATGGAGATGGTGAACAAATGTTGGACAGAGAACCAAAACTAGAAGAAAAGAATCCACTTAAATAAGAAAACAATTATTATATTAGTAATACAAAAAATAGTAAATTAAACAAACATATGAAACAAAAAATTATTCTACAAATAATAATTTTACAATAAAAATAATAAGTTTACCTCTGTGATTAAGTAGAGGATACTTCGTTTCATTTCCTACAAAGTATGTGGGGAAATCATTAAAGAAATTAAATAATTCACCACTTTAGGTGTGTGATGTTTTTAAGGGGAAGGATCATGAAAGTAGGATAGAGCATCCAAACTTGAACCAAGGAATCACATGTATACGAAATAAATTATTATGTGAGTAATACTAAAAAGAAATAAATTAAAAAAATATATGAAACAACACATTAATTCTATGGATAATGATTTTATAGTGTAAAAAACAAGTTTAATTTTGTGATTGTGAAGAGGAAGCGTCATTTCTTTTCCTACTATGAATGTTGAGGTGACTTGAAAGAATATGATTAATACAAAACTGGTGGTGTGAAAATGTTTTAAGGGAGAAATAGTATGAATGTTTGAAAGATCACCCAAAATTAAAACTAAAATAATCCACATGTATAAGAAAACAATTATTATGCGATTAACACTAAAATAAATAAATTAATCATATATATGAAACAATAAATTAATTCTATGGACAATGATTTTACTATGAAAACAAAAAGTTTACTATTTTTAATGAGAGGATGAATCATAATTTATTTTCCTAAAAATATAGTGGATATAACCTGATTAAAAGTGATAAATGCTCCACTGCTTGGGTGAAAAGGTTTTAAAAGAGAAAGAGCATTAATGTAGAATAGAGCACCCCAACTCGAACAAATCAAAACACATGTATAACAAAGAAATTATTATGTGGTTAATACTAAAAGGGAATAAATAAAACAAAAATATGATTTCATGCATTAATTATATGGACAATGATTTTACTGAGCAAATATAATGAATAACTATGTGATTGAGTAAATACAATATTGTTCTTTTTTTTGCAATGGCGTAAAACATGTAAATAAATATTCTAAAATGAAAAAACATTGCGAGGAATAATAAAAATTAAATAAAAATTCCATTATATAATTTTTCATACAAAATTATAGCATGAAACTAGGGGTAAATGGACATGGAGACCCAAAATCCTCATTTCCTGATATAGATATAACTGTTAGACAAACAACTATTCAAATAAATGATGCAATATCTATATAGACCCATATACATGTCAGACCAATTTTGAAATTCAATCACTTAGAGTCTATAAGAAAAATAAAAAAGATAAAAATATGATATTAAATCATAACATAAAGTAATTGAACATTAATGATTCAAAAATTGAAGGCTTTATGTGATAAAACCTCATGTTCTTAACTGTGGATGGCCCCATTTTATTTTCTCCATAAGAAAACTAATGACCCTTGTGAATTCTAAGAGGGACTCAATCCTATGGTATATATAACCAGTATAGAAACATACATCACCCCCACTATCTTGGTTCCTAAAAATTATCATCTTAAGCCACATCTCTAATGACATGTCAGTGAATAGTGTTAGCATATATATAATCCTATGGTAAATAACAATGTGCCTCAAATCAGAAGTTAGTAAACAATAATATAAAAGAAAATTTCTATACATTTTTATACACATATGAAAGAAAATATTTAGAACAATGATATAAAACATAGAAGTAAAAAAATATTGAATAAATCAATGGTTCAGTGTTAGATATAAACAACAGATCATATAACTATATTCAATACAAAAAACATACCAAAAATTTCTCCAAAAATATAGGATAAAAAAATCGTAAGCATAATATCATTAAAAAATGGATCATAAACAAAATGTAGAAGAAGAATTCAAAAATGATAAAAAAGAACACAAAGAAAATCTGAAGGCCTACATTGTTAGGTTGCTGAAAAACTGAGTCCCTCATTAGAAGTTGGATGACGCGTTTGAATGTAGAGACCCAAATCTTTACGTACATTGAAATTACATTACTTTTGAGGAATACTTAGTACATAACAAAAACACACACACAAGGGATGCAATAGTTTAGTGTCTTTGGAAACTAGGAATGTAATCTTCTAATCGTGGTGTAAGATCATCAACATCTCCCATAAAGATCGTCTTTTTTTACCAAAAACCTTTCTTTATATCCTAGGGGAAAGAAATCATAGAAGGGTGAGCTCAAATTCTCAGTAAGGGTAAAAAAAGAAATATCAATCACATCATATTCATAAGAACATAACATTTTGGAAATCTTACCCTGCAAAAGAGATCAAAATTTCATAACATGGGATAAATCATGGCAGTGAAATGTAATCACAATAATCACAACATAAAACATGAAGCTTTGTGGAATACACACATAATCATAGAGAATAATTTCTTATTAGTCAAGACTCATTTTCAAGACTATCTTAGCGGGCAAAGTCCATTTCTGAACCGAGTTCACTCCTCGTTTCAGTCTTGTTTCACTAAACCGGTTTAACCAGCTGTTCCAGCCATGTATTTCTCATGAGATATAAAATATTTACCCAATGCATTGGAGAGAGATATAGGTCCCACCCATCTCATAATGATACCATTCATATGTGTTCCACAAAATCATAAATCATACATCATTGCATAACCCATGTAATAAAAATGGGATTCTTAAACAACATGACATCATAAAACATTTAATATAAGATAAATGAATTCATAAAAAATATTTTCATCACAACATAATCAAATCCATGTAATAATAGGGATAGAAACAGAACCCTTTATTATCTTAGATGGAAAATAATTTTGATAAAACACTTGAACTCCATTCTTGAGGAAAATATCCTTTCTACTTCAAAAACATTTTTCCCTTATTAACATGTAATACAATTTTAAACTAAAATAAGTTGATTAAAAATAAACTTGAAAAATTGTAAAGGAATATTCTTGGAATTTTTTTAAAAAAATCCATTTATGCCATATAAGTTAAAAAAAACATTCTTCTCGTACTTTTGTCAGAAAAGTCAAAAAAGTACCTCGTACGAAAAACGAAAAAAAATTCCTTTAATATATTTTACTAAAAACTCACCGAAGGGTAAAATTGGATTTAAACAATTGTAAGTGGATGGAAACAATATTACATATCGAGGAAACATGGATGTGGATGATAAAATACACCCCAGTTAATACCAAAGTATAAACCATCTCGGATAAGATGAGATTGTGTTATTTTCCCTTACCTTAGGTCCGATTTGCTTCGTAAGTGTCCGAACCTCCTGTATAATGATTTAAATAATGTCATTGACTTATTCCAGAATCATACTCATTGTTATGATATCATATATGGTTTACTTATGACTTTATATTACAAGTTCTTTTGTAAATTCCATGTTAAAGAGTGTTTTGGGTAAAATTGTTTCATTTCTCATTCGTGTTTTGACTTGTAATTATTTATATGATTACTTAGATCATGATTACTTAATTCCAGAATATAAAACATGATTTATATATAATATATATTCATAATATACATATATATAATAAATTAGTAAATGGAAAGAACTACACCGTTCATGGAGACGGTAGGCCGTACGTACGCATGAATGCTGTTTTCGTTTCCTTATTGAGTTGAATGGAATTAAGTAGATGACATACATATATATACACATAAATACAGTATCATTATTATGTCATATATTTCATGATTACTTATTATATATACTTTATAATCATTCATGAATGGTTAAAGTGGAGAATGAATCTCATCGTGTCGTGGAGACGGTAGTCCGTACGTACGCACGAGCTATGATATCGTTCTCATGATCATGGGATAGTATTGGAGTGTATGTATACTATTTCAGAATCAATATCACTTTAAAATAATCATATATAGTTATTATTTACACCATTATACCCATCCATGTAAGGTGGTGGTGGAAAATAGATTTCACCACGGCGTGGAGATGGTATTCCGTACGTACGCACGCATGGTGATTTCATTTTCCATAGGATGAATAGATGGTGAAATAGGGTTGTTTCAAAAATATAATAACATATCATTATATGAGTGATACTGATGTTATTACTTCATAATGAAACAACTAAAGAAGAATAATTGGAAAAATAAATAAAGATGAAAGAATCGGTAACAGACATTACCTCTTCTTTGAAGTGCTTCTTTGAGACCTCCTTTTAGGGCAATAAAATTGGTCTTTGAAGAAGGCCAGGACCTCTAGGATGTCTGTATGGAAGTGGAGAGGAGAATGTGGCAGGGGTTGGCCGATATTGAAAGCTCAAAGTGGTGTGAGGAATAGAGGTAGGAGGTGCCCTTTTATAAGGGAGGAGAGGGGCTCCTTTGGAAAACTAAAAATATTAATTTATTATAAAGCCAAATTCGGTTTTAAATAGCTCCAAATTGATTTCTTTCGAATATAAGGTGGGTATGGGTCGAAATCTTCTCATACAATATAATTTAGACAAGTTTAGGTTCCTATTTTAACCTTTTCATATATATTTAACATTAAATTAAACAACTTTACTTTTACTATGTCTTCTTGTGTTCTTATACTATAAGTTTAATAAACTTACTATAACAAGCCAAAAGAACCCCAAGATGTTTATTATTAATATATATATCATTATCTAAGTAATTTGGCTGAACCTTAGATTTTTAAAAATAAAATAACAATTAATATTATAATATTTGTTTTAAAAACTATTTTATGTCAATTTTGACACTATTTAGTAATTGATTTTTTTGAAAATCATAACAGAATGATTAGTTCGAAAAAAGTTACTTAAATAAATACTATAATGTCATATTAACCTATAAAATTAGTTTAATTCATAAAAAGTCTCAAATTACATTTATTTGGGTATTTATAACATCAATTATGTCAATATTTCATTAATAAGATAATTACTGCATCATCTTTGTGTCATAAATAAATTAACTTATTTAATGTCTAACAATTACAAATAAAATACCATTATGTAGTAAATCTATTTAGCTTTCTAATGAGTATTTATAGTAGAATTTATCTTATGTATAACCCTATATTAAAAATGATTTACTTATTAAAATTTGATTTTAACTATTTTAACCCTTCTTTAAATAAATTAATAATAAATGTCCTAATCTAATCCAAGTGGGCCTAAATGCTCATATTTTATTCCTAAGGTTGTTTTTGGTCGAATTACACTTATCCAATAGAATTAGGACATGTGTAAGGGTAATAATAATAACATTTTTACCCTTAATTACCCTATTTACTTTTAACCGTGGTAAAAAAAATAAGTTACTATTCACCAAAAATTATTTTCATCTCATTGAACCACATTTTACTTACTAACATTAACCGTGTCTCTCGGATTTTTGAAATTCCACCAACAGAAGCGGTAAAATTATGTTTTATGAAAAATTCAGTTTTTTAACTACCACTTAGTGGTTTCACTATTCATCAAAAAATGATAGTTTCCAGAAAAATAGAAAAAATTTGGCCTAATATATATTTGATATTATGAACTCAAAAATGATGTCTATTTTACCAAATTCAAAACATATCATTTGCATTAATTAATTTACAAATTAATTCTCGTCGTCAAAACAAATAGCGTGTTCTTAAGAGATAATAACTATCAAAAGATTGACATTTGTTTATATCTGGTTTAAATGTAGAATTACTTCCAATAACCGACATTGTATTAAATTGTAAAAATATATTCTAAATATACTCTAAAACCACTCAAATTAATAATTTATCACTATTAATTATTTCGATTAAAAAAGTTTTTTTTAATTAAAATTTAGTAATTTTCACTATTCATCAGAATATGATAGTTATCCGAAAAGTACCAAAATTTCACATTATACTAATTTCGATATTCCGAATCCAAAAATGAAGTCCATTTTGAAAAATAAAATTTAAAAAATTTCAAAAAGTGGTTATTACTATTCATAACGGCTAGTTTTAATAATATTTTAATAGCATATCATTGTTTAGCGAAACTCGGTATTGCGTACAACACACGCTATCGCGGAAGGTCACGCTTGCGTGTAATGAAAGGAAAGTCAAGGATGCGTGTTGTGCAAGATTCTTTTGGTGTAGCGTACAACACAAGACATTAATGAAATTAAAGTGAATATTTTTCATAAAATCTCGGGGTGTTACATTCTACCCCCCTTAAAATGAATTTCTCCCTCGAAATTCGTCGGGGTTATAAATGGTTTACTACTTGAATGTTTGGTTAATAGAAACCCACATAGTAAAAAGGAATACCCAAACTTGGCTTTAAAAACTAATGTATGAAATTTAACGGTTACCCAAATTAACTCATCATTGGTCTTCCAGGTAGGAGAACATGGGTGAAAATATGGATATGGAAGAAAAATCGAACCATCATGTTCTGATGGAGAGTGGTAGAGAACATGGTTATGAAATATCCAACAATCACAAAGCCATCGATTTGCGATTATCTAAGGTATCATCTGATTCATCAGATATAAGGGCACTAGGACAACATTTTTGGTTTTCAAGATCATTTCCCTAAAGATGGTGAATTAAAAGAATTACTTACATGATTTTGGTACAATTTCACTATTGTTCGTGCTTTGAACAATTTCCACTTCATCTCTTAAAGAAATAAATTTTAATTTGTTATTCACGAAGAGTTAATAGATCATGTGATAGAATGATGGGTCATTCCTTCTGTTTCAAACAAAAGGTTAGAAAAAGTTATCAAATATACATAAGTTCATCTTTGGTGAGGTTAATCGTAAATGATTCCAAAAATGAACTTATACTTCATATATCATACCGCGTAATAAAATAAAACTAGTTTCTACTAACCATGGACATCCTGTAGGCTAGTGGTAGGCGATGAAGGCCAGTCGTGCTTCGGTTGTGGGTTCGATTCCCACAGCCTTGTTCGACGCGATGGGCTGTCGCCCGTCCTGCAGGTTGTCCTTTTTCTAAAGATATATTTCTATAACATCCCATCAATAAAATCGAAAAAAGTTTTATCCTAACTTATGTCCAACATAATCCATTTCAATCTTTTGGATTATCTAAAATACTTCGGTCCAACCTCATAGTATAAAGGAAATGATTACATGAAATGTAACATAACAATCATGTGAATTCCATCATTTATCCCCCATATATCATAAGATATATCTTGTTGGTCAAATTACAAACATGTGAATACCTTAATCATGTATTCTCTTGAAGAATGAATACCCATTAATTGAACCATAGGGAAAACATGAATGCAGTCAAAAGTTAACTCTTTCCCGAAACCAAAATCCTAAAATTCTATATACTCAAACCATGATATAACCTTCTCCTTATATCACTCATTAGCTCATGAATACGGTCAAACACTTCATTTTCTCGTTTTCCTTTCATTATGCGCATATCGTCTTTTTTCCAAAAATATCTCAATCACATTCTATGGTTACCGGTACCATTGAAAACCACAATAGACCAATACATAAATATTTCAATATTCCACGATACTATATACAACATTATTTTTGAATCCCATGACATAAACACTTAATCATTCCACCACATCGTTTTCATATTCAACATCGCCAATAGTGATCGCATGTGACTTCCCTTTGTCCTTTTCCTTAAGTGGTTGCTCATGTCGATCATCACTAACCCTTGGATTAGGGAATTTATTAGCATAATTCCCCATTTCCTAGCACATGAAGAATTGAAGTGTTGGTGGAGCATGCTCTGCAGTCTTTTCCTTATTCACATCATTAGAATCCCTTTTTCCATTACTTCGACACTCAGACGCTCGATGACCTTCTTTTCCACACATAACATTTTCTAGTCCCTTTAAGACAATCTCCACCATGATTCTTTCCACACTTTGAGGATAAGGAAACATTCATCTTCTTTTCACCATTATTCTGAGATTTCTTCTTGAACTCCATCTTTCGTTTCTTGTAAAAACTATAAGATGGATAAGTAACAGCAACATCCATTTCTACCTTGATAGCACAACACACAATTTCTTCATAGCTTCTGAAGTATCTTATAGCTAATGCCCTTCAAAGATTTGGTTTTAATCCACTGAAGAATCGATCAGCTTTACTTTCAGGTTGGATGATAAATCCAGATGCATACCTTGAAAGCCTTGAAAAATCCTCTTCGTATATACCAACAGATTCATCATCATTTTTCTTTAGTTCAAGAAACTCCTCCTCCATCATTGTTTGAAGAATACGAGGGAAGTACTTATTGAAAAATAAGTTCTTGAACTCGTCCCATTCCATGGACTCAATTTCATCTCTTGGCCTCGTATTCTTGATAAGATTCCACCATTGATTAGCATCACCTTCCAAACGATACATTGCTAAGGTGACTCTATAATGTTCAGAACATTGAAGAACTGAAAATATCTTTTCAGTGGTACTGATCCATTGTTCAGCAACAAGTGGATCAGAAGACCCACTAAAAGAGGGTGGACGTTGCCTCATGAAGGACTCAATAGAATATTGTTCCCTTCTCTGCTCATTAGGACGTCCAGAATGATTCATAGCTTGTGTAAGTATAGAAATAAGATTTTTCACTCCATCTCCAATGACATTTGTTTGTTCAGGAGGAAAATCATTACATTGTACATTGCATTGATCAACACGGTTCCTTCGGGTCCAGCCATCGTCTAAAACCCAAAAAGAATAGTGTGAGAGGAAAAAATCATGCTAGGGAAAACAACATAATAAAGGGGGAGTACCTTCAATATCTAACATCTTTGGTTTAATTGTAAAATCATTAGCGCAATTCTAGGACTATAACCTATACTTATACTTAACCATAGGGACATCCCTAGACATACCTTATAAATATCTCTAGGGATCTCACTAATGTTCTCGCATCCTAGTTTCCAAAGTTTGACTAAACCTTTCCTCTGATACCAACTGTAGAGACCCGAATGTTGACATACATTGACATTAAATTACTTTTGCGGAATACTTAGTACATAAAAAAACACGCACATAAGGACCGTTATAGTTTAGTGTCTTTGGAAACTCGGAATATAATCTTCTAATCGTGATGAAAGATCTCCAACATCTCCAACAAAGATCTTCTTTTTTTTACATAAACATTTCTTTATATCCTGTGGAAACAAAAAAATAAAAGGGTGAGCTCAAATGCTCATTAAGGGTAAACAAAAGAAATATCTATCACATTATATTCATAAGAACATAACATTTTGGAAATCTTACGCGGCAAAAGAGATCAAAATTTCATAACATGAGATAAATCATGGTAGTGAAATGTAATCAAAATAATCATAAATTAAAACATGAATCTTTTTTGAATACACACATAATCATATAGAATCATTTCTTATTAGTCAATACTCATTGCCAAGACTATCTTAGGGGACAAAGTCCATTTCTGAACCGAGTTCGCTCCTCGTTTCAGTCCTGTTTCACTGAACCGGTTTAACCTGCCGTTCCAGCCATGTCTCTTTCATGTGGTATCAAATCATTACCCAATGAATTGGAGAAATATATAGGTCCCACCCATCTCATAATGATACCATTCATATGTGTGCCACAAAATCATAAATCATACATCATTGCATAACCCATGTAATAAAAATGGGATTCTTAAACAACATGACATCATTAAACAATTCATATAAGATAAATGAATTCATAACAAAATATATCCATCACAACATAATCAAATCCATGTAATAATAGGGATAGAAACAGAACACTTTATTATCTTAGATGGAAAATAATTTTAATAAAACACTTGAACTCCATTCTTGAGGAAAATATCCTTTCTACTTCAAAAACATTTTTCTTTTCTTAACATGTAATACAATTTTAAACTAAAAGAAGTTGATTGAAAATAAACTTGAAAACTTGTAAAGGATGATTCTTGGAAATTTTTCTTTAAAAATCCATTTATGCCGTATAAGTTAAAAAAACATTCTTCTCGTACTTTTGTCTGAAAAGTCAAAAAAGTACCTCGTACGAAAAACGACAAAATATTCCTTTCATATCTTTTACTAAAAACTCTCCGAAGGGTAAAATTGGATTTAAACAATTGTAGGTGGATGGAAACAATATTACATATCGAGAAAACATGGATGTGGATGATAAAATACACCCCAGTAAATACCAAAGTATAAACAATCTCGGATAAGATGAGATTGTGATATGTTCCCTTACCTTAGATCTGATTTGCTTCGTAAGTGTCCGAACCTCCTGTATAATGATTTAAATAATGTCATTGACTTATTCCAGAATCATAATCATTGTTATTATATCATATATGGTTCAATTATAACTTTATATTACCCGTTCTTTTGTAAATTCCATGTTAAAGAGCGTTTTGGGTAAAATTGTTTCATTTGTCGTCCGTGTTTTGACTTGTAATTATTCATATGATTAATTAGATCATTATTACTTAATTCCAGAATATAAAACCTGATTTATATATAATTTATATTCATAATATACATATATATAATAAATTAGTAAATGGAAAGAAATACACCGTTCATGGAGACGGTAGGCCGTACGTACGCATGAATGTTGTTTTTGTTTCCTTATTGAGTTGAATGGAATTAATTAGACGACATACATATATATACACATAAAACCAGTATCATTATAATGTCATATATTTCATGATTACTTATTATATATACTTTATAATCATTCATGAATGGTTAAAGTGGAGAATGAATCGCATCGCGTCATGGAGACGGTAGTCCGTACGTATGCACGAGCGATGATATCATTCTCATGATCGTGGGACAGTATTGGAGTGTATGTATACTATTTCAGAATAAATATCACTTTAAAATAATCATATATAGATATTATTTACACCATTATACCCATCCAAGTAAGGGGGTGGTGGCAAATAGATTTCACCACGGCGTGGAGACGGTATTCCGTACGTACGCACGCGCGGTGATTTCGTTTTCCATAGGATGAATAGATGGTGAAATAGGGTTGTTTCATACTTATAATAACATATCAGTATATGAGAGATACTTATGTTATTACTTCATAATGAAACAACTAATGAAGAAGAAGTGGAAGAAGAAATAAAGATGAACGAATCAGTAACAGACATTACCTCTTCTTTGAAGTGCTTCTTTGAGAAATCCTTTTAGGGCAGTAAAATTGGTCTTTGAAGAAGACCAAGACCTCTAGGATGTCTCTAGGGAAGTGGAGAGGAGAAAGGGGCAGGGGTTGGCCGTGCGTGAAGGCTCAATGTGGTGTGAGGAAGAGTGGGAGGAGGTGCCCTTTTATAAGGGAGGAGAGGGGCTCCTTTGGAAAACTACAAATATTATTTTATTATAAAGCCAAATTCGGTTTTAAATAGCTCCAAATTGATTTATTTCGAAGATAACGTGGGGATGGGTCGAACCCTTTCATCCAATATAATTTAGACAAGTTTAGGTTCCTATTTTAACCTTATCATTTAGATTTAACATTAAGTTAAATAAGTTTACTTTTACCGTGTTTTCTTGTGTTCTTACACTATAAGGTTAATAAACATACTATAACAAGCCAAAAAACCCTAAGTTGTTTATTATTAATATATATTTTCTTATATAAGTAATTTGGCCGTACCTTAGATTTTTATGAATAAAATAAGAATTAATAATAAAATATGTGTTTTAAAAACTATTTTATGTCAATTTTGACAGTATTTAGTAATTGATTTTTGTGAAAATCATAACAGAATGATTAGATCAAAAAACGTTTATTAAATCAATACTAACATGTCATATTAACCTAGAAAATTAGTGTAATTCATAAAAAGTCTCAAATTAAATTTATTTGGGTATTTATAACATCAATTATGTCAATATTTCATTAATAAGATAATTACTGCATCATCTTTGTGTCATAAATAAATTAAATTATTTAATGTCTAAAAATTACAAATAAAATATAATTATGTAGGAAATAGTTTTATCTTTATAATTAGTATTTATAGTTGAATTTATCCTATGTATAACCCTATATGAAAAATAATTTACTTATTAAACTTTGATTTGAACTATTTTAACCCTTCTTTAAATAATTAACAATAAATGTCCTAATCTGATCCAAGTGGGCCTAAATGATAATATTTTATTTCTAAGGTTGTTTTGGGTCGAATTAAACTTATCCAATAGAATTGGGACATTTGTTAGGGTAATAATAATAACATTTTTACCCTTAATTACCCTATTTACTTTTAACCGTGGTAAAAAGAATGTAAAAAGTTAGTATTCACCAAAAATTATTTTCATCTCATTGAACCACATTTTACATACTAACATCAACCGTGTCTCTCGTATTTTTGAAATTCCACTCACAGAAGCTGTAAAATTATGGTTTATGAAAAATTCAATTTTTTTTAAATACCACTTAGTGGTTTCACTATTCATCAAAAAATGAAAGTTTCCAGAAAAATACCAAAAATTAGGCTTAAGCTATATTTGATATTATGAACTCAAAAATGATGTCTATTTTAGAAAATTCAAAACATATGAGTTTCATTATTTAATTTTTAAATTAATTCCCGTCATCAAAACAAATAGCGTGTTATTAAGAGATAATAACTATCAAAAGATTGACACTTGTTTATGTCTGGTTAAAATGTAGAATTGCATCCAATGATGGATATTGTATTAAATTGTAAAAATATATTCTAAATATACTTTAAAACCACTCAAATTAACAATTTATCACTATTAATTATTTTGATTAAAAAAGTTGTTTTAAATTAAAATTTTGTAATTTTCACTATTCATCAGAATATGAAAGTTATCCGAAAAGTACCAAAATTTCACCTTAAGCTAATTTCGATATTCCGAATCCAAAAAATGAAGTCCATTTTGAAAAATAAAATTTACAAAATTTCCAAAAGTTGTTATTAGTATTCATAACGGCTAGATTTAATAATATTTTAATAGCATATCATTGTTTAGCGAAACTCGGTATTGCGTACAACACACGCTATCGCGGAAGGTCGCACTTGCATGTAATGCAAGGCAAGTCAAGGATGCGTGTTGTGAAAGCTTCGTTTGGTGTAGCGTACAACACAAGAAATTAATGAAATTAAAGAGAATATTTTTCATAAAATCTCGGGGTGTTACATTGAAGGTAGTAGAGTGGCGTGATTCGACCTTCGATTCACTAAGCTGGACCCCCAACAACTGGTGGATTCCACAGAAATCTTCTATATCTCTTTGTGTTCACAAATGGTTAGGGTTTTTAAATTATATTGGGACACTTTTATCACCATTCAACAATAAGTGCTGATAAATATTAACTTTATCATCACTTTGTGCAGTGCTGATAAATCATGATCTTTATCCTAGTGATGAAAACAATGATAATGATTATTTTATTAGTGTTTTTTACTGAAGCACTATTAAGGGATTTTTAATTTTAATTAAAAAAAATTGTAAATATTTATAAATACTTAACAAACATATATAAATATTAATATAGTAAATATACCCTTATTAAAATATATTTATTATAATCGTATAATTTTTAATCTATAATTATAAAATTATTTTTTAAAAATATTATTTCTGTCATTATATATATTTATATAATTATACATATTTATATACTAAATATATATAAATATAAATATAATAAATATATTCATTATTTATGTAAATTTACTAAAAAATAAATAATTATTTAAATATATAAAATTATTTATTTTTAATTATATAAATATGTTTATAAATTTTTTTAGTTTCAAATATATAATTGTATAAACCTAGTGAATATACATTTTAAATAGATTTATATATAAATAATTTTTTAAAAATAATTTTTTAACATTATTAATGAATATATAATTTTGACTGCACACATATATGTACAAAATTTGTGAAATTGAATAAATTTGAAATATAGGTTCACTTTTAAAATATTGAAAAAATGGATAAGTTTGATGTGTGTGCATATTGTATATTAAAATGCATTAATTAGGTATATGTAAAATCAATATAACACGCTTTTAATCTATATTAAATTGTAAAATCAAAAGATATTCAATTATATATTGACTAATATACAATATTCAAATATTTTTAATTCATATTAATTTTTAATTATATACCAATATTCAATAAATATATTACAATTTAATATGAATCGCATAATTTCATAAATATTTCATAATATATAAATCATATTTATATATATTAATATTAATCTATTTAATAAACATATAAATTTTAATAACATCAATTACAATAATTATATAATTAATGAAAATTTTAATATTTAATCTTATATAATCAATCAATTTATTTTTATAAATAATTATTTAATTAACAATATTTGTAATATTTTTTCAAAAATAAAAATTATTTATTATTTATTTAATTAGTTCATTTATCAGTACTATAAAATTGTTGATGATAGAAACAATATTTTATGAATATTTTTTCTAATAAAATTGTATTGCACTATAAACTAAAAACTCAAGAACATTATAAAAATACAAAAAAAATCACCCTGGTTATTTTTGGATTTGTAGATTAAAAAAATTAGTTCCATTTTATGAAAATAAAATTATTTATATGATTAATTTGATATTTAATTAACAACATCATTTATTTAAAAAATAAAAATTTTATTATTTGGAATAATTTGTTGAATCCTTAATAAATGACTAAAGGTATCACAAAAATTATATTATTATTACAATATAGAAAAATATTAATTTATAATCCCATATTATGAAAATGATATTTTCTTTAAAATATTATATTTTTTATAATAGTTTAAATTAGACTTATAGGTTTTATAAAGAATAAGAGAACATTTTATATCATTTTTAGATCATTTTTTAGATTTATCATGATATAAATATTCAAAAAATTATTTTATAGGATTCCCAATGATTATTTTACACTTCTATATGAGAGGTTACTATTATAACTATTGGATTACTATTCCAACCCTAACATTATTATAAAAATTATCATAAGACTTTTAAAATAGCCAAATTGTAATGATCATATCAGTTCCATAATACCTATAACTACCTCATATTTCACTAATTCTTCTTTTAATTATATTTTATCTCATGGTTTTTATATTTTTATTATGAAGGATCATATTTAATTAATAATAATCGGATTCATCTCTATAGTGTTTTTTAGTTCAATTACTTAGGGCAGTTAAACAGACCTACATTTTTCTATTATTTATATCTTATTTTATAATTTTATCCCAATATAAAACATTCAATTATAATATCCATTTTCGTTATCTAAATGTAGTTGTAAAATTATCAAAATAAATTTTTTTGGTTCTATCATCTGATGTGTGAACATTATTTGATATTATATTACTAAATATAACAACATTATATATTCAGAAGAGAAATTCCATTAGTCAAATTAGGTTTCATTACATAGTAGTACCAGACATGATCTCCATTAAAAAAAACATCACAACTCTCTAGAATAACACAAAAGTCATCATGTAATACATAGATATAATCTTATAAAATAATCATATCATCAATGATTCATTTATCTCTCTGTATTATTTATAGTTTTTCCTAATATATGGAAATTAAATCCCATATAACGGAAGTAATATCCCTTGGGATTCTTTAGTAACAATTTCACTAATAGATGAACATATGTTGATTCATTTAATGAAATGTGATTTCTATATATTATAATTTGACATAGTATATATATTAATACATGATATCCACGCTAGAGACCATATCAAATTAAATATGAGGGATAATTACATGATTTTCCAGAAACAAATCCCAAAATACATTTACCAAGGATAATTAATTATCTAGAGAGGAAATCATTATTAAATTATATGTTTTTAATAAAATTAAAGAACATTTATTGTTTTGGTTATATGAAATCCATATATAATTATCTGGTTACAAATAGTGGGAAAAAAATTCGAAGATAAGAGTTAGAGGTCATGAATTGCATAATATTATTAGCCATCCCCAAGAGATTCTAGTTATAATTATTTACATAAATAAACAATTTTAGTGTGAGTATCATGAATTGATAATTATATAATAAAATAACATAATAAGTACGAAAATTTATAATTTATTCTAAATTATTACCTTATCTTTAAATTAACTGCATTATAGGTTCACCACATTTATATTTTTTTTATGTCATTGGTTTTCTTGTTTTATCATATTGTTCATCAAAATTTATTCCCTAAAACTAATTGATCCCATAATCAACACTTATTGAGGAGGATATATGATAACATATATGCATATTACACCACTTTATATGAATATCAAATACATCTCAAGAAAATTCCATTATCAAAAACTATGGTTTAATTTCGTTGATGATTACAAGAATTCATTGTTTATTTCAAAATAATTCATAATAATATCAAAAAATTAGTCTTCTAATATGGTAAACATCAATTTATATCAAACATAACAATATTTTATATAACTTGGGCTAATAGAAAAAAATTATGGGTGAGCTAAGATTCATAGTAAGGAAATCCAAAGGAATTAATAATCAACATTCATAAATGAGCATATGGTGATCCGAACATTATGAGAACACAATCAATGTATAAGATCATAAAACATAAAAAAATACCCAACATTTCATATATATTAAACCATGTTCCATTGTTTAATTACATTCATGACATAAAAACATAAAAATATTGTTGTAAAATTCTTCAGTCTTGAGGCTTGAGAGAGTCGCATAAGAATATTGAAACAAATTAGGGAACATACATAATAACAAATTATAATATTATTTGATAAGGATTACTGCCAACACCATCATTAAATTGTGGATAATTTATTATAATTGAATTGGTTCACCTTTCATTACCTCATACCCATTGTAGGAAAAGTCCCATAGTGCATTGGGTTCACTCCAGAATCCCTTACAAGTTCATCATTCTATATAAACCATAAACTAATGCATTTTAGGAAAATAACTATCTAAAATTTTATATTATAATAAACCAGTCATATGTTTGTTTGAAGAATACAAGAAAATTTATCATCCCTTCCTAAATTATTTATTTTATTGTAAAGAAATACATTTCTTGTTATATTCATCAAAAAAATATATTAATTTAGTGATATAATTAAAGTTTGTGCTATTATTAGATCATATCCATAGTGAATAATGAATTAAATTAGTTGATGATCACATAGAATAATAATATTATTTCAAAACATTAGAACTATTATTTTAAAAACCATAATGAAATATACCTTCTTATTTATAACAATTTGAAATGAATAAAATCATATAATAATAGTAATTTAGTTTTCAATGAATAATTATGACTATATGAAAGGTATGTTTAATAAAAAAAATAATTATAGAGGAAACATTTCAGAATGTTATTAATACAAGAACACTGTATATTTAAACTCTTGTAAGAAACATTAGAAGAAAACCACATATAAAATATTAAAAAGAATCATTTTAAAACTATGAAAATGAATGTAAAACATAGATTGAAACAAATTTAAAAATTCACTAAAATATAATGATGATCGTTCTTGAATTATTTTAAATAATATTAATGATAAAGGAAATTTCTCTTGTAAAAGACATATATAAATTCAAAGTAATGGTTGTAAAAAACCGTCATGTATTTGGTAACCATTTAATAATAATCAAATTAAATATATAACCATATATTTATTTGTAAATTTCTAGAATTTTCCTTATATATTTCATAAAATTCATTCATTGTATTTATATACATTATAGAAATACTAAAAGGTGTTGAATATGCAACTATCACAATGATGTGAAACTGAGATGAAAAACTCATACCTCAGATATAATCTTTCTAAAAAACCACTATATCCATTTTTAATAAATTTTGACTAATTATAAATATATAACAGAATCCAAATATTAATTATCACACAAGGTGACATCGGATTATAAATTCTTGACTCCCACTTTATAATAGTTTATTTTTAAAATAAATTGTGTTGTATTAAATAATTATTTTTCCACCAATGTTATGTCACATTTTTTTTAGTTTCCAGCACCTTAATCGTGCTTTTATTTTTACAAAAAAAGATCTAGATGGTGTATAGTATTTTTTTTATTTATATCTATAGTCTCTCAGTCATTTCATATATAATATGGAGACATTTTTCATGACAATCTTAAATATATCATTTAATAAAAATTTTGATTAAATAAAAATTATTTCATTTTCTAGTTAATATAAATATATATAAAGTAATTTAGTTTTAAAAAATATTTATAAATACATTAATTTTACAAAATATTACTAGTATATATCATTATATATTAATTTATTAAAAACAATAATAATTTTTTCATGTAGAAGATAAAAGTTATCAAGAAAAAACATGTTTAAGAAGTTTAATGAGTTATAAAGTTTATTATAAATTGAAAAAATAACTTTTATATAAAAATAATAATGTTTTAAATACCATATTTATTCATTAAATCCATCCTTATAACTATTTTTTTAGGAAACAATGAGAAATAAAATGAATCATTCAAGGTGGTGGTAGTCAACACATACACATGAAAGACTTTTTTATTTTCCAAAGGAGGGTACATATTAGAAAAACGTTATTTAATCAACAAGGTAACATTTTAGTATAATAACAATAGTAATATAATAATTATACTGATTGTTATATAGATTTTGAGGAGATGTAAGAATAAAAATGTCATGACCCACCTCCCGGGCCATGAACCTTATCATCTGACCCCATGGGTCTCTTGTAATACCATGGTTCCCTTCTTAGCACACCATAGGCTATTACTCACTAGGGTCGCTTATCAGACTAATGGCTCTCCCCACAGGCCAACACATGTCCTTTCCAGTGTGTTTTGTCCTCACTCACACACATCCTAGATACTTCTCAGAAGGTCACCCATCCTGATCACTACTCCAGGCCAAGAACACTTAACTGTGGAGTTCTAATCAGGCAGACTCCGGAAAAGGAAGGTGCACCTTGTTGACATGGGTAGTAACATTTAGCCTTTTAAGTCTCACTTTTTCAGGGGTGTTACAATATCCACCCATTTAAAGCACAATGCCCTCGTTGTGGACCCCAAGCCTCAAACCCAGGCAGTGCCTAAGCACTTCAGGCTGGGTATTGGCTCTGATACCATTTGTCATGACCCACCTCCCGGGCCATGAACCTTATCATCTGACCCCATGGGTCTCTTGTAATACCATGGTTTCCTTCTTAGCACACCATAGTCTATTACTCACTAGGGTCGCTTATCAGACTAATGACTCTCCCCACAGACCAACACATGTCCTTTCCAGTGTGTTTTGTCCTCACTCACACACATCCTAGAAATTTCTCAGAAGGTCACCCATCCTGATCACTACTCCAGGCCAAGAACGCTTAACTGTGGAGTTCTAATCAGGCAGACTCCTGAAAAGGAAGGTGCACCTTGTTGACATGGGTAGTAACATTTAGCATTTTAAGTCTTACTTTTTCAGGGGTGTTACAATATCCACCCCTTTAAAGCACAACGCCCTCGTTGTGGACCCCAAGCCTCAAACCCAGGTAGTGCCTAAGCACTTCAGGCTGGGTATTGGATCTGATACCATTTGTCATGACCCACCTCCCGGGCCATGAACCTTATCATCTGACCCCATGGGTCTCTTGTAATACCTTGGTTGCCTTCTTAGCACACCATAGGCTATTACTCACTAGGGTCGCTTATCAGACTAACGACTCTCCCCACAGGCCAACACATGTCCTTTCATGTGTGTTTTGTCCTCACTCACACACATCCTAGAAACTTCCCAGAAGGTCACCCATCCTGATCACTACTCCAGGCTAAGCACGCATAACTGTGGAGTTCTAATCAGACAGACTCCTGAAAAGGAAGGTGCACCTTGTTGACATGGGTAGTAACATTTAGCCTTTTAAGTCTCTAATTTTCAGGAGTGTTACAAAAAAACATGAATGAACTCAGGTTCGAGGAACATTATACATTGTTGGATCTCTCCTTAATCCTTTATAAATTAGAATTTGGGGGAGAAAAAACCTATGTGTCATGGAAAATGGTGAGGGAATATGAATTGGGTAGATTTTGGTCAAGATACTCTACTCAATGTTGATATAATAGAGGGATTTTGAAGACCTCTTATTTAGATGAGAGGAGAAGCACCATTATAAAAAAATTATAATTGAAAAATTAAATAATTTTCATTATCAAGTCGTATGTTTATAATTTATCCCATATTATAATATATGATTATGGACGTTGAAATTCCTTCAAATAATCAAATAAATTTAATTATTTATGATATTTATAACATTATTTCTTATTTATAACAACTTATAACCCATTTAATTCATTTTTTTGAAGATAAAATAAATTTTTTTAATTTAATTATCTTGTAAGACTAAATGTAAATTTTTATTTATATGAAAATTTTAATATAATGATTAAATGTATGAAATCAATTTTTGAAAATTATATTTTTAAAAGTGATGAACATAAATGTACAATGTCATCATGTAGATTATTTTTATCATGAAATTTATTGTTTCACTGCTAAAAAAAGAGTGTTTTATGACTTCTAATGAAATCATTAAGCAGATAAATCTTTGTGAATGATAAAATAAAGTAAAATCAAAAAAATATTTTTTTTTTAAAATATATAATAGATGTTCCAAAAATGAAATTATGGGTTTCCAAATTCAATATAATATATATTTTTTATTTATTTTACTCCTTATGTACATCTATGTCCAAGATGATGTATTCAAATATTTATAATTCGGGATAATAAATTAATGGTTTATTAAAAGTTAAAGTATTTGTAAAAAGAGTATCTTTTACTATTTAAATAAATATAAAATATTTTATAAAATTAATAACATTATTCCACAAGAAACTTTAGAAATACTAAATTAAAATTTGATGATCTGTTTTCTAAATTAAACTCACATTTTTTGGAAATTTATCTTTTAAATTAAATATATATATTATAAATTAAAAAATATGTTTTGAAGAAAAATAGTATTTTTAGAAATCGATTACTGTAGTTGTACATTTTTTTAACTATATTGAATTAAATTTCATTACAATTAATTTCACATTATATTAAAATAAAAATTTATTTATGTTAGTTCAATGATGAATGGATCAAAAGATATCAAGACAAACTAATTTTTTCTAAAGGAAAACACATAGTAAAATCATTGAGTGTTATAATGAAACATTGATGTTTTCATACTCCTAAAATACAATGTACACTAGATATATTACAATATAGAATTACCTCACTATGCCTCTATGCACACAACCATTACATAATAAATTATAAACTCATTGTACTTCTTTATGAGAGAATTATATGGTCCTATTATAATCTTATTTCTTTAAATTAAAACATATCAAAATTACCCAGATGATGGTATATCAATCTAATCGACCTCAACAAAAAAAACTAATAAGATGGATTAATAAATAACCAACTTTTTAATCTCTCACTCTCTATTCGATGACCATGAATATCTCATATCTATTATTTTTTGTTTTATATATTTAGAATTTATCTTATATTTTCCAATAATATACACCTATTCCTAATATATAACGGATCATAAATTTTTATATTCATTCGTTTTTTCACTAAATATTTTTTTTTTGAAAACTAAACCAATTAATAATTTTAATTGAATGATATTAGTATACTAATTTAATAATATTTAATATCATCTAGTTGATTAGACTATGATCTAGTTAGAAATGTATGATATGTAAACGTATTAATTTGAAATTCATATAGGCATTGTTATTGAACTAATTTGAATCATATTCCTTGGCTAATTCTGAAACAATAATTTCAATAAAATAATATTCATTATATTTTAACTATCTGACTTCCTTCTTCAATGTGGTTTTTGTGATAAAATAATCAGTCCAGACAATTCACAATAATATTATATTTACATTACCAAAAATTAATGTACTAATTCTATTCCATTACCTGCATAATATCCTCTATCATTAAAGGACAAACTATTATAAATACATTATTATTAATTAAAAACATTATAAATCTACTACAGGTAGCCATAACTATTCTATTTAAACAATGTGGATGAAAATTATGGATTAGAAAATTGTGTTACAGCAATATTATTTTTGCTTCCTTTTTCCCTAAAATTGTCATATAAATATTTACTGATGAGCAATACTTATTATCTTGTGAAATTTACATATGACAATTTTTGATATAAATGACCATTACAATTGGGTCATGTGAACTTTATATATATTTTTCATTTTGTATTTTTCAAATACTTTTCATTGTTCATATTATGTATGAGAACTTCTGACCCTACATAATCATATAAAATACCATTTTCCTAAGGGATATTTCTAGATAACATCACATATTATACTAGGTGACCATTATATAAGAAAATGAGGGCCCTTTTTGAAATTTCCAATTCTCTAATTATATAGAGTGTTTTCCATTCCTTATAAAATGTTAGTATATGGAATTGAAACATTAATTGGCTTTTTATCATGGTAAATTTTACATACAATTGGATCATTTATATGTATTTTCATTTTCCCGATCATTTTTTAAATATAAATTTTTGGAATACATAAAGAATATCCATCTATTTCAATATTTTTTTCATACATTTATAAAATCGTTTAACATATAATGAAGGAATGATATAACAAATTCAGAATTATTAAAAAAACATTCTTATTTTTAATGTATAGAGTATTCGTTACCCTTATGTTTGGAACATTAATTTTTTTTTTAAAAAATATCAAATCATATATTTCAATAAATTATGTATAAAAATTTAAATGACTTAAAAAATTCAAAGTACTCATTCTACATGAAATTATAATCAAACTTTTAGGATACTCCAAATACCATTTCAACTAAAAAAGACATAAAAATTTTCTTGGTGGGGTTATAAAATAATCTTACATTTCCCAATGAATAAAGAGACATCAGAAAATCAGAATGTTATATCATTAACTCATATTAATGCTTAAATCCATTAAATTGAAACCTATTAAATAATAGAGATCATTAAATCTCTAATTCTATAAGATTTTACTAAAATTTATTTTTGTAATAATCATTTAGAGATGAATAAACAAGGAATCATTTAAGAATAAGTAGTTTTCCCATATATTGTTTTTTAATGGTATGCTAAGATAGACTTGTGTCCATTTTAAATAATGTAGTTAATAAAATGTGGGCCATGTATCTAAAAAATAAAAATCTATTGAAATTTTTAAAAATACAATTTATTCTAGAGTTTACTAACTTTAAAAAAAATACATACATTCATAACACATCATATTGAAAAATAAATGTGGAATACATACACTTAACTATTTACCACAAACAAAAACATGTTTTTATATCCATGAGAGCACCTTATACTATGGAAACCTAAAAAAAGATCATTATATATTCTTATTATATTAAAACTGGTCTTTTAAATAGCATAGAAATATATATTTATAAGTACATGAAAACATTCATTTGGTTTGATTCCAAACCAATACCTTCAAACTACTAGATTTAAATTATTTTTTCTGATAATTTATTCCTTTTGTTTTGAAAAACAATAAATTAATGGACGAATTTTTTTTCATAACAGCTTCCTATATCATAAATTTATCTATCAAAGTGATAAATTGTCTTTCATATTTATGATTTTATTGAGAATAATTGATTTGTGGACCCAACATGCACACCCATACTACGTAACTTTAACGAATAGTGTATGAAAATGTAAAAATTGTTTCATCAATCCATGTAAACTTTACTAAATTCCCTTGATGAGAAAATTTTATCCACTAATAAGGAAAATGTATATTTATCCCAATTCCACTATTTTATTTTTAAATAGATTTTTTCTTCATCTATTTCTACCTTGATTCACCATGAATAAATTTCCTATACATTCCATTGAAAAAAAAATATCAAGGATCCCATAGAAAACCCTATTTGACAATCGTTTGTATAATGAAATATGTTCTCTCTTTGGGCTAGTGAAACTTCTATGGTGTTCTTGATAGTTTATCAAATCACAAAAGATCCTTAAAATATTTTGAAATCAACACTCCACCATTATCATGGTTAAATAATAAATTATCACCTAGTGTAAATTATCTAAGGACTAATAAAATTAACCAAGCTCCTCAAGCTAGAATCATAGAGGTCAAAAAACAGAAGTTCTATTTTGGCTCTAATTATGCATGAATCACTCATTGAAAATGGGGGATCTACCCACCCATAAACACATCTGAGTGCCCCAATAAATTATTATTGTTGAAGATAATCAAAAATAACTCAACTAAAAACCTCAAATAACAAATATCTGTCTTACATATAATTTTTAAACCATGAATAATATCTACGGATGATTAAATTAACCCATAAAAACCACATTCAATATGACCATCTAATTTATCTTTAGATATTTATATATAACATCTGCACAGACATTTATAAGACATTATTAAATGGATTCAATTAATTTTACCTCATCCACCATATCATAAATGATGATTTTTATGGGTTATTTATAGCAAGTTGCCAATATTTATATAGTCCAATTAGTATGTCTATTTCAAGGGAAATTATCTATATAGTCTGAAAAATTGAGTGTTTCTAATGCTCGTAGTGCATGAAGGGGTCATAGAGTGGGTTTGGATGTTTTCTAGTGCAATAAATTACTGGTTGGAACAATACAAAACTTGTGAGTGTTTCGCGCCATGAATTATCATTCATGGATTGGGTAAAAGATTATCCATGACCTTAGCGCCATTCATATCTAGTTTGAGGTTGATTCAAAGGGTGTTGCATTATGGGTAATAATTTGTGTTTATTTTTCTAAGGTGATGGATTTTTTAGTGAGATTTGAAACCTAACACTTATACAACATGAATGGGTTTCATGCCGTGAAAATCTCATGTTCAGCATTCCTTTTAAAATATGTATTGTCTCAGTTTTTCCTAAAACCATATGGTGTATCTTGATTTCACAAAATCCAAAAAACCTTCATTTAGAAAATATATATTCTTCTAGATATTGATCAATTACTGACTTCATATCTTCATTCCATAGGGATATGAGGTACATTCTACCACTTCTCTTATAATTTTTTATGATATGGTTCCACACTATTTCCATTTCCATGTGATGACAGATCATATCATTGTTTATAATTGATATTTTCTGGGGGTGTTTTGTGTGGTTACACCACATATTCCTTATAAGGATTTATATTCTTGAATGTGAGGTGATCAAGATTTATGGCATTTGTCTTTTATTATGAAAAAAATACTGACAGCTTTTAGGTATGGGAATCAATTATTCTCTTATTTTATGAACATCTAATGGTAAAATTATAATGGTTTAATCATTTGGATAGAAATTAAATCTACCTTATATTATTTCTACTATAAAAATAAGGAATTGGTTTTAGCTATTTAATTTTGTTACTTTCTAACATGATAACATTATGCCTCTTGATTTTATATATAATGGTCTATCCATTTTTTTATTTTTAGCATGTCATGTTATGCTATGTATTAACATGTTGTTCTTAATGTAAATTTGAAAATGACATATATTTTGAATTTATTGATTAACTGGATTAAAGATTTAATGAATATGAATGTTCAAATCTGGTATTTATTGTAATTTTACTGCAATCATAATGATGTTATAATCATTTCAAATTGAAAATGATCTTACATTTCATAAATTTAATTGATAAAAATGTGAATAATTATGATTCTTGAGGTTATTTTTGATAATAATAAAAGGAATGTTAATTGAGAATTGTTCATGCCAAATATTGATGAAACTTTTTTTATGTTAGGAGTATATTTAGAGTTTTCATAGATTTTATACCATGATGCCCTAGGATTCCTATAGTTGGAACCATTAAATAATTAATTGGTTAATTATAGATAAAATAAGAACCATTATTGTGATAAATATAAATCCAATATATTGAGTGAATTTGTTCATAAGATGTTTGAGTTCCTTCAGTTAGAGTATGTGATAGCTCATTTATGTGTGAAAGTTGGATGCGTTGATTTCGAACTAATATTTCCATATTAGCTTGATTGTTTCATGAGTATTTTATGAATTTCTCTAGTTTTGAGAGTTTATAAGTGATGCTATATGGTTTAGGTAGTCACGGATGTTCTATGAGACAAGGATGGCCTAACTTATGGTAGCAGATCTAATGTAGGAGGGTAGGGAAGAATTATGTGGAAGCATATGTTGCTTGTGAGGGAGAGAAGAATCGAGATATGCATGTGGGTTTTAGGGATAAAATAAGATATTATGGAATAGGTAAAATCTAGGATTACCTATTTATGTTAGGATGATAAGTAGGTTTCTCACTTATGAATCTCTTTCTTTGTCAATGACTAAGTTTTTTATTTTATATGAAATCATTTTCCCAATACTAGGGTATGTTGGATGTGATTGGATAATATGTTCTCTTATTGGTACCTTTGGGTTGTTTTCCTAGTGTACATAGATTATGGAGTGATTATAATAATTAATAAATAATTCTTCCCCCATGTGGTTGGTATTGATGGAATGAAAATTCTTAAAGATGTTAATAATTGGAAACCGTGGTCTCAGTTGGGATTATGCCTAAAAGGCATGGAATGTTCTATGATGATTAATTTAATGTGATGTGGTATAATTCTAGTGGTTATTAAATTCATTAAGAGAAGTAAATAATTGAAAAATATAATGAATCTAATGTGTCTCATCAAAATGCTTGTGTGGTTATAGGATATTGGGACATAACAAGGGTAGTTGGTTTTCCATGTAATGTTAATTTTAGTAGATTAGAAGACTAAGATATTCCCATAGTGTGGTTTAGATACATATTATATCATGTATATTATATGATTTCATATGATTCCCACCCAAGTTTATTTGGGAGAATGAAACCCAATGGACTCCAAGATAGTGATTTCCACAACATCTTGGTGGGAGGATGGATGAAGGACTACCCCCACTGGACCCATTTTTTTCTATCATCAATTACATATTCTGTTATACATGAATTTTAGTTTTCCCATATATATGTGAACAAATATATGTTGTATTGTTTTTATTCACACACATGTGTACCAAGAAATATTATCCAATTAATTTTTATATGTATGACGTTTACAGGTTGTGGAAGATTGAGGAAAATACAAGATTTATCGTATATAATAGATTCAGGTATAATACCTGATTTCTGAGGAATGTCATATGGTATATGATGGCCTCTGAAAAATAATTTTTTACTATATATAGTCATTCAACAATAGATGATGTCATGATATAATGCATGAGGTTCATGTTGTGAGGCCCTTCCCAAGGGTCTTCATTTTAACATATTTTAAAGAGAGATGGATCAGGACATGTGATGTTGGGGAAGTGCAGCAAACTAGTGGGGATGTGGGGGTTGGGTAATATTGATTTTTATTTATTATAATATATAATATATTTTATATTATAATTCGGTGAGTATTATCTATGGTGATCTGGTAACATAATATACAAATTTAGGTGATGAGTTAGATTCACTATATTTCATTGTTCTTTTTCATTCACTCATTTTATATTTCATGAGAGGATTTGGGGAGGATCCTACTATGTATACAATTATTCTCACCCAACCTATATATAAACACTTTTTTATTTTAGTCAAATTAGGTTGGAGATTTGGATGTACATAACTAGATCATGGTTTTTTTGGGAGCTATTTGAGATTCATGGTCACTACCGTGATTACCTTATGGTAACTATATTTCCTTTTATAATATTCATTTTACATTATGACATTTCATGTTTGAACTTGGGATAAAATTATATATATCTCTCATATGTTTTTGATTGTTTTATATTTATCTCCCAATTCTTCATGTTATATAGGGGTTAATAACTTCTATATGTATGTTTATTTTACAATCGGTGCTAATCTCTATCCTTGGGCATTTAATAGGTGGGACACAGGAAGTCACCATATCCATTATCTCATCATTATTCTAGGTATGGTAAAATTTATAGTGACCATATACTTTTACACATATTATTAAATGATTTTAAGCATTATTATATGTCAAATAAAACCCAAGGATTAGAATTCCATGTGTCTTATGAATAATAGTTTTGGAAAATTTTAATCATGGAACTATAATAAGTATATTTTTACCAATTTCTATAATGATCTCTTAAAATTCATTGAGTCCCTACAAAATAGTAGGATAAAATGGGGAATACATAGACAAAAAGGATGAGATAAAAAGCCCAATAATGGAATAAACATGAAAATGAAGCCTAAATCATGAGTTGGAATGCAAAAGATGGTAACATAAAATATATGGTGCGTGGATAAAGACATATAGATATAACATATAAAACATAGAATAATATGATCATGAAAATATTGGAATCTAGAAATACCACATTGAATGACATAAACATGAGTCAAGGATAACTAACAAGATAGTATCACCTGATGGACACATTTAATGGAATAGGCATACTTTATAATTCCAACATAACATCTCATGAGAAATAAATTTACCCAATGAATTAGTGAAATATCTGGGTACATCCATCATAAAATGATAATTCATATGTGTTATATAAGAGGAATAAAACATAGATAATAAATATGAGGTTTACCTTTAAAATGTCATTTGTTTCGTAGTCTTGTCATAAGGAGTAACAAAAAGGTGTTTACAAGATCTCATCATATTCAAGGGTGCAATAGGATTATATGGTGTGTTCTAGCTGTATATCGACTACACATTACAGACCCAATTCATGATGTTAATTATTTTTGACATATCCAAATAATTTAATTCAAGGCTTTAATTAATTCACCACTTCCAAAATTTACACCCACCATAAATGTTTTCACCACATGTAGAAATGTCATGAAAATGGTCTTGGCCAGATTAAGACATGTCATGAAAGTAGTCTTCTTCACACGTAGACATGTCACAAAATTATATTTCACCCATTTTAACATTTTTCATAATGTTTTGACATGTCATGAAAATAGATAACACCATGTGTAATATTTATTTTTTGTGTTTTTATGGTTTTTGATGGGATTTCCATAGAAAATCATGATTGAATCCATGAATTTTACATGAAATGAAATGGGAATTCATGGTGGGTAATTATGAAACCCAAATATTTAATTCCATGTCACCTTCATTGTGTATCCCTCCAGAATCACCTCTCCTCTTCTTCAGAGAATTGGAATAATCTCTTACTTGTCATAGACACTCTGCACACATTGGCCTTGGAAAAAAACTTATTCCCACAGCTCCAACTAGAACTATAGCTCATCTATGCACCCTTTCCATGGATTTAAGATCCTCCATGAACCATCATCATTGACCAAATATCATCCACACACATCCTAGTAATGGGATTTTTTCTCATTAAGATCTATATCTCTCTTTTGCGCCTTTTACAGGATAAAAGAAACATGTTTATCTATTATTGGGTCTAGATCTAGAAATGTTGGATCGATATCTGGATCTAGGATTATTATATATTGATTCATTTCAATCTCATAACTAGTAATTTTATCAATACCTCGTTCTTCATCATTATTCGACACAAATTATGGATATCCATAGACGACTAGTCTTCACTATTCATGATGTAGGTGGTCTGGAATTCAAATCATATAGTTATGATTTGGATTACGAATATGAAAATTGTTGAGTTACTATGGTTCTTTAGAATTTTATTTTCTTGGAGTTCTGGATTGATTAATTATTTTTGGTGAATTAAATAATTTTAAATTTCAAAAATATGTGTTTCATGAACAAATAATTGATGTATATTCATATCATAAATTATGGATAATTAATTTCAGAGTTAATTATGTGATATTAATATTGTTAATTGGGAAAATTAACGGTGAAAATAATTACATGATAATGTTATTATTATATGTTATATTTACTAGTGGAATTAATTATGGGATAATAATATCTGGAAAGAGATTAATTAATTATTGTATTAATTAATACAGTTGATGAGTTAATTAATATGAGTAATGAGAGTATATAATTACAGAATTATGTAAATTGATTATTTAATTAACAAATTATTTAATCTGAGTAATGCAGTTTTTTAAATGTTTAAATAAATAATGTAATTAATTAATTGAAAAATTAATTAATGAGTGTAAATGGTTTATTTAATTTTTGAATTAAATAATTTGATTAATAATTTGATGAGTTAATTATTTTGAGTAATTAGAATTTTTAATTGTAGAATTAAATAAAGTTGTAAATTATTTTAAAACTTATTTAATGTGAGTAAAGATATTATTTAATTATTGAATTAAAAAAATTTATTAACTAATTGATGAAATAATTTATTTTCAAAATAGGGTAATTTTATTTATGAATTAAATAAAGTGATTAAAAAAATTTTAAATTAATTCATATGGGTAAATAGATTATTTAATTGTTGAATTAAATAAAGGGAATATTTAATTAACAGATAAATTAATGTGGGAAAATAGATTATATAATTATTTAATAAAATAATAAAATTGAGTGTCATTAAATTATTTTAAAAATAAATTAATATAATTGATGAAATAATTAATTGGATAATTAATTAATGGCGGTTGAATGTGATTAATTTAATTGTAAATTAACTAGTGAGAGTTGATATAGACAATTAATTGGCGAATTAATTGAAGAGAATGAGGTTGATTAACTAATTTTCATATTAATTAATAGAGGCTATTATTTTAAAGAAATTGAATTAGTTGGATTATTTAACTAGTGACTAAATTAATTTGGATTATTATAATGGTGTAATTGAAGGAATTGGATTAATTAATTGATGAATTAATTAATGGGATTGGAATTCTTAATTAATTGGGTAAATAATTAAGGGTATTTATGTGACAAAATAAATGTTAATTTAGAAAATGGTATTGACGGATAATATTATATTAAGTTCGTTATTAAATTATTGAATTATAAGTTGGGTATAATTAATTTTAGTATTTATTATTCGGTGTTGAGTTGAGAGATTATTAATTAATTTCATTAATTAATTAACATACCATATATGATTAATTAGTTTTATAATTAATTAATTGAATGGATGTGATTAATTAAATAGTGAATTAATTAATGAGATGGAAATGTTTAATTATTTGTTTAATTAATGAAATGATTTTGAATTAGTAATTAATTTTGAAAATTAATTAACTAAATTGATGTGATCAATCCACCATTGGGGTAATTAATGGTAATGGATTATTATTATATAATTATTGATTTTATTAATGGAATGATTGCTGAAAAAGAAATTGGTTGTGATTATGTTGGAATGAAGTCAATCAAGGTATAACCCATGAGTGAGAATGAGATTAAGGGAAGAAGACTGAGAGAGCTTCTAATAATGTTTACTCAGGGATCATGTTAGCCTTAAAGGGAGATGATTGTTTGGGATTATGATTGTTTTTCGAAGGACCATGTGGTCCTTCAATGGAAAATTCCATGAGATCATTCTTGTTTTTCCTAGGAATCATTTATTCTTCGTCTTATATTACTCACTTTAAACACTTTAGGTTAGATCCCATAATGCACAGTACTCATGTCATAATGATTTAACTATTTCTATGTATTTGATAAATTCAATATAAATTGTCATGATTAATGGTCACCTGGAAATTTGGATATATGATATCCCTTGGGGATAGTTTAGATTCTCGTGCAAGATGAAGCATGTATTGGGGTTTGGATGACCATGGGAACCCAAGGGAATATGATCTTAAATGAACAGTATTTGAATAAATGTAATCATTTTACTTTATTTCTCTATTAATTATTCACACAACTTCAAAACAGTATTATTGGTTTGATTAGTTTTGAATGCAATTGGTGATGTCCTATTGATTTTTATTCGCACCCTACTCAAACTGTTTGATTTGTACCCAAATAGACATTGTGTTTTATGGATAGGTTATGGGAAGAAGTGAAAATTTCGATAGCTATGTTGGGATAGAGCTTGGATGAGGGAAGTATAAGTGGTTTCAATATCCACATATAATATATGAGTGTATTTAATCTTGGGTGTTCATTTGACACATGGAACATTCATTTGAATGAAATATTTAAATATCAGTTTTGATATTTTATATATATTTTTTCATATTGTCATACTAGAGTTGAAGAGATTATGTTATAAGAGGATTTTTTATTTATTTATTTCTTCTAGTGTATTACTCTGACAAAGAAATAAATAATTATGGTATAGTCTCTCCATGATCGATATTATACCGTCTATTATATTCGGAAGCCGTCGTCATACAAGGTGGCACTCTTCGGGTCATGTGACCACTGGTTCCGGGCCTGGGTATGTTGAACCTATGATAGGACGTTACAAAGTGGTATCAAAGTTAGTTTTTTTATTCAGGTTTTGTATTATTATTTTGGGATTTATTTATTAAAGACTAAGAAGAATAAGGGATTGGTTATTAGCTAGTGTGTGGGAGTATCTACCCCATGTACAAGAAAGAACCCACATACTTATAGTTGTATTTTTGTTATTATTATTTGTTGATATAATTGAATGTAATTTCACCATGGGTGATAAACTAGTTTTGTGATGTGATTATAATTTTTGAGACTTTTTGAAATTGACTTGTGTCCCTAAATAGAATAAGAGTTGAGTCTACATTCATTATTATTGACACATAGTATTATATTCTAACATGAATCATTTTAGGAATGGATCAGTAAATGTGTTTTGGGTAGGTTGTTGAACATGAACTGTTCTCCCTTTCTTGTGAAATTGAATGAAATTTATTCCTAACATGAAATTGAGAAATATTGAAAAATGATGCATGATGAAAATATATGGTTGTCTGAATGATAAAATAAAATAATTAGAATGTGTTCAACCTTTTTAACTATGACCCAGTTGTAGGATGGCTCAGGGTAGTGATATTGCATCAAATCTGAGCATTTGGTGGGAAAAAGGGTAAAATACGTGTTATGGTTTTGTGTAAATATGTCTTGTTTACTATGTTAATATTGAGAAATGAAAATCATTTATGTTGAATGTTTGGTCCATGATGTCTGTTTTTTGGGAAGTGAGAATTTTCATTAGTTTTATAACATTGTTTCAGGTGGTGTGGGGGTTTTTATGGTTTAAGATTAGTGTGTTAAGATATTGGATGGTAGGGAATCTAAAGACATTCGACAGGTTATTGTCCATCCATAGTGAGAGGTAACATGGTGATGAAGGATTTTGGGAGGTTATTCACTAAACAATTCTTAGTTTACATTTAATTAATGATCATCATGTAACATACAGGGAAATCATCCTAGGTACGCTGAGAAATCAATGGATTCAAGTATGGCGACTAAAATGTGTTTTCGTTATATATGGAGCCCCTTAGAAGTTGTGCTTCTGGAGTGGTATATATGTGGAGTTGGATAGTGTGAGGTACACCATCAGAATTTTAAATATAATGTTCTCATGAGGGACTAGCAGTCTATAAATATCATGGCCCATGGGCTATGGTAGTTGAGTTTCTTATGAAGTGGTTTTAACAATTCTTCTAAGGTGGGGAATGATTTGTAAATAGATGGTTCTTGGAGAAAGACCATGGGTTGAAAGTGGTGGCATTGAAATTACAATAAGGACCCCATAAGTTTCATTTTTAAATTCGTCTTGGAAATGTCAAGAGGGTGTTGTACGTGGTTGATTTATTTCCATTGAAGGATGTTTATTATGGCAAGGCTAAGTGCCAAAGTTGAATTGTTTCTTGTGGTTCTTGGGAATAGTGATATGAGAATAGTGTTAGGTACAGTTTAAATGTTGATCTTGGGACTGATGCATCCTTTTAATAGTGTCTTATACATGTGTTGGATCATAGTGAGCATGTGTTGTGTGGAAAGATAGTGACAATAGTGCATATATTGTGTTAATAAGGGAATATTTAAAACATGACACAAGAATGATAAAATGATGATATGGCTCAGTGGACTATATTTTTTTACTCAGAATCATAGAGGTTATTGAGAGTATACCTTGAGGATTAACTATTATAAGGTGGGTAGATTAAAGGATCCCACCATTTTTATGTGTGAAATAAGATTATACAGTGTGTTCTGGATATATGACAATTAAAAATTAAGGAATCAAATCATGAAGTGAATTGTTTTGTGTAGACCATGTGAATTTAATTCATAGATTGAATTATTTCACATCTTCAATAATTTATAACCCCTATAAATGTTTTTCACCACATGTAGAGATGTCATGAATGTGGTTTTCACCCCATGAATACATTCCATGAAATTAGTTCTCTCCACCTGTAGGTATTTTATGAAAGTTTATTTTACCCTCTACAATGATTTTTCACCAATTTGTGTCATTTCAAAAACTATATTACACCATGTGTAATAATTATTTATTATTTTTCAGGGTTGTGAGAGGATTTCCATAGAAAACACATATTTATTCATGTCTTTTCCATGATGTAAAATGGGAATTCACTTCGTGTAATTCTAATTATTCGCACTTTAATGTCACATCACCTGCATCAAGTAACCATTCATACACCACTCTCCTCTACAACATTGCTTTCGAAGAATCTATTCCTTATGACAGATTCTCAAAGCACCTCAACCTCAATACAAAGCTCCTATGTGCACCTCTAACTTGGATGAAATATCCTATATAAACCTCTTTATTATAATAATGCTCCCCCACAAAACACCATCTTCGGCTGAAGACCCTATCAACACCTCCTAGTTATGGTTTTTCTTCTTTTTTAGATCTATCTATCTCTTGTGGTCCATTTATTGAAAAAAAAGAATAATTTTTATCAATTGTTGGATCAAAATCTAGATTTGTTGAATTTAGATCGAGGATGGTTTAATTTGGATCCAATTTTAGTTTTATTAGATATTGAATTGTTTTAATCAAGGATCTAGAAATTTAATCAGGAACTCGTTATTCCTTTTTAATTTGCAATAATTAGGGACATCTATTGGTGACCGTTTGTCACCATTCTTTAGGTATATGGTATAAAACTGAAATACCAAAGTTGTGATTTTGATTATATGTATGAAAATTGTATAATTGTAAGATTTCATTATAAATTGATGTTCTTGGAGTTCATGATTAATTAATTAATTTGGATGTATTATTTAACGACAAAATTGTCAAATAGTGGGTTTCAGGAATAATTAATTTTTCATTTAATTATAGGATATAGATATCATAAATTGGGAATAAAAAAATTTGGAATTAATTTTGCGATATTAATATTGTTAATTAAGATAACTAATGGTGAAATTACTTATTTTACAATTCTATTATTATTTAATATAATTAATGGTGGAGTTAATTATTGGATTTTGATATCTTGGATGAGATTAATTAGTTATAGAATTAATTAATTCAATTGTTGAGATAATTAATGTGATTAAAAATATTATTTAATTTTTTAATTAATTAAGGTGATTAATAAAATGTCAAATTAATTAATGCTTGAAATGATATTATTTAATAGTTGAATAAAATAAAGTGGTTTATCGATTAGTGAATTAATTTATATGATTAATGATATTAATTATTTACTGAATTAAGCAATGTGATTAAAAAATATATGAATTAATTAATTTGAGTAATGAGACGTTTTATTTTTTGAATTAAATAAATGGATGGATTGATTAATTAATTAATTGATGTGAGTAAAGAGATTATTTAATTTTTTAATTACATAAATAGATTAATTAATAGATGAATTAATTATTGTGAGTAATGAGATTATTTAATTGAATGATTAATTAATTGATGAATTAATTAATTTGAGTAAATAGATTATATAATTGTTGAATTAGAAAAAAATATGAATTAATTGACAAACAAATTAATTTGTGTAAATAAATAATATATTTGTTGAATTATCTTATAGAATTGAATGTGAATAATTTATTGTGGAAATTAATTAATGGAATTGAAGGAAATTATTAATTTGATAATTTATTGATTGCGGTTGAATGTGATTAATTTATTTTGAATTTATAAATCAGATTTGATATGGATATTGTTATGGTGAATTAATTGAAGGGAATGTATTATATTAACTATTTGTAAAGTTAATTAATATCAACTATTTTTTTAAATCAATTGCATGAGACGAATTAATTAATTTTTGAATTAATTAATGGTGACTGTTCTGATCAATCAATTAAATGTTATGGAATAATTAATTGTTGAATAAATTAATGGGATTGAAGTACTTAATTGTTTAGAGAATTAATTAAGGGTATTTATGTAACGAACTAATTGTTGAATTAGAAAAGGAATTGGGGGTAATTAATTGTTGAAGTAATTATTTAATTGTTGAATTATAAATCGTTAATAAATAATTACTTAATTAATCATTGGATGTTTATTTTTAAAATGATTAAGTAATAATTGAGTTAATTAAGGGAATTTATATAGTTAATTAATTTATGAAATAATTAATGTAATGGTGATTAGTAATTGATTAGTGAATTAATTAATGGGATTGATGTAGTTAATTTATTGTCAAATTAGTTATATGATTTAGAATTATTAATTAATTTTGGGAATTTATTAATAAAGTTTATGTGATTAATCAATTTTTTGTTTAATTAAATGAAATGTATTATGATTAATTAATTAGTGATTTAATTATTGGAATTATTAGTGAAATGGTAATTGGTTGTGATTATGATATAATGGAGTGGCACATGGGGTAACCATGGTGTGAGAATGAGATTAAGGGAAGAAGACCGAGAGAGATTCTAATATTTTTTACTTAATGACTGAATGAGCCTTAATGGAAGTAGACTATGTGAGCTTATGATTATTTTTCAAAGGACCATGTGAGACTTTGAGGGAAAATACCTTGAAGGATTTCCCATTTTTCATAGGAATCATTTATTCTATGTTTTTGTTACCTATTTGAAACCCTTGATATTAGATCCCATAGTGCACATTACTCTTTTTGGACTGATTTACATGTTTTTATGTATTTGATAAATTCAATATGAATTGATAATGAATGGAAGTACGTGTATTTAGAAATGTTATATCCTATAAAGACAGTTCTATCTCCGACACAAGATGAAGTATGTATTCTGGATAAGGTTTCCATAGGAACCTAGGAGAATATATGGTAAAATAAAGAGTAATTGAATAAATTTAATCCATTTAATTTATTTCCCTATTTATTCTTTATAAAACTGCATACACTAATATTTACTAGATTTATTTTAGAAACCGTTGGTGGTGGCCTACTGAGTTGTATTCATAACCTACTCAGGCTCTATGATCAGTAATTGAATAGACTATATATTTTTAGGACAGGTTAAGGGTAGAAGACTTGAGTTAGATGGATGTATTGGGATGGAGCTTGGATGAGGGAACCATATCGGGTTTTGGAACCTAATTTAATGTTGTTACTTTCTTTAAATTTGGGTTTCCATTTGACACATGTTTCATACATTAGAATAACATATTTAATGTTTAGTTTTGATATTGTATCACCAATTGTAGTCATCATGTGATACTATATTAGATGATATTATGTAATATAATTCTTTTTTAAATATTTTTTATTTATTATAGTGTATTAATCTGATAAAAAATGAAAACAAGAGGGTATAGTACACACATGATCAACATTACACCTTCTCTACTAGTTTTCTACCTCTAGTGTAGGGAAAGGCACACATGAGGTCAGGAGATGACCAGTTCGGGGGCCCAATATATCACACCTAATCCAAGATGTTACAGAGTATAATAATGGTATACATGAATTAATATAATTTAAATAATTCCTATAAAATCATAAGGGAAAATGATATTACATCATGAATAATGTTTTTCAATTGAATTGTAATCATAGAAAATAGTTTTTCTCTAAAATAAAAAATGTTCCACTTATGTGAGATTTTAGGGGAATAAAAAAAGATTTTATAATGAATAATTATTTAAGTAAAACAAAAAAATTATTTTATTAAAAAATTATTTATTTTATATTATATGGCTGGAATAAAACATTTTATTTAGTGTTCATGAAAATTTGTAAGAAAAAGGAAAATTCCCTTTAATAATGTAGGCTTATCAAGAAGAATTAGGAAGGTAATTGTTTTTAAAAAGAATTTCTCCATAAAATTAGTATTATTTGAGATAATTATATATATTGGGAAAATATATAAATAATATATGTTATGTAAATAAGGATAATGAATAGAAAAATTGAGTTAATGAGATATAACGAATTTCCAAAATGAAATATGGACGTTCAGAGAGATCTCTGATATTATGTCTGATTGTGCCATGCACTTGCACATAATTTCCTTTGAAATAAAATTAGATTCATTAATTAAAAAATTCCAAACCTCTTACACATATATTTTATTTAATTTAATTTTACAAGGTTAATTTATTAACATTTGGATGAGTTATAATGATCAATTTCATCGTTTAGGAAGAGCTTGTTTCATGGTATCACGATCATTTAACTTTGGTATAATTATGGAAGTTATTGTAAAATTATAATAGTTATACATAAGTGAAATTATATTTCATTACAGAACTTATTTTATTTAAAATGGTTCTATATATCATTTTTCTGAATCGAGGATGATCCATTTGATAAAATGTTAGTGATAAAAGTTTAGTTTTTTTACAGTTTTTCGACCATCATGAAATAGTTTAATTTTATGTAATATAATGTATATATTGTAGTTCCATAACATAAAATAAGTTATAAGAAAGATTTTACATTTTTAATGAACCATAATAATGTTTTTATGAATATATTTTATGGTGGTAATGGAAAATAAAAACCTTTCGTCCACAAATGCGTGGAACAGACATATTACGGATGTTGTCTTTATTTTTAAAATAAATCGGGGGATAAGTAATATGATTATGGTTCTTCCATTTAAATAATAAAATTATAGTATATATATAATACTAGAGTTATCCTGTCACTTTGGGAAGGGTTGAGGATGAGGTAGAAGAAAGAATGATTTTAAGAGACAAATATAGAGGGTTTTACCTCTTGAATTCCTTCTCTTTTATATCCTTCTTAATAAACATGGGATTGGTATTTTAGTGAGACCAGAAACAATAGGACATGAGGAAGAGTCCCGGTAATTTATTTTTGTACAAAATTAGAAATATCCAATACAGATATGTTTTGTAGAGAAGGGGTGTTGATGGTGGTATTTATAAGAGAATGTGAGAGGTGATTTTGATTTCTATTTTAATTATTTTATAATTTTGGATCAAGACTATTAAAGTTTTTATTATTGTTAAAATATTAAATAATTAATTCATTTTATTTTGATCTATTGGATGCATACATCATTCCTGAATCAACAATTCATGTATTTGGATTATATTTTAAATTATCATATTTCACTATTTACAAAAAACTTCAACTAATTTCGACTAATATAGGAAATTTAACAAAACCATTTATTTAAATTTATATTTAAAAAATGAACCCCATTTTATATATAAAAGTTATATATTTGAAATTTTAAATTTTGAAACAAAATAATCACTTATTCGAAAAATACTGAGTTTAATATTATAAAAAATTTTATAAACCATTGAAATAATACTTATGGTCTCATAGAATTACACTATAATTATTGTAAAAATTAATATTAATTAATTAATCAATTTAGTAAATATAATTTTATTTTAAATAATTATTTCTATTAAATCATTTTAAATAAAACCATTTCATTTCATAAAAATACTAACACTTAATTTATCATTTTTAAACAATTATTTTCTTATACAATGGTTTAAATATATTATATTTTAATGTAATAAGATACAAAAATACCATTTTTCATTTCAATAGGTGAGGTTACTAATCTATTAGTCATATTAATATTCCTAACAATCATATTACTATTCCAACAATTAGGTAACTATTCTAATGTTTGTATTTATAACGGTTATATGGGATCCTTAATTTCTATGAATAATTATTATTTTATTCATTGATTAATAAATTTTATTTTCTATAATGATTAGTTATACTTTCACCTTCAAAATTAATTTTATATTATTAACAATATTTCTCACTTATATATTTTTAATGTGATTGCATTCATTCTGGTGGATCAAGCATATCTATGTTTTCCTATTCTTATTGTCCTATATTCTATTTATTGTCCCATTATTATATTTAGAACTATCATTGCTTTATTTACTCAGTATTTTACAACTATTAATTTATTATAATTATGTATTCTTGGCTTACCTACGTGATTTATGATCTTTATGACATAACACAATGAAGGTAAATTTCATTGATAGAAAATTTTGGTCGTTACATTTTTCCCCCTATACGAAACATTACCCTCAAAATTTTATTTTATATTATAAGGTAAAACTAGTGGAGCGTACTTCTCCATTATCATTCCATATAGATCCCATGTTGCTTATTGGTGTTCATTGTTCCTACATATAACATTAACATGGTGATTATTCTTTTTGTGCATAATAATATCTCTACAATCCTATATCATCACTAGAAAATCCTCAACAGATAGATCATTTTCCAACAATACCACCAATATATTTAGCACATATGTTGGAGATAGTTTGATCATTCGTTATAGGGATGAATTTAATAAATTAAACAACTAATACAATGTTAGAATAATTCTTGTCGATATTCCATATCTCTAATGTTATAAATAATCTCATAGAAACCGATATACCTAGGACACATCTTTCCCATCCTCCTAAATATCATTATTATCTTCTATGGATATATGTGGGGGAATACTATTACTCTAACCCCAAACTCTATATCCCATCGATGATTATCAATAATGGCCTTCTGTTGACATTGGGAAGCATAGATATGATGTCGAATATACATCACCTTTTATATAATTTCATCATCCATTTTAGGTAATAACAGCTTATATTCACTGAATTCATCATAGCATTTATTTGATTAAATCTACTACCATAAAGGGATTCATATAGAGGCATTTGGATGATTGAGTGAAAAATGCTTTTGTATGAGAACTCGAAGAGTGAAAGACGTTCATACCATATTCTTTTAAATCCCATCGATCATGCCCTCAATATATATTCCACATTTGAAATAGTTTGCTTAGATTATCCACCATTTTGAGGATGATAATCCTTATTGGCGTTTAGCTTAATGATTGGAGGGTTTTTGTATTTTCTGATACATGAAGGTAAATATCTAATCTTGATCAGATACAATCAATAATGGAACTCCATGCATCCTCACCATATTTCTGATGTATATCCACGTATTTTTATTTAGTGATAAATCCTCTCTAATTTGGATAAAACGTTCATTTTTTAAGATGATTAAAAACAACCCCAAATGCATTATTTCTACTAAAATTCCCTAGAAATCTTGTGAAAATGTCAATGGTTATGTTTCCCATCTCTATGTAGGTGTTTGAAATTGTTGAATCATGACCTTATACTTTTTCCTTTTATCCTTCAATTTCATACATTCCATGAACATTGATATATATTTAGAAATATTATTCCTTATATTTTCCACCCAATGGTGTTCATATAGATCTTGATAAAAAACTATTCTTCGTAGGTGGATGGAGAATGATTATTTATGTTCATCATTAAAAATATCTCTCTTTATCCTCAGATTTGATTGTTCAAGAAGTCAAGGAAAAAATCTTACAACTCTATCCTCATCAATTTTGAACTATTAGTATTTCTCATTTCAATAGATTTCACCTTCATCTAAATTTACAATTAAATTTTTTAGCATCAATTATATTCATTATAATCGATGGTCATGAAATAGTTAGATAAAGGAATTTTGATGATTCTTCCCATAATATTACCATTTCCATCATTATTATTTCTAAAAATATTGGATCATTATTAAATCTCAACATGGATAAAGATGAAAGATCCTTATTACTTTGACCTTTTTACACTTTGTTTTTCTTTCCAGGATGGTAATGGATTGAGGTGTTATAATACTTACTCAAATCTAACCATCCTCATCAGATCATATTAATCTATTTCTATGTGACTATATATTTAAGACTCAATGAACAGTATATATATATTACTTCTCCCCATAGTAATAATGATGGAAGATTTTCTATCTGATCATCTCTCCCACTAACTCAAGACTATGCATGGCAAATATTCATCAGGAATTTTTAGCTACCTTGATTTTTAGGCTATCATTTTATCATGTTTAATGATTAAAAACCCATTTTTTTCATTGGTTTATATTTTTGTTCCATAAAAGAGTTTCCCACTTCTTGGTAGGGTAAATACCAATACGGTGATTAGCCTCTTTTTCAACTATTTAAAGTTTTCATCACATTCACTAGTCCAGAAAAACATTACAATATTTCAAGTTGTATTGGTTAGTGGTTTTTATAATCATGATAATTTCCATACAAATAGTTGGTAATACCCATATAGTCTAAGAAACTATGGATCTCCAATATAGTTGTGAGAATGGGTCATACTTCAATTTACATTATCATGGAAGGGTCCCCAGAAATTCCGTTGTTTGTGATAACATTCCCCAATAACGTTAATTAAAAAATATAGAACTCAAATTTTATATACATTACATATGTATACTCCCTTAAAAAACTCTTTAGATCATTATTCAAATGCTCCTCATGCTCCGCCATTCTATTAGAGTATAAAACAAATCTTTTAAAAAGACTACAACTAATTTTTTAGGGAAATCTGTAAATAGTATATTCATTATTTCTATGAAAATTGTTGGAACATTATTTATTATTAAGGAAATCACTATGAACTCATAGTTTCAAAACCTCATTTAAAAATCTCATGAATATCACCCTTTGTCAATATTAATTATTTATATCCTAATTGAAGGTCCAACATAGAGAAATAAGTGTCCCTATGTAGTTCATTAATCAATTCATATACATATGGAAGAGGATAGTTGTTCTTAAACATTATTATTTGATATCATGATAATAATTTATAGCTAAATTGATCCATCCTTGTTCATGTTTATTTGGATTGGAGAACCCCATGGTAATGCACTGGGGCATATAAAACCCCTATCCAGATTCTCTTGTAACTATTACTTCAGTACTTCTTAGTCAATGGTGGTGATCAAGTATGAATTCTTTGATATGGGAAGAGATCCATGTATAAGTAAAATTTATAACACAACCTCTCAATCCAGAGGAAGATGATTAAATTTTTAAGGGATCACCTCAGTGTAGCCCTTCATATTGTGTATCAATTCAATTATTATCTCCTACTTTATATCAATCATTTGAGATGGATATGCTAGCTCATAATAAAATATAATATATAACTAAATAGATGACTATGAAGTAGATTATTCCTCATCCATACACTTTTAAATAACTTAAGGTTTCCTTGAGATGTAAAGAGTGACTTCCCTTTCCCAAAATATGATGTTTCATTTATATAATAATTGAAAATCCATGCCTAATGTGTATTCAAACTCAACCAAAGGAACAAATACATGAATTTATGAGAGGTTTACTCTGAAAATATTGATTGGTTATGAGTTATATACCATAGATGTTATAATTACCCCATTCATGGTTCTCAAAAATAAATTAACCTCCATATTTTTACGTGTTTTTTCAATAGTCCTACTAAACATGCAAGATATGAAAGAATTCATAAAACTCGAATCGAATAGTACATTCACTATTATTGATGGAATAACCAGTGTTCCTATAAAAACATCATTGTATATAGCCACCGTAGTAGAAGTGATAACATATTCCCTTCCATGGTTCCTTGCAATTTTTTTATTGGCTCTCATTATCCTACCCTTAGATAATTTGGTCTCAAAATTACCATGTTCCATGAAGTTGAAACACTTCACCTTAGGATAAGTGTTTCCCTGAACAATTATTTATTATCCAAATTTATATGATTCTACAAATCCCATTGGATATTAATAGCATGATGTTAATCTTTTCTACATTTTAAACAGTTCACTGTACTTTTCATATAATTTAAGAGATTATTCATCACCCACTTTTGGCATGTGATATGTTGGGTTGTCATTCCTTAATGGGATTTATCTATTGATCCACCCATATTAAAATAAATTTTTCTCTTTTTATCATTGATAACATGATGCTGCAAATAGTCTATAATCTCAATCTCAAACATAATGGAACAAACAACAATATCCTCATACTTTCTACTATTTCAAGTCAATTATTATTTTCATGGAAACATAATTTATCAACTAATAAAGTGAAACTCATTACATTCAATGTTCATGAAAAATCCATAGTCATAACATGAAAGCCTTGAAATGTTTTCCTAATATTATTTAATCACCTCATCTTTATTTTTCTTCAACCCAAGGAATCCCCTCTCTACAATAATATGGATACTTCAGGGAAAATATTTATTGAAAAATAGATTTTTTATCATTCACATTTGCTGGACTCAATTTCTAATGTAGACATTGTGAATTTTATCATTGTCCACAAATAACACGATTTCCCATCAAAATGATATACTACAAACACGAATTTCCCTTTATATGATCAATAAACAATATATGATATATTTGAATTGGAGTTAATACATTTTTATCAGATCATGGTATTTATAGATCCACTAAATATGGGAGGCTATTATCATATAAAAGATTCTACCATATCATGTTATTTTTTATGAGAAGGAACTTATTCCAGAAAATTCAATTAATTATTCTTAACATGGGAAAATGAATCATGTATTTTTATGAGGTTTTTATCTCCAATTCCTATCAAGTTATTAATAGTGTTAGGGAAATGGTCATGTTTTCTATCACATTCATTGTTGGATCAGGTAATCCTATATTCCATCATTAACATTAAAAATATATAAAAATGTTGGGTTCTTTAATTATTACCTAATGAGAATATAAAAAAGAAATGATGAACTTAGAAGGAATAAAATTTAATTTAAAATTTTATCTTTACAAGAGATTATATAAATATTAATCAAGGTCGTCCACTATGATAGAATTACGCCAAGGATACTTACTTAATTAATCGAGTCATAATCCCCAGAAATAACTTGGCCATTTCTAATATCAACAATAGTGACTATATACATTTCCACATATTATTACACGAGATTAATAATAATTATCCATTAAATACTAACCAATTATTGTTAACATTAGTGTCCTTAGAGGAATATGAACAAAAAATTGAAAACATAGAAATAAAATAAGACAACTTTTTTTTCACTTCTAGATTGAGATAATAAAATTTATTTATCTCCTAAAACCATATAGGATAACCTGTTGAATATAGAGAAAAAAGGGATGAGATAAAAATCTCATTAAGAGAATAAACATGGAAATGAAGTATAATGAATGAATCATAATGAATAACATGGTAACATAAGTGGTATATTCATGAATAAACACATTAATACATAAAATATAAAATATTGAAAAATATCATCATGAAAAAATACGAAATTGGTAGCAGCATATAACATGACATAAACATTAACCAAGGATAACATTTAAGAATGAATCACATAATGGATAATTTACTATAATGTATTAAGTATATTTCCAAATCCCAAATATAAGGAATATTGAGAAAAAAACATTACACAATTCATTAGAGAACTATATAGGTACTACCATAATAATATTGTAATTTATATGTGTTCTACATGAAGATTCATGCATATGGAATTAACATAAGTGTTACCCATAGAATAAAATGGGATTTTAAATCATGTCACAATGCATAACTAAAGGGTGTGTCAAAATGGTAAACATTAAAGAAAGAATTTAAATCATTCTTGGACATTCATAAGGGAAATCTATGAATAGATATTGAATAATGATGTCTAACTAATGTGGAAACATGAAAAATATTGGTTATGTAACATTAGAATTATTCAAAATATTCATTACTATATGGAAAAGAAAAAATTTTTTAGGGAAAAACTATTTCCATAAAACCTGAAATGAACTAAAATGATTTTTCTTATAAAATTATTGATTTTAGAAAATATTTATGGCATAGAAAATTTTATAGAGTGTACTTGAAAATGAATATGAAAAAAAAATTGTTTAATCGTGTTGACTTATCGAGATAAATTTATGAATGGAATAATTTTAAACATGTATTTTTTCATCAAGGAAACATGAATTGAGATGAATATTATCATGAGATGTCCCTTCGGGGCAATAGCCGTGACACACTCAATTCCCACCTGCCGAAGGCTACAGATTAGTGACCTTCTCCGAAGGAATCAACCTGTAAGTGGGAGGCATTTAACTGAGTAACTATATACAGACACACAACCAACCATGTTCCACAAACTAAAAGGGGTAAACAAGTATACTGAAATAAGTGTGGATTACAAGAACAAATGAAAACAAGTGCGACCAAATACAAAACAACAAAATTACTGAAAACAGGAATGTGCAAAGTGATTCGAGAATCCATCCCCTTTAAAACCCAACATGATGGTAAGAGTAGTGTAGATACTGGAAGATGAGATAGTATTTCCTGTCTGCATGATCCTAATAGGGACCGCCTACTCCTAGACCACCAATTCCTCTGTCAAAAAATCATTCATCTGCACAAGACACAACATGTGTGGGCGAAGCCCATGCATGGGTGAGTAACAATGTATTCAGTAGGGGAACCCAGTCCACTACGTATAAAATAACCCAAAGAAACAACAAATAAATTCTATAATGTATGTATAACTCCCACAAGGAATATTATATATTATAAAAGGTTTATCGGTTAAAGAGATTAATGTTTCATACTATTGAGGGACCCATCAAAGATGAATTGTTGCTCATCTGTCAAGAAAATAAAAATACACGTGGATGTTTCTCATCTGTTGGGCCACTAACTATCCACATGACTGCTACTTGTTTTCCAAGCCACTAAGGATTTACATGGCCATTGTTGCTCATCTGATGACCCACTAATGATCCACTTGGCTGCTGCTCGTCAGTTGGGCCACTAGTGATCCTCATGACTGCTGCTCGAGCCATCGATCATACCTTAACCTCCATGAAGTCCTACATAGAATTACCTAAAGAAATTTATTGTCGTAAGGATTCCAGAAAATATAAGAAGAGTCAAACTGATTTTTAGTGGGTAAGATATTAGAATATTTAGAAGTTAGGGGCTAGTTTAGTCTGGGCCTGATCTGACCTGGTCAGACCATCCTGACCAAACAGGCCCGGGTATCCCATATATCCTAGTTTAATTCGACTAGCATGTCTTGACATGCTTCGGGTCAGGGTAGGCGTGGTCTGACCTGGCCAGTGAGTCGGGCCTAGGGGGACTCACTGGGCCCGAACCAGTTTGGTAGGGGGTTCATCCCGCAAGGTTCCCCGATGACCCGATCACATCTGATGCAACATAAATGGTGTGGTTCTAGTATATTAGTTCTTGTGAAACATCATTCATGGGAAGACTTCCTATGTTAGAATATACAACTATATGAAATCATCCTTAGAATGGATTGTAAGTATTTAGTGAAGTACATCGTTGATTAATTCAAGAGGAAGGTTATGTTCTATGATGTTGATATAGACAAAGTAGTGTTTCTTAAAGAGAGAAACTCTCAGATGGGTTGGTTTTATGTTCCGTTATAGTCTTCTATGGTAGCAAATCTAATATTGAGTTCATCATATGATCAAAAAATTTATGTTTCTAAGGGTTGTAGAAGAACACCAATTCCATTCTATATGAGTATGTAGTGTTAACCCATCAATGGGGGTTGAGTTTGGGAAAGAACTATAACCAAGAATGTCTCCAATAATGATGTCTCTATATAGTATGATTCTTATGAGTTGTGAGCGATGTGTTTCTAGGTTGATGATTTTTTATCATGATTTTGTTCAACCTAGAGTGTAATGTTGTGGTGAAGAAGTTTTTTGATAAAGAATGTTGATATACATTTGTGGAATTTTATCAATTATCATCTTTTTAACCAAGTGACAACAATGAATCACAACCCTATTCAACAAATTTATGATTTATTCAATTAGATCAATGGTGGATGATTGTTGTGTGAGATTGATTCTTGTATTGGTTATCATCATATGTGGGTAAACGATGATGATATCCCAAAGACTACATTTTATTATCAACATGAGAATTCTGAGCTCATTATGATGTCATTTAGTGTAATGAATGATACATCCATGTCCATGATGATGATGAATGAAATGTATATATAGTTACTTGATAATTTCATGGTGGTTTTCATCATTTAAATCATTACGTACATGACTTATGAGGAGGATTATGGAGAGAATCTAAATTCTATTTTGGAATTTCGTCACCAAGAAAATATATTTAGGATGTTTTTGATGTCTGGGTTATGGGATCATGAAGTCTACTTCATCGTGACTATGGTGTATTAATAGAGAGTTTTTATGGATCATTAGATGATATAGGCTATTATTTCATGGTATGCACCCCAGAGAGTGGTATAGGTGTGTTTTTTCCATGGACTTTGAGTGTATTAAATAATGTTCATAGGAAATTTACCTTGGATCAAAACACATTTGGAATATTTGACCTGAAAGGAGGATGAATTATTTTTTAATGATGAGTTTTATAAAACTTTGGAGTACATGAAGGAGACGTTGGTCATCTCTCTAACACATTTTTCAAGAAAAGGGAGTTTAGTTTGAGGTTCTATATGATGATTCTCATCCACTTATTTGGATTTTTTTATTATTCTCTAGTGATCATTATTATATATTTTTCAGAATTTATGTCCCCATGAGAATATAAATCCCACATAGGGCCTTGAGTTTGTGGTATTTCTGTTTGTATTGATGTTGTGGATACTTTACCACGTTAATGAGGTTTTTTTGGATTTTACTAACTATAATGTCATTTGGTATCTCTTATCATAGTGTGTCATGAAATTGAATCAGCATTTGTGGATAAAATTATTATACAATGATGAATTTGATATTTCATATATTACATGGAATGGAAAAGATTCATGTAATGAGTTGAGTTAGAAGGTACATAGTGATTATGTGTGTGAATATGGTTATTCATGGAGGGTGATGTAATAACTCTAAGTGATACATATTGATATGGTAGTGACTGGTGGTAGAGGTTTTCTTTTTTAAATGGATGTTGTCTCATCATTGGTGCTGCATGTGGAGGAGTCCCGATTGGTGGATTATGAGGAGGAGTTCTAGAGCTACCGAGTTGTTTTCAATGATTCACCTGATGGTTCGACTAAGGATAGAAAGCACTGGGTCTTATTCCTAGAAAGGATTTTCATTACATTAGTGATGAGAGAGATGGTTATCTGTGAGTTTCATTTCATTATTTTAGCGATAAATACCAATGTAAAAAATGATGTACTAAGCTTTGAGATATCCTTTTCTATGGCCAGGTTTGATGAATGAATATGTATAGTTTGATTCATGATGTTAGTTCTGGTAAAGGGTGACAATTGAGCACTATGACTTGGGTGGTTTTCTCCATAAATTGTATATTATTGAGAAAGTGTTGTACAATATCTCCTTGAATATTTTTACCTATTTACCTAGATCATCAGGTGGGTATATTTTAATTTTGTGATAGTGGATAATTTTACAAAATCATCCAACATTATAGTGATCATAGAGTTGAGTGTAGAGGTTGTTTTATCGAGGAAGTATCTATAGGAGGTGGTGTAACTCCACAAATTCCCAATCATGATCATATCTGATACAGATCCTAGTTTTACTTCCCCAGTGTGGATATGTTTCAAAAATTATTTTGGATCTGAGTTATGACATAAATTTTCATTTCAACCATAAATGGATGGTCTGATAGATTGGACAATCTAGACTCATAATGTCTTGTTGGGCTCTTGTGTAATGGATTGTTGTGCTTCATGGATGATAAAATTTCCCTTGGTCGGGTATTCATATAAAAATTATTTCCACTCCACCATTGGTGCCATATGAACCATTATTTGTCCAACTTTGATGTTCTCTTTTATGGTTGGCTTGGGTTAGAGAGGAAGTAATTTTTATGCCAGATTTGTTATAGAATCTTGAAGTGATGTTTCACGTAAATTGAGAGTGGATGAAGGCAGTGTAGGATCATTAAAAATAGAATTTCAATCATAGGAGTGGACTTTTTGTGTGTGACAATAGAGATAATGTGTTCATTAAGGTGAATCCTCGTTATGAGAAATGAAGGTTTGGTCATGGGAATAAGCATTATATTTAGTTTTTAAGGAATATCGAGGTGTTTGATCATATTGGATGCATGGAATATAAAAAAAACTTCCCCCATAAATGAGCTATATATATGATATTTTTCACATTTCATATCTCCATAATTATATTCATTAGGACTATCATGTAATTGATCAAGGAGATATTGATATTTATGATGATGTGCCCATTGACGGGAATCATGTGGGGATCTAGGACCACTGAGACATGGTGTTTCATGGGTCTGATATTCCTTTGTCTCGTGTCTTATGGTAGAATTGTTGAATAAATGAGATTACCTTGGAGTGTGAGTCACATATGCACACTCAGAACCACAAAATTATTGATGTTTATCTCTTATAATGTAACACAATTCATTTTTTGGTTTTTCAACTTTCTGGTTTAAGAGTTGGTTCACTTTGATTTCTTTATGAGTGGTTCCTCTCATTTGAGAGGTGTCTTCCAAAAAAGAGTTTTAATGAAAAAGTTGGTGATGATTCAGGGTTTTTTCTTGTTTCCTCTGAGTGAGGTGGTCGACCTCATATGATAATTATATCCTTGAAAGTTATCTCGTAGGGGTGGTTGTTTGGATGACACATTTATCTTCCTTTCTCCCTATGTTTGGTTTTAGATTCTTGATGAAGAAAATTGTATGATGGGTGTGTATTTTAAGGGCCCAAAATAGATTATTAAAACACTTTTAATGTTTTTGATGCTCGCGGTTCTTAAAGGAGGCCTGGAGTGGGTCTAATGGTTTTTTACTACAAAAATCATGGAGATGTGTGGATACATTATGCGTGGATACATGAGGTGTAAGTGTTTCATTTCTTGAATTATCAGTTCACAACATTGGCATGACTTATTCATGAGGTAACATAACATCATATAATTTTTATGGTCCTCCATGGGGTCCTATATGACATGTAATATGTCATGATTAATTGATTCAAGGTGAAGATTTTTTTGGAAATATCTAAAACCTGATATTTACATGATATGAGAGGGTTTCATGACGGTTCAATCCCCTATTCATCGTGTTATTAAAATCCATGTAATCATAGGTTTTCCACAAACCCTATGGAATCTATTATTTTCATGGTGGAAAATAATCATTCCCTCGGGAATTTTGTATTCCTTCCAATGTGATCGATTATAGACATCCTATATTTGATTCATTGGGATCCAAGGTACATTCTACCTATTATATTTTAGATTTTTGATATAGTTACTCCTTATTCTCCATTACAAGTAATGGTGGTTTATCTCCATGTTTATAATGGATATTTTCTTTGTTTAATGTTGGTGACCCTATTCCATAACATCCTTGGAGTCATACAACTTCTTGTGGGAGAGTTTATTATGATCTATTATGTTTTTATGTTCTCATGTAAAGAAAAATTCCAAATTTAAGGAAGGTGATTCCTTTTTTCACTTATATTATTTAGGTTAAATAATATAGTGAGAATGTTTTACACCTTTGGATGCTAAAGGAAATAAAATAATAATTGTTGAACTGTATTAATCATGAAATAGTTATAGAAATTTCTTGTTTTTCTTTCCACTATGATGGTGGTGTTCCTCTTAATTATATAAACGGTTCCTTGTCTTTTTTATTCTTGTTATCATTTATTATTATGCTATGTATATGAATTCTCATCTTTTATGGAAATTGATAAATATAAAAACCCAAAATTAGATGATTAAATGGATTACTAATTTAAAGAAGTTGCAGGTTCTTATGTAGTATTTCTTATAAATTGATGTTGATAAAATTGATGAAATACACTTTTTTAATTTAAAATGACCCTCTATATTTTTAATTGAATTGATATATTATGGTAAAAACAATAAATCTTATAGTTAATACTGATAATAATAAAAGTAATGTTAATTGAAAATGGTTCTTCTCACAATTAAATTAAAATGGTTTTGATGTTGATATAATGTTTTTCATTTTCATAGTTTTTCATGTCATTAAACATTAGGTTTCATATAACTAGAGCATATGAAAAATGAATCAGTAAATTTAATATGGTGTAAGAACTGGTATAGTGATATAGAATATTTTTAAGGACTGATTTTCCCATATTCTTGGGATGTTCATGGGCCTTGAGATTGAATATTCAAGAGGTGGTTAATGTGAGAAGGTTGGATGCCATGTTTTACGGACTATATTTTCCTGGTTATTTTTTTACTTCCTGCTACTTTTTTAATTTTTTATGTTTGATTGCTTCACTGTGTAATGGGATATGGTGTGTGGTGGTGAATATGTGATATGATACTATAATGGATGATGTGATGTTGGTGGGTAGGCTATGATGTAGTGGTGGAAGTTGATGCATGTGATGTCTTGATACATCACTATATAAATGTGAATGTTGGGGATGAAACCAGATATAAATTAATTTATTGAAGAATTTATTACTCATTAATGTGTTCCTGATAGTTGGGATGCTTTATATGATTATATTTAGTGGTCGGTAGTCGTGTTGTTTGTATTATCTCTATTTCATTCCCCATTGCATGAGGAAGTTAGATGTTTTCTCATGGTGGTAGCTTATGATTGTATTACTAGTGTAATTGGATTATGTATTTATTCTAGTAATTAATTTTAATGACTAATCTAAGAGATTGGTGTTGATGGAATGAAAATCCTAAAAGATGTTAATCATGAAAAACTATGGACTATTTGGACTATTCTTGGAGGGAATGTAATTTTTTAGGATGATTAATTTAATTTAATTTGGAATAATATTAAGGGATAAAGAAGGTTAATGAATTAATTAACTAATGTAAATAATAAAAATAAATAAATTAATATAATTTGGATCATATAAATTCATGTGTGCTTATAGAATATATGGTCTTAGTGGTGGAATCTGGGAGTCCGAGTGATGTTATATATATTTGAGTCTTGGAGAAGGTTATTCAAATAGTTTTGTTTTTATCTATATTATATCATTTAAAGTAAAAGATTTCATATCCTACCACACCCATATTGGTTATTGAGACGTTCACTGATTGGAATCTGGGAGGGTATTTTCCATAAAATCTTTGTGGAAGGATTTATGACAGAATATGCCATCTGTTCATACTCTACTTCTCTTGGTAGTTACATGTACTAATATGAATAGAGGATATTTATAATATATAAGTGTGATTATGGATATGAATACTTATGTTTATTCACAAAATTTATCACCAAATATATTCTCCAAAGGATAATAATATGTATGATGTGTATTGGTTGTGATTTCATGAGGTACTTAATCAGTGTATGGATAGTGATGTCTCAAGGTATAATACTAAATATATGATACATGTCATATTAGCTATGATGGATCCAAAAAACTTCATGGTTACTATATATGGTGTTATTATATGAGATTATTTGATGATTATATGCATGAGTTTTATGTTTCTATGCCTTTCCTATGTATCTTCTTGATGGGTATTTATGAAGAGAGATGGATCAGGATGCATAACATTGGGAAGAGTAGAAAAATATTGTGGAAGACATAGTGGGGGAAAACCTTTATGTTCAATTATTATATTATATCATCTATTATTTTGAATACACGATTAGAGTTATCCATTGTGAGGGTGGTATCAAAGTATACCTACTTGGGTGACATGTTAGTTTCACTTTTGTTCACAATGATTTAGCAATGCTTCAATATATTTTATAATAGAGGATACTATGTGGATACTACTATGTATATTGTTATGTTTTTCCATAGTATATATAAGTTGTTTTATGGGATATATAAATCAAGATGGATATCATGATATATATTATAATATCATGATTTTATAGGATCTATATAGAATTTTTGGTCACTACGACCATTACCATTTGGTACACATAGTTCCTTTATCATTTGTTGTAGTATTGTATGAAACTGCATGTATCCAATTGTTATTTATTTATATCTACGTTAAAGTAGGTTTTTATTTTTTTTATAATTTATATCTCTATCATCTCCATGTTCATTTATAGGGAAATACATCCCATATATATTTTTATTAAACCCTTTGAGCTAGTCATCAACTCGAGGCCTACATGAGGTGAGACTCAGAAAATCAACATGTCCCTTAATATATTTCTAGCCCTAGTGGGTTAATATTATATATTGGGATTGTGACATCTATATTTCATAAAAAATGAATAAATATCATTGCACAAGATCCCCTATTATTTTTTATTTCATTTAGTTTTCCTTAGAATCTAAAATTACATTTTTCGAACCATTCCACATAGGAAAATACCCAATACAAAAATAATAAACAAATAATTATACAGTTACTCCATATTTACAAGCCCTTGTGTATAGTAAGTATTATATTCCCTAAATTAATATCAAAATTTATATATTATAGAATTAGGCATCTTATTATATATGTTTCACTTTTTTCTCCTCACTTAATAAAATATATGGGGTAAAAAAATGATTTACACCATTAGCAATGAATACCCATATAATCTAGTGAAAATGTCTTTCATTTCCTAATACACTCATAATTAATAAATTAATCTCGAACAATCTAAAAACATTTAGAATCATAGGTAAATTCAATGATCTATAGAAATAAAATCACCACCTACATGGTGTAATCCCCAACTAGTTTGAGAAATTTATTAAGTGTTATACCTATAAAAATAACAATTTGAAGGCAATAAGTAAAAGAAAACCATTCATTTTGTTCTTTCAAACCCTGTTATCAATTTAAATTTTATAACACAACACTCAATTAGATAACAAGTCATGTCTCTATCCTAATAAAAAATATATTCTACTTAGTGAATCCTAAAAAATCACTATGAACTCTTCCCTTTTATTCCACCATGAATCATATTAAATTAATTTTATATATTTCTAAAAATAATTCAATAAATTTTGAAACCTTGGTAATGATTTCACGATTGAAAACCACAAAAATCTTCCTCTTAAAAATTCTATGGAAGGAAAAAAATCCCGTATGTAATGGAAATGATCTATATGTATTTTTATTCTATTTTTACTAATATATATGTAGAGACCCGAAGCTTGATGTACATGGACATTACATTACTTTTGCATAATACCTATTACATAACAAAAACACACACACAAGGACCGTAATAGTTTAGTGTCTTTGGAAACGCAGAATGTAATATTTTAATCATTGTGAAATATCTTCAACATCTCCCATAAAGATATTCCCATTTTTGTTTCCTTACCTAAAATCTTTCTTTTAATCCTGGGGGAAAAGAAAACATAAAAGGGTGAGCTCAAATTCTTAGTAAGGGTAAACAAAAGAAATATCAATCACATCATATTCATAAGAACATATCTTTTGGAAATCTTAACCTGCAAAAGAGATCATGATTTCATAACATGGGATAAATCATAGTAGTGAAATGTAATCCCAATAATCATAAATTAAAACATGAAACTTTGTGGCATACACACATAATCATAGAGAATCATATCTTATTAGTCAAGACTCATTTCCAAGACTATCTTAGTGGACAAAGTCCATTTCTGAACCGAGTCACCCTTGTTTCAGTCCAGTTTCACTGAACCAGTATAACCTACCGTTCCAAACATGTCTATCTCATGAGATATAAAATCTTTACCCAATGCATTGGAGGGAGATATAGGTCCCACCAATCTCATAATGATACCATTCTTATGTGTGCCACAAAATCATAATCCATACATCATAGCATAACCCATGTAATAAAAATGGGATTCGTAAACATCATGACATCATAAAACAATTCATATGAGATAAAGGAATTCATAAAATAATTCCATCACAACATAATAAAATCAATGTAATAATAGGGATAGAAACCGAACCATATATTATCTTATATGGAAAATAATTTTGATAAAACACTTGAACTCCATTCTTGAGGAAAAAATCCTTTCTATTTCAAAAATAATTTTCCTTTCTTAACATGTCATACAATTATAAACTAAAAGAAGTTTATTAAATATAAAATTGAAAAATTGTAAATGAAGCCTCTTGGAAATAATGATTTAAAAATCCATTTAAGCCGTATAAGTTAAAAAACATTCTTCTCGTACTTTTTTTGGAAAAGTTAAAAAGTACCTCGTATGAAAAACGACGAAAGATTCCTTTTATATCTTTTACAAAAAACTCTCCTAAGGGTAAAATTGGATTTAAGAAATTGCAGGTGGATGGAAATAATATTAAATATTGAGGAAACATGGATGTGAATGATAAAATACACCCCAGTAAATTGTAATGTATAAACAATCTCAGATAAAAATGTGATTGTGATATTTCCCTTACCTTATGTCCGATATGCTTTGTACGTATCCGAACCTCCTGTATAATGATTTAAATAATGTCATTAACTTATTACAGAATAATATTCATTGTTATGTTATCATATATGGTTCACTTATGACTTCATATTACCCGTTCTTTTGTAAATTCCTTGTTAAAGAAGCGTTTTGGGTAAAATCATTTCATTTATCGTTGGTATTTGGACTTTTTGTTCTTGAAATTATTATTACTTATATCATGATTTACTTAATTACAGAATATAAAATATGATTTATATATCATATATATTCAATATATATATATATATATATCTATAATAGATAGATAAATGAAATGAAACACACCGTTCATGGAGACGGTAGTCCGTACGTACGCATCAATGCTGTTTTTCTTTCCTTATTGTCTTGAATGGAAGTAAGTAGATGAAATATATATATACATAAATCCAGAAGATTTACCATGTCATATATTTCTTTATTATTCATTATATATACTTTATAATAATTCTGGAATGGTTAACATGGATAATGAATCTCATCACGTTGTGGAGATGGTAGTCCGTACGTACGCACGAGCGATGATATCGTTCCCATGGTCGTGGAATTGTGTTTTAGTGTATGTATAATATTTCATTATCAATATCACTTTATAATAATCATATATAGTTACTCATTACACCATTATACCCATCCAATTAAGGTGGTGGCGGAAAATAGATTACACCACAGCGTGGAGACGGTATTCCGTACGTACGCACGCGCGGTGATTTTCCTTTTTCCGTAGGATGGATAGAAGGTTAATTAGATTTGTTTCATATTTATAATAACATGTCAGTATATAATAAATACTTATGTTATTACTTTATCATGAAACAACTAAATAAGTTTAAGTTGAAGAAGAAAGAAATTGAAAAAGATCGGTAATGGATATTACCTCTTTTTGACGCGCCTTCACTTAACCTCCACTTAAAGAACTAAGGATGGTCTTTGAAGAAGTCCAGGACCTCTAGGATAATACCAGGGAAGTGGATAAGAGATTTTTGCATTGGTTGGCCGATCTTGAATGCTCAAACTGGTGTGAGGAGGAGAGGGAGGAGGTGCCCTTTTATAAGAGAGGAGAGAGGTGCCTTAGGAAAATCTCAAAATATTATTTTATATTAAGGTCAAATTCGGTTTATAATGCTTCCAAAGGGTCCTATTTATAAGATAAAGTGGGGATGGGTCGAAATACTCTAATACAATAGGATTTAGACAAGTTTAGGTTATTATTTTAACCTTATCAATTAGATTTAACTCTAAGTTAAATAATTTATCTTTTACCGTGTCTTTTTGTTTTCTTACACTCTATGGTTAATAAACTTACCATAAAAATCCAAACGAACCCCACATTATTTATTATTAATATATATATCTTTATCTATGTCATTTGGCAGAACCATAGATTTTTAGGAATTAAAAAACAATTAATAATATAATATTTGTTTTCAAAACTAATTTATGTCAATTTTTACACTATTTGGTACATGATTTTTATGAAATTCATAACAGAATAATAAGTTCGACCCAAGTTACATATATCAACAATAACATGTAATATTAACCTAGAAAATTAATTTAAGCCATAAAAAGTATCAAATTACATTTATTTGGGCATTTATAACATCAATTATGTCAATATTTCATTAATAAGACAATTACTGCATCATCTTTGTGTCATAATAAATGATAATTATTTAATCCCTAAAATTATAAATAAATTCCTATGATGTCAATAATTGTATTATATTTCTGGATAAAATTCATGTTCGAAGTTTCATAAAGTTTATCACTAAATTAAAATTATTATACTTATAAGATTTAAGAAAGTGACATGTTGTCACATTCTTTGGTTTTAATAATAATTAAATTATTTTCTTTGAAAAATGTCCATAAAATGAATCTAATACGACCCTTAGGTTATATGGGTCTACTTTTAGCCATCCAATAGGATTTTTCCAAGTGTTAGGGTAATTTTATAATCTTATATTTACCCTTAATTACCCGATTTACCTTTAACTATAGTAAATAAAATTTACCGTAGTTTCTATTCACAATGCCCAAAAATAAAAAGTATCTTATTAAGATAATTTGGACCCACTGATTCCAAATACGGAATCCATTTTTACAAATTAAATACACAAAAGATGCAGAAATTAAATAAAAATTAATCCAGTCGTCGAAAGAAAACAGGTTTTTCTTTAAAACATTGCAAAAGATTGAATTGATTTAACCTATGAATTCAAGGTAAAATAAATGCTAATAACATAAATTATATTAAATGGTAAAAATATATTCTATTTATACTTTAAAATAATTCAATATTATAATTTAACCACATAAGATATTATGATGAAAGAAGTTGTTTTTAATTAAAATATAGTGTGTTTTTACTATTCATTAAAATATGAAAGTTATTGGAAAAATATCAAAACATTATCTAATGTAAATTTTTATATCCTGATTCAAAAGAAGAATTTTATTTTTTCAAATTGAACTTATAAACATGTCAAAAACTAGATTTAATGTGGGTGGTCTATCAAAAGGCAGTAAAACTTCATTTTTTTGAAAAAATACTTATTTTACCCGAAAAATTTATTTTGTTCTTATACCATGTTCTAGAATTGTGTAAGATGAATATTAATGTTATAAAATTCAAAATTTAGTTAACACTATTCATAACTACTAGTTCATAACAATATTATAATAATATATCGTTGTTTAGTAAAACCCGGTATTGCGTACAACACACGCTATCGAGGAAGGTCGCGATTGCGTGTAATGCAAGCCAAGTCAGGGTTGCGTGTAGTGCACAACTCCTTTGTTGATGCGTATAATAGAATACAACCATATTTTATTTATACATTGACTATATATATATATATACACTCAATGTTGCGTAGAATAACTTCTATCAAACGAACTTGAAATTGTGTGTAATAAGAGCCATGAAATGTGTTGCGTATACTGCAAGCTAATATAGTGTTGCGTATAGCGCAAGTTAATCTTGGTGTGTCGTACAATAGAAGATATGAATGAAATTAAAAAGAATGTATCTTATAAAATCTAGGGTTGTTACATTCTACCCCCCTTAAAATGAATTTCTCCCTCGAAATTCGTCGGGGTTATAAATCGTTTACTATTCATAAAAACCCACATCATAAAAAGAAATACCAAATCTGAACATTAAAAACTAAAGTATGAAATATATCAGTTACCCAAATGAACTCATCACTGGGTTTCCATATAGGAGAAAATATGGACATGGAAGAGAAATCTAACCATTATGTTTTGATGGAGAGTGGTAGAGAACATGGCTATGAAAAAGCCAACAATCACAAAGCTATTGATTTGTGGTGATCTAAGGTACCACTAGTTCATCAGATATAAGGGCAGTAGGAAAAAAAATTTGGTCTTTCAAGATCATTTCCCTAAATTTGATGAAATTGGAATTAGAAGAAATACTTTCTTGATTTTGGTATAGGCTCACCGTTTGTCATTCTTTGGACAATTTCCACTTCATATCTTAAAGAAATGAAGTTGAATTTGTCATTCGTGATGTGTTTGCAGATCATGTGATAGAATGATGGGTCATTCCATCTGTCTCAAACAAAAGGTTATAAAAGTTTCAAAAAGAAATACATAAGTCCATATATAGTGAGATTAATCTTATATAGTTCCTAAAATGAACTTATACTGCTTAATATAATAAAACTAGTTTCTACTAAACAGGGACTTCCTGTAGGCCAGTGGTAGACGAAAAAGGCCAGTCGCACTTCGGTTGTGGGTTCGATTCCCACATCCTTGTCCGACGCGATGGGATATATCCCTTCCTATAGGTTGTCCTTTTTCAAAAACTATAGTACTATAAAATCCCATCAGTAATATCGAAAAAAGTTCTTTCATTAAACAATACTTAGCATATGTCTAACATAATCCATTCCAATATTTAGGCTTATCTAAAATACTTCGGTCCAAGATCATAGTATAAATAAAAAGATTACTTGAAATGTATTCAACCAAGCATGTGAATACCATCATTTATCCCCCATATATCTTGTTGGTCACATTCCAATCATTTGAATACCTTAATGATGTATTCTCTTGAAAAATGAATACCCATTAAACCTTAGTAAAAACATGAATGCTATCAAAAGTTAACTCTTTCCACATACGAAAATCCAAAAATTCTATATACTCAAACCATGATATAACCTTTTCCTTATATCAGTCTTGAGCTCATGAATACTATCAAACATTTAATTTTTTCCTTATCCCTTCATTATGAACATATCATCTACATTCCAAAAATATCTGAATAACCTTTCATGGATACATGTAACATTAATCATACACTTTCAAAACTCAAGGAAAGACAACAGTGTAACAATCCTTAGATGTCACTTTATTCCATAGTACGATGAGATTACTTATACAACATTACACATGATAAACATGTCATCATTCCACTACATTCTTAAACCATTGACCGAGCATCAACAATTCATTCATCTCACATATCATTTGTAGTCTCTTCATCATCATGCACATAAATACTACCCATATGACCATACTGATTCTCTTCATGAGACTTTCCCTTACGACATTGGTTTTCATAATGCCCTTACATTCCACATTTAAAACATTTAACTATTGTTGATGTCGTAGCAATACCATTATCCTCATCCCTGGTGTTAACTGAACCTTTTCCTTTGAACTTACTGGGTTTGTGTCCTTCTTTTACACACCCAAATCATTTTCCGGTTCCTTTGAAACAATCTCCCTGATGCCTCTTCCCACATTATTTACATGAGGGAAATTGAACTTTCTTTCCTCTATGATCATCATGAAACTCCATCTTCCTCTTATTAGCCGAGTCAGGAAACTTAAAAAATTTTACATTATTTATCATATTATGAGATTGCTGATTCGGCATAATAATGATGTTTGGACTTCCAAATCACATTTCATTTGTTTGCTCAAGAATAATATCATTCCATTGTCCATCATATCCTCCATTATCGTGAATCATCTTGTTTCCAACCATTTTCTAAAACCCAAAAAGAATAGTGTGAGAGGAAAAACTTATAATAAAGGAGGAGTAACTTCAATATCTAAGATCTTTAGTTTAATCTAATATCGTTACAATAGTTCTAGGATTATATCCTATATGTATACTTATCCTTAGGGACATCCCTAGACATACCTTAGAAATATCTCTAGGGATCTCACAAACGTTTTCACATCCTAGTTTCCAAAGGATGACTAAAATTTTCCTTTGATACCAACTGTAGAGACCCGAAGCTTGACGTACATGGACATTACATTACTTTTGCGGAATACATAGTACATAACAAAAACACACAAACAGGGACCGTTATAGTTTAGTGTCTTTGGAAACTCAGAACGTAATCTTCTAATCATGGTGAAATATCTTCAACATCTCCCATAAAGATCTTCCCATTTTTGTTTCCTTAACAATAATCTTTATTTTAATCCTGGGGGAAAAGAAAACATAAAAGGGTGAGCTCAAATGCTCAGTAAGGGTAAACAAAAGAAATATAAATCACATCATATTCATAAGAACATATCTTTTGGAAATCTTATCCTGCAAAAGAGATCATGATTTCATAACATGGGATAAATCATAGTAGTGAAATGTAATCCCAATATTCATAACATAAAACATGAAACTTTTTGGCATACACACATAATCATATAGAATCATATCTTATTAGTCAAGACTCATTGTCAAGAATATCTTAGTGGACAAAGACAATTTCTGAACTGAGTCACCCTCGTTTCAATCCTGTTTCACTGAACCAGTATAACCTACCGTTCCGGCCATGTCTATCTCATGAGATATAAAATCTTTACCCAATGCATTTGAGGGAGATACAGGTCTCACCCATCTCATAATGATACCATTCTTATGTGTTCCACAAAATCATAAACCATACATCATAGCATAACCCATGTAATAAAAATGGGATTCGTAAACATCATGACATCATAAAACAATTCATATAAGATAATGGAATTCATAAAATAATTCCATCACAACATAATCAAATAAATGTAATAATAGAGATAGAAATAGAACCATATATTATCTTAGATGGAAAATAATTTTGATAAAACACTTGAACTCCATTCTTGAGGAAAATATCATTTCTATTTCAAAAACACTTTTCCTTTCTTAACATGTCATACAATTCTAAACTAAAAGAAGTTGATTAAACATAAACTTGAAAAATTCTAAAGGAACCTTCTTGGAAATAGTGTTTTAATAATCCATTTATGCCATATAAGTTAAAAAAACATTAATCTCGTACTTTTGTCGGAAAAGTCAAAAAGTACCTCATACGAAAAACGACGAAAGATTTCTTTCATATCTTTTACAAAAAACTCACCGAAGGGTAAAATTGGATTTAAACAATTTCAGGTGGATAGAAATAATATTACATATTGAGAAAACATGAATGTGGAAGATAAAATACACCCCAGTAAATTTCAAAGTATAAACAATATCGGATAAAAATGAGATTGTGATATTTCCCTTACCTTATATCCGATATGATTTTTACGTATCCGAACATCCTGTATAATGATTTAAATAATGTCATTAACTTATTAAAGAATCATATTAATTGTTATGATATCATATATGGTTCACTTATGACTTTATATTACACGTTCTTTTGTAAATTCCATGTTAAAGAAGCGTTTTGGGTAAAATCGATTCATTTATCGTAGGTGTTTGGACTTGTTGTTCTTGACATTATTATTACTTATATAATGATTTAATTACTTCCATAATATATGATATGATTTATATATCAAATATATACATAATATATATATCTATAATAGATAGATAAATGAAATGAAACACACCGTTCATGGAGACGGTAGTCCGTACGTACGCATGAACGTTGTTTTCCTTTCCATATTATCTTGAATGGAAGTAAGTAGATGAAATATATATATACATAAATCCAGTAGATTTAAAATGTCATATATTTCATTATTATTCATTATATATAATTTATAATCATTCTGGAATGGTTAACATGGATTATGAATCTCATCGCGTTGTGGAGACGGTAGTCCGTACGTACGCACGAGCGATGATATCATTCCCATGGTCGTGGAATTGTGTTGAAGTGTATGTATAGTATTTAAGTATCAATATCACTTTATAATAATCATATATAGTTACTCATTACACCATTATACCCATCCAATTATGGTGGTGGCGGAAAATAGATTAAACCACGGTGTGGAGACGGTATTCCGTACGTACGCACGCGCGGTGATTTCCTTTGTCCGTAGGATTGATAGAAGGTTAATTAGAGTTGTTTAATATTTATAATAACATATCAGTATATAATAAATACTGATGTTGTTAATTTATCATGAAACAACTAAATAAGAAGAAGTTGAAGAAGAAAGAATGTGAAAGAGATTGGTAATGGATATTACCTCTTTTTGACACGCCTTCACTTAACCTCCACTTAAAGAACTAAGGATGGTCTTTGAAGAATACCAGGACCTCTAGGATGATACTAGGGTAGTGGATAAGAGATTTTGTCAGGGTTTGGCCGAGAATGAATGATCAAATTGGTGTGAGGAGGAGAGGGAGGAGGTGCCCTTTTATAAGGGAGGAGAGGGGCACCTTAGGAAAATCTCAAAATATTATTTTATATTAAGATCAAATTAGGTTTATAATGGTTACAAAGGGTTATATTTCGAAGATAAAGTGGGTATGGGTCGCAACCCTCTCATTCAATAGGATTTAGACAAGTTTAGGTTATTAATTTAACCTTATCAATTAGATGTAACTCTAAGTTAAATAATTTAACTTTTACTGTGTCTTTTTTTTTCGTACAATATATGGTTAATAAACTTACCATAACAAGCCAAAAGAACCCCAATGTGTTTATTAATAATATATCTATCCTTATATAAGTCATTTAGCAGAACCTTAGATTTTTAGGAATTAAATAACAATTAATAATATAATATTTGTTTTAAAAACTAATTTATGACAATTTTGACACTATTTGGTACATGATTTTTATGAAATTCATAACAGAATGATAAGTTAGAACCAAGTTACTTATATCAACAATAACATGTCATATTAACCTAGAAAATTAATTTATGTCATAATAAGTCTCAAATTACATTTATTTTGGCATTTATAACATCAATTATGTCAATATTTCATTAATAAGACAATTACTGCCTCATTTTGTGTCATAATAAATGATAATTATTTAATCCCTAAAAATTATAAATAAATTCATATTATGTAGATAATTGTATTATATTTCTGGATTCTATTCATTTAAGAAGTTTCATGAAGTTTATCACTAAATTAAAATTATTAAACTTATAAAATTTAAGAAAGTGACATGTTGTCACATTCTTTGGTTTTAATAATAATTAAATTATTTTCAAGGACAATGGTCCATAAAATGAATCTAATCCGACCCTTAGGTTATATGGGTCTACTTTTATCCATCCAATATGATTTTTCAAAGTGTTAGGGTAATTTTATAATCTTATATTTACCCTTAATTACCTGATTTACCTTTAACTATAGTAAATAAAATTTACCGTAGTTGCTATTCACAATGCCCAAAAATAAAAAGTAGCTTATTAACATAATTTGGACCCACTGATTCCAAATATGGAATCCATTTTTCCAAATTCAATACACAAAAGATGTAGAAATTAAATTAAAATTAATCCCGTTGTCCAAAGAAAATGGGTTTTCTTTAAAACATTGCAAAAGATTGAATTTATTTAACCTACGAATTCAAGGTAAAATCAATGATAATAACATACATTATATTAAATGGTAAAAATATATTCTATTTATACTTTAAAACAATTCAATATTATAATTTAATCACATAATATATTACGATCAAAAAAGTTTTTTTAATTAAAATATAGCGTGTTTTTATTATTCATTAAAATATGAAAGTTATCGGAAAAATATCAAAACTTTATCTAATGTAAATTTTTATATCCTGATTAAAAAGAAAAATTTTATTTTTTCAAATTTAACTTATAAACATGTCAAAAACTAGATTTATAGTGGGTGCACCATCAAAAGGCGGCAAAACTGCATTTTTTTTTGAAAAAATACTTATTTTACCCGAAAAATTAATTTTGTTCTTATACCATGTTCTAGAAATGTGTAAGATGAATAATAATGTTATAAAATTCAAATTTTAGTTAACACTATTCATAAAGGCTAGTTCATAACAATATTATAATAATATATCGTTGTTTAGTAAAACTGGGTATTGCGTACAACACACGCTAACGAGGAAGGTCGTGATTGCGTGTAATGCAATCTAATTCAGGGTTGTGTGTAGTGCACAAATCCTTTGTTGTTGTGTATAACAGAATCCAACCATATTTTATTTATACATTGAATATATATATATATATATACACTCAATGTTGCGTTGAATAACTTCTATCAAACGAACTTGAAATTGTGTGTAATAAGAGCCAAGAAAAGTGTTGCGTATACTACAAGCTAATATAGTTTTGCGTATAGTGCAAGATAATCTTGGTGTGTCGTACAATAGAAGATATGAATGAAATTAAAAATAATGTATCTTATAAAATCTCGGGTTGTTAAAGTATAGTAATCCAATATTATGTGAAAATTATATCTCCAATATAAAATCCATCAACAATTTTTGAGGGATTAATAAAATCTATCAAATCAACTAGTTATTGGGTAGATATATCATTCCATTAACCATTATATTGACTATGAAATCCATTATTATTCTAAATATAATATAATATAATCAATTCAATCCATTTTTAATAGGCCCATGATATATATATTCATATATTTTTTATATGATCGAACATTCATCAATCAACTGGTGAATAGATAGTTATGTTTATGTAATCCATTTCTAGCTGACCAACAATATCCACAAATCGACTATATACTTGTATAATACATTTATAAATACACTATTGATAAGTATTTTCCATTAAATTATTTTTAGGTGATGGTTTAGTGGAGTCAATTATTTCTTCTAGTAGGTTACTGACATTCCTTAATCATCTTCTATTATGCTACTGATATCCATTAATCCACTTGTGAGAGTCCCAAAACATCCACCAAGTCTATTATTCATAATCATATGATAACTATTCACCTATTAGTGATATTAATGAGATAGTAATCTATCCATTAGTGATTGGATAAAACAATCCATTAATTACTTGGTAATAAGAAAACATTATTTTTTCTCCACTAATTATGAGTATAATAACCTAATGTTTTTATTCAATATATTAAAAAAAATCCCATCTGTATATATTATTAATATCCAAATTTCCATTCTCAACTAAATTTTATTTAACATGTTATCAAACATTTTTGAATAATATAACATACTATTCATGAAACATTTTTTCATTTTATATATTTATGTAATAGTTTTTAATTGATATTATCACTATAAAAATGGAATATATTGTAAATATAATTTTTATAGTATTAATGTGAGATTTAATATGTACAAATAAATTTATAAGTGAGTGTAAATGTGGAAAGAAAACTCCCATGTGAGATGAATTTAAATTCCAACATATATGTTTAAATCGATGATATGTTAAACATTGTCGATATATTTTTTCTATCCCCTCACCTTTTAAATAGGGGCCCTCAATAGATGTATACATGAAAAATTATTTAAAACAAATAATAAGGATATAGATTTTGATTATGATAATTATAAAATGATAGATAATAGTGATGAATATTTATAAAGAAAATAATATGGATAATGGAAATGAAAAGGATAATGATATGTATGTGGATATGGATTTGGAAAAGGATAGTGTTAAATATTTTAAAACATAAAATTATATTAGTATATATAATGAAAAATATATGTAAATATGTAAGGATAAGGATAAAGGAAACAATATAGATTAAGATAATGATATGGATTATTTTATGGATATAGTTATTTTTAAAAATATATAATTGATTGAATGTAATGGAAATGATTTAGATTGAGAAATTTATAATGATATTAACACACTAGTGAAAAATGATGAGTATAATTGTATATTTATATCAATAAGCATTAGAAAAATGAACAATGTATGTATCATGATATTTATTAATATAAAGTTATGTATACTAATAAATAAATTTAAATGTTGTGAGATATATATATATATATATAAATATAAGTATAAGGATTAATCTATAAATTATAATACTAAAAAAGAGTAGGAATATGATAATGATAATGAAAGGTCCAAATACATGGGTATGGGTAATGATAATAAATGGATAATAATAAAGACATTAAAAGGATATATATTTGTGAATAATTATTAATCAATATTGAAACAAGTTTTTGGATGTCATTTTTTATCAGTAACAAGTTTTGTTAAATGGTTGACATATAGTTTGATTATCCTGAATTTTAATTTTTAACTTTTTTGGTAAAGGCGTTGTTTTTGACATGTTGTTCAATATAGATTATTTTACAAGGTTAGTTTTCTATATTTTCATAACCAAAAATATAATTAAAACATAGTTTTTTATAAAATACAAGTGATATGAATTATTTTAAGAACAATATCCTCTTACAATTATAATGAATCTAAATTCATTTTTTTAAGTCTTATAAGTTAGTTTGATTATACAAAGAGTTAATATACTATGCATACTGACCATTACTATTGAGAATTACAACATTACAAATTTAAAACCATTTTAAATTATAAATGATATATATCCTATGGAATCTCAAAAATAACAATTCAACTTAAAACAACAATAACTTTTACCTTTGTGTTTATGATACATGTAGGAGATGTGAAAACAAATCTTCTTTCAAGAACTATAATATAGATATGAAAAAATTATGGGAGAAGTATAAAATATGGATATTGACAAGTGTATGTTTAATTAAAATGTTAAATATTTGGATATAAATATTTTTGAGGATATATATATGTATAATAAGAGAGGAATATTTGTAAGGATGTGACATTGAACTAAAATAATGATAATGATAATGATATTAATATAGATGTGGATTAGCATAATGATATGAAAAATTAAAAATACAAGAATTTTGAAAATTATAATGATTTTTTAACAGACATGGATAAATTTAATGATATATATAAGGATAAGGATTATGAAAGGGGTACATATAAGGATTATAAAGTATCAAGGTTTTGATTCCATTTTCAATGACAAGTGGACTCATTTTTCTTAAGAATCCCATGAAGATGTTTCTTGAATTTCCCAATAAAATTTTAATATTTTAAAAATTAATAGTTTGACCTATTAGAAACATAAAAATACATTCATCCACTTCTATTGGCCACACATGGACTAGTGAAATCTCTATAGATTCACACCACACTACTAAAATATCAAAATCCAGGAACCTAAAATAGGATAACTATGATAGAATATCCATTCATATTAATAACTAGTGTCCCTATATATTTGAGTGAGAAATGAAAAAAATAAATATTTTAGTGTACTATAATGATATTCTGAATCACTTATCCCATCAATAATCATTCTCAAGGATAATGTATATCCAATTAAGAAAGTTTAGGGGGAGTATCAGGACATGAGAGTTTCATTTCCTCCCCTTCTTAATATTAAGCACACATGAATAATAAAAATAGGCCCTTCAATTAGGATTTCATCCTAAATTTACTAATATAGAAAAGATATACAAGAACTACATATCCCATTAGCCTCTTTTTTCTAGGGATGAAGTATTTTTAGGGATCACCGATTTTTAAATGAATGTAATATGAAATATTTAACTCATTAATAAGAATTTTGGTGTTCTCTTGTGAGTCTATTATCATAAAACAAGGAATCTATCATAAATCCCATTCCATGATAGATCTAGGATTCCACATCTTAAAACAAATTTTAATAATTTTTTGTTTTTTACTTATTAAAATTGGATATATGAATACCAATTCATAATCTTATTCCCCATTAACCAAATTCCTTCATGTGGATTCCATTAAAATACATTAAATATTTATCCTATTTTCACAACCATTATATTATATACTTACCAACACCAATAATAAACATCTTATAAATAATTATTCATTCATTATCTTTTCATGAGGTGTACTTATATCCAATTATTACTAAAAAGTATATCCATTTGGTTTGAGGTGTAATGGGTAACGTTTAAAGCCTTTAATGTCTCATGAATATCAATACATTTAGTTGATCTCTTGAGCTTCAAAATAGGTATTACACATTCTCCCTTCATTAACATAAGAAATCATATTTTATGATATAAAATTATTCTAAGGACCTCGATTATAATTTTCTAGAAAATATATATTTCTATACCACTATATTTTCTACAAAAGTGGATCATGTCAAACACCTTTTCCCAAATTTTAATGTCTTTATTTCAATTTGAAACACTATTTCAATGAGTGTTAGAAACATGTAGTGGAGACTTAAATATGTGAAACCACATTAGATAAATCTCATAAATACCATAACTAAATATTATCAAAGTGCTAGATGCATTTTGAACCTAAAAAAAGGTGGCAAATAGAAACTAAATTCTACTATGTATTTATGTAGGTTAAACTATAAAGGGTTTATCATGCATATGTTTAAGACTAAAAAACATAAACTACAATTTCCATATATATTCCCTTATAAATGAAATTATAATGTATAGACGTATAACTAAACAAACCAAAGTGTACAATAATTCATATTAGTCCTTAGTGAATAACCTAAAAAACTACATTATCCAAGACTATGTAACTATAAAAGGAATCATTACGGTTAAATGGAACATTTATAAAATATATATAACAATTTGTGATAAAAATCACAGAAATAATTAGATTTGGATTCCATTCAAATTGATGTAGTGGTATCCTATCTTATTGATAAAATATTGACCTCCACTCCTCTAAAATCTCTCCTAATATACCAATTCATTATCCTCATAGACCATAAATACATTTATAGCCCATAACCATTACACAATGGTATGAAATTCAATTGTACCATCATATCATTCTCAAAATTCTAAAATATTAGAATGACCATAAAGTATTTATTGATTAGTATAACTTCATATTATCATGGGTAGCCTTAAATCCCTATAAAACCATAGATCTTTATTAGGAAACATGGAGAAGCATCATACCATTATTTCCCCTAGGGGAATTTTTTTATTGAATCCCTCATTATATAATATATGTAATGAATCTATATAATTACATGATGCACTCATAAGTGAAATTAAATATTAGCATGTCCCATATGTTATCATGGAATGAATAATAACCCATTATTCCATCATGTACATATTATAGAAATTCATTCCTTTTAGAACCCATATTCCTTACTATACAGAACAAAAATACAACATAACATAATTTCAAACTATGATTCTTTAAATAATAGTGTAACCATAAGGATTCCATGTGGGGCTGGAACTCCGGTGTATCCTGAATTATGTTTTTGATAACTTAAATCCAATATTAGACCATATTTATTTTTGAACTATAAATAACTCTAAAATGTATTAAAGTGCTAATTAAAGTCTATAAAACACTATATATCCCTATTGTATTAACTAATTGAATGAAACTATATTGTAAATTTAATTCCTCCTAGGATACCTCTTGGATTACATGAATAACGAGTGAACCTTTATTTACTCTCATTTGCATTTTAATACTAGTATCACTCTTATATATTCGATGAAATCAAGATATTATAACATGTTCCAATTATTTCATTTATCCCAACCTTAGTGACCATGAAATATATTAAATTACTTCATTATGGTATTTATATTCCATAGTTTCAACCTAAAGGGATTTTAACTAAATGTTACTATTTAATTAATATAACATAAATAAAATGAGAAATCATGGGAGGATTTTTATTAATTCACTTGTAGTTTTAATTCAAAAAATCATAAAAAATTTCTCATTATTCAGTATCTAAGATGTAAAGGTAGAATCTGTTATAAAAAATTTGGTATTTTATCATGTTGAATTTAAAAAAATATAAAATCATTAATATATTCATAGACTGTAGTATATAAACACTCACGAGAGGAATTTTCCTCCCATAATATCATTTATGGGATAGAAATATCGAGTTTTCAATTATTAAACCTATTAACCACGCTATATTAGAATATATAACCATTAAAAATTGATGAAAACCCCCTGATAATTTCATTAACGTAATGTAAATTATTTTCCATAAAAATGGGGTATATTTATTATATATATATATATATATGATTCTACAATGCTGGGTCAATTTTAGTGATTTATTGAGATTCAAATTTTCTTATTTGGGTGGATTCCATATAGTTTTAATAACCAATAGGGAAATGGGGACTGAAATGTAGTGAGCATTTCTGAAGTCATCAATTTTATATAATTTTAAAATATATTAATGACACTAACACAATCATTACCATAGTGGAAATATTGACTGGATTCCTCAATCCCCAACATTGTATATCTATAATTATATTGAAATAATTCTAGATTAATGGTACATGAATGAATGGGTGGTTTTAAAATCATGAAAAAAATATTAACTTAAGATCACAAGACTATAAAAGAATCAAATTCCAATAGAGGACTAGTAGGTGAATGAGACCCTTATATTTACTCCCAACATTATCATTGTCCTTAATACCTTGTAACATCCTAGGCCAAGTTCACTCGATTTTAATATGACCCAGTGGCCACTTAACCTCAAGAGTGCCTCCCCTATACTAAAAATCCATCTGAATAGAATTTAGGGTCTACTGGAAGTAAAATAGAAAGACTATACCCTACAGATCAGTACTAAAATAGTATAATACTAAATGAATAATATTAATTGTGGAAGAAAAAAATAACTAATAACTCAGCTAGTTAAAAATAAATAACCATACATGAACATAGGGATATACGTATACAAGGCCTCTTTAAGAGTATTATGTAATACATACTTCATTATTAGATAAATAAAAGAAACAAAAAAATTCCTAACACCTAAAATTCCCTCTTGTAAAATCTCTTCCCATATCTACCATGGATAGTTGTTGCTCAAAAGCAATTATTAGACTAAGAATAACCTTAATTCATCATATCTTTTCAGGTACAAAATGCTGTCTTGAATAGTGTATGAGTAAAACTTAACAGTCCACCACCAATGGTGTCTAATAAAAATCTTGTATGTGGATATAAAATCTAATAATGTGTAGGTATATCAAATGTATGTTACTAAAATAAATATAGACCATTTTAATCTAATCTTATTCATCATATAATTTACTAACTATACATTATTAATCCAAATATTGAACTATAACACATATATCTTAAAATTATAAGGTTTTAAATAATGAAACAAGTAAAAGAATCTGAAAAAATGGAATGTACATAGTCGTTTCTAATAATTCCCATGAAAAGAGTAGGATAACCATGTCTAATAATTTCAAATAAATGGTGAGTGGGTTATGTCCCATATATTGATCCTATGTTTCATTGATTATTTTTTAGCAATTAATAATAAATTCATAGGAGTTCCAAGTACAAAAATATCCAATAATCGACTAGAAGAACTATATAGTACTTATCTTAACCATTCAGAATTTATTCAAGCATTATATAATTACAAATTCATATGAGCCCATCTAAAAGGAACCAACATTAAACATTATATCTTCTCGTATCTAGAAGCTAGAATAAAGTTTCTTACATTCCCAAAGATCATTTATGTTTAGGGTATTTGAGATTTATGTCATACATCATACATAAAATTCCCATATAATAAGATATGGACACTTATTCTTAGTGTACATTCATTCACAAAAAACCATTAAAATAAAACTTTTTTTATTTTCTGTAAAAATCATCATTACATTAAACTTGAATTCATTATTTCCACCACCAAATATTTAATCTATGAAAAAAATTCAAAACATGGGATTATCACAAAAAATCTCAATAAGGATTATTAATTGAAGAAATCCATCTCTCCATAGAAGAATATAAAAACCATAGATAAAACATTTTATTAAAAATGTAACTCTTTATTTGAAAAGGAAATAAAATTTTATATTAATAAATTCTATATATTAAATTTTAAAATTATATTATTTTTATGAAAAATAAATATAATTTATTGAAAATTCATGTAAGGGGATCGGAACATCGTCATAAAAACCTTATAGCAACCTTATAAATGAGAATAACCATTTATACGACTACTAATATAAATACCCAGTGAAAAAAATAATTACATAGCGCGTAGGAGAACTATCTGGGTAAAAAAATTGTATAATTTATAATATACTCATCTTATGCTATCATGGTGCACCCATCAGCTACGCTAAAGTTGGCTAATTTGTGAGATATAATTGGGATCAACCATTCGTAATCAATTTCTATGGACTATATCATGAATAAAACCCAAGAAAAAAACAATTATACCCTTGTAAATAACATGTCAGAAATAAAAATTCAATTCTTTCTTCAAACCCAATTTTAATTAAAACATTCATGGAAAAGGGGAATGATGTGATTTCTTTGAATAAATCATTAAATATTGTAGAGGAAGCCAATATTCAAATAATAGCTATGGTGGGGGGGATTCATTATCACCAAATATTTTATAATAAAATGTTATATTTTTTTCATTATAAAGGAAATTCAAGAATTCAACAAAATATTCCCTTTTAATGATATTTGAAAAAGTTAAAAATAGACAAAATTCCATTTACTTTTAACATCTAAAATCGAAGCTCAAAATAAAGGAACAATTTTCATTTAAAATAACATTGTAAATATATAAATGAAACTCAAAATCATTGATACATCATGAGTCAAGGAAATATAATTCATGTCAAATGTGTAAAAATATTCCCTTTTCCTTAAAAGTTCTTTTAAAGAGTAACTTTAAAAAATATTTTTTTAATGAAATACACTTACCTTGAGTCTGAATCGTCACATAAATTATTTGTAATATTGAAAAACTGAATTATATCAATTTTAAACAAATATAAGAACACTTTTGTATGTCAATTATTCCATTATTTTATTTAAAACATTATCATATACAATTACATTGATAATTAAATTCTTGATGGGCGTTTTGATGATAATCATCTCATATATCATAAATGAATTTCCTAGGTTGACCATGGTTAAATAGGTAATTATTACCTCGTCTCTATAATAATAAACATGAAATAATTACTATTTTACACTTTTAATGATACTTTTAAATCCATACATTAAATATATTAATGAAAAATGAATTGTGTTACAATCCTAAATATGGCGGGTCATATGTACGCATGATTAACATCTTTATTTTTCAAAAATCATTGTGGAAAAAGTTATGTATTATTATATATTTCAAAAATGATGATAATAAAATATATTTACTATTATTTAATTAAATACTCTTATATATATATATATCATCCATGTTATGTGGTTATGAAAAACGAATCACATTACTTCATGGATATGGGGCCCACATGTACACGTGAATGATGTTATCATTTTCAATTTTATTGAAAGGTAAAACAGTTAATGATATATTATATTTTAATAATGATTAATATTCAATTACTATCATATATATAAAAATTTTATTTTTATAATCCATCCATGATAGATAGTGATATAAAAGGAATTATATCAGTCTGTGATGCGGTAGTCATGTATACACATGAACAATGATTTTGTTTCACATTTAATGGAGGATGAGAGGAATATAAGTAATTATATTAATAATATAAAATATAAATATATTTAGGATACTGTTTATATTATATTATTATTGATTAATAATATTTTAAGAGGTTGAGTAATATGGATAATAGATTCACTTCACTAAAAATGACACATCTTCTTCGAACAACCTCATTTCCATAACATATTAAGACTAGTAAACATGGTGTTATGCCTAAAACAATACATATAGTATGAGTGGAGGGAATATAGTATGGTTTTTGAGAATTTATATTTTGAAAAACAAAATTAAGTTTGTTGAAATGGAAGGAAGTCATTACCTTTTATAAGAGAAGGGGTGTGTACTCTTGGAATTTCTAAAAGCATTAAATTAATAAAAGTTAATATGCAATTAAAAAACGATATAAATGATTTAATTAGAATATTTTTTTAACATTATTAAAAATTCTCTCATAAAATTGTTTTTGGAAAACATTAGGTCACATTTTGACATTTATCATTTGGTTTGAACTTAGTATTAACCCCCTTTACACATTGAATGAAAATAAGGGTTTTCACAATTTGAGGTTTAATATAGTTACAAAAAAATGTCCAAATTGAAAATAATAGAACCTGGTTGATATTATAAACAATACCATAATAAAATTTTCCAATATTATATTTTAATTCGATTTATATTATTCAATAAATTTATATTCATTAAAATGTATCAATAATGTCAATTTAAAAAACAATTAATTACGTTTATTTTAATAACATCAATAAGAAAGTTCAAATTCAGAAAACAATTATATATTATATCCCCAAAATTTCATTTTTATCATTATAATTCCTAGATAAAATTATTTAAAAAAATTATATTTAGTTTAAAATGTTTAATATCATTTTTTTATTTATCCTCGAATTGAATAATTACTGCGTCAACATTATTTAAACATATATGTTGATTATTTCATCACCAAAAAATAAACATAAAATACCATGATAAATATAAATCACCTCCCTTTTATGGTAATATATTTAAAAGAATATATTTTTTTGAAACCCCACTACTAAAATTTGTATATGTTATAAAAACAAGAATGTGGAAATTTTTACTTTTTTGGGGAATAAAATATTATAAATGTCATAATATACTAAAAAAGGCAAAAAATTTAATATAATAAAATCATGGATATATGGGTAACATTTTTCCACATACAGTAAAATTAAATAGTTGTTTAGGATAATTTTATAGTCCTTATCATTTTATTTTTAACTTTAATTACCCGATTTTCCTATTACCATGGCAATTAAATTACTAATGTTACTATTCATATTGCAAAAAATAGACATTTATTCCAAATTTGGATCCAATGATTCCAAATATGGAATCCACTTAAAAAAAATAAAACTAAATGTGTATGAATTTTATTTAATATAAATCTTCCAAAACCCAAAGAAAAAGGATTTTTTAGAAAAATGTTCTTTTAAGTATAAAATGATTTAATAAAAAATTCTAGAATAAAATTCTTTCACAAAACGATAATTAGTTTATTATAATATCTAACAAAATTATTATTTTTCAAATGTAAATTTCAATAAAATTTTACTTCATTAATACTGTAATAGATAATAATGTTTTCAAATAAAATCATTATTTTCCTCTATTCATTTCAAAATCATATTTTTAGAAAAAATTTAAAAAATACATATTAATGTTATTTTTAAATTTAAAATTCATAAATTTATTTATTTATGTCAAATTTAAATTCTATAATTAGGAATTATGATTTCAAATTAAATCATATAATTCTTAAAAACTGATTTATGATAGAAATACGTCTTTTTCATTTTGAATGAAAAATTTCATAATATTCATATAATGAATATAAAAAAATAATATCTAACTAATTAATAATTTTAAAAAATTAAAATAATTTATTCTTACATTATATGGTTTATTACATTCTTCACCCATTTTTAAATTGTGTCCTTAATATTTTATTTACTTATAAAAATGTGGAAATATCTTTCTCTCATATCCTATTTTGATTATGATGCTTCCTCTTCAACTATTTGGTTTCTCCACAAAACCATAACATGGTAAATTAACTTAGTCCACAATAATTTCTATATATAGTCAATAATGGGAATAGGTAGTTCTTTATAAGAAAGGTACTCCTGCAACTAAACTAATTAAGGGCTGAAAAAATGGGACGAATACAAAACAATCTTTCTTAACATCAAAACATTAAAAACATAAGGTACCAAGGGTAAAATCATAAGAAAATATTATAAGTTGGAAACTTTTCCAACAATTTATATGAACTTATATGGTTCAATGAACAATAGAATTAAATTCCCCACTTTTCTATAATTCATAACACTTTTCCATTGAGATACTTTAAAAACCCTTGATCAGATATCTAGAATGATAGAACTTTCCGCTGGTTATCCAAATAACATTTCTTCCAAATCGGTGATATCTCCACATGTTGTTGAATTACATTCACCTTCCCAATTATTTATGTTCCTAAATCTTATTTAATCATCTTCCTTTCTATAATTTCATTCCAAAATGCTGATGTGTGACACAATATTCTATATGAATCCTCAAAAGGTTCCATGTCTATGTTGGAATGAATATTATTGTTATAAGAAAAATCAACTAAAATACTGATGATTATTGATCCTTTCCTTGTAATCCATATAATAGTCATCAATAATGTCTCCCAAATTTTAAACATTTCTTTCAATGTATCAATCCAACTATGGATTAAATGTCGTAATGAAATTTAATTCAATACCATCAAACTTATGAAGACCCTTCCAAAACATTCATGTTAACCAAGGATCAAGGAAATATATTATTCATAGGGGAACATAATATAACTGAAAAATATCCATGATATATAATTAATAAATTTTGATTTAGGATATACTATCATGAATGTGATGTAAATGCACATATGTCATTAGTTGATCAATAATATCTAAAATCTCATTATTACATGATGATGTCTTTGGTAATCTTACTATAAAATGCATGGATAAATTTATCCAATTTCAACTCTAGTACTAAACAAGGTTAAACAATACCATTGGGTAATTTATTTTATGATTTATCTCATATAAAAGTCAAATATTTCATTGTATGTTTAATAATATCTTTTTTTTTCATTCCACCAGTAATACTCCTGAAGTCTCTGAACATCACAGTGATTCCCATATGAATTGAAAATGAGGAACTATGATCTTCATTTAAAAATTAATTTTTAATCATTTAATCATAAGTAGCACATAATATCTTTCCAAAAATCAAATCACATTCTTTATGAATGTAAAATTCAGAAAACATACCCTTATTAAAAATCATATATTCTCATATATCTCACTCTCTTCCTTCTATGATTGCTCACATTAATATGTCAATGTATCCAACACTAGAACCATTTATAAATTATTGTTTGTTCATTAAACCAAAACATCTAGGCCAAAATTCATCAAATCATTCATCAAAGTGACATGTTTTAAAATTATCGTGGTAAATATATCATTATTTTTTAAACTAAATAAATTGGATACTTTTTTCTTTTCTAGAATGATAATGAATCAGGAAGTAATAATCCATAATAAGTTATATCTATCTTATTTTTATCAGAATCATCTCTTTTTGAGTTAATACATATTTCAATATTTTATGATATATATATTTATCACATGGCTACATATAAATGATTCATCTGAATTTTTAATGAAAACACCAAATGAAATAATTTCATATCATATGTGGGATAATTAAACACATGATTCTTTAGTTGATATTAATCATTATAGATTACCAAGTCATTCTATATCAGAACATATCCAAGTACCTTCAACAAAGAATCAATATATATTAAAAAATAACCATCTATAGAGGTAAAGTAAATAATATTATGAATCTACAATATTATTTTTAGATCATGAACAAGTCATCACATTATTATTTTGATATCAATTTTACTCAATTTCGAGTTAACACATTCTATTAACTAGATATCCAAACAATGTTTTCAAAAACTCACTGGTAGTATCCAAATAAACAAAGAAAACTGAAATACCCTATAATAATTTGTAGGTATGTTCCACTCATTAATAATGTGTTTTAGAAAGGAAAATAGATATTGCAACTTAAAAAACTATATGTGAATGAAAATAATTTTATTATGAAAAAATTCACATGCACATATCTTTCAATTGAGTCTCTTTTAATTTATGGTTTAGAAAAAAATAATTAAGTGCCTTTTATGATCCTTAGTAATTTTATAATACACAAATATGTCATCAATAAACACAACCTAAAACATATAAAATTATTCCTCGAAGACTAAATTTATAATATAAATAAATACAACAATTGAATTAAGGAACCCAAAGAAAATAACTACAAACTCATTGTTCCTTTATCTATTCTAAAATTAAGTTACAATAATAGATTCACCTTTTACCATAATTAGATGGTACCCAGAACTGAGATCAATATTAAAAAAATACAAAAGGCCTTAGAGCTAGTCAAACCAATCATCTATGTGAGTAATAGTATACATTTTCATCAAATTGAGTCAAATCTCCATAATCAATGAAAGCCCTCATGGGACAATGTTTATTTTTATAAAATAAAACTAGATCAACCCTTTGTGATGTATATCTATGAATAAAATCATTACCTATAAAATCATTCAATTACTTTTTTCAATTCAAAAATTTATATTTGATCAATTTGTTAAAGGGTTTTTTAAATTATCTTATCATTATGTACAGTGTTAGTAGTTAAATCAATATCCCGATCATGATTAACACCTAGTAAGTCATCATGAAAAACATCCATAAATTCATTCAATACTGGAAATCACTATTCTTTACCATTTATTTCATTTGAAAAAAATGTTGTAAGAAACATTAATTTACAATTCTAATCCATTTCCCAGCTTCTTTATAGGACATCAAAGGTATGAAATCATTGATATAAATAATATTTTCTCAACAATATATCTCATCATAATAAATATAAAGATAATACATGAGAAAAATTATATCAACTCTTCCATCCAAAGTTCATTATTATTTTCAGGAATGACCATTCCACTAATGAGAATAGAAATATTTCTATAAATATGGATTTCTTAAATATTCCACCTAGTGTTTTCACTAAATGTTATATCATAATTTCATGATGTGATATTCCAAATATTCTTGAAAATTTCTCAAAAATAAAATAATGGGATGTTCTATTGTCAATAATCAGTTTGTCAAGATTTTAATAAACAAATAGTTTAAATTCACCACTTTGATTAATTTTTTAGCACTAAATTTATTAGTAAAAAAAATTTTGAAACACATTTTTGATATTAGTGTTGATTTTTTCTAGCCCGGGTAAATAACATCATACACAAGTTAGAATAATGACCCAAATCATTGTAACAAAAAATATAAAATATGGATTAATATCATTTAAAGAATTTATTTATTTTGCAATACTTATTTCATTATATTCAAAATCCCTATGACCAAACATTCCAAACTTGTAACACATTCCAAAATTTAACATGCATTATATAGGATGATTTTTACCATACATATCAAAATTTGGGAACTTCATTTCCATACCTCCATATTTTATTGATGTTTGTTTCTCCATCATTATACATCCTTAAAAATCATACATTAATCATCCCAATGAATATAATTGAAAAAATACCATTTGAACTATTCCATCACAACCAATATCATTTTTATAGATTTTGAATTAAAATATAGAATAATATCATTATAAACATGGTTTTAATGCTGACTAAAATCTATTAATTTTAAAATCAATGCCTCAAAATAAATCTACTACATTCCTAGAAAGTATTGTAAAATAGGATTTATACATAACTAAATAATATTCATCCATTTTCTTCAATTCCAAGAATCATTTTTTCCTTCCGGGTTTGAACCAACTTTAGGAAATATTTATTAAGGAAGATATTCTTGAATATATACTTTTCTATGGAATAAATCCCATTTCTCTCTTTTGTATTCATTATTAAATAACACCATTAATTAGTTTCACCTTTAAAATAATAAATTAAAAGGGTTACCTATTGTCATTCTAAACATTCCATGACTTAAAATATCTTCTTTAGTGTATTGATCCAACATTTGGATATCACTAGGTCAACATATCCAATAAATATTGGAAAATGTGTTCTCATATAATTATCTATAATAATCATGTTCTTAAATAGTATATGTAGATATTCTTTATTCTAGATTCCACCACTATTTATATGTTCCATCAACTTATCCATTACAATAAAAACATGATCAGTTCCAATTCTGACCATTCTAGAATATAGATCGTGAATGATATCATCCTATTGGTTCCTTCCTACCAAAACATACTTATTTCATCTATGAATAACCATTCTAGGATATCATTGTTTAGACCAAGAAATATAATAATCCTCAAATTCAATATCATTTCAACTTTACCATTAAGTAAAACATTTAATGGTATTCTATTAATATTATCTATACAACTAATTTTATCTAAATATTTCTCTAATAAAAAATTTAAGGACTCAAACGTAAACATTAAATGTTATAGTTTTTAAAACCAAAATACACATTCTTATATTCATAATGAACATTTATGTTTATAGTTTTATATAGGTAGGTTATAAATATTATATAATAATATAATATATTATAGTGTGAAAACTTATTATAACTATCCATTACTACAAATAAATAAATCAATTGTAATAAAACATTTATCGTTTTCATGAAAAATATTTATGAGATTAAAAATAGCTTTTTATTTTCCCCATATCCAAATTTAATCCTAGTGAAAATAATATTGAAATATTTTATAAGAACAATAATCACATTAAGAGAAATAAAATGAAGAAATCAATTAAGCCAATACAAAACAAAAAAACCAGCAAAATTGTTTTTCATAAAGACATACCATTATGTCCTAAAATTTCATCACAATTACATTATAAATTTTATTATCCTATATTTAGAAATAAATAAATATCAATGAAAACTCAATTGAATGCATAATAATGTAAAATATGTTCCCTTGAAATCATCGTATAACTCTTAAAAACCCCTTAAAATTTAGAATAACCATTTATAAGACTTACAAAATAATTCATAGAGAATAAAATCATTACCCAATCATTTTAGTGGTACTTACTAACACCAATTATATAAGTTACAATGTACTCACCTAGTTCAATTTTTCTTCTACCATCGTATAATATATATTAGGTTCACCTATGACTATAATAGGACTAAAACTTTCATAAAAATATAACAAATCATTAATAAAACCACTCAAAAAACTTCTTAAACCCATGTAAAAAAATCAGATATTGAAATACATTGTATTCATAAAACCCATTTTCAAGAATAAACTACCTAGAAAAAGAGAAACTGTGTTTTCATTTGAAAAAAACATGAATTACTATAGAGAAATCTAAACATCAAATAATGGATACATCAGTGTGAAAATTCATTATCACCATATATATTAAAATAGGAAATTAATCTTTCACATTTTATTATTGAAAGTAAAAAATTTCATAAGAATATTTCTTTTTTGAAAATCATTCAAAAATGTTTAGAGAGAAACAATGACATTTTCTTTTAAAATGTAAAACTTTCTCACATAGTAAAGAAACCATTTTATTTTAATATATCATGGGAATATTATAAAGTAAATATCATCCCATGTAGATATCATGATAAAAGTAAATTATGTTTTTTCTATATATGTAAAAAATGTGCATTTTGACCTTTGTTATAAAGTTTGAAATAAGAAGGATAGAAGATGATTTTCTAAATAATGACCCTTACATTAAGTCTCAATTGTGAGAGATGTTATTTATAATCCTAATTAACAGTTTTATATTAATTTTATACTTTCTTAAGTTCATTAATCAATTTTATTATTACCTTATTTAATGTAATGCTATGTTATTTATAATAACAAAATCAGTAAAATGCATGTCAGGTGATTTAATGATATTCGACTCATTTGTCAGAAATAAATTGGGTAGGATAAAATTGGATAAAGGGTTCATTATTTCCTCATATAAATAATAAAAATACTGAAATTATTATCATTGTAATAAATATATAATAATTTCCAATTCATCTGTTAAATGTGGTTATAAAAAATGATCTATGTTATAATCATGGAGATGGTAGGTTATACGTACGCATGATTAACATTTTTTTTTTGACGATCATTATGGAAAGAAGGTATGTATTAATTTACCATTACATAGTGATAATAACATCATATATATCATATAATGCCTTTAAATATTCTTATATATATCATCTAGGTGATGTGGTTTTGGTAACGAATCACATCGCTTCGTAGAGGTGGTTGTCCACATGTACACGCACACACATACGACATAATCATTTTACAATATATCGAATAGTAATAAAGTAAATTATATATTATCTCCCAATAATGAAATATATTTCATTAATATCATATATAAACATTAATTCCATCATTATAAATCACTCATGTGATATAGATATGGGAAAAAATTATATCGGTCCGTAATATGGTAATATGTCAAACAAACGAACAATGGTTTCATTAAATATTTCATGGATGAGAATATGGATAAATGATATTATATTAAATTAATAACATATATTATTTTGAAAAAACCTTATTTTCTATTTTATAATTATTGATGCCGAATTTTGGATAGGGCCATGGGTGGGCTCTTTTAATGAAACCAAAGTAATATTGTCACTAAATGGATAATTCTGGGATGCGAGAGGGTTTTGCGCACTAGAATGATGATGTGAGGACAAGATTCACCTCAGTTCACAAGAACATGTTCTATGAATGCAACATCAAATGTAGCATTCCATGGAAACCGGCCGCAAACACCCCAAGGCCCTGGTGCACAAGCGGCCAGGCGTGCATACAAGATTTTCTACGGCGCACAAACATTTTCATGCTCAATGTATTATCAAAGAGACCCTTTCACATAAACCTTCACTATAAAAATAGCCAAGTATAGTGAATGAAGGCAGAGATTCTATATACATGTTTCCCATATGCCTACAAAACCATGCGCTCCCACTGTGACATCAAACAGTCATTTTTGCACAACCTATATTATGTGCCTCCTCTATGGATTTCGGCTATAGAATTAAGAATACACCCCACAACCTTTGGGAAAAGTTATAGAAGATAAAATGACTCTATGGTATCAACATTTCACATCTTATGTGACTGCACAAAAAACACTATAGCCTCATGGTATTGAATCTTGCACGACATATCCCCCAGGGGTCCACCTTCAGTTGGGCCCTGTTGGGCTTGATCCTCACCCGTTTAATTTTACTCCATGTCATTTTCACACAAAATATCCTTCTATCATGCATGTTCCCCTTGAATAAGAATTATTTTGTGTGCGTACTTTTGGTTTGTGCGTAGCTATTCAATCTTGTGTGCAACCTCTCATCTTGTGTGCATCCCTCCTTGGGCACTCCAGGTGATGTCCCTTCCCTAAGGAACCACGTATGGGCCCCTATTGTGCACCACACACCTATGTCATACACCTCTCTCCCATACCACCATCTAGGCTGGTATGAAGTGATTTCAAGTTCCCTTGGGAGGTACAACACATTGTTGTGCTTAGGGTTATGTTTCTTCTCATAGTCACACTAATTGCTATTTATTATTCATATAACCACTATAACATGGCTGCCTCAATGGATTTCTCCACAACACCACCACACCATGACATTACTAGTGCCTTCCCTTCACCAAGGGTAAAATATTGCCTGTTTTGTATGATCAAGGAGTGCAGGGTGAACCTGCCTCATCCAAGCTACAAGATGTTAAACTAACAAGTACCATCCTCTTCAGTACATGACATTAAACTGTGGCCTCACCCCATACAATACACCTGAGGCATCGCATATCGAATATTCTCCACACCTGCTAGTCTCCACGAGAGTGAGATCTTCCAAACATGGAATGTGATTATTCTTTCTGGGGTGGCTTCTATCCATATGGAATTTTAACCATCATGGTGTAATCCCCTATCCATTATTATAGGAGGTAGCATCCTTTCTCCCCCTCTATTCATCCATGCCAAATACTATTGGAGAGATGGGCACATCGACCTTTGTTATCACATCCCTCTCCCCCTGGACATTGTTCCCATCGGGCCTCTATCCAAGAGTAAGTATAAATCTTCATATCCTATGGATTTTAACCACACATAATCCATTTTTCCTCTTTGGGCTTCTAAACACATTTAAGCCCCATTCCACTTCCCGTGGACACAATTTTCAAGACCTGGTCATCAAGTCTTTACTGCCTCTAGTTTCTCAAACCGAGCATGACTCATGTGGGATTAGAGTAAGTAGTGAAGATGGTATCCTTCATGGGCCACCATATCATGTAAGCCCTAAACCATCCTGAAAAATTTGGACTTTGATCCTTGTCTACTAGGCAAGGTATGTAGAAATCCTCCCTAAGGTTCAAGCCCGATACCTACTTGTCCCGACCCCTTCATGTTAGTTCATACACATCCCACATGATGTTAATCTATAACCAACATTCGGAACTATGTGGACTTTGATCCTTATCTCCTATGAAGGGTACATCAGAATCCCCTCTGAGGTTCAATCTCAACAACCATCAGTCCCAACCACTTCATGTAATTTCATCCTCCCACCACATTACGTTAAAATATACACCCCTTTTCATCCCGAAAGATGTTAAACTATACCAATTGGAACTATGGGGGCTTTTATCAATATCTCCAAAATTAGGTATGTAGTAAGCCTCCCTGAGGTACAACCCCAATAAATGTTAAGATTTTGTGTTCCCCAATCGATAGTAAGTCACTATGTTCCCCAATCGATGGTAAGTCTTTGATTTCCCCAATTGACGGTAATCCTTTAGATTCCCCAATCGATGGTAAGCTGTTTTGTTCCCCAATCGAAGTTATGCCTTTGTATTCCCCAATTGACGGTATGTCATTGTGTCGTGCAATCAATGATAAGCTATTGTGATCCCTAATTTATGGTATTCCATTTTGAAACTCAATCGATAGTAATCCATTGATATCCCCAATCTACCATAGGAAATTGTGTTTCCCAATCGATGCAAAGCTATTGTATTACCCTATTGATGGTAATCTATTGTGTTCCCCAATCCGAGGTAAGCTGTTGTGATCCCCAACCAGCGGTAAGACATTGTAGCCCCATAAAATGGTATGATTAAGTAGTTTACAATTTATTTTATTCCATTGTATTCCCATTCAGTGGTACCCACGTCTCTAGTCTTTCCCGGGCGTCAACCAACCCATGATTCTAACCCTGTGCAAGCTACAAGATACCACCGAGTAATTGTCCTATGGGTACAAAATGATTCTATAACCCCATACTAAACAATGTGAAAATTGATTCCCTACATCGGGGATATGTAAGAAACATTTCTAAGGTTCAATCCCTTCAACCATGTCTCATTCTGGTCTTTTCCTTAAGCCTATGTGTTTCGGGAAGGTCATACACCATCCTAGAGGTTCCACTTCCTTCGAGTCCCATCCAATACAACCATTCTCATTGGACACCTACTTATGAGTATCATCACATCTCTGAAGTATGTGGAGTTTGATTCCCTACCATAGGGATATGTAGGAAGTATCAGTGAGGCATAATCCCAACATCATCGTCGTCCTCACGTTGGTTCCCATTTCACTCTCCATCAACTCTTAATCATCCATATCCATCATAATTCATACCAGGGCTACCGCATCCTAGGGAGATCACGTCACCCACATTCTCGCTGCTCCTAGATGTAATTGGGAGACTAACCACATGTTATCCCTATAATTAGTGATCTCTCAATGGGTTTCACCCATCTGATCCACTATTGTCAGAGTTCGGAATAGTCTCATCCATTTCCAATAGACGTTAATTTCACGGGATACCCAGGGTTAAACATGGGAAGTCGATAAAAAACTCAGAGACATGCCTATGGAATAAAATTCCCCACATTCAACCTGGGATGCCTCGAACATCCGCAGCCTTGAGAAGCCCTATCATAAGGGGAAGAATCCTAGATGCATCAATCTTCTATTATCCAAACACACCACCACTGTCCAATGTGACTACACCCCCGACAGAAGGATGCTTCCCTGAATTAACCCTTTATAATATCCTAATAGAAGAAACATAATTAATCAGCTTCCATGAAGATATGGAATAAGGAATATTTTCACAAACAACATCTTATGTCTATGAGGGAGACCCATACTAGTAAAATATTTCCAAGGATAAATCCAAGGATGTAGGAACCGACAACTTGTCATCCTGTTTCAATCAAGGAGAAAACATCCCTGAATAAGTGATAGATTATTCTAGCCATTGTAAATCGGGATTGCAAGACAATAGTTGTGTGCCCCCCATAGAACGATGCATGCCTCTAAGAAAGCATCATAAATGTAAAGGGTGTACTCGACCTAAAATTCTTCTATTTAATGTAGAGATTATTACTTCTAGAGACCTCAGTGGATTAGAGTGTCACCTAATCCAGTTATCTAGTGCCATGTCCCATGGAAAAAATAGTGGGCCTAGCAAGAAAATCACCTAAAATTAGAGTAATTGATCATCGGACATCCCGATCTATGATTTTGTGAGTGCAGATCCTTATTAACAACCATGGATGATGGAATGGAGATGGGGAACTGAACAAAAATTTCCATCTTTAAACACTAATGGTTAAATATCCCTACTTTTTAGGACCCATACTATTATGATAGGAAACCAATAACTGTCCACCTAATGACGTAGGGGTAGGGGCAATGTCAACACGACAATCTTGTGCAACCTCATCTCTCCCATAGAAGCCTCCACATCCAAGGTTGTTGGTTGCCCATGCCCTATATCCCAATCTGAAATCATTCATAGAAGGGTGATTAACTTCCTTGTTTGATGATATGGGAAGGATGGGATTATCCCAACTATGGATATGGCCTATCAAAACATAACTACGTTTCTGCCTCATCACCACCCCAAGGTCCATGTAAGGATACACTGCTCACTTCTCTGATGAATAATAATTTTGGGATCCTCCCCCCAGAACACTTTGATAACTCCTTCCCCTATTTCAATGAGGTGAGAGATGAACAGGATAGCCCAGCCATAATTCTTTTCCAGAGGATGCCAAAGAGGGCTCCGACCAGGCTGCATCAACACTGCCACACTGCCACATTAGCTGAGGAGTAGGTAAGCTATGCGCCTGCACCACTGGCCCAAGTCCAGTTGAACCAATGCCAGCGTTGGGAACAGGCTGAGGAGGACACCCACCAATTGGGATTCAACAGCAATGGGTATCATGACCAATACCACTATTTGAACAAACCATAAATTCTATATTTATGTCAATAAAGGGCACACAAATGCTCGGCTCGGATCGAGGCCCCAACCACACCACATGAAGGTTAAGTTGACCCTCATGGTCGCTGAAATTAGTTGTGTCCACCACAAGTGCCTATGAAGAAATGACACTCAATACGGAGGTCTTCTGCATACTATCACCAATGAGAGGTAAGGCCCATCCCATTCCCAATCTTGGATTAAAGGCCATCCCAATTCCACCATCACGTAGAGTGAAGCTCCTCCCCACTACATTGGCATGTATTACAGAAGACTCTTCCACTCCCACGACCATAAATATGGATTATTTCCTCCTATCATAGGTATTTGGTGAGAAAAATCTACATGTATGGTGAACTATGAGTTTGGGGTACTCCCCGTGACCTTACAGCAGTAGACAAAGGTCCTCCATGTCCAGGAAATCAGACAAGTGGAGGTTTGGCTCACTTCATGGGCACCCAACACTGAGGCTCGACCTGTGTTTTTATCAACCAATAAGAGGACCTTTATCATACCATAACTTCCTAACGAATCAATCATTGAGGCACTTCTCATGATTCCACCATCTCATTCGGTGGTCTTACATGCTCCAACACTTTTTGTGGAGACTACATCCATATGTCAGCTAAGAGGAAGTCCTCTCCACCCCAATATTAATTTGGCCTATGATCCACCTCAATAAAAAGAATCTAACTTTCCTGAAAGAACCACACTAGGGTAAGAGGGTAGGTCACTGACTCTATAAGATGAATACCAGGATGATTCAGACTGAAATTAATCTCATCTTCTTATTAGATTCCAAGGAAGAATGCGATTTGGAAATAGAACCCTCACCTAGATCATTTTTGTCAATGGATCAGGAAATAATGGGTCGTATCGGTCTCATCCTTATGTAATGTGAGGTCCACTGGATTCCCACCTCGCTCCAAAGATACAACCAGGAGGAGGAATATTTGGCCCCATCTAATTGACTAGTCGTGTAAACCTCCATATCTCCAACAAGGTCATTATCCACCTCAACCAGAGATCTTTGTTATTTATTTTGAGGACCAATAAAGGTTGAATAAAAGCATATCCCACCAATAGTGACTACGTCCCCCATGTCGAACACCATGGTTTCTATTCCTTCATACCGAGATGTAGTGGCTCAGTCATTAAATTCATCACAGGATATCTTGAGATGTGGCAGCTTGTAAGTACGTTCATAGAATTCTCTTCTAACCAATTATCCATCTCAACAGTCTGCTTCGGTTCCTCCACTAGTCCCCCATCCTCCCCCTATTTATGAGTGGGGAAAACAAGGACCAGATAATGAGTCTGATCCATGGAGCTTTTGAAACATCCTTATAGTGGATAATTTCTCAGAACATTTCTGAAAATTGTATTTGCAATCTTCAGTGTGCCAGAATCACTTACCTAGGAGAAAGTCACATGCTTTCACCAAACCCTCTAGGTGAAACACCTCCTTCTTTTTTATTGTCTACTAGTTTATCCCACACATCAAAAACACATTGAAGATATATACCAACAAATTTGTATGGTCAACTTGGCTGTGCTCCTTGTGGCCCACCACCCTTGGTCACCTGGTTGCCCCCGAACCCTCCAGAAACAATATGTTTAGAGCATTAAAGTGTTCTTCAGAATTATCAAGGTGTATTCCACACACGTTCAGGTTCATGGTTGGGGTCATTATTTTACCCTCCATTTCAGTTCTATCTAGCGCGAGTCCAATTTTCCATGCGATATTTAGGATATGAATCCGGGTAGAGTCTCGGTTGACATGTCCGATCTATCAAAGGTGGAGAAAATGCTATCGATATTTGACCAAAAATTACCCCTAGGGTATTGCTACAACTATTGGTTCTATTGGGAAATATTACTAGCCAGTAGAGAAATCTATTGTGTCTCCCTATGCCCACCGATTCCTTAGTCTTTATCTGGAATCCCAGTAAGGGTAAGGACCACTATGTGGCCATCAAACCCTCTGACCCGTCTATCACATTTCAAAAGATGAAAGATGATCCCAAAAATTCCATGATACTCCAACAGGTCATGGAGATCAAGAATTTTGTCGATGAACTTCTTCTTCAACGCACCATAGAGCAGCGCACAGACTACGGTGATTCTTGGTCAGGGTAGCAGGGACATGTAAAATAGTCATACAAAAAATTGACTGTGGGTGACACTGACCATCATTCCCACATACACAGGATAGCGGCTCGAAATTCTAGAAATAGGGCGCGATATATGTCCCCAAATCCACCTGAGCGGCATGATAATCCACGGGACACATCTCAGATTCCCCCAGCTGCTCTGCATGTTATCCCGCCAACCACTCCATGAGCCTATGGGCCTGCTTATCATGATTAATAATCTTTCAATGAACTAGTGGTCAGGGATCCTCTTCAGGGCATGAGTCCTTAAACATATGACCAGATGGTGGAACTCATTTCTCACCTAGAGGAGTTCGATACTCGACATGTGTCAATTACACCAGATAAAAAGCAATATCTAGTGTGGTTTAATGATATTCCAACATGCCTGGGTTTTGTAAAACCCCACCTTCTCACTCTTTAATGGGATGGGCGCCCCATTTTAGAATTTAGCCCATTTCATCTCAATGTGAAAACCAATGTTGGGAAATCTAGTGGAGTAATTAGCTTCCAAACTACAGTGTTTCGTACAGATATTTGAAGGGCCCACATTTTTCTAGTAGAGGCAGCTTCACATTGGGTCATTCACCAGTTGGGAAGATCTCCATGGATATTTTCTTTAACATTTTAGCTCTACCACTCAGAAGTTGAGTATTACAGACTTCTTCAAGTGTCCGTAGAGGCTTAACGAGTACGTCACGAACTTTGTCACCTAGTGTAAGTCCTCACATATTACCTTTATATTCTGCTAACTCAGTAATAGCTACTGATAATATGTGTGGGTGTAAAACCCATGATTGTATTATAAGATACTTTTTAACATAATTCAATAGCTTACGCTATACGCAACACCGAGTTCGAGCGCACCATGACTTACCAAACTAGCCATTAGAAAAGTTCCTATGAATAGTATTAACTGAATTTTGATTTTTTTATACTCTATATAATTTTACAATCCATATTGTGTCTTTATTAGACATAATATAAGAACAAATTCAATTTTTCAGATAAAAGAAGTATTAAAAAAATGCAATTTTACCACCTTTTAAAGGAGAACCATTTTTATATCAATGATTTGACAATTTTATATATTACTTTTGATATAATAAACTAATTCGTTATAAGCAGGAAAAAAAATTAGTTTTGATAAATTTTCGGTGCTTTTTTGATAACATTCATTTTTTATGAATAGTGAAAAAATACTAAATATTAATTGAAAAAAACTTTTTTAATCAAATTAATTTATAGTTTTAAATTATAAATTTTAGTTATTTGAATTATAATTTTTCTATAGTTTTATCATCTAATCCAATTTTGGTAATTAGATGTTATTTTCATTTATATTGGACAAAAATACATATCAAACTTTTGATTGTTTTTCCTTATCAAAAACTATCTTTCTGGTTTTGACAATAGAAATATTTTTTAAATTAATTAATATATCTTTTATGTTTTGAATTTAGTAAAATAGAAATCATTTTTGAATTTGGAATATCAAAATTAGATTATGGTAAATTTTTTGTACTTTTCTAAAAACATTCAATTTTTTATTAATAGTGAGAAACATTGTGTTATTATTTAAAGCCGAATTTTGATTTAAATAATTTATTTTTATTTATTTTTATTTTTAATAAAAATGGGTACATAGTACATATATTAGTCTAATGTAATTCATTAATTTCATTTAATAAAAATATTAGTTTGATAAATTTTTATTGAACACTTTACCATCTTTTAACCACCATCTAGGCACATATGCAAATTTGATTACAACATAATTTTACTGCTTCTGTGAATTGAATTTTAAAAAATCAAGATACACTTTTTACATCAGTATGTATAGTGTGGATTAAAAAGATGGAAATAATATTTGGTGAATAGTAACATTGAAAATTTATTTTCCACAGTTAAAATTAAATATATAAATTAAAAGTGAAAATTATATTATATTTACTCTAGAACATTTCCTAATTCAATTTTATTAGTGTATTTCAACCGAAATAAACCTTAAGAAAAAAATATGATCCTTTTTATTCACATGGATAAGATTAGTACATTTATTATATTTTATTTAAGAAGAGTTAAAAGTGTTAATTTTAAATTTTAATTACTAAAACATTTTTAATATAGGGTTACACACAAGATAAATTAAAATATAAAGAATATTTAGAAATTCAAAAATATATAATACATCATGTTATTTAATTTATAAATTTTATACGTTATATAATTTAATTTATTTATGACACAATGATGATGCAGTAATTACCATATTAATGAATGACTAAAATTATAGATGTTATAAATATTAAAATAAATGTAAATTGAATCTTTTGATTCCATCCAGGAATTTTATAGGTTAATATGACATTTTAGGGTTAATTCAAAATATTTTTTGGTTGAAATAATATTGTTAGGACTTTAAAAATATCAAGTAATAAAAGGTGTCAAAATTGACAAAAATGAATTTTTAAAAAAACTCTTTTATTAAATTATATAATTTTCCTACAAATATATGGTTTGGAAAAAGGATATATATAATTATAGATAGTTCATTAATGAACCACTTGAGGATCTCTTGTTATTTTATAGCATTTTTATTAACCTTGTAATAATAAAAGACATTTTAAATCTTAAACTATCTAACTATGAGTAAAATCTATAAGATAAGGTTAATATGGTAACCTAAACATGTATAAATCCTATTGGATGGGAGTTTTTCGACCCATCCATACCTCGGACTCGACGTAAATTCATTTTTTCAAATTATGAACCGAAAATTATTTTATAATAAAATAATATTTCATGCTTTTCCAAAAGTGACCCTCACAACTATTATAAAAGGGTACATCCCCTTCTATTACTATGACACATAAAAATCCTTTTGGTTCATCCAACCCCTACTCTAATATCCTCCCAAATTCCCTCAAATCAACCAAGAGGCCTTATATTTATCTTAAATCCAACTTAAGGATCCATTTTGTTTGAATCAGAAGGAAGAACCCGAAGGATAGTTAATTACTTTATCAGCACTTTCAGAGTTCTTTTCTTATACCACTTCCAATTTCATAGTTGTTTCAATAATAAAATAATAAATCCGGTACTTTATACATACTAAGATGTTATTATAAATATTTTAAAACCATATTAATTATTATATCTATCCTATGAATGATTGTGTCACCATATGTGCATACATACGGCATACCATCTCCACATCGTGGTGTATATTGTTATTCAAAACTCTGATATTTGGATGGGTACAATAAAGATTATAACTCATTTAAATAATAAATATAAAATTTTAATGAATTTTTATATAAACTATACCATCCAATTACATATTATTTTACCACTAATATATTGTTATTTCCATTCGTGCGTACGTATGTCATATATGTCTCCACAACGCAGTGAGATTTCATTTCCCGTAGTAACCATTAAATAATAATACTCATTTTTTGAATAAAATTAATTTTAATAACTTAATATAATTATTTAAATAAATGGAATACATTCTATTCATAACAAATATGACTTGCATAACAAAACATATAAAGGAAACGAATCAGTTAACACCAAAAACAATGATACTTATGAAATATAATTAATAAAGAAATTTTAGTAGATAATATATGATACATATTTATGTATGTGGTTCATGTATAATTTAAAAACAATTTTTTCACCATTATAGTGGATTTTAACCTTCCCTCGACTAAGGAAACGTACAGGGTTTGTGGTTTTCATCTCACTTTTTATTCCCGTGAGATTCATGCCATATTTGAAACTATTTCATTTTATGTGGTGAATATACTTTCCATGATTTTATTATTTGACATGTATAATTTAATTCATGGTCATTTACATTTTCATTGTATGATCCTTCTTTATTGGGTTGTATGTTTCGAAAGTTATCAAATCGATAAAGAATTTCTAAATTCAATTTCCAGTCATTGGGTTTTACACAATCTTATTTGATTATTTTAATCCAAGATTATGTGTTAAATCACTATTTATTTATTTATGTAGTAATTTACACTCCCCTTTGTGTGTATATATTTTTGATACTCATAATCACTATATATAAAAATTCTCATCTCATCGATATGATCATGATAAGATTAAACTTAACTCAATTTCTATTCATTGAGTTAAACATCCAAGTCATTGGTGTTGTTATTACATGAATATAAGTGAACGACCTATGATTGATTTACATGGAATATCCAATAATTTTTAGTTTATTTATATTTTTCACCAATAATTATGTCACTAATTTATCCTTAACCTAAGGATACTATCATTTTATGTTATTTAACCTCAATTTTCATTCCATTGAGACTTCTTCGTAGTTATGCATCAATTCAGTTTTATATGGTGTTTATACTATACATTGACATAGTATATCATGAATCCCTTTGTTCTCATGATATTATAATTTTTTAGTTGTTCGATTATTTTTATTCAATTGTGTCTCATTTGGTCAAGAACTCTAAATTAAATATCATTTTAAATTTTTTGAAGATTAATTTTTCTCAATCACTCTCATTAATGTCCATGTTTTAAAAATGTTTTTAAGGATTTATTTATATGGACATTTATATATTAAAATTAAAATTCCTTTTAAAATATTCAATGTTTTATGGGAAACATTTATTGGAAACCCTATTTTATGCGGCTTCATGGTTACTAGTTAGACATTTTAATGTTTTCAAGAAAAATGGGATATTTATCTAAAATAGTATTACTGATTATTTTCAGCTATGTCAATATCTGTCATTATTATTGATGTTGATTTACTATAATAAAATCGTTCATTTTGTATTAAATTGGTTATGATATGTTTTACTTTCGATGTTCTATTTTTATACCATTCATGGTTTATGGGTAAGTTATTGACATTCCATATTCTAGTTTTAATATGAATGTGTATGTTATACTTCATCATTTTAATATGAGGAATGCATTGGACATAGTAATTAATGTGTGAATCCCATTATAACTCCTCGATGCATCAGTAGGTCTCATGAACAATCTAGTGTCTTGGTATAAGTACGCGACAAAATTTATATTCAGAGTTTTTTCACGGGGCCATGACTTTTTGGTTATGATGTACGGAATTATGCATACCATCATTATCAAATTAGATATTGATATTAAATGTGATTATTTGACTAGAAGAGTATTCCTGTAATTAATTAAATGGAATAAATTGATTTATCTTTTCCATGTTATATAGAAACTTATGTTTAATAGGATTTTGTTTTAGTATAATACATTAACATAAATGTACATGATTATTTATGATAGTTTCTGTTATATTTTTATCCTTACTAGGAATCTTATCTCACCCCTTTCTTATGTTTTTATTTTTTTCTAGGATGTAAAGAAGTATATTATGACAAAACTACATGAATAGGCTAAGGTATATGAGTGTTTTCATAGGGGAAACAATGTATTTGTCCTTCCATTTCATAATTTAATGTAAAACTTATGTATATATCTAGTACTTCCAATGCTACTAAACTAATTTTTCATTATAAACATGATCTCTTGTGATCATGACAATGTTATGAAATAATGCACCAAAACTGATTAACTAAGGCTAGGGTGTTACAGTTGGTATCAGTGGATGTTTTGAACTAACTGTGGAAACTAGATTTAGAAAAACATTGATTAACAAACATTACCCTAAGATACATGTCGGGAATTAATAGTGTAACTTCCTAGAATGTTGGAAATGTAGATATTTTTTGAATTTTACAAGAAATATATCCCTATCTGAATAAAAGTAGGTAGATTCATATCTCATACATATGAATCTAGGGATAAAACCTGAAAACACCACTTTGAGCTAGACTCGAACGAGAACTAGTGAAGGACAACATGCCTTGCTGCACTCTTGGTTACGACACTCCAGGGGGATATTCTTAGGGAAATATACATTTTTATTACAGACTGATTTTATTGATTTTAATATAAGATCAGAATAAAGAACCTTGGCTAATATGAAGGTGTTTTATATTTAAAACATGGTGTCAATATATTATCTAAATGTTTTTAAGACTATTTTTAGTCACACTATTGTTTCTAGTTTTGGTCAGTGGATAGATTTCAAGGAAGTCTTATTAACATTTGACATTATGTATAAGGTGGGAATGATGGTGTAAATGAGAAACTAAATGAAATGATGATCGGTATAAAAGATATCATGTTCATGTCGAAGTGGGTTTCAAAAAATATGATCAACAACATATACATTAACCAACTCCCAAACTCGAAAAAGAAGAGAAAAGATGATAATGATAAAATCTCTAGTTGTGGAGACCGTATAGAAAAGAAATCTCAATTTCTAAAATGTATGAAATGTGGAAGGAGACACCCATGAATGTGTATCAATAGAACAATGAAATGATTTATATCTGGGAAAGAATGATATAATGTATATAATTACTTTGTAAAAATGAAGAGTACTATGGAAAAAAATAAAAATGATTATAAAATAACATTTACAGTCATTTTCCTTAAATGTAGGTGACATGGGAATTACCCAACTCCATGCCCAATTCTATAGGATAACCACTAGGTCATGGAAGAACCCATATGGAAATGAATGGTCGGTGATATGTTTAAAAGTATTGATGTTCTTTATGGATGGTATTACTTTAGGATACGTTTCTATGGTATATGTAACTCTACAGTTTGTTATTTGAAAATTTAATTGGAGGACGAATTATCTTTTATTTGGTAGATATAGTAATAATGAACCATTAGAGTTTATATGATCCTTGAATTTGGGGAAATTAAATAATATTATTTTTTTGGATGAAAATGCATGGTATAAGATAACATTTTGGATTAAATTATCTTATGGTTATTTTTAGGAGTTTATATCATTTTGAGAATAATATAAAATTATGTTTTTGGAAAAGGAAAACACGCAGACCGTGTGACAACCCCTCACGTCTGACAAAGATGTGGAATTGTACCCATGACCAAAGTGTGACTAGGATTTATCACCTACCACTAGACTACGTGAAGTCCCTGGTCAGTGTGACTAATTATTTTTAGTTAATTTATTTTTTTGATAAATAGTAAATTGATTTTGGATATTATGTTTTACCAAATGGTTATCTTTTCTATATCAAAATGATTTTGTGATTAAGTGACAATGTTATTTTGGAAGACGTTCGCTCGATTGGGAAAACTATATGACTAAGGAAAATAGAATTTTATAGGATTTCATTAATGGAGTAATGGTGGATTTTTATTTATAAAGACTCAATATTTTTATATAGAAACTAGGTTTATTAATGGAAATGAATAAACTATCATAGTGAATATGTGATTCGGTTAATTAAACAGCAGTATGAGACATTAAGAGTAGTTGATGTTATATTGAGATAATTGATAAGATTTACTATGAAAGACTATGTGTTTAAATTCTTATTAATTTTGGGTTTCAATCTCAGTGTGGATTATATAGAAGGATTTTTAGAACAATTTTTAATTTAACGGTCTTTATTGAACTTTGGGTATTGTTTGTTTAATTTTGGAAATTAAGATTATAATTTATTTATATAATGGATTATTCATTTTGGGGATCATCTGATCTTGTACTAATTTTTTTTGGATAATCTAAAAAAATGGAAATATATAGTTTATCATTTATGGATTATTTGATTTAATAGATGTTTACTCTAGAACATCAGGTGTGACCATGTCATCTTGAATACTCATTTTTTGGAGATTAGATGATTTAGTGTAGAAATTTATTTAAGGATGAAACAATACCTGAAAATTAAGTATATATCTTTATGTTCTTATTCAATCTAATAAATAAATTCATCAACATTATGAAATGGAACATAAAACAAAAAGTGTGCTCTGTTTACTTTTCCATATAGGAAACTAATGACCATTTAACCAATCACATGTTTGTGGTTTTCTTACTGTTAATTTTTTCCTGATCATGTTTTCAATCAATCCCAATTAGAAATTGACATGTGGTTTATTATCTATATATTTGTTTTTTTACATGGAATCCTAGGATGGGTTATCTTGGGTGACATTTGTACTTGTGTTTCATTCTATCGAAGATATTTTTTTATTGACTCTTTTTTTGATGTGGGAAGTTCGATGATGTTCTCAAGCCCAATTTTAAAATTAAGAGAACATAATTTCCAAAGGGGGAAGAACGTAACAACATAATATTTCATATTAAGTTATTTTCATTCATGTAATTCAATATCTTGCGCTACACATAACACAGAGATCGAGGGCCCCACGACATACCAAACTAGTCATTCAAAAATAGGTTATGAATAGTATTAACAATATTTTGCATTTTATATACTCCATATAATTTCAACACCCATATAATGTTTTTATTAGACATAATCTATGAACAAATTACATTTTTCACATAAAAGATGTTTTATTTTTATAAAATGCAATATCACCACTTATTAATGAAGAACACGTTTTAAATACAATATTTGACACTTTTTTATATTAAATTTGGAAAAATAAACTACTTATTTAAATGCGGGACATAAATATTTAGTTTGGATAAATTTTTAGCCTTTCTCTAATAATATACATACTTTAAAAAATAGTGAAAAATAATAAATTTTAATTAAAAATAATTTTTTAATCAAAATAATTTATAGTGTTAAATTATATATTTGAATAGTTTTGAAGAAAAATTATATTATATTTTTATCATTTAATCTAATTTTGGTCATTGGAGTTCATTTTTCATTTAAATTGGATGTAAAAACATATCAATCTATTGATATTTTTTACTTCCCAAAATCCTACTTTCTTGTATTGACAACAAAGATATTTTTAAATTATTTAATACAACTTATATTTTTGGAATTTGGTAATGTTGACATCATTTTTGAATTTGGAATATCAAATTAACTTTGGGTGATTTTTTTTAATTTTTCAAAAAACATTCAATTTTTTATAAATAGTGAAAACACTAAATTATTGTTTGAAGATGGATTTCTATATAAATTACTATTTTTAATTTAATTTTTTTTAAAGACATATTAGATACATATTACCTATATGTTTCCTTTGTAATTTATTCAAGTTATTTTATAATAAGATTAGATATATAAAATTTAATTGAAATTATTTACAATCCTTTACCCACCTTCTAGGCACATTTGCAAATTTTTATAAATAATTATTTTACGGCTTATGTTAATGGAATTTAAAAACTATAAGAGACACATTTGATACCAATAAGTAATATGTGGTTCAATAAGATGCAAATATATTTTGGTGAATTGTAACTTTTGAATTTTATTTACCCCGGTTAAAATTAAATAGGGAAATTAAAGATAAAAATGATATTATAATAACCCTAACACATGTATTAATTCTATTGGATAAGTTTATTTCGACCAAAATAATCCATAGGTGAAAAATATGATCCTTTTGGGTTCACATAAATTAGATTAGGAAATTTATTATATTTTTTTAAAGAACATTTGAATGTGTTAAATTCAATGTTTAATAAATAAAATATTCATAATATAGGGTTACATATATGATAAATTCAAATATAAATATTCATTAAGAAATATATAACAATTAAATACATCATCGTATTTTATTTATAATTTTTAGACATTAAATAATTTAATTTATTTATGACACAACGATGATTCACTAATTACCTTCTTAATGAAAGAATAATATAATTATTTCTATAAATATTAAAATAAATGTAAATTGAATCTTTATATTCGATAAATTAATTTTCTAGGTTAATATGACATTTTATGGTTGATTAATTTTTTTTTCAAAGATATAAGATTGTCCAAACATTCAAAAAAACCAAATACTAAATACTGTCAAAATTGTAATAAATTATTTTAAAAAATACTATTTTATTAAATTATACGACAGTACTAAAAAAATCTTTAGAAAAAAGACATATATAATGATAGATATGCCATTAATGAAACACTTCTGGTTCTCTTGTAATTTTATAGTAGGTTTATTAACCATGTAATACTAGAAGACTTGTTAAATACTAAACTACTTAACTATGAGTTAAATACAAAAGATATGGAAAATATGGTGTCCTAAACTTGTATAAAACCTATTTATTGAGCTATTTTCGAACCATTCCCACCTTATCCATGAAATAAATCCATTTGGAGATATTAGAAACTTAAGATAATTTTATATAAATAAATATTTTAATTTTTTCCTAAAGTGACCCTCACCGCTATTGTAAATGGGCACTTATCATTTTCTTAATTTCACACATCCAAATCCTTTTCACCCAGCCAACCCCTAATCTAATATATTCATAACAACACTCCATTCAATATAGATTCCTTACTTTGATAATAAATCTAACATACATATCCCTTTTGTTCAAAAAAACGGTAGATCTTGAAGAAGAGGCAATTTCATCATCACCTCTTTCAATGTCCTTTTCTTCTTCCACTTCTTCATTCTTTTTTTGTTTACATTATAAAATAATGACACCAGTACCTTCTACATACATAGATATTATTATAAATTTTTTATAACCATATTCAATATTCTTTCCATCTAATGAATGACAAAGTCAGCATAGGTGCGTATGTACGGCTTGCCGAGTCCACATCATTGTGCAGTATGTAATTCAACACTTCATTGTTTGGATGAGTATAATAATGACTATAACTGATGTTATTAATTAAAATAACAAGGTAATGATTCTTTATATATAATATAACAACTAATTACATACTATCTCTCCACTAATAGTATGATATTATTTCTTGTGCACACGTACAGATTACCGTACCCATGACGCGATGAGATTTCTCTTCCCATCATAACCATTAAAGAATAATTTTGATTTTATTATAAAAAAACTGATTAATAACATAATATAATTCTTTAAATGAATAAAATAAATCATATCCATAACAAACACATATAACATAACAAAAAATATAATGGATAATGAATCAGTTAACACCCAAAACAATGATACTATTGATATATAATTACAAAAAGAAATATATGAAGATTATATATGATATCATATTTATGTATGTGGTTCAAGTGAAATATAATAATAGTGATTTCCCAATTATACAGTAGGTTAACCTACCCTTTACAATGGAAAAGTACAATGTAAGGGTTTTTCATCTCACTTTTTATTCCTGTGACATTCATGCTATACTTTCCACTATTTCCTTTTACGTGGTGTACGTACTTCCAATTATTTTTCTCTATGAGAAATATTATTGGTTATTTACATCTTCATTTTATGATCCTTATTTCATGTTGTGTATGTTTCATAGGTTTCTAAATTGGTAAGGGAATTTCTAATTTCAATTTCCATTTATTGGGTTTTATGAAAACTTCATAGATTATTTTACTCCATGATTATGCATGAAATGACTATTTATTTATTTATGTAGTAATTCCAGTCCCCTTTTTGGATTAAATTTTGATACACATAATCACTTCATTGATAAATTCTCATGTCATTGATATGAACTTTATATTATTAAACATAACTCAATTTCCATTCATGGAGTTAAACATCCAAGTCATTGTTTTTGATTTTACAAGAATAAGTGTGAATAAAATTTGATGATTTACACTGAATATCAAATCATATTGAGTGTATTTATATTTTTCACACATAATTATGTCATTCATTTAAACTTAACCAATGGAAATGGTCTTTATAAGGGATTTAATCTCAATTTACAGTCCATTGAGCCCTCTTTGTTGTTATGATCCAACTCAATTTTATATGATTTGTATATTGTACTTTTTCATAGTATATCATGAATCCCTTTCTTCTCATGATATTATAATGTTATTATTACTTTAATTATTTTTAATCAATAATATCCCATTTGGTTAGGAACTCTAACTAAAATATTATTTTAAATGATTTAATAACATGTTCTTGTAAATCAGTCTCATTAATGTCCATCTTTTAAAAATTCTATTAAGGATTTATTTATATGGTCATGAATTTTATAAAATTAAAATTCTTCTTAAAAGTTTCAATGTGGTATGGGACAATTTGATTCAAAAATATCTTTTAAACATCTTCTTGGGAAATAGTGATACTTTTAAATGGTTTCAAGAAAAAAGGGATATTTCTCTAAAATAGTTTTAGTGAATATTATTGTCTTTTTCAATATCCATAATTTTTCTTGATTGGTGTTGATTTATTATAATAAAATCTTCTATATTTTATAGAATGAGTTATGATACATTTGACTTTGGATGTCTTATTTTAATACCATTCATTTTTTATGGTTAAATTATTCACATTTCATGTGATAGTTTTAATATGAATTTTTATTTTATGTTTCAAAATTTTCATATGAGTAATTCATTGGGCATAGTATCTAATTGGTGGATCTCACTACAGCACCTAGAAGCATCAGTATGCCTCATGGGTCAAACTAGTGTCCTGGCATAGGGGCTTGAAAAAATTTATATTTAGAGTCATGACATGATGCCATGACTTTGTGGTTAAGATGTTCGACATTATGCATTCCATAATTACTAAACTAGTTATGGATATTACATGTGATAGTTCAAATAGATGAATATCTATGTGAAAAAGTAAATGGAATTAATTGGTTTATTATTTCCATATTATGCTAAAGATTTAGTTTAAAATAATTTTTTTGGCTTATTCCTTTACATATATTTTTATTCTTATTTATGATAGTTTATGTTATATTGTTGTCTCTACTGAGCATCTGAGATCATGCCATTCTTATGTATTATTTTCCCCAGGATGTAGAGAAATTTATTATGATTAACCTGCAGGAATAGGCTAATGGATATGAGTGTTTACAAAGGGGACAGAACATTGTAATTTTTACATATCATAATGTAATGTAAAACTCATGTATGTATCTACTACTTCAAGGATACTAAACTTATAGTTCATTCATGACTTTATCTCTATATATCATACCAATGTTATGTAATACTGCGTCGAATCTAGGTAACTAGTGTCAATGCATTATAGTGGGGAATGTAAAAATTGAACTGGTCCGCATCGCATTACTCATAATTACCACAGGGGGTTCTAATACTTCTATTATAATTCTAAGTATCTAGAGGAATCCTTTTACGAGGACAAGAAGCATGTCCATTTCCACCTTCAATTCCCGTGAGAAGAGTCACTAAGGCTTACCCTGTTGCGGTGCCAAAAATAGATTCCCCTAGGTAGCTACAGTTATCACTAGTGGAGCCACCTCCAAAACCATGAAGAGGCATGCCACCTCTAGCGCAACCTCTAACCTAGCAACGACCACCTTAGAATCGGAAGACGACCCAGTGTATTATGTTGCCACCTCTAGTGTGAGATAGCCTGGTTTTGGCTCCTCGACAGGCTGCTCTAGACCCGCATCAGGGCCAGGATCCCAAATCCCCCTTCCCAGACCAGAGAAACTGGACCTACTCATTAATGAGTCTCAAGTCCCTGGTTCTTTTCAAAGTTCCTATGAATAGGAAATTCTATGGTTTCCCGAATGCAAGAGGCCCGATGAGGTAGATCTCACTGATCGCCCCGATTACTTCACCTATCACCCGATCTTGGGGACACCCTTAAATAGTTATATGTGTTTAAAGACTGGATTTAAGACCAGGTAGATAACAACATTGTCTGGTTAGTCCATGCTCTAACATAGGTGGCATGTGTGTCTGTGAAGCTAGAAAACGGAGGTTATAGAGAAGGTGAGTGGAATAAGGTTTTTAAACACATGTCCCAGATGTATAAAGACTAGATGGATCGTAAGGAAGTCATACATACCCAGGGTATTATCTATGCATGAATGAATTTACCTATGCCTTAAAAAGACACCACATCACCTATATCTATTACTTCTATGTCAATGGATCAACCATCCTCTTCTCAGAAGTTCAGACATCAATGACGCAAGGGGAAAAACTCCCCCACTGATGTTGTCGTCATCCTATACTCTCATCGACTTGATGTCTCGAGACATGGATATTCATACTATAATTTTCCTATTAGTGTATAATTATTTAGGAAACAATCAAGGGTACACATCGATTAACATAGTGGATTTGGGAAACCCCTACATGATAAGTGCTAGCGAGGAGCACCAGACTGATCCTCCCAATGTCCCTAGCTGTCACCAGCATCTATGGGTCCATGACTATATGGGTCGTCAGAGTGCCTCGGTATGTACTTCCCACTAGGCTATGCATGCCACTAAAACTAGACTGTCAGGCCAGCACATATCTCAGCACTCTCAGCGTTCTAATTCATTGTAATCAGGGCCACCTTCTCTACCATTTGTGTTACATGGTCAGGAAGAGCCACCTAGACTGCACCGCGATCATCCATGCTATATTACGAACCAGCATCAGTCATGTGAACCACATCTAGTAGTCACTCCATGAGATTCTACTAGTGAGCAGTGGCACATTCGCAACACCATTCATTTGCTAGTTCAGTCAGAAGGGCCAGTCATACCATCGAATCCCAAACGATATCATGTAAATATAATTTCACACTTCGCATAGAAGTATTATATCCATAAGCAGTTTATAGCATTTTTGCAAGGCTCTATATCTTTTAGGATCTTCTCATGTTAGTGTATATGCATAAATCCATCGTGAAAGCATTATGAATCCCCATCTAGTTTGAGATAGAGTTAGCGATCACATAAGCCTTCTATGCTGATGCAGTCAAGCATGCTGAGTGATAGAACATTATCTCTTTCTCTAGAGAATATGAAGTCACTCCCATATAGGGGACCATCTTACCACTATATATCACTATCCACTTCAATGCGTGGATGTTCTTCACTACCTTTTCGACACATGCTCTTGGATCAACCACATCCCAACCCGAACACTTCAAAAAATTGGGTTGTCTGAAGATGGATTGAGTCCCTCTAACATGAAAATTCAAGGTTATGATAGAACTGAATAGACTCTTGTCAATAAGAACATCTTTAGGACCCAATTTTTTGGTCTGGTATCCTACCTCGAGTTCATGGTTGTCTCCTATGAAACTCTCTAAAATGAATTGATGGATAATCCATGGCTTCACTTGCATGTGGCAGTCCCTTCATCATATCACAAGTACCTTCAGTACTTTTGTAATGGTTGAGTGGGAGTACTCTAAGAGGACACAACTCCATTGGCCTATTGTGAATATCACTACATAGATGCCAGTTATTACAGGATAGGACAAGTAGATTTAGGCTAACATGGTTGAACACGCTACAGTTTTGACTGACCTGTTGAAAAACCTGGATGATGTGTAAAGTCTTTCAACCCACCAATTGGAGGCTAAGACCCCTTAAATAGGGAAATGATTAATTAATTTTGGAAAGAGGGGGAAGCACATTACCATGTCTAATCAACATCATAATGTCCCCTCGTATTCTTACACGAATCTAGCTTGGCTGATCTTAGAGCCCCTTACTCCCATAAGGTATTAGGATGCCCTCCCCATCGCAATGGAAATTTTCCATATATACTTGTTCCAATGGCCTGTGACAAACTATATTAGGACAAAGCACAATTATTTCATTGATATCATCATGTTTGACCCCTTGGGATAAATACCAGATGGGATAATATTTATGGCATTAATCTCTATGGTTTTGGCAGCGCATGATTCCCCCGATGTAGTGTCTATTACCGCTCAGGCTAGACCCAACATCGAATTTGGATATGTTGATTCAATGTAATATTCTCCCACCAAGGATTTCTCCACCATAAGTGAAGACGATTATTTGGAGGACACAACTCCAGTATTCATAGAGGGTGTATATTTCACAATCAATGAACTGGTACATGTGAAACTCAGTAGCAAGACAGATTTGAAACCCTCGTAGATCAGTGCATCTGTGACCTTCAAAGAAAAAATGCATTACATCGACTTCATGGAGAAATATCATGATGTATTTCCCTGTAGTTATGATGATATGCTTGAACTAGATCCTTAGGTCTCTATCCACCAACTAGGTCTACTAGCAAATCACTACGAGTTCAAATAGCCTCCCAAAAATTTACACCGTTCTCACAGATCCATTTTCGATGCTGAAGTTGATAATCTCATCAGATCCAATTTCATTAGGAAGGTCCAATACCCCATATGGTTAGCCAACACTGTGCCCGTCAGAATAAAATGAACAGATCAGGGTCTGCATTGAATTTCTGGATATTAAATATCATGGTTTAAAGGTTTATTTTCACCTTCCTATGATGGAATTTTTGATTGATTCCATAACTGGGTTCAATTTCCTCTCTTTCGTGGATAGTTATTCAGGGTATAACCAGATATGAATGGCCCCAAAGATGAAGAGTCTATAGCCTTTACGGCACCATAATGTACTTTCTATTACATGGTAATGACCTTTTGTCTAAATACTGTAGGATCCACATATATGCATTCCATGCATCGCATATTTAAGAAGATCCTAAGAACATTGGTGAAATGGTACTAGTACGACCTAGTGTTAAAATCTAACCAACATCATAACCATCTAAAAGACACTTTATATCCAAATTCATAATGAATTGACGGATTTCGGGAAACTGGACATGAAAGCCTTACAATATAGTGGGCATATGTATCGTCTTCACCACTCCAGCAAAAGTTGTTCTGCAATATTCTTTCCAGTTGTCAAAATGTTGTACCACCAATGAGGCAGAGTATCAATCCCTCATTACTAGCCCCGTGGTGGCCCTCGATATTGTTGTTCCCCAATTGCATGAGAAAGGGGACTCCAAACTAGTTATCAAAAAGATCAACGGTGACTATGTCATTTGGATTCCAGAGCTCGTACTATTGATGGAATGTACCAACCTGTTGATAGCCCAATTCTCATCATGACCTGATGCTAATAATATCCCTTGAGCCTAAAAAAATTGATTTTATGCTTTCGACATCATGCATGCATCTCTTAGGGAGCCCGATTAGGATTATTTGATTATCCAAAAAACACATGGCAGAGTCATAACCCTCATCACCTCGAAAGATGATGATACCCGCTGGTACACCACCTTACCTTCGATGCCTCCATGTCAGGACCCCAAGTTCCTCCTATCACAGTGATGGAAGTGACTTCTAACTAAAGGACCCCCTTTATTGAGTACCTCCATCATGGAAACCTCAAGGAATATTGATCCAAGAGCGATCAAATCCAATGTTCTTCATTAATATTTACCCTCCATATTGGTCCCACTTTTGAGAAGTTCCTCATTAAGACTGGATTCGATGGGGTTATCCCCTTTCACATCCGAGGAGGTGATATTCTCATGTCATGCAGGAGGATCATTCCGGTTACTATTGGGCTCATCAGACTGGGCCAAAATTATATCACAAGATCTAGAGATTGGGGTATTTTTGGCCCTCCGTGCTCTATGACTGCATCATGTTTTCCAAGAGTTTCCATGCATTCCAAATCCATTCCAAATTGGTTTATAAGAAATAGGAGCCTCTCCACAACACCTTGTACTCATAGACCTTTATGATTTGGGGTCACAACGTCATGGGACTATATCCACTATTGATTGCTCGCCTATGTAGATTCATCCTAACAACTACAGATTTCATTTCTATGTGGGCTGAGTTGGTTCCACACAAGGGGCCAAGGCTAGTTCTATCATTGATTTTTTTAGCTCCAACCTAATCTACCCATTTGGAGTCCATCATGCCAACCTCGACGATAACAACACCAACATAAGAGTAGCCGAGTTGATGAAATTTTTTCCAAGTACAACATCTATTCTAACCAGCCCTCTTGCTATCACACACAAGAAAATGGGAAAATTGAGGCATTCAACAAATCCTTCTCGAAAATTATACAAAAGATGTTTGGTCAGAAAAAGAATGGTTGGACGGAAAAAAATTCCAAGGAACTCTGGGCTTATCAGACGACGACGCATAATTCCACCCAAGTGACCATATATTCCATGGTGTATGGGACAGATGTTGTCATGCCCATAGTGATTCAATTTTCCTCATTACACACAACTATCTACGATTATGAAACCACACATAAAGATTCTAAAATCTGTCTGTCTGAATTGGAAGCACTCAAATATAACATGCTCTATGCCCTGCAAAATCTCAAACGACATCAGAATAAGATAGCTAGAATTTCCAACAAGAAATGTCACCTCCCCTCTTACTTGCAAGGTGACCTGGTGTTGGCCTTATGAACACCAATGATACCTAGTAGCAAACCACCCAAGATGGATCCCAAATGTTGAGGACCATACCTCATTCCCATGGTTTACCCCAATGGCGCATACTCCCTAGTTACCATGGATAGTGATTGTTTACCTCCTCACACCAATGCCAAATTCCTCAATTAGTACATTGAATAAGTAAATGATGGTCCTAAATGACCTTAATCTATTCTTACCTATATGAAATTAAACTAATTTACTATACCACATGATGGTAAACTGCAAAAAGCCTGATATCTATGACCACAAATACAGATCCATATGGTCTCATGTGCCCTTAAACTGTTATGTATTCATCACATGATGCTAAAATGTGTGATTAATCCAAGCTAAAAGATGTAAAACTACTCAGAACTCATCCTTCATGACATTAAACTATGAGTGGAAGATATAATGTTGTGGTTCAAGATCTAAGATCATAATCTAAGATCTCCCCATATCAATTGTCCTGCAAGACGTTAAAATCCAAATTCAAGAACTACGAATGGCTTGATTCTCATCTTTATGGGATACATAGGAATTCTCAAACATATTATATTATAGTCCAGCCCATAAACTATTCTCTTGAACTATCCCCCTTGGTGTTGTTCTCTACAAAGAACCCACATTATGTAACATATGCTTCTTTGGCCCCATCATGTTGTGGCTACGATGATCAAAACATGTGCCTCTCCTTGTTCATATGTCATCCCACATCCTCACCACATGACATTAAACTACATGTCCCTTTTATAACTATGTACAAATTAATTTCTATCCTTATCGGATATATTGGAATGCCAATATATTTCATCTATATGACCATCCCCCAACTTCAGGTTTTTCCCTTAAGGTCAAAACACATAAAGTGGGGCTGGAATTTTACCCAATTCATGTTGAGTTCATCATGACAAAACTATGTATACATCTCCCTAGAGATCTCCACCTATTACATTATCCTGCATGATGTTAAACAGTAAAGGCAATTTAATGGTTCATACCCTGCATTTTTTGGGTCTTATTTATCTTTTACATCAAAAAGGTCCCCCAAATGGAATGGTTTCCAGGATCTAGGGAACACCAACCATTTCAGCCCAACTTCCTCGAGGATCTCAAACAAAAAACTAAGATGAGTCCGACATTGAGAATATGGTATGCGGTCAACACTCATTTGTTGTTCTCATTTCAGGTCACACCATGTGATTGCAGTGTTTTGAATGAGGTCAACAGCTATCCCCCATAGTTCTCAGTACCCCAATATGTACCAAATGTTGGCTGAAATGATTCATTTTGTCCTTTTATCTCTTTAACCATTTGTCTACCTCAAGTAAGAGTGTTGATTTAGTCAGTATCGACCCTACCTGATCGTCTTCACTCATTTTCATACCCTTATATGTTGGGGTGAGCCTAATAATATTCCTTTTTTCCAACACTGAGAATTCATCATGTGTACTTAGGATATTTTAATAGAAAATACTCACATAAAGGGTCATGTATCTATGGTCTGATCCCTATGACCCTAAACTAAGATCACTATATTCCTCACCATAACATGTAAAACTGCGAACTGGTTGGGACTTTCTATCTTAGATCCCTCAAACCTTTTTCCCCCTTTCCTAAATTCTCATTTAGAATTGTATGGCGTGGTATGGGATGATGCCGTCATTCATGTCAGGTCACTCTCCATTCCATATAAATTTCTCATTGAGATACCTTACCCCTATCTGTGTCATTTTTACATGATGTAAAACTGCACATCATCATACAAAACTATGTGTGGATTGATTCACATCCTTGTGGGATGCGTAGGACCACTCGAACATTTTGGCTTTAGGTTGAGCACAATTTCATAGAGACCTCCTTATCTTCATGATTCTCTGGCCTGATTTCATCTAGGATAGGGGCATATGGTGTGGTATAGGATTATTTTATCATTCACTAAGTGTTTGTAACAACCACACCATGTATCTCGTTTTCTTGAAGAATCGTCATCCCCCTATTCTATACTCATCTTTTTGAGTATGCTATTCTTGAAATGGCCCCCTACTCCCTTTTTGGCAGGTCAACAATGTGCCTAGAAGAACTCTAAATTAGGAACTAGAGCATTGTATTCAACATAGACATGTTATCACTAAACCACAAGATTCATGCTCCCCTCCATTTGGGATTTCATTAACATACACACCCAAAAATGTCTATAGAATGGCCTGGATGCTAGGACCTAGGGCTCTCCACCCATTTCAAGACAATGCCCTCGATGATCTTAAATGAGAAATTGATACAAGTCCTATGTTGTGAATATGGTTAGTGGTTGATACTCATTTTTTGTTCTCATTTAATGTAAAATGATATGGGTGATATTTTTCAAACACGGTCAACAGTTATCCTCCATTATCAAGCTAGCCCCATCATGCCCTAAATGTCAGTTGTGTGATTGAGATCCTTTCCCACTTCATCATGTCCAAGTGAAATTTCGACACTCTTGGTACTATCCCTTAGTGTGCATTTCAATGTTAGTAAGACAAAGCCACAATGATCTATCATTTGAATCTCTATATTGATTTCCTCATTGTGTGTATTCCATGTGTTACAAAGGCCTTATCCGCCCTTGTTTCCCACCTCGAGCATAGATAATGTGGGCATAGATATTTGATCGAGTTCTGAACTTATTTGGAAGAGTCTCTCCTCACTACGGTATGTGCAACAAGGCCTTCAATTAAGATCTTTCTAGGTCTTTTCTACAAGGTGTAAGAATTGAATCTCCTGGAACTAAGTATAGCTGGATTCTCATCATCATGGGATACGTTGGAATGCCTAGTAATATTATCTTTGGGTCAAGATCAGGTTCCACCTAATCACCTTATATCTTCATCCTTTTGGCCCTGACATTTATAGGATTTTGGGGTGTGGTGTGGGATCACGTCCTCATTCACATCAGGTTGGCAATTGGATTACCACGTACTCCCATTCTAGAAGCTATTCTCTCCTGCCTCTCATCCAGTATGACATTAATATATTCTCTCATAACTACATATGGATTGATTCCCATATTCATGGGATATGTAAGAACACCTAGACATTTATTCTTTGGGTTCAACCCCATATTCTATGAACATTATGGGCCCATTGTCCTGAGATTTATTCCCCATAATTGTGCATGGTTTGGTATGGGATTATATACTCATGCACATCATTTATGCTTTATTAGACCATGTGCATTCCCTTAAAATCATCATTTATATTGTATTAGTCAAAGCCATATATCCTTAAACTATGATTCCTAGTTCCACATGGCTATAAACAATTGTGTCTTTATTGCATGACGTTAAAATTCATTAGATGGTCCTATCATATGAACCAAAACTATGACATTATCATCCTGGCCGCACGGCGAAAAACAGAACTGCATTTTGATATCCTCAATTGAGTGGAAACCATGTGTCGTAGTGATCATCCACCATACCATTTTTCAATTTCAGCCTATGGCTTGATTCCAGCAGCGACATGTGTACTGTACGTCCTAGGTTTATCGATACACATAAAAAACACAAACCCATCATAAAGAACAAACATGATCTATCAAATGTCGCTTCTTTTGGTGCATGAGCTATACCCACATGAATGTAGTATCCCAGAAATTGGTACCCTACCATTACACTCTTAGAAAAATGGATGGAATGATACTTATCATAATGGGGTACACATGAATTCACATACACATGGCCTTGGTCCCAACCAAACTTTCATTTTCAGTCCCTCGACCTAAAACCTCCCCAGGGAGCACATGGCTTGGACTTTATCCTCATTAATTACCACACCACGTGTCTCCCTCCCTTCCTTATATCAATGTTCCAAGATCTAAGACCATTAAAATATGATAAGTCCTCCCTTATAATATGAAAAATAATATGTGATATTTTCTAGAACTACATGTGGCTTGATTCCCATCTTTATGGGATACGTAGGAACGCCCAGAAATTCAGTCTACAGGTCCATCCCCGAAAATCATAAATCATGCCCCCTTTTTTCATCCCCTTAGCCTGATATCCTTTTTGAACATGTGGTGTGGTGAGAACCTTTTAGGTTCCCCTTCACGTTAGGTTTTCGGACAACCACACCATGTTTCTTCCTTACCCTTTTCCAACTTTTTATGAGTTCTATGACCCAAAACTAAGAAATCCTTATGGGAACTATGCATCAGGTTTGACTACTTCACCACCCTATGATAATTTCATTAAATTAGGTCCCCTTTTAAAGGTCCACTCTACATCATTAAGCTAGGAGAGTGTGAACCCATGACCCTTGTCATTGGAAAGGGACTCAACATCCTCTATCCGATATGTCTTATTATCATACTCAAATGTGTCATGATAAAGATCCCAAAGTGTGGAATTTGTGAATGGAAAATCTGTTGTTTTATGTCCAAGATACATGACCCATTTATTGGGATCCCCATCCTCTTCCATTATTGATGGGACCCCCATTACGACCCCGTCTCATGCCATATTGGCTCACCTATCATCTATGGGAAACACCCCTAAATACACCAGACAAAATTTGCGACAACTCTCGTGTTTCAAACATGGTCAATGGTCAACCCTCATTTTTCTATCCTAAATCCATGCTAACCCAAAAAGGATACATTGTTTTAAATATGGTAAGAATTTATCCTCTATCATAAACCTATTATCATCATGATCCAGATATCGGGCATTATGATTCACATCTTTCCACTCCCATGTGATTATGTGGAATCCCAAAACACCCGGTTCTACCCCCTGGTGCTTGTATGTGTGTTGGGTAGGTGTGTATGTAATAGTAGAATGTCACTCACCCAGTTTCCCATCACTTCTAAGTCTTCCACCCTACAATAAGGGAATCCAATCACTACTTCTTTTTTCCCACATCGAGCATGGCCCACATGGGCTTAGAATTTTTGGTGGGGCATGTATTGGTATTGCTATGGAAAATAGGATTTTCATACTGCAAGACATTAAATTACAATACTAGAAATATGTGTTTCATTATTCCCATACTTATGGGATACGTAGGATTTCCCGAAAAAATTTCCTTGGTCCCAACCTGACTTTCACTTTTGGTCCCTTGACCTAAAAATGATTCCTCTAGTGATACATGGTTTGGTGTGGACTCCATGTCCTCATTCAAGTTGAGTTTATAGCAACCAAATCATGTAATAAATTTTCTGTATCTCCCCTTTCACTACATATCCTACCATATGACGTTAAACTACATGATTTCCCATGTCCTTGAGGCATGAAATTAAATTGAAATTTTACCTTGAATTGTGTCAGGATTCCCCATGTTAACAATGATATGTTCTAGCTTACTCAAAAAAGAGGATTCCCCAAAAAAGCATTGATCTCTAACCATGATATGCTCAATAACAATTCTTGGCTTGATCCACATCCCCATGGGATACATAGAGATGTCTCGAAATTTCTTCTTGTGTCCAGCCCTAAGTCCTTTAAACTATGTGCATTGATCTCACCATATGACAATTAAACTATGTGTTTATCACCCTTGTTTCAATGAAATAAAACTATAAATAATTCATGGTCCTTATCAGAGAGGACCTATTCAGAATTATGTTTGATCCATGATTAGATCAATGAGTCTACGTAATGTGTTTTCACCACAATGGTGTAATTTCAAGAGTATTGGACTCCATTTGAAAAACCCATCACTCAACACTCCATGATTTTTGTGGACATTATTCAGACCCTTTTCCTATTTAATGTCTAAAGGAACCCCCTAATGGTTTGGATGCTCATCCTATGGCCCACCTACTATTCTGGGGAAATGTTCTAGAAGACAGATGGATAAAATTTTGAGTCAGGAACCATGTTTCGAACTTGGTCAATGATCAGACCACATTTGGCACCCCCATTTCAAGCTAACACAATATGGATGATGTGTCTCAAACATTATCACCAGTTATCCTTCATTTCCACACCACCCCCATAGTGCTCTGAATTTTGGGTATCAGGATTCACGCCTTTTCACTGCTTTATGGTCATATTGATTCTAATACCCCAAGTGTTACACCACTCGTGCACTAGAGCACATTAGTAAAACAACAACTTGATTTTTATGAGAAAATAATTCTGTATTCAGGCCTCCCTCTTTCTTTCTAGAAGAGTAGATTGGACTTTTATACCTTTTATGCCCAAATATTGGTTAGCACTCTCATATATAGCCAAAGTAACTGTGAGACCATCCCTTGTTTCTAACATCGGTCACAACCCACATGAGAATAAGGATTGATTGATGGTTAATCCATAGTTATGATTGAGATATGATAAGAAAAATAATCAAGAAAGTAGTTAAAAATTATATGCACATAGTTCAGGATACAAAAACAAATGGAGAAAGGATCATGAGTTCATCCAAAATAGGTCCCTTAAGGAAAAATGTCTTTAATGGATTGTTATAGTGTTTCCACCATCTGGATTGTGGCCTACAGGACTGCCTTCCACCCCATAATATCCATCCCTTAATCAGAATCTGCATAGCTAAATCATTTTCCATTGCCTACTCTCACGCTTGTTCATCTTGGAGCACAATCATTTGGAGACTCGCCTGTACTACATGCTCTTGGGAATCCGCTGGTGGAGCCCTCAACCGTTCTATAAAAATAATAGTGGGTTGCGGTAAATGAATTCCATTATTTTTCTTTCTATTCAATGTGTCAGACTCCTTAATCATACATAATGAATTATTGGGTATTCTTTGACTCATTCTGGCACTAAGCAATGTCAGAGCATTGGCTATTCTACTGCATATTCCCAGAAATGTAATCTTGAATCATTGTATGGAGATCGTTATTATTTAACCCTCTAGTGAAATAAAAATTCATATATGTGTGAAATGACTCCATCCAGTTCATCAATTTTTTCAGTGGTTTACTGAGAAAGAATTTCACACACTTCTATACCTTTCACCACATCATGAGACTCTCCTTAGAATATTCTGGGTCAGAATTGTCTATCTCCTCTGGATCTATAAGACTATACTTAATAAAGGAATTCAATAGTACAAAACCTGGGTCCTATTATAAAATTATTTCTTCTTCAGTGAATTCTCCCTCACTAGACTAGAGCTCCACCCTGGCATCATTATGTCCCATGGTTGCAGCCTCTGACTCACTAAGTACAATAATGGGGCTGACATGAATAGTCGGATCTATAGGAGCTGATGTAATCACTAGCAGGTCTCAAGAAGATGTTCCCAAGTTGATGGTTTGTTGAGCCCCCAACATTGGGATCATTTCAATCGGAATTAGTGTCTTCGATAGCTTAATTGACTAATAAAACGATGAGAGATGATAAAGATAATGACTTACAGGATTCAAGAGAAATAGTATTTGGTGCCTACTTTATGATGGGAGCTTCCACCATGGGAGATCCCTTGACACATGTTAACTCGGTCACCAAGGATAGCTCCTCCAGAATGACTGAAATGGTTGGAAACTAGGAGGACTCCATTTTATCCCTTCCTACTAGCTCATCACTACCTACACAAACCCTAGCTAGTTCCCCCCCCCCTTCTTGGTTTCGTGGACACGTTCTTGATTATATTCTCTTTCCTAAATGGGGATGTATTCATCCCCCATGGGGAAGACTTCAATGGTGCAATTTCCATGTGTTCCAAAAAGGTATGAACTGTCAATAAGTTTTGACTTTGAGAAGAGAAAGGCCAGCAGTGGTGGTAGTTAAACTCACCTAGATCTGCTCAGAAAGTTCTTCATCAGAGCCTACAATTTCTTCACTCCCACAAGGGCTTCATTGGAATGTAGGTGTTTCTCATGGTACTTAACCACCGAGTCATTCAACATCTACTTTATCTTATTCATCTAATTCATATTATTATATTTTATTTTCTTCCTCCTCTTCCATTTCCTCTTCTTCCTCCTCTACATCTTCATCCTCATATGGCAACTTTTATAGTCTTGTTCCTGGATGAGAATCACATTCACTAAGAGTTGTGGATTTTCATACCAACCCACTGTAATGAGTACATATCCATGGATTTTAGGTATGCATTTCAGTGATGAATATTTACCATATCTGCCTCCTAGATGCGCCCTATGTCTATAAGGTTGAGCATGGTATGTACTATCCTCCACCACAGATCTCTGATGAACATTGATTGTCACTGTATCCTCTAGATAGACTAAAATGATGGGAAGATAGAGTCGATAGTTGGAATCATAATTTACCTGAGCTGCTACCAAGGAATTTCCCTAGCTGGTCCACGAGGTCGCCCATGGGACCACCCTTCCTCAAAAGGTGAAGGAATGTTTTCAGCTTGTGAAACTTTTGTTGATGATGTTCCAGCCTATGCCATTCTAGCCACCATGCCCATTATTCATCAACCTCCACATTCTTTGGTCTCCTCACTAGATTATTTGATTTTATGGAATATTTTTCATTGAATCTTCTATGGGTATGTTTTTGTATAATGTTCATCATACTCTGTTGGCAGGCCATCTCAAACATTAATAGGGGGAGTGATGAATTCACTCAAGCCTAAAATCTTCAACAGAAGCCAAAGTTGGCGATGAATGAAGGGATTTACCTATTACTGAACCTCTGTATAATTTTCTTTTGCATCTACTACAAGAACCTAAACCTCCTAGAAAACCAGGTGGGAAAGTATATTTCGTAAAAGATCTTTCCATCGATCTGAGATACCAGCACACCTCCCCTAACGATTTTCTGGTATTCCCTCTACTGCAATGGTACCCACCCATCATATACCATCTGAAAAACTCGGTTCTAGAATGTTTGACAGTTGAAATGAGTATGGCTTCCAATCTTGAGCTTGATTTCTTCTTCTCTAATAATTAGTGGGAATATTCAAATTATGTTCAAGAGGTATGTCCACATACCATCACCAAGAGGGTGAATGACCTTCGAGAAGTCATATCCACAACAATGGGATAGGACCTAGCCATAAAGGATCTAGAACATTCTTCATATCCTTCTGGGCATACATCCCTTCAAGATATTCCCCTGAATTCTATTTAGCCTAGCCAGTATGGGTACCCCCTGGTAAAACATATTCTTCTTCGCCAAGATTATGGCCACCACTAGTGTCCCTGGGCGCACCCCAGGTCCTTGTATCCCTCACTGGTTATAGCCACTCACTTAATAATGTAGCAAGGAACCATGCATATCGCATGTTTTGGTCTGGAATTTAGTTTATTATAAAGCCCCATGATTTGAAATCTCTTACATCCAGGACCATCCAATATGATCCCACCTTTCCCCTCTAAGATTTGTTCAGACATTGCTTCACTCGGTCGGGCATCCTCACAGCCTTATCCTGTGTCAAAAAAGACAAAACAATATAAGATAATATATGTCATTTCGAAAATGTTTTATTTTCAACTTCACTTTGTCCAGTGCTCGTTGATGTCGTGTCAGGATGGTGGTGTGCATCATGTTCCAATATATGTTCTCTATTGTGAGGAATTTGTCATACTGGAACCCCTCCAAGGGGATTCCACCAAATAATTGGAAGTCCCACAGACTGATTCCTACCTCCCCATGGTGTAGGTGGAAGGTGTTTGTATAGAGATACCATTGACTGAATAGCTCCGGTACCAGGTCATGCTGCCGGTAAAAGTGAAATTGTGATGTCTAAATAGCTTCAAAAGGTCTTATAGACCATAGATCTGGCCTGAAATCCTCACATGTTTGGAACACAATGTACACCCATGCCCATTATCTTATGAATTTTCCCCCAAACATGAAGTCCCATTTCTATAAACCCTTTGTCTCATCAGTAATGTAGCTTATGATGACGCTGATGTAAAGGGCAGTAGATTCCATGGGAAACAGTTCGCTCCCTACAATAGTCCTAGTCTTTGGAATAAAGACATAGATGGCTATACTTTGTGTTTCCGTGGTAGGATGGATGTAGTTCGTGATGTGGAACTACGGACGACTATCCTCATGTGTCACCCATGACAGTGGTGTATCAGTTTCAATGCCAGGCATCAACACCTCCCCCAAAATTTCATAGTTCCAAATCATTAGGCTATAACTCAAGAAGTAATTCTTTGGAGATTGTGTAGGCATGCCAAAAATCATTTGATTATTAGACATGACCTTCATAATATAAATAATTTGGGGTTTTGTGATCATATGAGTTCTCATTGAAGCCGTAGTAGCCTCCATCTCAGCGTCGGTCTATTGGGAAACTATTTTTAGAATGCTTCCAAAAATAACAATGGATATTTATGAATGAATGGAGAGTTGGCACAAAAAACAGCAAGTGGCATGGAAGAATTCTTATCTTCACAAAAATGGGTAACAATGTGAATGTGGCCAGGGCATGCATAAAACTCAGAATCGGTCATGAAACATGCATATGGATGTGTAGAATTTTCATGCACGAGAGAAAAGTCATGTTGTAAGGAAAATTCAATGGGGGACCTAAGGGGGGACCTCATCGTATTTATTTGTGCGAACCGCACCTTGCACATGCAAGGAATTGTTTTTCATGCCCTCGTACCATTTTTTTTGCACTGACCAAGTTCTTCTCTATTTCGTGGAATGACCCTCAAAATCCGACCTTCACGTCCCCCATTAGCTCTGATTCTGAAGTGGGTAATTTTTTGATGCCATATTACTGATTGGGCCAATAGAGGGCTCCTTTGAAGAAACTAAAGGCATCTTGTGACTATATAGATAATTCCAGGAAGTGAGAGGGAGGTGCATGCAAGAATGATGAGGTGCACACAAGATTCCCCTTGGTGAAAAAACCCTTGCACTCCCAATGTGATGTCAAATGTAGGCTTCCAAAACGATCTTCCACAAACATGCCAAGGCACTGGCGTGAAAGCGTATAAGAATGGGCCTAATATTTCATGTAGAGAACAAACCATTTCATTCCCAATATGAGGTCAATGTTACCATTTTGTGGAAACCTTCAAAAAAAATCAGCCAACAAAAGGGCAAGAAGGCAGAGAGTATAGCGCGCAAGTTTCCCCTTGGTGTGCAAACCATTGTGTGCTCAATGAAACATCAAATGGTTGGTTGCACGTAGCCCATATTATGCGCTAACTCCGAGGTTTTCAGCTATAAAATGTAGCATATCCCCCTGCCCTTTGGGGATGGATACATAATACAAAATGATGTTCTTCTGCATGAAATTCAAGTCTTCCGCGACCATGTGATAAACACTACAGCCTCAAGGTATTGGATCTTGCACGATAGGTCCCCCAGGGGTCTTCCTGTAGATTGGTTCTCCTGGGCTTGATCCTCATCAATTTCCTTTTACCCCAATTCATTTTTGTTCAAGAAATCCTTCTTTTAAGCAAGTTCCCAATTCAATGGAATTATTTTTCACGCATCCATCCGGTTTGTGCACAACCGTTCCATCTTGCACGCAAACTCCCATATCATGGGCATACCTCCTTGTGCACTACATGTGTAATTCCTACCCTAAGGAACCATTTTTGGGCTCCTATTTTGTGAAACACACCTTTTTAGTGTACCTCTCTCCAATATGAACCTCAAGGCTTGTACAAAGTTATTTCAAGGACCCTTGGGTGGTGCTTCACATAGGGTTGCATATCCTTATTCTTCTTGGCATATGAATGATAATGGATATTTCTTCTTCGCATAACCATGCTATAATTTTCCCCTAATTGGATTACTTCACAACACCCTCTAACCATGGAATTTTAGGTACCTTGCACTCGCCTAGGGTTAAAGCATGCTGGTTATATAATTCTTAAAAGTCCGGAGTGAACCCGCCTTGTCTGAGCTGCATGAAGTTAAACTACCAAGAAACATTGACGTTAAACTATGGTCTCACCCCATGTAATAAATGAAGGGCACCATAGATTTGAAATTCTCTACACTGGATTGTCTCCATGGGATTAAGATCATCATCACATGAAATGAGATCCTCTTTGCTGGAGCGGCATCGATCTGTGAGGATGGGCAACCATCCTGGTGTATGTCGGTAGCCTTTTTTATGGGAGGTAGCATCCCTACTCCTCCTCTATTCTACACTGACAAATATAAAGGGAGAGATTGGCACATGGACCTTCGTTTCCCCATCACTCTCCCCTGGGCTTTGTCATCATCTGTCCAACAACCTAGTGTAAGTCCCAATCTCTATCTCTCTAGGCTGGTAGCCACGCATAAGCCCATGTTTATTCTTTGGGCAGCTAACCACATGTAATACCCATTGCACTTCCTATGGATGAATATATCACAATGTGATATTATAGACTTTATAACCTCCTGTTTCACACACCATGAATGACTCACGTTGTCTTAGATTAATAATTGACCAATGAATTTTTCATGGGATGCTTTAGCATGTCATACCCATCCAATCCTGAACTACATAGACATTGACCCTTTACTCCTTAGAACAGTATGTATGAAGCCTCTCTAAGAATAAATCCCAACACCTACTTGTCTCAGCCCCATAACATTAGATCATACTCGTCTTGCATGACATTAAACTGAAACCACCATTCCGAACTACATGGACATTGATCCTTGTCTCCTAAAAAATGTTCGTAGGAAACCTCTCTCTTAGTTTAATCCAAAAACCCATTGGTCCCAACAACTTCGCGTTGGTTCATCATAGTCCATCATGAACTTAAACTGTACACCCGTTTTCATCCCACAAGACGTTAAATTGTACCCATTATAACTACCTGGGCTTTGATCCTTGTCTCATGTAAAAGGTACATGGGAAACTACTCTAAGGTCCAACCTTAATCAATGGTAATACATTGTGTTCCCATTTGAAAATAAGTCGTTGTGTTCCAAAATCAACTGTAATTATTTGTGTTCCCAATTTATGGTAATCTGGTGTGTTCCACTATCGATGGAATGCCATTGTATTCCCTAATCGATGGTAATACATTGTGATCCCCAATAGATGGTAATTCATTCTGAACCTCAATTGATGGTAATCCACTGTGATCCCCAATCAATGGTAACCCACTGTGTTTCCCAATCAATAGTAATTCGTTGTGCTACCCAATAGATGATAAGCTATTGTGTTCCCCAATTAGCGGTTAGTCTTTATGATCCCCAACTACCGGTAAGCTATTTTAGCCCCATCCAATGGTAATCGGTTGTAGTTAACAATAAATGGTATGTCGTTGTAGTCCATTTTGCTGGGACCCACATCTCTGGTCTGCCCCTAGGGGTAAGACCAACCCGGATGCTAACCACAGATATGCCCCAGTATACTGTCAGGTCGTTGTCATATTGTACACCCCAATTCTATACACCAATCTGGAACTTTGTGATATTTGATTTCCTGCCTCGGGGATACGTAGGTAGAATCCCAAAGGTTCAATCCAATAATCCATGTCTCATCCTTTTATTTCCCTCAATCCTAGTGTTTTGGTAAGTTCATGCCTCAACCTAGAGGTTCCACTTCTTCTGGGTCCCATCCATATGTACATATTCATAGGTGGACTCCTCAAGTGTACAATCTACCAACTGAACTATGTGGACATCAAATCCATATCATGGGGATATGTTGGAAGTCTCTTTCAGGACCAAACCCAACATCACCATCTTCTTCACATTAGTTACCATTTCATTCTCAATACACTCTCAACCATCTATATCCATCATAATGCATACCCAGGATGCCACATCATGGTGAGATCATTTCAACCACTTTTTTAATACTCCTAGTAGTAATCAAGAAACAAAAAACGCCTTACCCCCAGCATTATCGGTCCCTCCAAGGGTTTCACCTATATTATCCACCCCCATAGGTGTTCTATTCAGTCTAATCCATCTCCTCAAGACTTTAAATTCATGGCATACCCTATGTTAAACATGAGAATATGGGGAAAACTTAAAATACATGGCTATGGAAAAAAATTCCCCACAATAGACGTGGGATGCCTCGGGCTTCCGCACCCTTGAGAATCCCTATCATAAGGGGAATAAACCCAGATGAATTAGTGTTCGAGTGTCCTGACACAACATCGATGTCAAATGTGACTACTACTCGGACCAAAGGTTGCTACCCTGACATGACCCCTGGGAATGTCATGATAAATAAAAAATAATTAACCAGCATCCATGAAGACATGTAATTGGGAAGAGTTTCACAGAAAACATCTTAAGACTATGAGAAAGACTCAGACCAGGAATAAACGTTCTGAGGATAAATCAATAGAACAAGGAACCAACATCCCATCATCTTATTTCGATTAGAGAGAAAACATACCTAAATATGCGACAGACACCACCCACCTTTGAAAAGGGGTAATGTGGGGTATCCATTGTGCGTCCTCCAAAGACAAATTTCATCCCCAACGAAAGCGTCAGAAACAATAATGTTTTATTATGATTTTTTAGTGATGTAATAATAAATAAAACAAAAACTGACGATTAAAAAATACCACTTATTCCAAAAACATCATTTTCATTACATATTATGTCCACTGTGGTTGCTTTTATTCCAAAAAAATACCTGTAGTGTGTTGAGATGGATTCTATGAATGTATTTGGGTAGGTATTGGATGGTCCTAATGGGGTTTTTGTGTAATGAAATGTGAAGAAGTTGTTCCCTTTTATAAGAGATGAGAGGGGGACTCTTGGAATTATTCTAAATATTAAATTAATCTAAATTAATATAAATTTTAAAATGTCATAAAATAATTTATTCAGAATATAGGATACCTAGGGGTCAATATTATCTTTTAAAATAAATTTTTTACATGTTATTGTCAAATGTTTCCATTGTCATTTGGTTTTTACACTATATTCACTTACCCATTCCACAATTATTTTCATAGTAAGGACTTTTTCTACTAGAGGGTTAATATAATTACAATAAATGGAAATAAATTTCATCAGTAGTTCACATTTTATTTTATAAACCATATCCTAATCCCCATGCCAAATAATATATTTTTCTGTGTTTTATATCATTTTAAAAAATATTCATTATAATAATATATCATTGAAATCAATTTTTCAAAATATTCATTACATGGATTTTAGAAACATAAAAAATTAAATTTTACAAAAGTTAACTTATTAGATCAAGAAATTATTATTTTAATTAGTTAAATTATTGGATCACATTAACAGTCTCAAAATATATATCTTCTAGTATTTTTAATTTCATTTATTTTTTTATTCCATTAATTGATTTAATATTACATCAGCATTATGTAAGCATTTATGTTGATTATTTATTCAATAGAAATTAAAAATAAAATACCATGATGAAGAAAAATAATTTATATTTGAACATAAAATTTATAAAAAAACAAATCCTATTGAAATATCTATGTTAAAAATATACTCTTTAATTATATTAATATTGTTCCATTTTTTACATTTATTTAAGTAAAATATTATAAATGCAATGATATAATTAAAATGGCTGAAAAAATCAATAAAATTGATTATTGGATGTTAATATAAAAAGTAGACTAATAAGAAAAGATAAATTCATATATTAGGGTAATTGTATAGTCCTTATGATTTTATTTTTTCTCTAATAACCAGATTTACCATTTTCCATGATAACAAAAATTACTAAGGTTACTATTTATAGTGACTAAAAATAATAAAGAAATGTTTACCAAATTTGAATCCACATATAACAAAAATAGACTTAATTTTTTAAAAATATATATATAATTAAGTGGTTTTATTTAAAATAATATTAATCAATCAAAATAAATGAAAAAATGATCTTTCAAAAAAATGTCATTTTTATAAATAAAATATTTTAATACAATTATAATTCATGAATACTAATTTCAAAAACAACAATTAGATTATATTAAATTAAAATGAGAAAAAAATAAACTAAATCAAACTAGATTTTTATATTATAAATACATTCATAAAAATTACTATATTCAATAAAAACCCATATTTAACAATATTATTTTAATTTTTAATTCAATAATTCTTAAATTTCCATTTATTATCAAATCATATAATTCATAAAAATAATTAAAAGTAATGATTTTTTCCTTTTGACTAAGAAATCAGTAAACTATATTATAATGAATATAAATCTATAATATCTTACTAATGAGTTTTTAAAATAATTTAATTCTAACAATACCTAGGTACTTACTCTATTTTCAGAATTCTGTATTAGAGCCCATGATTTTCTTAATGTATACTATAATTATAGGAATGTTTTATTTAAGTTATACCATGGGAATATGCATGAAAATTGTTAATTGAAAAATTCATTTCCATAATATTATATTCAAGATCCATAAAGGGAAGTGTAACACGGTCATACCATTCACATTTTATATAATTCAATGAGATCATCCACTAGAAAGTGGAAAGATCAAAAAACCTATGGGGTGGTTCAGTCGCATGGAAAAAAAATTATGGGAATTCCTCACAGTATAGTTAAATAACAATCTGAATTTACAATTTATATTGATAGGTTATAAACCAAAATTAATGTTTTTTCATTGAGAAAAATAACTACATTTATCAATTTAATATTTACCAAGGACAAATCCTTTTCGAATAACACTTCCAATAAATCTACTTCATTCACAATTAAATTTATAAATGTCATTATGTCAAGTATAGTATCCAAACTATTAGTAATTAATTTATGTGAAGATATCTATTCCTATTTTTAAAGAATAAAACCATACACAACCAATTGTTATTTTTTTTAATTATATGAAATGTATAATGATAGGAAATAATAATAAAGGTCCAAAGGGGTGATCCTAGATGTGATAAAAACCTCCCATAAGGTCAATGTTTCTAATTAACCCATAAGGTATATTCTATAAATTTAATTTAATGGTATTAAATATTTTATGAGAAACTCATAGAATTTAGGGTGTGCATCACAGTGACAATAATTTTTAAATGATGGAAATTTAAGGAAAATCATCTAGAGCATCTACCTTAGGCTTAAGAAGAATCACTTTTACAATATCAACTACTGATTCATGTCAAAACAAGATAAATTGTAGTAATTGGAAAAACAGATTAAAAATAATGCAACTGATATAACATGGAAATAACATCTAGATTGTGATATAAAATGAGATAATAAAAATGGGAGTGGGAGACTAACCATGGGTGATCCAATGAAACATATAATGATTGAATCCATTATCGGAATGAAGAGATAGGTCAAATCCAAGAGGATTAGTGGATGAGAGTTATCACATGTGAGAGGATGTTATTAATGTGAGGGAAAATGAGTTTGGGTGAAAGGTTAGAGTCCAGAGTGGAAAATGGTAAATTCAACTTCTCTAATGTGATGATTTGTTTTCCCAAATGGTTAGAAAAACTACATAGAAACCATTGGTTGCACACTATATAAGAACCCAATCCTCTCACAGTCATGAAATATTATTAGACATCCCATTTGAATATTGTGAATATCTACTGCCCAAGAAGCCACCCCTTACATGTTTTAGGACCATGGTTCGACAAACCATATGAAAAATGTTTGATTCTCCTCTATAAATTATTGTAGGGATTTCATGTTCATGAACCCCCTACTCAAATTTAAACTAAAAATTAACCTCTATGTTGGGCCACATAGTTGAGAATAACACTTTATTATATTCATTGCATGAATGATGCACCACATATAATTTCTTAAAAAAAACTAAGACTCTAGTCCCTGGTCCAAGAACAAATGTGCTTGAAAACTCCATGATCACAATAGGAATTACCGTTAAGATAAATACAGAATATTTAATAGTAATATAAATGATATGTAATTCAATTATAAAAAAGGGATATTACACCAAAAATGTACAACATCCTTTTAGAATAACTATAGGTTTCTGATGAGGATATTAAAATCACTTCACAAGCTATAAGAGAGACACCCAGATAAGATCACACCCAATTATGATTCTATGAGAAGAAAAATCCACTCACATCATAATTCTACATGGATATTATATTGTGTCAATATATGAAACGATAGTGTCTAGGATGATATATCATCATTACAAACATAATGAAACTATTGAAGATAAGGTTTCTTCTAATTTTTCAACAGACCATGATTCACTTCCTCTAGTTTGGTTGGTGAATCGATGGAAATTCATGTTTCCTAGGGGAAACACCACTAGAATACAATCAGGATCGATATATAATTCTTCCATGATATCCATATACTATTAGAGGATTAGAATACTTATTAAGAGTACCCTTGTGGTAAAAATTACCAAAATAAAATAAAAACTACCAGTGTAGGTTATAATAAGTAATTTTGACCACAACTATCCAAAGATATAAACAACAATAAGACATATCCCAATGATTATTGACTAGAACCCCCATACCATTCATTATAGATATGGATTCTCGAAATCTTATTATACCATTACTCCCAATAATCTATAACATTACCTTTTATCTCGAGTGTGGATATACTTGTTTACTAATTATGTTCCCATCCAATGCCATTTTATAATTTCAAATGCATGGGGTCTGAGAGGGAAATCTTTCATCCTGAAACTCATGTCATTATGCAATATTGATCTGATTTAGTGGTTTATGATACATATTTATTTGAAAACTACATAGAATAAACAAATAATTTACCATACTTGGACGTCCTCATATGTCCCAAAAATTATTTATGTGATATTTTCTCAGTACCCAATAAAGGCTTAGTATGACTATTATATTCAAAATCTACCTGATTAATATGAATCCTCAAACATGAAGCTCATGATATGACCATGATCATTAATCACGATTTTGAGTGAGAAAAGATCATATAAAATAATCTGGTAAACAATGAAATTATTTTAGGATAAAATTTCAAGGATGATCCATATTCATAAGGAGATATCCATAAAAAATATATAATGATCTAGATACTATTGTCTTACTAGTCATGAATTTTAAATAAGATGCCTAGAAATTTGACATACACAAGTATTATTAACAGGAAAATATAACTTATCAATATTGATATTTATTCATAATTAAAAACCACTTAAATGGTTAGATCATTAATTATATGTACCTGATGTACCACATCAATATTCATAATGAAATATATATAATTGACAGACCATGATATTTTCCACATGTTTGGGAATCCTATGCCCCAAAACAGCTCAGTTTACCTCCAAATTTTTTTTACTAATACAAAAATGTAATTCTTATGAAATGATAAAGAATAATCCCTTTATATATATATATATATCAAACAATTTAAAAATATGTGAAATGATAATTTTACCCTTTATTCTATCATTATTGAATATATGAAAGTCATATCACCATATTCTATACAGAATAAATATTATAGGAGGCATGTGAATTATTAAATATAGTTATAACATGAACCAATATAATGATAGCACATTTCTTCCTACTCACCAACATAATTATTTCATTATGGAAAAATGAAGATAATCATGTAAATAAATACACATCAAAATCTTTATTGGTTCACTCATTTAAATATAGTGAGTGGAGGGGAATTAGAAGGAAATGTTGATTGGGGTAAAAAAATTCTCTATATTTTATTCCCTATAGACAACATTGATTGAGATATATTACTCTGAATGAATATAATACTTCATTTAGATCTGAATATAATATGGGAATGAGAGGTAATTAAATAATATTGAATTGAAATCATGACTCTGGAAAATATCCATTCAAAATGGGAGGGTTATTTTAACCACAGCCTCATGTGATACACCGATCAATATGGATGAGAGAATTTTTCTCCAACATCAAGAGGATACCCAAACCATATGAATAATGAATTAAATCCCATAAACTATAACATACCACAAATTTCATGTTATGTAATGACATAAAATTTGTTTTGGATCCTCAGGGAAGGGGTATATTATTCAGAACGGGAGCCTCCCCAGAAGTAAAAAAATTAATCATCTAAAACTGGAGCATGGTTCATCATTTATTAGGAGTCTTCCACATAGTAATATATTATCTAAAACCTATTAATAATCTTAATGAAGCCTCCTAAAAATTACATGCATGTTCAACTATGTATATAAATTCTCCACTCTCTTAAGTGATCCATCCAGTAAAACAGATAACAATGACCTCCTTGATGGGATAAAAAATATGTAAATTCCCTTTATACACTTTTTCCAATGATGAATTACTTCCACCCTCCTACGTTCCTAGATATGTTATTATTCCTATAGGATTAAACACATTGATTCATGGGACAAGAAACAAACCTGGAAATAATTATACTTTAGCTGATGACCACTTATATAGAGCGAAATGAGGAAATAGTGCACAACCTTCACATAAGATGGAAATACTAATTTAGGTCCCTTTATTTATTTACCAAAATTTAATAAACAGGTATTCCAAATTATGGAAATGGTTAACATCACTACCTTAACATTGGTACCCCTAGAAAGCATAAATAGCAATCAAAATTCAACTTATTAATAACTCACTATATTGTAGTAAGAGTATACATTTTTTTAGTAGAAGTATATCAAATTTTTCAATATCAGTTGCCTTAGTGATGATTATTTAAAGGTATAAGTTCATCATTTAATAATTTTTTATATGGATTTTATTTGGTATTACTCCATTAGATGAAATGTTATCTTGTGATCTGAGAACAATGTTACTAATTTGAAATGGTTGGTGTTCTATCACAACTACAATGATAATGATTAAAATATTGATCTGAACTCGAGGATGAGAAATTTTCTCATCTAACAATGGTTCTTGATTCCTAATATGTGTATCACTAAGATATTTTAAATTTTCATATGTCACTCATTCAATATTGTATATTTCTACGCATTCGTTAAATAGATTATTTGATTCCTTGGTAGGGATAAAACCTTTTAGTTGAAGAGGATCCATTTGTGGGTGGAAAGCCATTCTAGGTGATTCTCTATAATTATCAATTAAGGATATAAGGAAATCCCATGTCCATAAAAATATTTATAGAGAATATATTTACTTTATTAAATCAACATTATATTTCTATATTATAATATTAATTTAATTCCAAAAGAGTATATTTTTTGTGTCATATAAGGAAACATTTGTTAATAGAGTAGGTTATACTATTATCAAGAGATAAAAATTTCTATACTCATAATGTTAGGAAGAATATTGTCTCATAAATTTTAATATGATCATCACATATGGAATATTTTTCTCATCACAAAAGGCATCATATGCTTCATATACACGGAATTATATGATCATCAATAAAGCCATCAAATTACCATCACATAAAGCATTTATGCCTACCGAATAAGAAAACATATTTTTGTTATATATATAATGTGGTATTCAAATAATTTTATCTCCTAAGTCATTTATTGATCATTACATAGAATGATGATGGATTTATTTTCTAAATTTTTTTTGGAAGATGTCATTAGTTTTATCATAGTGGGAACAATCATGGGTTATATTCTAGTTATGAAATTGATGATATGGATTCTAGTAGAGACATTTAAATATTTTAGTGCAATGAAAAAAGTCATGTTTTATTTTATATTTAGGAAAATTATAATTTTGAACCAAGTATGAGATTTATATATAATAATAATTCATTTCTACAAATACTAGGAGTATTTATTCTCTCCAAAATTATTTTTGGATCGTCTTGTCACCACCTAATGAAATATCAATGGAGTCATATTCGTGTTTGTAATGAACATTATGGAGTAATAAAAAATATCCTATGGGATTATTAATCAAATCCTATATATTTAATTTTGAATATATTAATTTTATGTGAAAAAAATATCCATGTATTTTATACTCATGAGTAAAGGATCCATGTGTTATAAAAGGTGATATAACATAATATTGACCGATGAATATGAACTAGAATTCAAATAATCTGAGATAAATTTACCTAAAATATCTTGGGATTATAAGAAATTTCCACAACACATTCTTTGTTCTAATAAGGATGTGTTCTGAGATTATAAAAAATTACCCTAACCCTTGAATGGTGTAGAAGAATCAGTGGTGAATTACCAAAATATTCCTTATCTGTTTACAGTGTTTTAAATTTCGTCATGATCATATAGATGTGAGTATTATTTTAGTAAATACTGATATAATATTAATTCATATAGAATGTTTCATATGGTTTATGATTACATATTATTCAAAAAAATTAGGTGTTCTAAAAAAACTTTTCTTAAAATAGGTATTGAATCCAAGAATGAAGATTATTTTTTATAGATGGGGGTTTGGTGAAATAGCCTCATGAATTAACTAATTCATTTAAGGGATCAATCTTGGTCATTAAAATAATGATTATCAATTATAATATATGATTTTTATTTCTTTTTCTTGGTGTATGAATAGTGATATAGTTTTTTTTATAGATATTATGTTTTGGCTTCTTAATATATCAAAATTTAAAATACAAAAAGCTAACACCCCAAATATAATTATATTTATAATATTTTGTGTATATATCAACCCCCAATATTGTGTATGTGTAGGGGTAATGGAGGATTTTTGAATTCATGGAACACCACGTTCATGCATTCCAAAAGATATAAACTTAGGAATTATGATTTGTGCTCAAATAACATATTTTATATTTGTTTCACTAATTTCTTCCACCATTATTTGGTTATCATTATTGGACATATGTTTTACCAGAAATAAAATCATCACATCAAAATTGATCTCGATGAGATCTAGGAAGATTAAATTCTTAAGAGTGTGTTGTGGTTTAGCATTTTGATTCTACTGTGGTCACAAAATCTATTTTAATTCATTACATATATATAGTGTTAGGAAAATCAAACTATATAATAGATTATTCATATAACTTTATTTATACCATTATTTTTTTTAATTAATATGATCCATGGGCTTTCTAAAAAAGTTTCCATGTATTTTCAGAAAAAACCTTATGTAATCATGAATTTTTTGAACACTTTTCCATGTTTTAATAAAAATAGTAATTTTAGGAAACCATACCTGAAACAGACAAAAAAAATATTTTCACATGGTATAAATTAATAAACTAGAATATATATTCAATTTTTTTACATCACCAAAACTAAAATATTGTTTTTCATCCCAGTAAAGATACTATTTCTCTATGTGTAGGGATGGGGTAAAACATTATACATGAATGATCAAGTGATTTTTTCCAAAAAAACATTTTTTTGGAAAATCTTCACAATTTTGATTAAAGAGAATATAAATTATCCAAGATGATAGAATTTTTTATGGTCACCCTCGGAAATGATGTTATTTCTTAATAAAAGAACAAAAAAACACCTAGTCTCTAGCTTAAGTTCTGGACACATCTCCTCTGATGGAATGACATAACTGATGTCATTGTTGTTGTAGACCATATCCACGGACTGGATTTCATGTAATGGAATCCCATCACGATAGTCTATATCCAAGAATCTACTTTTGATAAATATACTAAATATTTTTACATAATTTAAATATCACCATAACAGATTTTAAATTTGGATAGATCCTCCACCCATAAGAAATAAACCACTATACATATAAGAATCAATGATCACCCCCAAAATAATTTTAAAACACAACCTAATGATATCCAAAAATTCAAAACCAATGAATACTAAAAACCATGCATTATAAAAACCATTATTAAAAATTTTCATTTTCATAAATCATTCACATTCAACGTAATTTAGAATCCCTTTCCAATAATTATTATACATCACATAAACCTTTCCCCCTTCACACATGTACAATTTTATAGAAAATAAATTCCTATTCCAATCAAATGAGTGAGTCAACATATGATTAATAAATTAATATATATCCTGTTTAATTGAGACAAGTAGTTTATTAATCATGTATGGAATATAAATTTTTTTATGTGTCTTTTAATTAGATGGTTTTATATGTGAAATCGTATTGGGAAGAATTATCTGTTTATAGAAATATTTGAAGCAAAATTACTATAATATGTTACAATAGATGTGTGGGATGTCAAAATTTTCCAACTAAAAAATAAAATCTGGTATATCATAAATATGAATAGAAATTCATATCCTTCTAAAACAATATAAATATTGATAATAATTAATTATCCTTCATTTTATAATAGTTTTGTCTGATTTTTTGTTTATTTCTAATTTTCTTCACATTTTTTAGATAAGGATGCGATGAGAGGCACCACTGTTTAACTTATAATAGTGTCAACAGAAAACATCTTTTGAAATTAATATACATATTTTACCCATAAAAAATGTAAAATTTCTATATTTTTTTAGAAAAATTGATTTTTTTTCAAAATTTTGAATTAATAAATCTATTTATAATTTTTTAGAAAGGCTTAAACATCCAAAAAACAAATATTTTATCCATATGTTTTTTTAATTTCACTTGTTTTTACAACATCCTATAATGATATAGTTTACCACAATATAGCTCCCCCAAACATGAATTTAGCTATGTGATGCAATTTAATTCCTTGAGTGGGTTGGATTGGGAAAATGGCTTCAAATGTGGTTAACTAGATTAATTATCAAATATTATAATGGTAAAAATTGTAAATAATATTATGGTAGTCTAAAATTAAAAGTCTCTCTTAAAAATGGTCCTTATAATACTAAATGATATAAATTTTTCCTTATGAATAATTTATATGATTAATATAACAAATAAAAACAATTTTATCAAAAAATAGTTTTCACCCTTCATGAATGATCAAACTTATGTTTTTTAATTACATTCATGTAACTTATTTTTTTATTAAATTATTATAACAATAATTTCTATCAAAAAACATTACCTTTATCATCATGAAATTTTATTAAAATTTTTATAGTTGAATGATATGTAAAAATTATCATATTTTTTCCTAAGAAGTAACATGTAAACATTATTAAGAAATTACAATATCTAATATCTCTTTCATAGTAAATGTATTGGTAGACTACACTAGAAATAATGTCCTAGTAGTATATGTAATAACATGATAATGGCATTTCTTAATTTCACTTAAAATTGACCAATGTTAAAAGTATCAGTCTTAATATTAATGACTATGTTATAGTTTTTTGTTGAAATATTGGTGGAATTATCTGTTTTTTATTTGAACATTCAATGGAATACATAAAATTATAATCACAGAGAAACAAATAATCATTTTGTTGAAATTTTAACATTTACTATGTAATTTTACTAATTTATTTTATAAATGTTATATGAAAATAATATAATTCTAATGGATTATTTTATATCTGAAACATTTTTTTGGAATGTTATGTGATAAAATTATATCAATTTTGGAATTTTAGATAAGAATTTTGTCTTCATATAGAACATTTATGTGTAAAATTCTTTATTTCACCCTAGAATTAGTGTTTTTTAACGATTAGGAGAGTATTATTACAAATTCACATTTCAGAACATTAGAAAAACACATTGGGAATCGTTAAAAATATTAATCAAAGATTGTGATGTCATCCATAATGGATTTCTTGTAATTTTATAATAATTAAAAGAGTATACTTATCATACATATGTGAAAAGTTAATGGTTTGTTGGAAAAACCAAAGGGGTTTATTCTAGAAATAAATATCACAACATGGCATGTGAAAGTGGTATTCTCTTTCCCTACCATTGTAACATAAATTTTCATGTACACAAAAAATCCATTATAAAAACAAATATTTGTATCCTTAATTACAACCTCAAAAAAAATGAATGAAAAAAGGGTGTGGGAAATGATATTTCAATGACATCAAGTTTTTTTCGATATTCAATGCTTCTAATAATTTTTTTTGGATGATAAAATTGAGATATATACCAAAATTTCATCTCTGTGAATTTAAACATGTTTTTAGAGAGGCAAACTGAGAATGTCTCAACTATTAGATATCATAGAATAGAAATATTATTTCTTTAGGAAATTAAATTGTGAAATCATCTTAAAAATTTCTTATAGGGATGTGATAATTCATATTTTTTATTTTCCTAATAGGATTCCATTTTAATCTAATAAGATTATTAGAATTGATTTTGAAGGATTTATTCAAATGAGATCAAAGGTAATGAATCATATAGACTTCATCTGTTCCTTATAGAATCTTAGCAGCTATTTTTATATAATATTAATATAACCTTACAAAAAATTATAAGCAAGTGTTAAATATTACCTAGAATAAAAAAATTTATGCTTTTATCCACTGATTTCTAGTCTATATCATTGGTGAATTTTCACTGGTGAATCAATGTTTATGTGACATAGATTCATTAATTTCATCTCTTATTTTATCCTAAATAAGATAATATTTTAGATTACAATTGTAGATATAATGTTATCTACAAGTTGGTTTGTAGCATATTGATATGGAAAGAATTACTAATTTGATGTGATCTACATGATTTTGATTTCCAGTAGTAATAGTGTTAATTTGATCATTCTCAACCACAAATTTACATATGATATTATCAATTTTGTTCAATAGAATAAAAAACTATTTGTTGTTTCAATAAAAAAAAGTGTAGGTTGAAAAAAAATACAAAACAACAGATGAGAATGTTTCTAAAATAGAAAAAAAACTCATCATTGATTTAGTGTCAAAATTTTCACATTCTTCTAAAAATCAATCACGTCCATCATTCTCTTGGTTAGTTATAATTTCGTAGATGTAAAAAAAGATACATTTTTTTCTTTATGATATTCCTAGCAATCCATTTTAGCTTCCCTTATTGATTCATTTTTATAAGTATTTTATGTTTCATTAAATGATTAATATGAAATATTCTCAATAGAAATCCAATCAATCAGATTCACTAGAGTAGATGAATGATTCCCATTTGTGTGATTAATTGATTTAAAATTATTTTAATAGAATATTTATCTTCCATATTCTAATGAAATGTTTACTATGTAAGAATTTAATGATTACATTAGTAGTTTTAAATATGATTTCTATAAATAAAGGGATAACAAGTTCTATTTTGATCATAATCCATATCAAAAACCTAATAATCAATAGGGGAAACCTTGTTTTGTAACTGAAATAGAGGCTCCTCAATAACTGTTATAGTACATTTGTAATATCATTAGAATGATGAACAAAAACTTCCCATTATTCCTGTTCTCCAACCTATAAAGATAAATAAATAAAATTTTTCATATCCATTATAAAATATAATAGATTAGTAATCTCATCCACTAATTAAATATCTCAGATTTTTAATCAATGTTGAATATTTACAAATCATTACATTTGGAAGGAATCATATATGAAATTATTGACGAGGCATTTTATAAGAAAGTTAATTTCTCCATTACATTAATTTTTCATTCATATGAACACATTTCATTCTAAAATATAAGGCCCCAACCATAAACATTACTTAATCTTGACTTATTACAAGATTACACGTTGAGGATCTTTTCAGGTTTAGAGTTTTAGAGAATTAGATCATAAAACATTCATTAAATTCCACATTTAAACAAAGTGGTTACATAAAAGATAGTGTACTTTTTTCCCATCAATGAAAACATATTTAAAATAAAACATGGATTCTTTCTTGACACTTCCTTGAAACTATCATAATATCATGTACCTTTCCCTTGACCTGTGAAAAACATTTCAAAAACATTGGATGAGCATAAAAAGCTCAGTAAGAGATATAAAAAATACGGAAAGGAAACATGGGTACATATATACATAATAATGAAATCATAATTTACCCATAAAACATAAGAACATTATCATACCTCATCAAATCATGAATAAGTCATAGAATTCATAAGACATAATGGTAACTTGAGGCATTCATAACATTCATACGTGGGGAGTAACCCTCTTGGTTACATTTGGAATACCCATCAAAGTATATTCCCTAAATCTCTTCGGAGAAACCTTACCATTTCACTCCTTCGTGTTACCCAATGCATTGGAGATCTATATCGGGCTCACCCGCCCTTATTTTATCACGGAACCACCCGTATTCAGAATAATTCCCAAGAACCTCAACATAATTGTATCACATAAAACATGCATAAAGGAAACATAAAATTTCCATATTTCAATCACAAGATATCTATACAACATATTTATATAAAAAAATTATGAAAACCATTTTCAATACCAAAATAAATGAAAATTAAAACATGGTATTTATTTTTCTTTTAAAAAAATTGTATGGCTTGTAGAGGAAGCCGAAACTCAAATAATGGTCACAATGGCGGGGAAGTCATTGTCGCCGCATACATACGGCAAAAAAATTCACTTTTTTAATTTAGTAAATGCTTCGTATTCCAAATATTCCTTTTGAATAAACGTAAAAGTCAAAGGGGTTTATACACCATATAAAACAAGGATGTGTATAAAACAAAATATTCCTCAATGAAAGGAGATTGAGACGAAGTCCCATACCTCGGGTCTGACTTGACTCGGTCGTTCTTTATTCTCCAAAATAATAAACTTGAGTTAATTTCTACTTTTTTAAGAAACTTTTTCAAGTTCATTATTCCTTTTATATCACTTATTTCCAGGTCATGAACACTATGTAATTATTTAAGTTAATAACGGTCGTTTTAACGATCATTGGTACTTGAGTAAAAAATAAACCCTTTATAATTACAAGTTCTTCATGTATCCATTATATCCAGAATGGTATTCATGATTTATATATCATATATATATCAAAAATATCCAGTAAATTCTTGCATTTATAATATTATATAACATTTAGAGGTAAGAAATGAAATGCACCGTTCATGGAGACGGTAACCCGTACGTACACATGAACACTACTTCCATTTCTATTTAGTTTTTTATGAAATTGAATAACAATGATATAAAGGTATATTATAATTCCAGTGTAATATCATATATAATATCATAACTCCATCCTTTATACGTCCCACATATGGTATTAACGAATCAAATCACATTGAGGGGGTGGTAGTCCGCACTTCCTTAAATGAAGATATCGCGTTTACCCCTAATGGAAACCATAAAGGTATGGACAAAATGAAAAATAAAAGAATAATAAGGAAAACATAAACATATTATATATCATATATAAATATAGTTTCATATTAATGGCCACCTTTGAAGGTGTTAAAATAATGTTGAACAATCGTCGTTTCGGGAGGCAGAAATTCGCCATCAACAGAAACAATATGTTCTTTAACCATTAGATGTAGGTGTGTGTAAGTGTAGATCGAATAATTCTTATAACAACTTCCTAGTATATGGAATATACTGTTTTTGTTAAAAAAGAAATGAAAAAAAAGTTTAGGGGGTTGGAGAAGCAAAATAAAACAAAAGAACTCAAGTGAAGACATTACCTAAAAATCGGGTAACTCCCTTTGGATTGTGCTCAAAGGCTACCTTGGTAAGACTTCTGCCCAATGAGAAGATTAAAAGAGTAAGAGTGGGATGTGTAGAGAAAAAATGGGCAGGGTTTGGCCAAGCCAAAGGCTTTGGAAGTGTGGGTATGGAGGTAGAGGTGGGGGCCTTTTATAAGAGGAGAGGAGGGGCACTCTTGGAAAGTAAAGAAATGATACTTTATTTTAATATGAGTTTCGGATTAAAAAGGTCCAACATTGATATAATTCAAGGGTAAGGTGATAAGGGTTCACAATCTACCCATCCAATAGGTTTTGTACATGTGTAGGTCATATATTTTAAATTTTCTTTTCATTTTATTTAAATCCTTTACTAATGAGGTAATCGCTGCATCATCATGATGTCATAAATAATTTAATTTATTTAATGTCTAAAAATTATAAAAAAACTATCATGATGTAGGAAAACTTTTTATCTTTCCAATTACTATTTATAATAAAAAATCTGACTTGTATAACCCCATGTAAAAATTGTTTTAGTAAACTAACTCATGTTTGTGTCATTTTTACTTTTACATTAAATAAAAAGTTATTTATGTCATTTCCCAACCAAAGTGGCTCTATGGGGTCCCCAAGTTGACCCATGGATTTTCCTGGTCTTCCATGACACATACAATGAGGTTAGGACATGTTTCATGCTAATCTCATATTATTAAAACATTATTTTTACCTTAAACTACACTAATTACCTCTAATCATGATTAAAAACCTAAAAGTTACTATTCACCAAACAAATTATTTTAATCTCATTGAACCACATTTTACTACTTAATGACAACCATGTATGTAATATTTTTGAAAATCAAATCACATAAGTGGAAAAGTTTCATTTAAACGAAAAATCGGTTTCTTTAACTACCACTTAGTGGTTTCACTATTCATAAAAAATTGATGTTTTTTCAGAAAAATACCAAAACTTCACCCGAAGCTGTATTTGATATTCGGAACTCAAAAATGATATCTATTATAAAGAATTACAAACATATAAGTTACATTAATTAATTTAATAATTAATTGCCGTTGTCAGAGCAAATAGCGTGTTTTTATGAAACAATAAGTATCGAAAGATTGTCACTACTTTAAGTCCAATTTCAAAGTGAAATTAATTCCAATGACCACTATTGGATTAAATTGTAAAAATATATTCTAATTTAACTTTAAAACCAATTCAAAAGATAATATAATCATATAAATAAGTTATATTAAAAAGCAGTTTTGATGTAAAATGCAGTATTTTTCACTATTCATTAAAAAATGAACATTGACAGAAAAATACCAAAAATCCACACAAAGTAAATTTTGATGTCCCAATCATAATGAATAAGTTTATTTTGACAATCATAGCTTATAAAATTGTTAAAATATAGATTTAAAAATGGTTTGCAATCAAAAGGCAGTAAAACAATCATTTAAAAATATTAGTGTATTCCATGTTTAAGATTGAATTTATTTTCATTTTAAGCCTCTAAAACACTATCTAATTCATTAATAGACATAGATAAAAATATCTATTATTCATTACTTACTTGGGATGTTACATCCTTCCCCCCTTTAGAAAATTCCATACCCACAATTTAGTTACTTATCGAATAAATGGGGGTACTTATCCCTTTTTGCATTTTCATATTCCCATGTTGCCTCTTCCATCATGTGGTTTTTCCAAAAAACCATTACCTGATTAATCACCTTTTTCTGCAACACTTTCTCAATGTGGTCAGGAATATGGACCGGTTGTTCCTCATAAGATAGGTTCTCTTCCAGCTGAACTACCTCTGGACTCAATACATGAGATGGATTTGACATGTACTTTCTCAGCATCAAAACATGAAATACATTGTGTACCTAAGATAATCTCGGAGGTAAAACCACCTAGTATGCAACTGATCCAACTCTCTCCAGAATTTTATATGGTCCAATGAACCTTGGAATCGGCTTTCCTTTCTTACCAAATCGCATCACACGTTTCCAGGGTGATACTTTGAGAAAAACATGATCACCTACCTCAAAAGAGAGATCCTTCCTCCTATTGTCTACATAACTCTTCTGCATACTCTGAGCTGTTCTCATGTGTTTCTGAATCAGCTGAACTTTTTTTGCCATCTCTTCTACCAATTCTGGTCCCATCAATATCCTTCCACCCACTTTATCCTAGAAATATGGAGTTCGACGTCGCTTCCCATATAACGCCTCAAATGGAGCCATATGTATACATGAATGAAAATTGTTATTATATGAAAATTCAACCAAAGAAAGATGGTTGTCCCAACTTCCCTGATAATCCATAGAGAAAGAATGTAGCATATCCTCCAATGTCTAAATTATTTGTTCTGACTGCCCATCTGATTGAGGATGAAAAGCTGTACTGAAATTTAATTTAGTACCCAACGACTTCTGAAGGCCTTTCCAAAAGTTAGTAGTGAACCTGGGATCACGGTCAAATACAATGGAGAGAGGAACTCCATGTAACCTGACTATCTCATTAAGATACAAACGGGAATGTTGATATAGAGAGAATGTATCTCGTATTGCAAGGAAATGATCTTATTTAGTCAGGCGAACAACAATAACCCAGATTGCGTTATTACCTCGAGGGGTCTTCAGAAATCCCACAACGAAGTCCATGGATATATTCTCCCATTTCCACTCTGGCACTGGTAAAGGCTGAAGCATCCCTTTTGGTAACTATCACTCTTCTTTAACCAATTGACAAGTCAAACACTTCATAGTAAAATCAGCAATATCTCTTTTCATTCCATCCCACCAGTAATACTCCCTCAGATCTCTCTACATCTTAGTACTTCCAGGATGAACTGAAGATGGAGAACTATGAGCTTCACATAAAAACTCTCTCTTCAACTGTAAATCACAGGGCACACACAATGTCTTCCTAAATCTCAAAACACAATCATTATCAATGTTTAATTAATGCAACTTATCATTCTGAACCATCTCTACCTTTTTCTGCAACTCACTTTCTTGCTTCTTGCTTGCTTGATTCAGTCTGATAGAGAAGATTTCACTGATACATGAAACAAAACAGAAGAAAATCCTGCATCAAAAACTTCTATACCAAAGTTTATAAAATCCTTAACCAAAGGATCATGTTCCAAATGCAACATTGCTAATAAAGCATTTCTTTTTCGACTCAAATCATTATCCACTTTATTTGATTTTCCCGGATGGTAATTAATTGTACAATCATAATCCTTGATTAATTCCAGCCATCTCCTCTATCTCATGTTTAACTCTTTCTGAGTGAATATATAATTTAAACATTTTTGATCGGTATATATTTCACACTTTACTCCATACAAATGATGCCTCCAAATTTTTAAAGCGAAAATAACAGCAGCTAATTCCTAATCATGTGTAGATTAATTTACCTCATGAGTTTTCAACTATCGTGAAGCATAAGCAATTACCTGATCATTCTACATTAGGACACAACCAAGTCCTTTCTATGAAGCATCACTGTAGATAAAAAACTCACCATTAATGGAAGGTAGTGCCAAAACTGGAGCATTCACCAATCTTCTTTTCAACTCTTGAAAACAATCAGCACATTCTTTTTTCCAGATAAACTTAAAACCCTTCGGAGTTAGCTTAGTCATTGTACTAGATAACCGTGAAAAATTTCTAACAAACCATTGGTAATAACCTGCCAAACCAAGGAAGCTACGAATCTTAGTTACATTTATGGGTCTTGGCCATTCTTCAACAACCGTTGTTTTTGCAGGATCAACAGTTATCCCCTCTTTAGAAACAATGTGACCAAGGAAAGAAATTTGTTGCAACCAAAACTCACACTTGCTTAATTTCCCATACAATTTCGTTTCTTTTAAGGTTTGAAAAATAACCCTTAAATGACTTTCATGCTCCTCTTTACTTTTAGAAAACACCATAATATCATCGATAAAAAACACCACAAACTTATCCAAGAACTAATGGAAAATTCTATTCAAAAAGTCCATGAATACATCAAGTGCATTGGTTCACCCAAAATGCATTAGTATAAATTCATAATGGCCATATCTTGTACGAAATGAAGTCTTCAGAACATCTGCTTCCTTTACCTTCAGCTGATGGTACCCCGATCTCAGGTCAATCTTTGAAAAATACTGATCTCCCTAGAGCTGATCAAACAAATCATCGATATGAGGCAAAGGATATTTGTTCTTAACAGTGATGTTATTCAAGTATCTATAAACAATGCAAAGTCTCATAGAACCATATTTCTTTATAACAAATAAAACAGGAGCACCCCATGATGACGTGCTAGGTCGAATGAAACCTTTCTGTAATAAATCTTGCAATTGATCCTTCAACTCTAAATGTTCAATTTGATCCATTCGATAAGGGGGTTTTGAAATTGGCTTAGCATCAAGAACTAAGTCAACAGTAAACTCAACTTCCCGATCTGGTATTATTCCAGGCAACTCATCAGGAAAAACATTAGGATACTCATTTACCACTGGCACATCATTAATCTGAACAGTTCCTTTATTTTCAATGATGTGTGCAAGGTAACAATAATTTCCATATTTTACATGTTTCTCGGCCTCTTGATATGTTATCAACATTAAGGGTTCATTGTTGTACAGAAACTGCAAGTCTTTCCAAAAAAAAACTTCTGTAACTCTACATTAAATCTTAACATGGTAAATAGAGAGCCAATCCATACCCAGTATAACATCAAACTCTACTAGAGGTAGAGCAATAAGGTTTGCAAGTAGGTTCTTTCCACAGATAAGGATAAGAAGATTATTATAAATTCTTTTTGCCTCAACATTTCCCCCAGGTGATTTTTCTAAAAGTTCAGGATTCATTTCTTGAGATGGTATTCCAATTTTTCTAGAAACGTTTTCGGAGATGATAGAATGTGTAGACCCCGAATCAAACAACACACTGGCATAATCTGAAAAAACAAACAATGTACGTGATACAACTTCATTTGATGGCCCGACATCTACTGAGGTAGCTGGAAAGGATTTCACCACCCCTTTCTTCTTGTAGTCTAACTGCTTCCCATCACTCGAGCTCTTTGTCGGACACTCGTTTGCATAGTGAACCATCTCATTGCACTTAAAACATTTCACTAACTGTCAAAAAATTTGGACTTACCATCACCTTGATCGTTTTCAGTGCAATCACGAGCCCTATGTCCCATCTTACCACATCAGTAACACTTTCCCGAATTCAGAAGACATTTCCCAGCATGCCTTTTTCCACATTTATCAGAAACTGGAAACGTAGTTTTCTTACCATCCGTCTTTTTTGAAGAATTCTTCCCTTTCTCCTGCCACCTCGGTCTCTTATTCTGCTGGTTGTTATAGAACACTTGATCATCGGAAAACTCCATTTCCACATTCTCAGTACATCAAACAAGCCCTTCATAGATTTTAAACTCACGAGAAACTAATTCCCTTCGATATTTTGGTTTTAATCCTGATTAAAAACGATAGATTTTACTATCAAGGGCTCGAATAAAATTTGGAGCATACCTTTCCAATAGAGTGATCCTCTCTTCATAGGCATCCACTGAGTCTTCCTCTCGCCTCAATTCCAAGAATTGATTTTTTATCCTAAGTCGAACAACCTTAGGAAAATACTTCTCAAGAAACATACCATTAAATTCATCCCAGTCGAGAGTATCAATCTCATCAGCGTCCCTGATATTTCTATCCATCGACCACCACTGATCTGCTCCACCCTCCAAACGGTAAATAGCAAGAATAACGTTTTGATTGTCTCAACACCCCATGACATCGAAAATCTTCTCCAGTGCTTTAATCCACCCTTCAGCTAACACATCGTCAGATGATCCTCTGAATGATGGGGGATGTTGCCTCATGAAATGTTCCACCACTAACATGTTCCTCTGAAGTTGATCTAGATGATCTCGTGCATTGATACCACCACCATTTATCACTTGAGTCAACTGCACCATTACTGCAACAAACTGTTCAGTTCCAATTCTGAACATCTCAGGATGCTGATTCGGAAGGTTATTTCCTTCATCATGCCTTCCTAGCACTACTTCCCTGTTTCCTCTAAGGAAACCCATTCTGAACAAACATGTATTAGATGAAGTAACATGGTAATCTTCAAATGCAACATCACTTCAATTTGACCATAAAAAAATATTTTTGGATAATCATTTAATAAAATTATAACTCCTAAAGTTATCTAAACCGACCTCTAATACCAACTATAAGGGCCAGACCTTAAACATTACTTAATCTTGATTTATTACATGATTACACCTTGAGGATATTTTCGGGTTTAGAGTTTTAGAGAATTATATCATAAAACATGCATTACATTCTACATTTAAACAAAGTGGTTACATAAAATATAGTATTATTTTTTACCATTAATGGAAACATATTTAAAATAAAACATGGATTCTTTCTTAACACTTCCTTGACACTATCATCATATCATGTACCTTTCCCTTGACCTTTGAAAAACATTTCAAAAACATTGGATGAGCATAAAAAGCTCAGTAAGGGATATAAAAAATATGGAAAGGAAACATGGGTACATATATACATTATAATAAAATCATAATTTTCCCATAAAACATAAGAACGTTAACATACCTCATAAAATCATGAATAAGTCATAGAAATCATAAGACATAAAGGTAACTTGAGGCATTCATAACATTCTTACGTAGGGAGTAACCCTCTTGGTTACGTTTGGAATACCCATCACAGTATATTCCATAAATCACTTCGGAGAAACCGTAACGTTTCACTCCTTCGCATTACCCAATGCATTGGAGATCTATATCGGGCTCACCTACCCTTAGTTTATCACGAAACCACCCATCTTCATAATAATTCCCAAGAACCTCAACATAATCGTATCACATAAAACATGCATAAAGGAAACAGAACATTTCCACATTTCAATCACAAGATATCAATACAACACATTGATATAAAAACATTATGAAAACCATTTTCAATACCAAAATACGATAAAAGTAAAACATGGTATTTATTTTTCATTTAAAAAATGGTATGGCTTGTAGAGGATGCCGAAACTCAAATAATGGTCACAGCGGCGGAGAAGTCGTTGTCACCGCATACGTATGAAAAAAAAATTCCCTTTTGTTGTTTAGTAAACGGTTCATATAAAAAAGATTTCTTTTGAATAAATGTAATAGTCAAAGGGTTTTATACACCGTATAAAAGAAGGTTGTGTATAAAAAAAATATGCCTCAATGAAAGGAGATTGAGACGAAGTCCCATACCTAGGGTCCGACTTGACTCGGTCGTTCTTTAATCTCCTGAATAATAAAATTGAGTAAATTTCTGCTTGTTTAATAACCTTTTTCAAGTTCATTATTCCTTTTATATCACTTATTTCCATGTCATTAACACTATGTAATTATTTAAGTTTATAACGGTCGTTTTAACGATCATTGGTACTTGAGTCAAAAATAAACTCTTTATAATTAAAAGTTGTTCATGTATCCATTATATCCAAAATGGTATTCATTATGTAGATATCATATATATATCATATATATCCAGTAGATGCATGAATTTATAATATTATATAACATTTAGAGGTAAGAAATGAAATGCCATGTTCCTGGAGACAGTAAGCCGTATGTACGCATGAACGCTGCTTCCATTTCTATTTCTTATTTAATGAAATGGAATCATAATGATGTAAAGGTATATTATCATTCCAGTTTAATATCATATATAATATCATAACTCCATCCTTTATACATCCCACATATGGTATTAACGAATCAAATCACTTTGAGGGGGATGTAGTCCGCACTTCCTTAAATGAAGATATCGCGTTTACCCATAATGGAAACCATAATGGTATGCCCAAAATTAAAAATACAGAAGCTTAAGAAAAACATAAACATATTATATATCACATATAAATATAGTGACATCTTAATGGCCACCTTTGAAGGTGTTAAAAGAATGATGAACAATCATTGTTTCGGGAGGCAGAAATTCATCATCCATGGAAACAGTATGTTCTTTAAACATTAGATGTAGGTGTGTGTAAGTGTAGCTCAAAACCTTCTTATAAAAACATCCTAGTATATGTAAGATACTGGTTTTGTTAAAAAATAAATGAATAAATAGAGTTTCGGGGGATGGAGAAGCAAAATAAAACAAAAGGACTCAAGTGAAGACATTACCTTAAAATCGGGTAACTCCCTTTGGTTTGAGCTCAAAGGCTTCCTTGGGAAGACTTCTGCCCAATGTGAGGCTTCAAGGAGTAATATTGGGATGTGTAGAGACAAAATTGGCAGGGGTTGGCCAAGCCAAAGGCTTCGGAAGTGTGAGAAAGGAGGTAGAAGTGGGGGCCTTTTATAAGAGGAGAGGAGGGGCACTCTTGGAAAGTAAAGAAATGTTACTTTATTTTAAAATGAGTTTTGGATTTAAAAGGTCCCACATTGATATAATTCGAGGGTAAGGTGATAAGGTTTCGAAATAAACCCATAAAATAGGATTTGGACATTTGTTGATCATAGACTTTAAATTATCTTTTCATTTTATTTAAATCCATTATTAATGAGGTAATCGCTGCATCATCATGATGTCATAAATAATTTAATTTATTTAATGTCTAAAAATTATAAAAAAAATATCATGATGTAGAAAAACCTTTTATCTTTCCAATGAATATTCATAATAAAAACTCTAACTTGTATAACCCCATGTAAAAATTATTTTAGTAAAATAACTCATGTTTGTATCATTTTTACTTTTAAATTAAATAAAAAGTTATTTATGTCATTTCCCAACCAAAGTGGCTCCATGGGGTCCCCAAGTTGACCCATGGATTGTCTTGGTCGGCCATGACACCTCCAATGAGGGTAGAACATGTTTCAAGCTCATCTCATATTATTAAAACATTATTTTTTCCTTAAATTACACTAATTACCTCTAATCACGATTAAAAATATAAAAGTTACTATTCACCAAAAAATTATTTTAATCTCATTGAACCAAATTTTACTTCTTAATGAAAACCATGTGTGTCGGATTTTTAAAAATCATATCACAGAAGTGGAAAAGTTTCATTTAAACAAAAAATCAGTTTCTTTAACTACTACTTAGTGGTTTCACTATTCATCAAAATTTGATGTTTTTCAGAAAAATACCAAAACTTCACCCTAAGCTATATTTGATATTCCGAATTAAAAAATGATGTCTATTTTACAAAATTACAAACATATAAGTTAAATTAATTAATTTAATAATTAAGACCCACTGTTAGAGCAAATATCGTGTTTTTATGAAACAATAAGTATCAAAAGATTGACAATTGTTTAAATCCAATTTCAAAGTGAAATTAATTCCAATGACCACTATTGGATTAAATTGTAAAAATATATTCTAATTTCACTTTAAAACCAATTCACAAGATAATCTAATCATATAAATAAATTATATTAAAAATTAGTTTTGATGTGAAATGCAGTATTTTTCACTATTCATTAAAAAATGAACATTGTCAGAAAAATACCAAAAATTCACACAAAGTAAATTTTGATGTCCCAATAATAAAGAATAAGTTTATTTGGACAAGAATAGCTTATAAAATTTTAAAACGGCGGATTTAAAAATGGGTTTCCATCAAAAGGCAGTAAAACAATCTTTTAAAAATATTTGTGTATTCCATGCTTAAGATTGGATTTATTTTCATTTTAAGCCTCTGAAACACTATATAATTCATTAATAGATATATATAAAAATATCTATTATTCATTACTTACTTGGTATGTTACATAAAATATCTCTTAATTTTTTATTTATTTCATTATAACACACTGTGTTTTTAAAATGGTAATTGTTTTTTATAGCGTAGGTGATAAACAACAAGGGGCATAAACTAACCATGAAAAATTCTGGTTATTATAAACTACCCAAGAAATGGATGGGTAGAAATATAAATAATAAAATTAAGAAATATATAAAAATCCTAAATATAAATAGATTTATATATTAATTCTTATTCAATAACAACTGGATTTATAATAAAGACATTTATTCTTCATGAAATTATGTTCTCCTAAAATATGATTTATATTTCCTATTTTGATAAAATATTATAAAAATTTTATGAACTAAAAAAATTTTGTTTTATGATATGATATTAATTTTGATAACTAATGATATAAATATTAACTTATGTTAAAACATTGGGACCTTTATGAAAGTATAAACTTATAAGTGAACTATAAAAAAAACATATTTTTATATAATTATTATTTATCTGATAAATTCAAAACCATTATAGTGATAATTTAATTTAAAATTAAAAGATTTATTATTTATTTATATTAAATAAAATTAATTACTTTTAAATCATATGTATAATTTATTTTATTATATGTTTATTTTTTGATTTAAAACACATTTCTCTAAAAACTGTTTCAATGTGCATATTGTTTCCACATTTTAAATAATTAAAATAACATCTAACGAGGAATGATTTAAAATAAATTTATATATTATATATAAATAATTATTATTTTCAATTAATTAATTTATTATAAACTTATATATAAATAATGTGAGATCAAATTTTTTTTATAATGAATATTTTTATAACCTGTTCATTTTTTTCAATATGTATGGTGGTTTAATTTTAGATTAAATTATACAAATTATAATTTTTTAATTTGGAAAAATTATTTCCATATTTTAGTTTAGAATAAATTATATTTTATAATAAATTAAAACTAATATTTTTTCCAAAATTATTATTAAAAACAATCAAAAGTAATTTTTGTTGTAAAGGTAGAAACTTGTTTATTGAGGGATAATATAAAAGGAAAATTATAAAAAAGAACACAACCCTTATGTAACTCTTATTAATTTTCTTATATAGACTATATATCTTATACTGTTTGAAAATTATACCATCTAAATCCTTTTGTAATGTTTTAAATGTTGTCGTAATTCCTTTATTTCAAAAATTCCAAGTGTGTCCTCTCCCTCACATATAAAGGAACTCAACCTCTCCTATCCTGTTTACCCATATAAAACTAATTGATTAAGAAAATAAATCCCCAAATTATATCATTAATTACCTCCCCTAATTGTAGATGCATTTATAGATGATAAAGTCATAAAATGATGGATTTTGGTGTAAACATACAGAATTTGTCCAAAAAAGATATAACGTTTTAAAAATATGATTTATTTTATTACATCAACCCTCTACATCTAATATTATTAAAACATTATGACATGAAATTATATATATTTAAATACACAGATATTTCATTTTTTTGTTCATGAACTAAAAAATATCCACACCCTCATATTTGAAGTGAAACTGTTAACTATATATAAGGAGGTCCACCAACATACAAACTGATTTAATTTGTCTTCCATCACCACATCTCATGGATATATACAATGATGTATTTAATTATTATATTTAATATTTATGATTTTATTATAATTATGGAATTATAATATGACATACCCCTAACTAATTTCCATTTTATAGAGAACGTGATATTGTTTCTAGTTTGTACAGTAGACTAAAACATCATGAGGTGATGTGATTCATTCTAAAATTATGAATTACATGGAAGATAATATGGATTAATATTTATATTATAAATTGTATTCATAAAATATTAATTATTCATTAGAGTAAATATATAATATAATTCTTACCATGTCCTCCATTGAATAAATGATAATGTTGTTCATGTGTATAGAAGACTATTGCCTTACAAAGAGATGTGATTAATTTTTATATCAACATCACATGGATTAAATATGAAAGGGTATTTAAATAAATAATTTAATATTTATGATATCTTAATTATTTTTTTAATTACACCTTACCTGGAAGTTAAGAATTATTAATTTTATTATTCTACATGATATTCATAAAAAATGATTAATTTATTATAATAAATACATCATATAAATTTTTACCACACCATCCCTTAAATAAATGATAATATTGTTCTTGTGTAAAGAGGCATTCAACCTAAAAAATATATGTAATTAATTTTTATAAAAATGTCACATGGATTAATTATGAAAGGGATTTTAAAGAAATAATATGAATCTTATGATATCATTATTTTATTTTAAATAAATAATAATAGTTACCTACTTTTCATCATGATGGTTGAAAACTTGAATCATTACTCTTGTGTACTTTTTTCCTATTATATCTATGATTGTATAATAGTTTATTTTTCATATAAATATTTAATTTTTTGTTTTAAAATTATAATTTATTTATATAAATGACAAATATTTCATAATTAACATTATATAGATGATTAAATAATAATATTTTTTACCATAGTGAACTTACGAAATGGATTTCTGATATATGGGCCCTTTTTCATTAAATAATTTGATGTGAATCAATTGGTTAAGTATTTTAATGTGATATGGTAAAAACTAAAATAAAAGATATAATAAAAAAATTAAAATATATCTTAATTATGTAAATAATAAATATTAGTTTTTATTCTAGAATATAATGAATGAACATTATGATTTGGGATTGAAGAAAGGATTTCATCTCAAAACAACCTTCTTCGAGACTCATGTTCTTTTATGCACCAATTATTTTAAATGGTGTATATATTTCCCCATTAAATATAATATCATGAATTTTTCACGCCTCATGATATTTTATGTTATTTTTCATTTTCATCATTTATGTTAGTTACAATTAAAAAGGAACCATTGTGGTAAGATTTTATTTTTCACTATGATTTTAATCTAGAATATATATGCTTGAATATCCATTGAAGTAAATAATATTGTTATTCAAAAATAAAAATATTACATTTTATTATGTGGTTTTCATTAATATCTTTTTCATGTATGATAACAAATTTCCTCTATTTGTTACATTGTAATATTGATAAAATATTTTTAAAGAAATTCATCAATGACTCTATATTCGGTCACAAAAACCATTCTCTTCGATGTCCATGTTTTCTATATATTGTTTTTTACTAAATTTTTTTAAATTATTAGATGATTTTTATGTCATTTTTACCCATTTAAATTCTTTAAATATTGTTTAAATGGAATATTGTTTGTCATTTTTCGAATAAGATACATCTTAATTTTTCAGAGAAAAGGATTTCCAACATATTTTTTAAAATGTTGTTTTCAAGTGGATTTCATTGTAGAAATCTTATTTTCCTAAATAATGTCGCAAATATATATAAAATTGTTTCTATTTATCTATGAAAACAACATTTAACATTAGGTAATGATTGTAAATTCTATATATGTCTCTTACAATTATACATTTCTCATAGTCACTTACATTGATAAGGTAAAGTCATATGTTATGTTCATTTGAAAAATTCCTTCATTCTAGAATTTACATTGATTATGATTGAGAAATGATTATAAAAACCAATTTCAATCCATTAATCATCCTTATTTTATAATATGACTGAATTCCATTATATGGAAAGCAAATATCATGATCATGTTATAATTTTTTTACCTAGATAGTTCCCCAAAGAAATGGGTAATGTTATAAACTCATGAAACATCATATATGGGATTATGGAATAAACATAATCTATTGTGGAACTTTTCCTTCCATGTGGTATTATTGATGAATTTACTCTATAATCAAATTTATGAATTTCTATATGTTTTTTCAACATCTCCTACACTTCCATGATCTAATGTTACCTTGTATTTTGTGTTAGTATTCTATTTGATTACTCATGAGTCTTCACTTCGATGATATAAAGTTATACCTTTGAGTCAAATGATATGTGTTCTTATCAAGTTTATTCCCATACAAATGAATTTAGTGCACCCCATTCTATATGAATTACCTAGTTTATCATATATAATTTTAGAATCTAGAATGGATTGTAAGAGCTCACTATGTAGAATAAAATAAACAATCCATGATTATGTTTGTTTTTATTGGAATATGAACCATGTACTATAATAACACTTTTCATCCTAATATTTTGGATTGTTCTTGTTAGATATTTGTGTTTTTTTAATAATGTAATAATATATATAGAATTTTATGGGTCACTATATTCACTATATCTAACAATAGTATATTAACATTGAATTTCTAAATGTTTATAAGACATGTTTATTAAATTTTTCTCCATAACAGTATCCAATAGTTGATTAGTCCAAAAAAGGTTGGTGGTGGTTTGAATATTTTTTATCTATGTGATCACATATACTCATCATCCTTTTTAAATATTTCTTGGTATTTTCATAAATATTTGATTTTTATGCATCAATTTTTTTTGGAAATATATTCTTCATTTCAAAAAAATTAGAGATTTATTTATGAATTTATACCATTTTGTTATCCATAGTATATTCTATAAATGATAAATGACTTTTATAAGTCCCTTGAATATTTTTATTTTCGTACCCAAATTTAAAACTCTTAGTCTAGGGGTATACATCAATAATCAGCTAATGTGTTCAATGGAACTTCTATTTTCCCTCAAATTATATTTTTGATTAACACGGGTTTATAATGTTAATCATACTGTAATATTATTTATCATTCAATATATATCATTAGATAATTAACCCATTTGAGCGATCATTATATATATCATTTTTTATTAATCGTGTTAATATCTATGGTATTTCCTCATTTTTTGCCTATCATTATCTCTAAAATTGTTTTTATCTTTTACCCATGATATGTATGATTTAAATTCATTTCAAAATGTGATTTTAAATAATAATTTTAGTATCTATATTGATTGTTAAATTATTCTGAAGAGAACTTTTTTTTAGAGTGACGGATATCACCATAAAACTAATTGTGGAAGTATTATCACATATTTGGATGAATATGAATATTTTTATATAAAAATTTTTAGTTGGAACTTATTATGGGGGTTAAACATATAATATAGGTCTTGTTCAAAATTAATTACCACTTTGGTGCATGTTGATTCTAAACTATCTAGATGAAGCATGTGTATTTTTTTAAATCACCTCTAGTAGTGGGATCAATCATACACCTATATCTAAGACATAATCCTTTATAAAATTACTGTGACAATTTTCTTCACAAATTTAATGATGGGGGATTCTAAATTGACATACATTTAATATTTTCAAATACTCAAGAAATGTTTCACCATGGGTTTGTTTAATAAAGAAAATTTATTTTTTGATGGACTTACTTCTAGAAAAAAGGATATATTTTTCATGAAATATTTTTTTCATTTCATTCCAACATAATAATAATTTTAAATTTCAATAAAATAATCATTAATTAGTAAATCCATCATGTATAAATGGGAAGGAACTTGGTATCCTTCTATTTCAATCGATTCCTTGGGAATTTTGTTTAACATAAATATCACTATATTCATGGAGATGTTTTTGTAGAACATTACCATATAGTCTATAATATTCTAGATATTTTTTTTAAAACAATCATATTTGATCTCAAAACTAGTAGGGGTATTAGGGTTTTATAGGTGGTTTTCAATTTTAGTCATATTATAAATATCATTAATTTAATTTTCCATTGTATCCATTGTGATTTTATTTTCAAAAATTCTTCTTCATGTGGTGTTTTTGGTAGACACGTAAATATTCCAAGGTAAATTCCCTACAACTATATCCTGAAATTGTTGTGTTATTTAAATTACATGATCTATGTAATAAATATTGAGGTTATTAAAATAAAAATGAAAAAAAATTAAAATAAACATAAGATACCACCACAAAACATCTCCAATTGATGGAAGAGATCATGCATTAAATCTCTTATCAAAATAACATACCTCCAAATATTATAGTAATGAATACCATCTGGTTAAATATCATGTAGGTTGTTAGACATAAGTTTCAATGATTACATTTTTTATTAAATGAAATTATACCCAAATTATGGTTTTTATCATAATAAATAAAATTAAAATAGATCAATATTAAATAATGAATGATGGAAATGTTGAGATTTAATATAGTTTCTTCTAAACTATTTCACGAATGAAGTAGCACTCCATTATTCAAAATTACAGTTCTTCAAATGTAAAAAAGGGACTCAATAGAAAAAATATATTTATAATGGATTATCCTTAGATCACACTACCATATCCACCAAGGTATTTGATTTATAATGTATAAATAAACTATCATATTCCACTTTCTTTCTTTCTTCGACAATAGATCACAATCAATATAGTTACAACCCCATCACATCACACCCCTCCATAAATTTATAATTTCATTTATTTGTGGCTATGTTCATCCCTTAAAATGTGATGGAAAATATTTTTATTTGATTAAATTATTCTCTCAATTATATGGATTCACCACACAGTCTCATTCACTCTATTTATTGTCTTCTAGGTGATATCAATATATGTGGATATATCATCATGGGGATATATGTAAGTCATGTTAAATATTTTTTATGTATGTTATTAATTTTTCACCTTTTATTATTCCATTAATTCACTAAAAAGAATTTTTACTTATTCAATTTTTAAATTCATCCTTATAGATTTATATCATGACATCTTATAGGCATTTTATTACATATAGATTTCAAAAAATTTAACTAGGTCTCGAGCATAATGATTTTCCAGATTCATCACATGAATTTACTCATCATAAGTATTTAAATAATAATTATGAATTAAAAGCATAAAATTTAGGGAAAATTATTACCTATGGTCATGGGTTTCTTAATTTTGTAAAAAGGAATAAATTCTAATGATGGAGTGAAAATTCGTATGACATAATACTGATAGACATTCTATTAAACTAATAGTATTACTTTGAACCAATAAATTCAATAAATAAACATATATATCATATAATGTGTAGAAACAAAACTTTCATGAAATTATTTTAAGTGAAAAAAGTTATTAATTGAACAAATTATTCAATATGTTATTATAATCACATAAATATAATAATTAATTTTGTTTCCCTAAAACTACAATAATACACATGGAAATGGAAATTGATGCAAAACCTATCAAAATGGATATATGGTTTGGGTATATTTATTAGGACAAACATAAAACAATTGAAAATAATATTTGGATCATTGAATGAAGGTGTATGACTTTCACCAAGGGGGAAATCAATCATGTTTTAAAAAACCCCACACGGTCTTATATACTGAGGAAAATTCGTATGAATATTTTAAGGGTTGAGGATCAATGGGGTGTTATGGACCACACAAAACCATGAAAACAACCAAATGAACTTCTCCAATAATATTCTATCTAGTGGTATTTAGACACCAATACTTTCTATAAGAATCATGGTGAAGATGGGATGACTATTTGGGATATCTAGAAGATTAAAAGATTCTATATTCAAGAATAATTGTATAATGAATATATAGAACAATAAAAAACATCGGTGGGAATATATGATTCCATTATATTATTATGTTCACCATTATTATAACTGAAGGACAACTTATTGAAAGAATACTTTTACAATTAATAAATCACCTTCAATATTCCATTATAGATCTTTATAGACATGTTAAAGGGAAAATGGTGGGGTCGTTGAATGAGTCCTTGAGAGTTAAATCACAAGGCAAGATAAGAATAAATATGTTCCTCTAAATGTTAAGTTATTACATGGTGTGGGTCTTCCACATGAATCAGCCGGAGACCCTATATATTTTCTTATTCAGATTTTCTATAACTATTCATCATTGAAGGCTCATGGAAGATAGATATTTCACTATGGTGATGAGATTAGGAATCTTTATCATGGATGGGAGATAGTCTAGAGTGTATCTGTTCAATGTTATTTACCAATTCCTGGATAGTATATAATATATATTGGGGAATATTAGATAGATATACATCTTCATGTGTTTCATTATCTCATTCTAGTTTCTTAATTGGTGTGTCACCATAAAAACAGAGTGATATGTATTCAGGAACACCATCTTCACCCATAGAACAAAAACCAAGTCCATAATATTAAAAATCATTACAAAAGTACCATTATAGTTTGATATTATGGGGTTCTTATCCATTTTAGGTTCACAAGAGCCGTTATAATTTAAATATTTGAGAATAACACCTAGGGGGATCATTGATCACAATCATGGAATCCTCATGGAGAGGTTGTATTTTATAACATTCATTATCATGTGGTTTCTAGTATACATCATGAAAAGTTAAATTAATAATATATAATTTATATTTTAAATTTCCTATAATTACAAATTCATTCAATGGAATACAACACAGGCATTCACAAAAATTACCCATTACAGTCACCCACAACGCATTCAATAAATCGGGCTTATGATAACATGTGAGGACTTTGGTGATGGGATCTCATTTGAAATTATTTTTACCCAAATATAACTTCACTAGTATTATGCACGGTGTTTGAAAGGGGAATACCTTATTTAAAATTTATGGAATCTAATTTCATGTATATATTCACTCTTGTTACCTAGAAACAAGTAACGGATGAGAACACACAACTATTGGGGAACGAAATTAGATAAGGAGGAGTTCTCATGATGAGGTATTAGTTATTGAGAGTTTTTAAGGAGAGGCCTCAAGAGAGGTTGTATCCATGAATAGATGGTGAAGAAAATGAGCTTAATAAAAGAAAAATATTTTCAATAGTAGAGACTACATGCTATACAGAGCTTAAATGAACAAAAAAATATTATTATTTTATAAGTATTAAAACATAGCTATTAAATATAGAGAGTATGAATATAGGTAACCAAATTATGAAATATTTTTAATGTTCATAATAAATTGAAATGTATTAATAAAGTTTCATAAAATAAGCACTCATGTTTTTATAAATTCTTTTTATTCTTCAAAATATGTTTTCATTAGAAATACTTTTTACTAAAAAATATTATAATTATCTTTTTGAAATTATAAAATATCATTCAATAAAAAAATATCATTTCTCAAAATATCATATCCAAATTATTGAAGGGTTTATTTTTTATATTTTTAATAAAAAAATAAATTTTCAAGTGAATGGAAAAAATATGGATTTTTTTGAACTGCATTTTTGTGTCAATAATATACAAAGTTCAATTATATTTTAATTTACCATAAATTTAATATAATAAATTCCATATTATTATTAGTATTTTTATGTTAATTAAAATATTTCTTATATTTTTAATTTGACAAAAAAATTATACTTAAAAATTATTTAAAAAAAAGGTTTCTCATTTTATTTTGATTTTTTTCGTAAATTTATTTCTTAATCTAAAATAAATTGAATCCAAGAAATTGGATTCAATATTTTGAATTAGGAGATCCCAATTTGTTACAAATTTAACTTTTATTTTTTTTAAAATATATAGTAACCATAATGAATTTTTTTACCATGAATGTTTTTTAAAAAGGGTTAATATAAGATAAAACTAAGTTAAAAAGGACTCAAATTTATTTTGAAACATATATTTATTTCATTGTATGATTAATATATTCCATTAACGTACAAAATTTTGAAATATCACCACTTTTCCTTTTAAAATTCACTTTGAACATTATAATCATAATGTAAAAGATAATTTCAAAAATGAAACATTTTTACTATTAATTATTACAATTTTTTTCATGAGGATAAAAGACAATAATCTATAGTTATAAATGGTTTGATAAAATATTATCAATTTTTCTTCATAGAAATTTATTTTTATATTTTGATTATGAAATTATTATCTTAAATTCGTATGCCATGCTGATACATTTCTTGTTCAATTAGTAAAAAAGATAAATTAAATAGATTTAAACACCCTTAAAGTAAAATTTTTGTTGTGATTTGAACTCTACCATGATTTTTAAAGTTAAATTTATCATATTATATATGTGTGAACATTTTTATACTGGAATTAATTTTCTATCATGTTTTTTTATATTCAAGTTTTTCCCATAGTTATTAAAAAGACATTAATATTATTTAATGATAAATAATATTATATGACATATTTAAAAAATTATAAAAACATTGAAGTGGTCAATATGGATGAGACATGATCTTATAATTCATAACATGGAAATTTTTGTCTCAATTTGAAAAATATTTTTATAAATAAGAGTCTTTAATATTGAAAAATTCTGACCACTTTTTGTGTTATAATTAGATATCCATGGGGTTAAAATAATATAAAATATTTAAAAAGATAGAAACCTAATTTTTTTGTATAATTATTATGTTAAGGATATATATTTCGTATCATCGAATACATGTCATTTTAAAATCATTTTTCATGATTCAAAATAAATTATAATATAATATTTTATGTATTTTCGAAAATGATATTAATTTTATATCATAAAAAAAATATTTTATGAAATGATTTAATATTCATAATACATAATCTCACCATCCAACTGAAAAAGGATATGATTAGAAATATCACCCATGGTCCACTTATGAGTTTCTCTTCATATTATGGTAACATTCATAACACATAATGAGTAGAAAACAACAATATCATGGTAATATTAAAAGGTCTAAAGAGGTGTTAAAACTAAGAGATAAGTGTGAAACCATAACAAAAACATGTCAAAATTTTATTTTATGATATTATTTGAATTAAATTCATCCATTGTTAAAGATATTTAAATCTTGGGATATTTTTTATAATAATTGATTTATATTAGTTTAATAATATATGTAATTCCAAGAGTGCCCCTCCCATCAATTATTAAAAGAGACCCATATATATTTAGTTATTCACAATGTTTCATCCTAATATATCTTCCAATACTTACATAATAGGTTCATACATTCCTAATCTGCATCCTAGACCTTCTATTCTCTTCAAAAAACCATCCTTTCAAAGTTTAACGTGTAATCCATGTGATATTACTCAATAAAGAGGTATAAATCGTAACCATACATTTTCAATATTATTTAATCCTATACGACCAATAAATATCTGGTATCCATACAAAAATAATATATTTATAATCTTAAATATTTATAATTTGTTATAATTATAATTCAACAACCATTATGGACATTATTCCTAGCTGTTGGAAATGGTAATGTCGCTCATGTGAACATGTCTACTACCACCTCAAAGAAGTGATTTGATTCATTCTTTAGGTAAAAATTATGAATAAGTTAATATGGATAATTATGAATAAAATAATTTATATATATGATAAAATAATATTTCTATGCATTATAATTAGTATTTACATTTCTTTCAATCCATCGCTACAGTAAAATGACAATATACTCATTATTTTGGGTAAAACCATTGTTATAAATTACACATATACCAATAATTGTCCCATAAATAAGGGAATACAGATTTTGTTTAGAACTTATACACATGGTTCTTCAATAATTTTTGGTGAAGGTCCCCCTATAGCTTTTTTTTGAAAATCATCGGTATAGGGTTTAGTTCGAGACTTATACCCAAGGTTTTAGCAAAATCGTGGGTATTGGTTTTGGTTAATATACTATAACAATAGTTGTCATAATCCATGGGTATATATTTCCCACATAAGAATGGGGAAACGTTTTCTACAAGAACAAATATATTTACGCTAAAAAAAATTCCCCCACAGTTTTCCTCCTATAACCACAGTTTATAAAAAAATGTATATGTAAATATATATTAATATGCATAATAAAATAAATAGGGAATATTTTAGGTTTGTTGTTTTTAATGAATTGGTCTTGTGTTCGAATCTGGTTGGCGGATTTTATTAAAATCATATTTCAATGGTTTGAGATCCATAGGTATAGGGTTGTTAATAGGGTGTAAAATTTCTAGTAAACCTACTCCCATTGTTCATAACAATGGGTATAGAATATTTAAAACTGTGGGTATTCTTCATAGCTATAACTATGCCTCCCTCTTCCAAATTTCCTAAATCTATGGGTATATAATATAATGTTTTCTTTAGAGGCTATACCCATATTTTTAAACTATGAGTATAGGGTACTTTTCTTGTAATTTATCAATGAAAATGTGGAAATGACATTCACATGTGCATAAAATAGTGTAGAAAATGTGTTTTACGTCGGTTTTTGGATGATTTTATTTATGGATATGTTAAAAATATTGTTTTTTATGTCGGTTATTTTAAAAATGATGTTATAAACATAAATTCAAAGCATTTTTTCATGTTCGATCCTACAAAATTGATGGGGAAAACGCTTTAGAGTAATGATTTATTACATCGGTTATGTAATAACCAAATTAATAAACAACACCATAGAAGTTTTTTTCACATCGGTTATTAAAAAACAGACGTGAAAAAAGAAGTTTTTCACATTGGTTATATTCATAACTGACATGATAAACAAGTCTGCGAAGAATTTTTTCACGTCGATTATTGTTTAAATGACATGAAAACATATATGATACATTTTTTATTAAATAACCAATGAAAAAAACTATTCCCATGCATTTATTATGTAGATTCTAAAATAACTTATGTAAAAACCAGGATGCGAAGCATTTTTCTAATCGATTGTTGTTTAAAATATGTGAAAACATATATACTAAGTAGGTTATTGAATAACAGACCTAAAAACCAACTTTCTTAAAAAACCATTCAACCATTACTATTCTTTTCCAAAGGAGACCTAAAACAAATAGAAAAAAAGACCAAAACTAAAAAAAAGACTAATATACATAATAGAAACACATTGAAACTAGACCAAAACAATAAGAACACAAGAAAAATGAAACTTTCACGTACATAAAATTTAAAAAATATAATTTCACTAAAAAACACAAACCCCTTGGATGTCTCCTACCCCCATGGATAGCCCCCCACCCCACTAGATAGCCTCCCCCAACCCACCCCTCAGAACACCCTCTTGCTGCCCTAAATAGCACCCCAACCAGACAGTCCCCAACCAACCTGGACACCCCTACCCCCCTGAACACCCTCCCACCCCTAAGACAACACCGCCCCCTGGACAACCTCCTACCTAATAGACACCACCCCACCCCACTGGATAGCCCACACCCCTAGACACATGGTCACCCCCTAAACACCTACCCACCCCCCTTGATGGCCCCCCCTGGAGACCCCCGAGACACACTTCCACCCTCTTGACACAACCACCCCCTTGGACCACGCTACCACCCACTAGACACCCTACACGCCCTGGACACCCTCCCACCCCCTGGACACCCCACCCCCTAGATATTCCCCCACCCTGTGGACACCCTCTAACCACACTCGACAACCACCATAGGTGTCCAGGGGGTGGGGGGTTTTATTGGGGTGGGGGTGTCCTGGGGGATGGGGTTATTCAACGGGGTGGGAGAGTCCAAAAGGTGTCCAAGGGGGTGGGGGTGGTGTTCATCTTGGTGAGTGGACTGTACAAGGGGGATAGGATGTCCATGGGTTGGGTTGGTGTCCAGGGATGAGGGGGATTTCCAACCCTTTCCCCCTTGGCATGCCCCCACCCCCTAGACACCTCATCCCCCTTGACATCGCCACCCCCTGGAGAACCCCTGGTCTCCTGTAAATCACCACCCCCCGCCCCCCCACACCCCACTAGACACCCCCACCCCCTTGTACCCCTACCCCCATGGATAACCCCCCAACCTGAGGATATCCCCCCCATGGACACCCCAATCCCCTTGGATAGACACCTCACCCTCTTATACACCCCCACACACCAAGATACCCCCACACCCTTGGAAACCCCCCCCCCCCCCCACTCCCATAACACACACCCTTATCACCTTGAACACCCATGGACATCCCCCAACACCTTGGATAGACCCCCAGTCACCCCCTTCGCAATGGACATCCCCTGACCCCGTAGACACCCCCTTAGACACCCCCATCCATTGGACACCCCCTACACCCTTGGATAGGCCCCTCACACTCTGGACTCCATCCCCACCCTTAGAAACCCCTACCACTCGAAGATCCCCCCACCCCCTAGACACCACCCCCACCCCCATGGACACTCCAACCCCCCCTCCCCATTATAGAGCACCAAACACCCTAGATAACAACCACCCCTTTGGACTTCCCCCACCCCCTAGACAACCCACCTCCTGGACACCCCTACCCCCTTGGACACCCCCACCCCCATGGACACCATCCCCACAACCTAGACACCCCTTACCCCTTGGACATCACCCTAACCCTTGGACACCACCCCCACCCCCTTGACACCCCATATACCTTGGACAGTCCCCTCATCCCCTAGACACCCTTCTTTAGACACCCGCTGGACAACCCCACCACCTTGGAAAACCACCCCACCACCCTAAATGAATCCACCCCTAGATATCCCACACCCCCAGATATGCCCTCACCCCATAGTCACCATACCCCCATAGACATCCCCCAACAACATAGACACACCCACCCATCTGGACACCCCCACCCCAAGACACCCCTACCCCCACGGACCTCTCCCTCACCCCCTGGACACCACCACCACCCATGGACACACCAACCCCCTTAGAATGCCTCCTCACCCCTAGAAATCTCCGCCCCCTTCGACACCCCTGGACACCACCACCTCTTGGACAACCCCCACCCCCTGGACCACCCCCACCCCTGGACACCCCACCCCCTAGGAGACCCCCACCCCATGGACACCACCCCACACCCCCTTAAACCATGAAAATATCCCTCACACCATAGACACCACCCCCCACTACCCTGGATACCACCTAGACACCCCACAACCTATGAATGTCCCCACATAATGGACATCCCCACACCCCTAGACACCCCCACTCCCCTGAACACCACCTTCCCTTAGACACCCTGAACCCTTGGATAGCCCTATCACACCCTAGACACCACCCCCACACCTAGACACCTCTACCCCTTTTACAACCCCCCTGAACACCTAGAAACCCCAAACCCTAGACACCCCGACCCCCTAGAAACTCCACCCCACAAACACACATGAAATTACATACACACACACATTATAGAACATAGAAAAATTGTAAACATGCGTGATATCACATCTATGTTTTATTTAACAGAAACGAATTTAGCATGGTATAAAAGACAACTATGACACTTACCAGGATATCAAGGAAAAAGATAGGAAAATAGTATAAAAAAATAATTTTAGAGAATTGTTAAAAATATTAAATGAAACAATGACTTTTGAGGATTAATTTAGTGTTGTGAGTCGACCTAATAGATCTGGGATAATAAATATGATTAATGATTTTGGAAAAATGAGGTTGTGTGACATCACTTCGACGAATCCTTTCTATGTATTCTGTAATAGAGAGATGATACATAGTTCACCCTATCGAGAAAAATAGAATGAAGAAATAATGGGTGTGATAGATCATTTAAAATCATTGTCACATTGGTTATTTAATAACTATCATGATAAAATATTTTTTTATGTTTATAAAAAATGTTATTTAATAACCGATATATTAAATACATTCTCACATTGGTTTTTTTATAACCGACATGATTAATGGAATTTTATCAGGTCGATTATTTTATAACACCCATGATAAAACAACATTATTGGATATATCACGTCAGATATAAAATATTTGATATGATGATGTTCCTAGATTCGATCTTTCATGTAAGTTATAAAATAACAGATGTCATAAATCTAATATCATTGATTTATCATGACGGTTATAAAATAACCGAAATAAAAAATTGATTCTTTCAATTTATCATGTCAGATATTCTATAACTGACATGATAAACCAATTTTTCCATCATCTCACATTGGTTATATATAACTGACGTAAAAAACGCCAATGTGATAAATAGTGTTTCACTAGTGTTACAACATACCATATCCAAGAATGTTATCAATCATTTTTTGATCTACCAATTAATGATATATTTATATATTGAATATATATTATATTAATATAATGTTTTTGGTTTTTTAGAATATATAAAAATGATCAAAGTTTACAAAACTAAACTACATAACCAAAATCTTCTTGAGAAGTAAAACAATTAACACCCATAAATGAGAATTTCTTGAATGAATTACTTATAAATTAGTGCTGAAGTAGTACTATAGGATAATATATTAAATTATATGTTTTTAAATTATTATAGTATATAAGTATAATATTTATAAATTTATTGGCTATGAAATTACACAACTTTCAATAAAATTCGAACTATAGGTAAGGTAATTTTGTTTGACTTTAATTTTTATGTGTCACATTCAATATTCACCACTTTTTTTATTTTATGTGGAGTATATAATTAATATAATGCTAAAGTTTTTTAATTATCATGAAATTTATGGTCATTTCATTATCCATATATGTTTCCCTCTTTTAGAAGTTGATTGTTGGATATTTTACAATACAGTAAGGTATTTATGTTTAAATATCTTTTTAATTTGTATCCTTTCTCCAAGAATTTAAATTGACTGAAATTATTTGAACCATTCTCAATAATTCCCTTTTATTTAATTCACCTATGATTATTTCGTTTGAATAGGAATTTTTCATTCATTTGCCTCACACTATGTACTCAAGTGAGCGAAATTGTTTTTAAGGAAAAATTTCTTTTATTTTCACCTCGGTTGAAATATATTTTTATTCCAAATCTATGCTTTCTAAAAGTATTTTCATAAAAATTTATAATATTTTATGATTTTTGAATTTATTTTTATATATTTATTAATGTTTATAAAAATAAAATGAATATTTTTATAATTTTTTAAACAAGGCACTTTTGAAAATTTTTTGAAAATGTGAAAGGTTTCAATATTTTATAAAATATAGAAAGAAAAAAATTTCCCACCATTCTGATAGACAATACATTGAAGCATCATATACATGTTTATTCTTTAATTTTCAAAGAAAATTATTTCATTAATATATGTAAAATTTTCAATTGTAAATAAGTTATTTCATTATAAATAGGTAATTTTCTTCGGGAAATATTCATGTGAAAATTTAAAAGATTATATAATATAGTATGATGTCATTTGATTTTATATATGATTAAAGTTTTCTATGATCCAATGATACCATTTTTATTCTTTCTATCTATGGTTATTGTTAATAACAATGAAATGTCAATGAAACCAGATTTCTTTTTCACTAGTTATACTATGATGAATGTTTTTTATATCTTATGGAATTAAAATGAGTGAATTTATGATTATGTGATGGGTGGGACAAGAATAATAATTACATCCAATGAATTATGATTATATCAATGATCACTGTGCTCAAAGGGTACATGAGGTGTTATAAAAATAACAAAATAGGGAACACGAATGGTCATACCAAGAATAGAAGAGTTTACATAAGATATTATGGACATCGTGATGTAGGTAAATGGGTGGTTATCCCATGAATGAAAGGATATGGATGTATTAGTGGGTATCTAGGAAAAAATATTTCATTACATATGATTGTGACACAATTATTCCACTCTTTCATCGAATGATCTTATGAAAATTTTATGTTTTCATGACATATAATCTTTTATAAATTTATGACACATGTATTATGAACTTCAATGATTTATTATATTACTCATTTTTATGATCTATGATTTTATGGGTATGATTTTATGATTTAATGATCATTTCATCATTCAAATATACTCATTTTATGTTCATTTTGATCATTGACATCTCCATTTTTAACCTTTTTGAGTTTCTAAGATCACTCAATATTATGAGTCATTTCCCAAGGTTATAGATATTGAGTTTTTGTATGGTATTTCTGAAAATAATATTACATGGGAAGATCTTTACGGGTGATGTTGAAGATAATTTATCAAAATAATAAGATTTTGTATCTAGTCCTACAAAATAATACACCTTTATATTCATAGGACCTATCATAATAAAATGTAATGACTATTCATTAATTAAGAAATAATTTCTATATATAAAGACTATGGTTCACTATAGTAGGTATTATATAAGGTTTTAGTTAGTCATTTGAGATTTGTATCAGATAAAATTAGTGAAAACAATATGGATAAGTATCTGTATAGGAAAAATTCATAATGGTTTGGTAAGGAAGATATTATGTGGTGTTTCTAGAAACACAAATACGTTTTTATACATTATTTGTATGTTGTATTAGTATAGATTCATTTTTGGGTAATAACCCCCAAAATATTTATTGCATTATATCTCATCCTTCATTCTATAGCATAGTGAGTGTTCCCTTACTACTCTCCTAGTTTGACACTATTAAGAGAAATGCTTATATTAAATCATATTTACTTATGAACCATTATGAAAGATCTCAATAAAAGATAACCAAGGATGGACTTGGTTAATCGTACAATTTCAAATATTGTAAATATGGTAACATGATTTAGATATAATTATTATTATTTTTCATTATTATATGATTCAGAACATTTATAATTGTTTCACATATTATAAATTTTTGTTTCAATCAATGGAAGGAATCAGGAGGAATCATTCCAACATGGAATGTTTAATATAATGAAATTATTATGTTTTTATAAAAAACCAAATGAAATGTGAACTGAAAGGTGAAACCATGGAATTTTTACTAATCAGATATTTTGTTATATATTTAACAATATCAGCTGGGGTGAGTTTCATGATTCACCAAATAAGGGGAAAATTGGCCTTCAATAATACACTACTGGGGGGATGATTCAGTTTAATACATACCTAGAATATGGGAATAATCACACATGGAAATGTCATAGGGTAATGAGAATATGTTTTATGTGTAGAATATATGGGATTGGAGTATTTAATTATTGAAAAGAAATATTGTGTTAAATGGAAGGAATTGAATTTCCTCATAAGGTATTATTAATAGTTATATGTCTTAAAAGTGTGAAATATTGCTATTATCTGAAAAAAATCATCTATTATAAGGGATAGGTCATGGAAAAAACAAGGACATATATTAAAAAATTCTTTTATGTTAAAGGATTGATGCGTTTATAAATTCTTATTTGATATTAAAATTAGAAAATTATAATATAGTTAAAATTATTGATATAATAATCATTAAAAATATGAATATTATTTTATATTTGTTTTTATTTAATTATTTACATTAAAAATGAATGGTATTGATAACCAATAAATGTTATTTAGAGGTACATTAATAATGTTTAGTTGGTGTAATGAGATGATTCACATTTATAAATTAATTGAAAATTATTGGTGACCCTAAAATTATTTATTGATTTGATGATAAAGTAATTAATTCAACATTTATAATTTTTATTTAATTTTTGTATTTATGTAATATATTCAATAGTCTAAAATTTTATTTTATGAATATGTATTTTGTTAATTTTTGGAAGCATATATATTTTCATATGAAGTTATATTAAGAGTTATAGATAACATCATATGTATATTTTTTAATGGATTATCATATGTTGAAAATCATAGATACCCATTTTTATGATTTAATTGATTTTTATTTTAATGTTATTTGAAACATTTACTTGGTTTTAGGAAGGATTTTGGGGAAAACCTAAAAAGGGCGTCCATAGAAGAGGTAACATTATTAAACAAGCATTTTTTATTTTTTTTCTTGAACAACTTATTTTAAATATAATTGAACCATGATTATATATAAACCTTAGTGTATTTCATACACTGAGATTTTATTACATTAAGGACATGACATATATCTTTCTCCTCTTCCAAAAATTGGGAGACCAAACTGTCGATCGTGTGTACGAAGGACTACCACCTCATGAAATGATGTAATTAGTGTTCCTTCAAAACAATTCATGGAATGATATAATGATAAATTAATCAAATTCATATGATAATTATGATATCAAAATTCTTCTATAGTTTTAATATCATATATACCTTCTTACATTCCATTCTATTTACAATAATATAGTGTCACTTGTGTGTACAGAGGACTACAACCCCATGATGTGATGTGATACGTTTTCCAAATACAATTTATATAGATGTAATAATTATAAATATAGTGTATATAAGTTATATACAAGGAATATTATTGTTTCATAAAATTAATATATCACCCACTTCATTATGCATTCCCACATTAAAGAATTAAATACACCACTCATGTGTACGTATGACCGACCTTCTCCACAAAACGATGTGATTGATTCTCTATGTTCAAAATTAAATAACTATTCTAAAATTTTACAAATAGAATAAATTATATTTATAACATTAAAATAATCATATATATAATAAGTAAATATAAATTTTGAAAAAAATTGATCTTTTCTGACAAATAATGCATCGGAAATCCAGGAAAAAAACACCTATAACAATGAAAATAATGAAATAAAATTAACGAATGGGCAGTAAAATCATACATTGGGATTATATAGGACATTATGAATATGAATATAGTTATGTTATAAACAAATATAATTTTTAAATCTATTATAAAAAGGGTTAAATAATGTTTAACAAAAAGGAAGTGCGAGGTCAAGCACTTCATCTCAATATCTCTTAATTGAGGCATATTGTAAGGTTATAAACCTAATTTATTTTATATGGTGTATATAATAAAAAAGTTTCATGTAATATCATGAATAATTCATACTTCATTCAATTTTAATATTGAATTTGAAATTTTTTATCTAATTTTATTTATCATCAAAATTAACAAATAGTAAATAATTTATTAATTCTTTTTTTGGTTCTATTGATTATTATTTTTTGTCATTGATATTATTGGATTATGTGCATACTGAAATTTCAATATATTATATACTATTACCTCTTGTTTTTTGGGGATTTATATTTTAGAAACATTATATTTTCATTGATTAAATTTCACAACCACATTATGATCACTGTAAGGAATTTTGTCTCTATTCCCAATTTATTGAGATATATTTGTTAATATGAATGTATTTACTTTTATATTCTAAATATAATGACCCTTTGATGTATTAAACATTAATATGTAATTATTATTAAAAAATAATTTATCATTTCATGTTTATAATTCAAGGGGTTATAATTTAAAAGTTTCCAAAGAGAAAAAAATATATTGTACAATCTCACTTTATTTAGTGATTGTTTACATTATCATGAGAAAATCACATTCCTATGATCATTTTACACTAGAAATTAAATTTATATTAAATATAAATATTTATGTATGGAGCATATTATTTTTTCCTATACCATTAACCATTTTCAAATAGGGTGCTTAAATTGAATGTTTTTTGATTAACTGATGAAAAAATGATTACTCAATATACTTTGTCAATACGTATATTTGATGATATAGAATATTAATTAAATAATTTTATAAATAATTCAATATATAATAAATGATATGTATATGAAGTTATTGGTAGGGCCTAGTTATATATATCCCATACATACATCAACACGCCTCATGAAAATTATTAGTTGGGAAAAGTAGATTGGGATTTACCTAGTATTTTAAAACTGTCTTGTGAATGGACTTGATATTAGAGGTATATTGAATCCTAAAATAATTAAATCCAATAATTAAGCATTTCATTCATTTATAAATCTGTTATTATTTTTATTATCCAAGATATTATCAATATGATATTATCTATGGATGCATTTCATTCAAATTTTATTGATTAAATGGACTGTGTGTTTAGTTATTTACATTTACATATTGACTATGCAATATAAAATTTTTAAAGTCAATTAATTGATGAAATTAAATGTGTGTATAGTTATTTACATTCTTATTTATTATGATTTATTTATTCCTGATATCTTCCAATGTATGTAACCCTTTTTGAGAATTTGAGGTCACCCATATTTTGTTTTCATTCCCCATGATATGAAGTTGAAATATATGAATGAGTTTCAAGTATGAATATCATATAATTCTTTTGGAATTATGTTTTATTGTTATTCCCAATTTTAAGTGGGTATCATGTATATTTATGGTTCTAGAAAACTATTAAACTAATCACTCCTTTGGTATTTAAACCATTATATCTATTCTGATGTAATAATGTAAGCACTGACACTGAATATTGGATTTTAGGTTGTTATAGTGTGCATTTGAAAACGTTTAGTAGAAACCGTGGAACCTAGATTTTAGAAAATATATATTAATAAAATTACACAATTAAATAATTTCATGTTAATTATACAAGAACATAGTTATTTTTTGTTGAGTAAGAGATTATATCATCTTACCAAACTATGTATCCTTTTTTAGATACTATATGTTGTAGTTTTTACGACACAGATGAACCATGGGGAAATAAATACTAAAATAATCATTGGAAATGACATAATAATTCCCTACTATATGAAAAAGGCCTTACTAAGAACCTGGTTTGGAAAACATGGGTATATGATTAGGATAATTCAAATTTTCTTTACCAACCGTTATGAAGGAATTTATAATAAATATGACCCCAGTGAAACCAAGTTTATGATTCATATTACATTTTATTTATGTGGATGAGATACTATTTATTTCATTTTGTTTCTTCTGAGGGAAATATTTATTGAGGAATGTCTCAATAAAATTGTTCCATTCCATGAGCTCTATTTACTCTTACTCTCTAGTATTATGGATCAATAATGACTATTGATCAGAATCACCCATGATACAACAAATTACAAGTGTAACCAGTCCATTTTTGTCACATCCCAATTCCATAAATATCTTCTCTATAGTCTTAATCCATTACTTAACTACAATTTGATTAGTAATCCCTCCCATTATTGGGTATACTATGACTTGATGTATTCCATCATACGATAATGATACAATGAAATAGGTAGATCCATTTATTTAAGATTATTTTTCATAACCGGATTAACTTCTCTAATATAGACATGATTTTATTATTTCCAATACCACCTGTATTGTATTGTTTAGAAGGGAGATTTTTAATCTTATAATAATGTTATAGAATTCCTTGTATATAGAGTATTGTTATCATCATCTAAGACATGTCCATATCCACCACTTATTTCTATTATGAATAATATTTTAAGGGACGAAGTGGAAGGAAATCATGGACCAAAAATATAGTAACGAAATTGGGGATGTACCCATTGTATAGGAATACATTGATGCTTTTTCATAGGAATTAACTAGAAATAGACATGGTAATGTTGTTCAGTTTATCATTGATTTAATCCATGATGTAACACTAATTTCAAATACTTCCCATAGAATATACACTGTAGAATTAGTGGCGTTTAATAAACAAATAGAGGAGTCATTTATAAAAGACAAATTAGACCTAGTGTTTCACCTTAGGGATCCCTGGTTATCTTCATTAGGAAGATTGATTAATTCATTAGGTTATTAATTTGTTATAGGAAGATAAATTCTTTTACGATAATGAATAATTATCTTCATCATCACATTGATGAATTATTTGTAAACCTGTCATGACCCATCCTCAGGGCCCGTGCCGTGACTACCCCAAGCCCGCCTTCCATAGACCAGGGGCTAGCGACTAACACCAAGGCGTAATTCCCGATAAAAGAAGGTAAGACATTGCCTTTGTAAAGTAAAAAACACCATAGAGTAAGCAGAAGTAAACACTATGTAAAACTGGGTACAAAAGTAAGTGCGGAAAAATAAGTGGTCCAGAATACAAACTCGAACTGAAATTAAAGTAAAACTATAAAAGGGAGTACAACAACTAAAAAGTAAATCTGCAACGTCGAGCAGTCCACTGGAAGTCCCACCTAAACTGTGGGTACAGATAGCCTCCACAGCTCCTCGGGTCCAGCCGTCCGCTCCACATACGTCCGGCCCAGTGGTCCACCGCCAGGTAACACCCTGCTCAGCAAGCCTCAACCACGATCAGTGTTGTCCGTCGTCAGCAACCAACACAACGTAGTGCAGGCATAGACCGTGCAGGGGTGAGTATAAGCTACTCAGTAAGGACCCCGAGACCCCCGATGGTCTCCCAGAATCCATAAAGAATAATCCACAACACAATCCAAATAGGAAAGAAAGTAAATCATATCGAAGATAATGATTGAATGTCAAGACTCATCTCACACACGTATACTTCTTTGTAAGATTATAGAGATGATCAGATGTAGCCACTGATTAATCGAAGCAATCGGACCCACACAAGATCGATAGGTACTAATCCCTGTAAAGACCCACAAAGGATCGATAGTTTCTAACCCCCGCAATGAGCCACAAAGGATCCATAGGTACTGACCCCCGCAATGACCCACAGAGGATCGATAGCAATGACCCACGTAGGATCGCTAAGTGATGTAGTCGTCGCCATCGAATCTACGGAGGATTCCCGTACAATCTTTATCGTCGTCGTAGTCGCAGCCAGCTCTAGGGTTCCCGCACAGAACAAGCTCATTCGGGAGGTTATGCTCCATGAGCCGAGGGGCTGATACATCAACTAACACGAAGTCCGGATTTGATGTATCGAAAAGTTCCATATCGTCAATAGGAACTCAACGTCATAGACGACGCGTCAATCGGATGCCCGGTCTGACAGTTATTGGCATTTTCGTCCCAGGGGCCCGGTTGGTTTTTAAGTAAAAACCATCCCAAACATACTCCAACTGAATCCAAACCTCGAGCAGAGTAAGGAAAAAGGTCTGTCTCACTAATAAGAATCCAACAAAGTCGACGACACGTCAATCGGATGTCTGGAAATCACGTTATAAGCGTTTCCGCTCTGAGGGCCTAGTTGGTTTCATGTATGAACCAACATATACGAACACAATGTACTCATAAACCATTAGTGTAATATACTGAAACGACCGGCTCGATCCAAGAATCGATACGCAACTAACGGTGCGTCGATCGGAGGTCCGTAGCCCATGTTATGGGAAACCGACCGAAACAGTCTGAAAATGAGGGGTCTGGGCCCGGTCCGACCCGACCCAACCCCCTGGGTCGGCCCAAACCGGGTCGACCCGACCCGGGTCCGAGTCCGACCCAGCTGGGTGCGGGCTGGCACGGTGTGGCCAGTCTGGCCCGGGGCGGCTCGGCACTGGCCGAGCGGGTTGGCTCGGCGATGGTCGAGCGGCCGCGAAAAGGGAGTGTCGCCCCCCTGAATGAAACCGCGACCCTCACGTGGGGGCCGCTCCTTACCAAAAGACGTGGCCTAGCACCGTGTCCCCACCTCCTCGGTCCTGCGCGGTTGCGGGAGTAGCAGCCTACCACAGCGGCTTCAGCCACGACGGCCCTTTCTGGCAGCGTGCCGGGCGCCGGCGTGCCGGCAAAGCGCTCCAGCAGGGTTTTCCGCGGACCACCGGACGCGCTCCGGTGGTCTGTTTTTCCTGACGTCTTCGCCAGCAGTCCTCCTAGAACCAACTCTTGCCTGTGAAGACCTCAAAATTCCCTTTCGGCCTACTTCATCGTCGCCCACCGATCCGCACACCAAGAATGATGAAACGGTGGGTTTGGACTTGTTCGTTGGTCCGCACCCACCACGTTAGTGGTTTAAATGAATTTTGAAAAAATTTAAACACATGCCAAGGATATAAATCACATAGATTTAATTGAACCAAACCCTTACCTCTAGCGTCGTCGAGCAAGGGTTCATCGCAGAATTGCACGTCGTGGAAGAAGGCGTCGCAGAAGGGGGATCGTCACGTCAGGGAGAAAGGATTCGTCGACGTCACGTCATTGATATCCGAGAATCCGGTGTTCTTGTTGACCTTTTTTGGAGGTCGGCGTTCTTCGTTTTCTTCACGTTCTTCGTCGAGGAAGAAGAACTTCAAGACCTTGTTAAAAAATTCTCCCAATCCTTCACACACCACGAACCCTTAACAAAATGAGACTTGTCTTATTTTATTAGCCCACAAGCCAAATGTCTTTGAAATTAAAAAACGAATCAAAAAATTAATGGAATTAATTGAGTAGTTTAAACCGCCCAATTAATAAGGCGTTTATTATTCAGTTTAAACACAATAGTTGACTGACATTAAAAAGGGGGTGCGGGTGGGTTACCTAATTTGAGTTGGAGGTTTTGTGGAAGTTGAAAAGGTGGGGCTCGTGTGGGCCCCACCCCACAAATATCCTACCTAGTCGAGTAGGATATAGTGGGTCTCACTTCAACCATATAGCTTAGATAAACAACTTAAAATAAAATAATTTGGTTGCCCCATTTTATTTTATTCATTTACTTAACCCGAAATTTTAAAAGCCACACCCATGTAAACACAACTCCGGAAAAGGTGTTCATAAGAAATTATTGGTGCTGTGATTCCATCGGTGCCCTCGGATTTCGATTCTGAGCACCTGTTCAAATGTTAGGAAAACCCGCTACTTTGTTCACTGAACGTACACGAGCTAAACTTCAGAAAATGATTCCGGGCACACCGGGCTTCGGAATCAGGTCCCGTCAGAAACCGCGTTCTTGTAAAATCTCAAAGGAAATTTTTAAAAAAAATTCCTTGAATTTTAGGGTTCATTATATTACTCCGCCCTTAGGGCTTTACGTGCCTGTAAAGATACATCATAAACTAGGGAAACAAATGTAGGTAATGAGCACGCATCTGAGCCTCCCTCTCCCAAGTGCTCTCCCGGAGGTTCTCGTGCTGCCATCTGACGTGCACTCGAGGAATCGACCGTCCATGTAGGACCTGCTCCTGTCGATCCTCGATCTCCACTGGGATCTCCGAAAACATCGCCCCATCATCAACGTCCATCTCCCCATGGTCAATGATATGCATCGGGTCGTGCCCGTATCTCCTCAGTTGAGATACGTGGAAGACGTCGTGCACACGGTGCAACTGAGTTGGTAGATCCAGGCGATAATCCAATTTTCCAATCCTACTGAGGACCTGGAATAGTCTGATGAAGTGCAGAGATAACTTGCTGCCTCGGCCAAATCTCCATAATACACATCGAGGTGACACCCGCAAGAAGACGTGGTCATCATTCTCGAACTTTAGTGGCCTCCGCCTTCTGTCAGCATAAGACTTCTGCCGGCTCTGAGCTGTCCTCGTCTGCTCCTAGATGACCTGGACCTTCTTCGTCGTGGACTGGACCATCTCCGGTCCCACAAGTGCTGACTCCCCAGGGTCTGTCCAGCACAGCGGTGATCTGCAAGGTCAGTCGTACAACGCCTCGTATTGTGCCATCCCGATGGTGGAGTTGTATCTGTTTTTGTACACGAACTCCACCAAGGGTAGCTGGTCCTCCCAACTGCGACCAAAGTTGAGGATAGAAGCTCGGAGCATGTCCTAGAGATTCTGAATGGTCCTCAATGCCTGACCATCCATATAAGTGTGAAAGGCGTTGTTCAGACGTAGTTGCGTCCCGAATGACTCCTACAACCCCTTCCAAAGTCGAGAAGTAAAGAGAGCATCTTGATCAGAGATCATAGATGATAGAACACTGTGAATCCATACAATCTCTTGAATGTGGAGACGTCCCAATCTCTCCACTGATCCCTTCTCTCTGATGGGTAAGAAGTGATCCGACTTGGTGAGTCGGTCGACAATCACCCAAATGGAGTTGTGACCTCTAGAAGTGAGTGGATGTCCAATCATGAAGTCCATAGATATTCCGTCCCACTTCCACTCCAGGACTTCCAAAGGTTATACCAATCCTCCTGGTACCTAGTGCTCTGCCTTCACCTGTTGGAAGGTGAGGCATCGAGAAATGAACTCAGCCACAACCTTCTTCATACACAGCCACCATTGCTGACGTCTGAGATCCTAGTACATCTTTTCCACTCCAGAATGTACCGCCAAAGGGGAAGTGTGAAACTCCCTCAGCACCTCCTCTTGTAAAGCAGCTGGTACCATGGTATGTCCTCTAAAAAGGACCTCGTGCTCTCCACCTAAAGAGAGTCCATCATGTGTCTGTCCTGAGGATATCTGTGCATGCCACGTCTCAATGTCAGCGTCCCCACGCTGTGCCTCTCTGACCCACTGCAGTAGTGGAGGAGTGATTGTGAGTGACTGAAGAAATGTTGCTCCATCTCTATCTACGAAGGATATCTACAAAACAGCTAGCTACTCTATCGCCTCGCCACGTAGATGAATTCCCGTCCTCTTACTGAGGGCATCAGCTACTATGTTCCCCTTTCCATGAGTATAGAATATCTCAAAGTCATAGTCCTGGAGGAACTCGAGCCATTGCTGCTGTCTCAGGTTCAGGTACTTCTGCGAGAAGATGTACCTGAGACTCTGATGGTCAGAATAGATTGTAAAGAGTTGGCCCATCATATAGTGTTGCCACATCTTCAGAGCAAAGACCACTACTGCGAACTCCAGGTCATGGGTAGCATAGTTCTACTCATGCTGCCACAACTGACATGATCTGTAGGCGATCACTACCCCCTCCTGCATCAGGACACATCCGAGTCCGGTCCCTGATGCATCGTAGTAAACTACGAACCCTACTCCCTCCTCTGGAAACCTCAAGATAGGTGGGCTGGTCAATCTCTGTAACAGCTCATGGAAGCTCTACTGACATCTGTCTGACCACACGAAGGGTTTTTCCTTCTTCGTCAAAGCTAAGAGTGGTGCCACAACTCTAGAAAATTCTGGCACGAACCTCTGGTATTACCAATCTAGACCTAAGAAACTCCGCACCTCCATCACACTCTTGGGTGGATCCCAAGCTAGCACTGCCTCGATCTTCAATGGATCCACTGCAACTCCCACCTCAGAGATGAAATGTCCCAAGAAGTGGACATCACGTAACCAGAACTAAAAGTTTGTGAGATTTCCATAAACCTGGTTCTCTCGGAGTGTGTCTAGTACAACCCGCAAGTGGTAGGCTTGCTCCTCCTCAGTGGTCGAGTATAATAAAATGTCTTCGATAAAGACCACGACAAATCGATCGAGGTATGTCTGAAAATCATGTTCATGAGGACCATGAACACTACTGGAGCATGGGTCACGCCGAAGGGAATAACCAAGAACTCATAGTGGCCATACCGACATCTGATGGATGTCTTCTGCACGTCCTCGTCCCGAACTCTGAGCTGATGATAGCCTGACCTGAGGTCTATCTTTGAGAACCATCGTGCTCCCTTGAGATGATCGAAGAGGTCATCAATCCTTGTTAGCAAATACTTGTTCCTCACGGTCACCTGGTTCAGGCGACGATAGTTGACACACAGTCACAAGCTTCCATCCCCCTTCTTGGCGAACAAAATCGGGGAAGCCTAGGGTGAAACACTGGGTCAGATGAATCCCTTTCCCTGTAAGTCCTCCAACTGTATCCGTAGCTCTAGAAGCTCAGCGGGGGACATCTGATATGCTGGTGTGGATATCAGGGTTGTTCCTGTGTACATGTCATTATAGAAGTCTACCTCTCTATGAGGAGGTAGCCCTGGAACGTCATCAGGGAAAAACATCTGCATACTGAACCGCCACTACAGGAAAACGAGGACTCTGCACATCAAATGCTCCTAGGATGAGGCTAGCCAACTGATGAGTGATGGGTTGTCCTCTCCCTTGCGAGAGTCCATCCGGTGCTGCAAAGGCTCCCTTCTCACCTTTTAAGGTGAACCTTCTCCTGTCGGTGCGTACACATCGCACCTTGCACCTAATACAGTCAATCTAATCATGGACTGTAGATAAACAATACATTCCCACGATGACTTCATAAGGCATCAATGCCGCTACAAGAAGATCCGAGCCGAAGCTCTCACCTCCTAGAGTAAGCTCACACTGCTGGCACCAGTGCGTAATCGTCGATTCTACTCCCGTATGAGTCTCTAGCCATAAGGATCGAGCCAAAGGCTCCGTCAGAATCTCCGAGCTCCGAACAAGGGCAGCAGAAATGAAATAATGACTCGCTCTTGTGCCTATAAGAACTTCAGCAGGGGTGGAATAGACACAGATAGTACCTCTGATACAAATTTTCCACGACCCATCCTCGGGGCCTGTGATGTGACTACCCCAAGCTCGCCTTCCCTAGGCCAGGGGCTGGCGACTAGCAGCAAGGTGTAATTACCGATAAAAGAAGGGAAGGCATTGCCTTTGAAAAGTAACAAACACCACAGAGTAAGTCAGCATAAGTAACACTAATTAAAACTGGGTACAAAAGTAAGTGCGTAAAAATAAGTGGGGCAGAATACAAACCCAAACTGAAAGTAAAGTTCAACTAAAAAACAGAGTACATCAACTGAAAAGTAATGCTGCAACATCGAGCTGTCCACTGGAAGTCCCGCATGATGGGTGGGTACAGATATCTTCCACAGCTACTCGGGTCCAGCCGTCCGCTCCGAGTATGTCCCGCCCAGTGGTTCACCTCCAGGTACTGCCATGCTTCGCATGCCTCAACCACGATCAGTTTTGTCCATCGCCTACAACCAACACATTATAGTGCAGGCATAGCCCGTGCAGGGGTGTATATATGATACTCAGTAGGGACCCCGAGACCCCCGATGGTCTCCCAGAATCAACAAAGGATAATCCAAAACACAATCCACATAGAAAAGCAAGTCAATTATATCGAAAATAATGATTGAAAGTCAAGACTCAGGTCACACTGGTATACTTCATTATAAGACGATAGAGATGATCAGATGTAGCCACTAATTCATCTATGCCTTCAGACCCATACAAGATCGATAGGTACTAACCCCCGTAATGACCCACAAAGGATCGTTTGGTACTAACCCCCAAAATGACCCACAAATGATCCATAGGTACTAACCCCCATAATTACCCACAAAGGATCAATTGCACTGACCCACATAGGATTGCTGAGTGTTGTAGTCGTCGCCGTCGAATCCACCGAGGATTCTCGTATAGTTTTCATCATCGTCGCAGTCGTATCCAACTCTAGGGTTCCCGCACACAGCATGCTCATTCGGGAGGGTCTGCTCCACGAGCCGAGGGTCTGATACATCAGCAGACACGAATTCTGGAGTTGATGTATCCAAAAGTTCTGTATCGTCAATAGGAACTCAATGTCTCAGATGACGCCTCAATTGGAGGCCCGGTCTGAGAGTTATTGGATTTTTCGTCTTAGGGGCCCGGTTGGTTTTTAAGCCAAAACAAACCTGACCGTACTCCAACTGCGTCCAAACCTCGAGAGGAGTAAGCCAAATGGTCTATATCACTAGGAGGAATCCAACAATGTCGACGGCACGTCAATCGGACGTCCGGAGCTCAAGTTATAAGTGTTTCTGCTCCGAGGGCCCTATTGGATTCGTGTACGAACCAACCCGGCTGAACCCAAAGTGCTCAGAAACCTTGAGTGTAATATACCAAAACGACCATCTCGATCGATGAATCGCTACACAACTAACAGTGCGTCAATTGGAGTTCCGTAGCCCATGTTATGGGCAACAGACCGAAACAGTCCGAAAATGGGGGGTCTATGCCTGGTCCGACCCGGCTGGGCGCGGCCCGGGCCGGCCAGGGAGGCCCGGCCCGATGCGGCCGGTCCGACCCAGGGCGGCTCAACACTGGCCGCGCGGCCGCGCAAATGGGGCGCCACCCCCTTGAATGGCACCGCGGCCCACGTGTAGGGGTCGCTCCTTGCCAACGGATGCGGCCAAGCGCCGCATCCCCGCCTCCTCGATCCCCGTGAGGTTGCGGGACCAGCAGCCTGCCGTCGCGGCTTAAGCCGCGGTGGCCCTTCCCTTCGGCGTGGCAGCGGGGTTTTTCGTGGACCACCGGACATGCTCCGGTGGTCCATTTTTCCTGACGTTGTCGCCAGCGGTCCTCTTGGGACCGACTCTTCCCTGTGAAGACCTCAAAATTCCCTTGTGGTCTGCTTCATCGTCGCCCGCAGATCCGTACACCAAGAACGAAGAAACGGTGGGTTCAGACTTGTTCGTTGGTCTGCACCCACCGCGTTAGAGATTTAAATGGATTCCGACAAATTTTAAACACATACCGAGGATATAAATCACATAGATTTAATTGAACCAAAACACCAACCTCAAGCATTGTCGAGAGAGGGTTCGTCGCAGAATTGCACGTCGAGGAAGAAGGTATCGCGGAAGGGGGATCATCGCGTCGCGGAGAAAGGATTCGTTGGTGTCATTTCGTCGATCTCCGAGGATCCAGGGTTCTTGTCGACCTTCGTCGGAGTCCGGCGTTCTTCGCGTTCTTCTCATTCTGCGTCGAGGAAGAAGAACTTCAAGACCTTGAGAAAAAATTCTCCCAAGCCTTCACGCACCATGAACCCCTTAATAAAATAAGACTTGTCTTATTTCATTAACACACAAGCCAAATTTCATTGAAATTCAAAAACGAATCAATCAATTAATGGAATTAATTAAGGAGTTTAAACCTCCTAATTAATAGGGCGTTTATTATTCAGTTTAAACGCAAGAGTTTACTTACATTAAAAAGGGGGTGCATGTGTGTTACCGAATTTAAGGTGGAGGTTTCGTGGAAGTTGAAAAGGTGGGGCTCGTGTGGGCCCCACCCCAAAAATATCCTACGTAGTGGAGTAGGATATAGTGGGCCCCACATTAACCACATAGCTAGGATAAACAACTTAAAATGAAATAAATTTGTTGCCACATTTTATTTTATTCATTTACTTATCCCAAAATTATAAAATCCACAACCGAGAAAATGAAACTCCCAAAAATGTGTTCCCAAGAAATTACCATTGATGAGATTCCATCGGTGTCCTCTGATTTTGATTCCGAGCACTGGTTCAAATGTTAGGAAAACCTGCTCGTTCGTTCACTGAATGTACCCCAGCTAAACTTCAGAAAATGATTCCGGGCACACCGGGCCTCGGAATCAGGTGCCGTCAGAAACTACGTTCTTGTAAAATCCCAAAGAAAATTTAAAAAATATTTCCTTGAATTTTACGGGTCTTTACAAAACCTCAAAAAAACCATTTTTTCCAACGATTGACCTTCATTCATGGTTTCATAAATTGTGAGTATCGAATGAAGAATTTACAATGATAGAATTTAGAACCTGTTAAAAATATTATTATTTTATTATACTACCATTTGGATTGAGTAATGAAACCTATATTTTCATGGATCAATGAATATATATTCGAATAATATATTAATGATTATCTGTGTTATTAATTGATGATATATTGATGTATTATAATCTCTATGATTACCTTGAAACACCAATTTATATCATTTTTTATAACCATAAATTGAAGGATTTATATTTTAACTTTATTATGCGTGTTTTTTGGATTTATGAATTTTATTTCCTTCGCTATATGGTATCCATAGATAGTATCTAGATTGATCATATGGAGGAAAGGGTAGAGAGAGAATTTTCTGCTAAAATAAAATAACATAGGATAGATATTTTATTAGTTTGGAAGCATACCATCAGTGATTCATTCATAATATTTACTTATTCTCTAATATATAAACATTTCTTCAAAATAAATGGACTATGTTCATTAGGAAAAAATATTTTACCAAACGATTTGATTAACTGATGAGAATATTGGTCTATGACATGACTTTGACCCTATCATCTTGAAATGATGGTTTTTTATATAATTATTCATCAAAAAAAGGAATTAGTTTTATCCTAATACATAATTTTAAGGTTGTTGTATATGTATCATGGAAAATGAATACTCGTGAAAATAACTATCAAACCTATGATCTTGATTTGAAAACTTTAATATTTTCCATGATGTTTTGGAGACATTAACTATATTGGGAATTTATTGAGATATAAAATAATCATAAAATAATAAAATAAATAATTTCATAAAAATATATAAGTATTAGAAAATTAGATTACACAATCAACTCAAAGACTATAATTCCTCAACATACTACCCCCCAAGGAATGAAAATTATGTATCTGATGCATTGTATATGAAATATCATGTAAATATTACTCAAATATGGATTGATATGGATCTTATGTTCATGGAAATACTAAATAATGCAAGGTAATTATTAATGGGGATACATGACTCCCTTTTCAAGATTTTTGGAAACAACGATTATAAAAAATATAATGTTCTCAACCTGATGATGTAAACCTTTAGAAGAAAAATAATTATTTGAATGATGGGAAATTAAAAAACATATTTTTTGAATATGGTGTTTTGAAATTTTGAATGATGCCATGTGTTCCATATATAGCGGATGTAAAAAAATTTGTGGATGTTTCAGATAACTCAAATTACCCTATACAGCAGAGTATAAACAAGATATATATGTATTTGAGGGATCATTTATTGTTGGATAAAATGAAGAGATAAATTGAAAAATATGTATCTAGAATCCTTGGGTTTTAATAGGCCAATGCTAAGAGAAATCACCCAAGAGTATTCATTCTACCTATTCTTATTTTTTTGGTGCAAATGGGATGGTATTAATAAAAATTTTTTCACAAAACTAACAAATGATCCTAGGAGGAATTATAGAATATGATTTATTGTATATTACCTAGCTAAATCAACATATTTCCCCACCATAGTGGAGTATTTACATCCATTCTACATCGGAAATCTCTATATTAATGATGTCGTAATAAATAATGGAAAAAAGCATTATCATGTTTGTAATTTTAATCCCAATTTTACATCAACATTATACAAGACTATTGAGAAGGATCTTGATAAAGAGGTTTATTTAACCACCGCATAATATCCTCAAACTAATTAATAGACTAAATGGACTATTAATATAATAGATGATATTTTGACATCATAATATATTAAAATTCATGGATTTTGGGAGTAGTGTTTACCTATGGTATAGTTTTCCAATAATAATAGTTTCCATTCAAGTAATTAAATTTCCCTATACGAAGAATTATATAGAAAGAGATTTCGTAGTTCATCATTTTAGGATAATTATGGTGAAAGAAAACATACAACCCAATTACTTTTTGAAGAGATATAAAAAATTTAAGACTATTCAAAATCATATAAAATTAGTTTACGTAGGAAAACTAGTTATAATGGCATTCTAGGGAAGGATTTTTAATTCCAAATTGGAGATCATGTTCTCATGAATGTATCTCAATTGAGGGGTGTTAGAAGGTCTAGTAGGAATGGAAATATGATTGTTTGGTACATTTGTGCCTTTTAAGTCCTTGAAATAATTATTGTTATTTCTTACCACATAAAAATTCCACCATTCCTCTAAAATGTATATGACGTGTTATATATGTCATTGTTAGTTTAACGCCCCAACCCCTTTTACCGGAGTCTGTGCATTATTACATTATATTGGAATGATCACAGGGGATAAAATCCCGAAAGATCCATTAGTTTAGTAGACCTGTAAGTACTAGATATATTAATAAGTTTTACATTACATCATGACATAAAAACCTCAAAAACATTTTATTCCCATTTTTAACACAATTATATCCTTAGCCTATCCATTCTGGTCATCCATAAAATACTTCTTCATGTCCTGGTAAAAATAAAACATAGAAAGGGGTGAGCTCAGATGCTTAGTAAGGATATCAATGTAGCGGAATATTTCATAAATAAGCATTAACATGTAATGTAATAAATAAGACTAAAACAAAAGCATTTTAAACATAAACATCAACATAATAATCAGAACATAATAATAAAATAATGACATTTACTTATTCACATAGATATTCTACTTGTCAAATAATTACATGCAATATAAATAGACACTTTCATGATGATGGAATGCATAATGAATACATCATAACGACAAAGTCAAGGCCTTATGTAAAGACATAAATAATATTTTTTCAAGGACTTATTCCAAGACAATTTTTGTCTCCATAGAACTACTGATGCATCAAGGTGTTATTGTACTCTCCACTGATCACTTACTAATTCCAATGTATTTCCCATATGAAAAGGATTAAACATAACATAAACATTCGTATTAAAAAAAGAATATGATATTTTAATACATTATCCATAAACCATGAATGGTGTAAAAATAATACATCCATAGTCAAACATATCACAAAACCTTCAATATAATATGGATGTATCACAATACATCAACATCAAACAAGATTAAAATCCATCAAAAGATTCTGACATAGAGGAAATCAAAACTTTGTAAAAGAATTGTCTCTTTTTATTTTGAAATCGATTAAAAGCCTTATAATTATAAAAGAAAAATTTTATTTCGAAAATATTCTTATAATATTGTATGGGGTGTTTTGACGATGATATAATGGTAGAATATTTCAACACCCGTCATATAAGTTTAAAAATCCATTCTTACAATAATTTTATCAAAAACGTCATAATGTACCTTGTTTATAAAATGAAAAAAAGATTCCTTTCAAAATATATATGGTCAAATTAGTGTATAAATGACTTTAACCCATAGAATAATAAATATTAAGAAAAATTTGAGTTAAATTTTTAAGAAATCACGGATGTTGATGAAAAAGAGGTCCCAATAGATACTTAGGTAAAAACAACCTCAGAAAATAAAGAGATTCTGAAATTAACCCTTACACTGTAGTTTTCCATGGCCAAGGGGAAGTTAACCACTTGTATAATAGTTAAATCAATGTTATTAAATTATACGAGAACTATATACATAAATATGATATCATATATGACCCTATAATATTTCTTTGTTAATAATGTTTCAGTAGTATGATCATTTCGGGTGTTAACTAATTCATTTTCCATTGTATGGTTGGTTACGTATGCGAAGTTTGTTTTGGATAGGATGGATTAGATTCATATACAGAATTATATTATGTACATAAACATTATTTTTAATCATAAAATTAAAATTATTCTTGAATGATTATGATGGGGAATTAATCCTATCGCCTTCATGGAGATGGTAATCTGTACATACGAACAACCAACAATATTAATATATTGATAGTGAAATCATATGTAATTGGATTTTATATAATATATACATAATAATTAACATTTTATATTTATTATTTACATCAATTACATTCATTATTATATCTATCAATAATAATTAAGTTTTTGAATTACTAACTACACCACGATGTGGAGATGGTAAACCATATGTACGCACGTATGGTGACTTTTCCATTTATTGGATGGATATAATAATTAATAAGGTTGTACTATATTTATAATAAAATCACAGTATATAGAAGATACTGGAGTTATTATTTTATACTAGAAACAAAAAATAATGAGGAAGTGGAAGAAGAATATAACTTGAAAGATGTGATGAAATATTTACCTCTTCTTCAGGTTCTTCCTTTTGATTTGACCAAAAGGGCTCCTTAGGTTGGATTTATGACCAATGAAAGGCATCAAGGAAGAAGGGAGAAAATTTGGGAGGATATTTTGGTAGGGGTTTGCCATGCCAAATGGCTTTGCAGGTGTGAAATTATGAGAAGTGAATGTACCCTTTTATAAGAGAAGTGAGGGTCATTTTAGGAAAATCTTGAAATATTTTTTTATAATAAAGACCTTTTTAGTTTCTAATGGTTCCAAAATGATTTATTTAGAGTATAAGGATAGAATGGGTCAAATACCTTTCAGCCAATAGGATTTTGACCTGTTTAGGACATCATACTAATATTATCTTTCATATTTAACTCTTAGTTGAATAGTTTGTCATTTACCATGTCTCTGTGTATTCTTATATTATATAGTTAATTAAAATACTATAAAAATAGAAGATAATACCATGTTATTAATTATTATTATATATAACCTTATCTATGTCCTATTTCCGAACATTATATTTTTTGGAATATTATATCAGTTAATAATACTGTATTTGTTTTGAAAACATAATTATGTCAATTTGGAAACTATTTAGTATTCGGTATTTGTGAAAATTTTAATAGCATGATAAATTAAAAAGAAAATTATTTAATCAAACCTAAAATCTCATATTAACATATAAATTTAGTTTAATTCATCAGATGTCTCAAATTAAATTTATTTGAAAATTTATAATATGAATTATTCTAATCATTTATTAATAAGGTATTGGTTTTATCATCTTTGTGTCCTAAATAAATAATATTATTTAATGTATAAAAATTATAAATAAAATACCATTATGTAGAAATTTTTTTCTATTTCTAATGAATGTTTATAGTCTAGTTGATATTCTGTGAAACACTATATTAAAAATGGTTTAGTTATTATACTTTTAATTTAACTATTGAAGCTCTTCTTTAAATAAAATAATAATAAATGTCCTAATCTAATCCAAGTGAACAAAAGGAGATAATACTTTTTTCCATAGGTTTTTTTTTGTTTAATTAAACATATCCAATTGAATTAGGACATGTGTTAGGGAAATTATAATATCAGTTTTACCCTTAATTACCCTATTTAGTTTTATCTGTGGTAAATAAAAGTAAATTGTTGCAATTCACAAAAATTTATTTTCACCTTATTGGAACTCATTTTACATAATGACGTCAACCGTGTCTCTCAGATTTTTGAAATTCAACTCACATAATCGGTAAAATTAGGTTTTATGCAAATATGAAAATGCTCCTTGGAGGTGGGTAAAAGGCGGTAAAAAGTTCAATAAAATATTTATATATCAAAGATTATTATAAAATTAATCCAAAGAATTAAATTGAATACATATAAGTATTATGTATATATTTTTACCTACAATAAATTTAAATGAATAAATAATTATTTAAATAATAGTTCAGTTTTAATCAATAACGAAGTGTTTTTCACTATTAATCAAAAATTGAAAGTTTTCATAAAAATATAAAAAATTTACCCTAATCTAATTCAATGTTATGAATTCCAAAATGAAGTCCATTTTGGATAATAAAATTTATAAAATATCTAAAATCATGTATTACTATTCATAATGGCTGGTTTGATTGGTCGTGGTGTGTTAGAATATCGATGTTGCGTACAATGCAAGCTATTTCTTTATTCAAAGGGAAACTTACTGTGGAAGATTGGGGTGTTACATTATCCCCTCCATAAAATAATTTCATCCTAGTATTTTGTATAATATTACTGCCTAAAAAGATTAGGGTAGTTCTTCATCATATGTTCCATAGGTTCCCATGTTGCCTCATCCATATTAAGATATCTTCATAGAAATTATACCAGACAAGTCTTCCGGTTTCTCAACACATGTTCTATGGTATCATGGATTTTTATAGTCTCTTCACAATAAGACTGATCGGGTTCTAGTTGTAAATCTTCATAGCTGAGTACATACGTTTGGTCAGGAATGTATTTTCTCAACAATGTTATGTGGAAGACATCGTGAACTATGGAGAGACTTGGAGGAATTACCAAATGGTTAGCTACAACCATAATTTGTTCTATAATTTCGAAAGGTTCGATGTACCTAAGTCATAATTTTCCCTTTCTACTAAATTTTATAACTCATTTCCATGGAGATACCTTAATGAAAACATGATCTCCTACCTAAAAATACAAATCCTTCCTTTGGTTTTTGGAATAGCTCTTCTGCTTAATTTGAGATTCTTTGATCTGGGTTTGGGTAAAATTCACATTTTCCATCATTTCCTCAACATGTTCTCGACCTATGAATTTTCATTCACCAATATCATCTCAACAAGTTGGTGTGTGAAATCTCTTTTTATATAAATCATCATATGGTGCCATCTTAATACATGAATGGAAGCTATTATTATAGGAAAATTATACCAGAGGTAACTATTGATCCAACATTCCTTAAAAGTCAAGTGAGAAAGATCTCAATATGTCTTCCAATGATAAAATAGTCTGGTCTAATTGACCACTAGTTTGAGGTTGGTAGGAAGTGCTCAAACCTTGTTCATTATCCAGGGATTTATGAAGAATTTTCTAGAATCTTGATGTAAAATGGGGATCATGATCAGAAAAAATCTATAGAGGTACTCCATAATGTCTTACAACATCATTAATATATAGTCTTTCTATATTATTAAGTGGTAAATCTTCACTTATAGCATGAAAAAGTGTAGAATTGGTATGATGATCAACAATGACACATATTTCATCATTCCTTCTATGAGTTTTTGTTATCCCCATTACAAATTCCATCGTAATATTATCCCATTTCCACTTAGGTATGGGAAGAGGTTTCATGACTCCTCCAGGTTATTTCCATCCAGCTTTCACTTGTTTACAAACCATAAATCTTGACACAAAATCAGAAATCCTCCTCTTCGTGTCGTCCCACCAAAAGGTATCTTTCAAATATCTTTACGTATTAGTGCTACCAAGGTTTATAAAGAAATTGGAGCTATGAGAATCATCCAATAATTCACTTTTTAGATCAGGTATATCGGGAACACAAAGACTCTTCCCATATTTTTATATTCCATCATCATATATTAATTCACTCAATCTCTTATCATTCACAGCATTAATATTCTTTTGAAAGTCCTCATCATCAGTCTAAGAACTCTTTATACATTCTAGTAAAGATGGTTCGACATCCATTTGAAAATGTACTGATGTTTCACCTTCTATTTTTATTCCCATATCCATATTTACTAAATCCATGTACATAGGATACCATTCAACTGTCATCTTTTTCAGGACTCCATGATCTTTTTCTACTCAAAGAATATGTCACCTTCTTTTCCATCCTCAGGTGGTAGTGTATAGTGTAATCACAATCCATGAGTAGTTCAAGCCACCGCCTTTGCCTCAGGTTGAGTTCTTTTTGTGAGAAAATATACTTCAAACTATTGTGATCAGTGTAAATCTCACATTTTTTACTATAGAGAGAGGTTCTCCATATTTTTAGGGAAAATATTAAAACAGCTATCTCAAGATCAGGAGTAGGATATTTTTTCTCATGAATATTTGGTTATCTTGATGCGTAGGTAATTACTCTATCATTCTACATAAGTAAACAACCAAGTACTTTGTTTGAAGCATCAATATAAATAGCAAATCTATCATTCCATGATGGTAGAGTCAAAATAAGGGAATTAACAAATCCTCTCTTCAGTTCATCAAAAACATTCTTCACACAATTTTGACCAAACGAAATTAACCCCTTTATGAGTTAGCTTGGTTAGTGGGAAAGCCAATCCAGAAAAATTATGGACAAAACGCCGACAATAACCAGCTAAACCAATAAAACTATGTACCTCAATTATACTCGTCAGTGTAGGCCATTATTGGATTGCATTGGTATTTAAAGTATAGACATCGATTATATCCTTAGAGACAATATTTCCATGAAAAGAAATATCGTGAAGCCAGAATTTAAACATTCTAAACATCCCTTATAATTCATTTCGTCAATGAGTTTTTATAATAATGCACTTGTTATTTTAATGATCTTCGTAGATTTTAGAGTATACCAAAATATTTTCAATAAATACAACTACAAATTAATCAAGATATTTCTTAAGAATTCTAATCATTTGATCGATAAAGATAGAGGGTGAATTAGTCAATCCAAAAGGAATTACTCTAAACTCATAATGCTCATACCTGGTTCGAAAATACTATTTGTGGAATTTATTCCTTCTTCACACACAACTTATGTTATCTAGATCGAAGGTCAATAGTGGTAAAATATTATTCTCCATGATGTTGGTCGAATAAATCATCAATGCGGGGTTGGTGATACTTATTCTTTATTATTTTAGCATTGATCTCCCTGTAGTCAACGCACAAGCACATAGATCTGCCTTTGTTATTATCAAAAAGGATAGGGGATCCCCATGGAGAAACACTAGGGATAATAAATCAATTATTACTCAATTCATATAGTTGTTTCATTAGTTACACTAATTCTAATGTGGTCATTCTATAAGGGGTCTTTGATATGGGACTTGAACTAGGAATTAAATCAATGGAAAACTCATTTTTTATTTCCATAGTATGTCCAGGTAAATCCTCTGAAAAGAGGTTAACATATTCTTTCCTAATAGATATGTCCTCCATTCGAAAATTCTTTTACTCAGCCATAGTTATTTCATTATATTCATCCCCAGTAATTGAATTTGGTAGAGCTACTGGGGGTGGATCTAGATAAGAATCAGGTGGTGACGTTTCTTCTCTGAAGATAAGGTACTCCTTATCATCATTGAAAATTGTAATTTCCTTCTTCCTAAAATAAATTTCACATCATGGTCCAAAATCCAATCCGTTCCAAGGATTATATCAAATTCAGTCAGGGGTATGTAGATGAGATCAGAAAATAAATAACATTTATATGCCCTAATGGGAACAGATTTACAAAATATTGTTGCGATGATACTTCCCTTAGGATTTTAAACTAATAACTCCCTTATTATGTCAAATTAAAAAATATATAATTTTCTTACCTAATTGGGATGATATAAAACAATGTGATGATCTAGAATCAAACAATGTTTTTCCAAAACATGAGGAATCCATTAATTTACCTGTCACCATGTCTTTAAGAGCTTTAACCTCAACAGTAGTGCTCGAATAATCATGGCAGTGCTCCCTTTTCCTTTTATGAGATATGTTACATTGGTGATTAAGACATTCATTAGAATAATTCCCCATTTCTCTACAATTTTAGCATTCAACATTGGAAACCACTTTCTTCCCCTTGCAATCACAAGTTTGGTGGCCTTTTTCACCACACTTGTAACAGACTCACATTCCCTTTAGGCATGTACTGAGGTGTTTTCCGACATTTACTACTGGATGGATTATAAAATATACCCTTCTTCCCCCTATTTCTATTTCCAGTTTATTCAATAGATCTCTTCTTCTCATTATTTTTATTAAAGTCATAAGACATAGAGAATTCCTTTTCTATCTTCAAAGCAAATGAGACAATATATTTATACGATGAGAAGGATTGAAAGACTAATTCTCAACGATGAAATGGTTTTAAACCATCAAACAAATGATCAATATAGCTTCTTGGGTTACGTATATAATATGCAACATGCCTTGCTAACCTTGTAAAGATATCATCATACTTTGAGACATTATCATCATCATTTTTCCTCAGACTCTGGAATTGTCTTTCCATATTCACTCGATGGTCACGAGGAAAGTATTTATCTAAGAAAATATATTTAAACTCTCTAAATTCCATGTTTTATAATACTTTATATTCATTTGTGGTTTGTATTAATGACCACCATTGTTATGCATCTCCTGTGAGGTGATAAACTACTATGAAAACATTTTCCCTTTAGCTACTCACCAATGAATAAAATATTTTTTCTAAGGAAACTACCCACTACTATGCTACTAAAGAATTTTTACTCCCATTAAGTGATGGTGGTTGTTGCCTCATAAAGCATTCTAACATTGATCCTCCGTTTTTTGGATCAGGGTGATCTATATGAGTAATGTTATTTTTCATATCCTGATTGAGTTGTCCCAAAATAGTGATAAGTTGATCAACACTTGTTGCATCACTAGCTCCACTATAATTTTTTGATTAAGAGGTAAATCCCTACATAAATTATGTGGGTTGATATCATTTCCATTTCTCACACTGGGCTCATTTCTAGACAATGGAATACACTATATTATTTTATGAATCGCATTACATAATTATAAACTTGTAAAACAGTTAACATAGATTGAATATTTTATGGATATGATCCATAATCATAAAAATGTTTTCTTTGAGGAATTATATACTCCTAAATGCTTCATAAGGGTTTTTAAGAAAAATGAGAATTATCTTATGCATGTCCCCCATGAGATTCGTAACCATGATTGCATCCATGCTAATTTTCAGGCACTAGTTACCATTCGAGTCTAGCTCAAAGTGGTGTTTTTGGTTTTTACTCCTAGGTTCATCTGTGCGAGAGCCGCCTCTACCTTCTAGTATCCAGACATGGATTTATTTCTTGGAAAACTCCTAAAATCTCTACATTACCAATATTCAAGAATGTTATTCTATTCTAATCCTCAAATTCTATCTTAGGGTAATGATCTCTAAATAGAGTTTTTCTAAATCTAGCTTCCACCATTTGTACTAAAATTCCTCTAATACAAACTGTAATGCCCGACCCCTTTTACCCAGATTGGAACATTATTAAAAAAAATTAAATGATCACAAGGGATCAAATCCTGAAAGACCAATCAATTTATTTTCTTTATATGTACTTCATACATTCATAAGTTTTATAATACAACATGAAATAAAAATATCATCAGAATATTTTCCCCTTTTGATAACCCTATATATTTATCCTATCCCTACAGGTCAACCATAAAATACTTCTTCACATCTTGGGAAAAATAATACATGGAAAAGGGTGAGCATAGATGCTCAGTAAGGAAAAAATATAGCAGAAACATTCATATATAAGAACAAAAATTTTATGAAATGTTTAAGACTAAAACAAAATCCTTTTACACAAAAACGTCAGCATAATATGGAAAATAGAAAATCAAATAATTCAATTTACATATTCGCATAGATGTTCTACTAGTTGAATAATCACATGCAATATTGATAGCCACTTTCATAATGATGGAATGCATAAAGCCATACTTCATAACCACATATTCAAGGACTTGTACCAAGACTACAAATAATATTTTGATAAGGAATTATTCCAAGACACTAGTTTGTCTCATGAGACATACCAATTCATCTATGAGCTATATCGGGCTCCACCCATCACTTAATAAGTCCAATAAATTCCTCAAATGAAAAGTTTTAAACATAACATAAACATTTGTATTAAAACTAGAATACAAAATGTCAATAATTAATCCATAAACCATGAATGGTGTAAAAAAACAAATCCCCAATCAAACATATCACAAAACCTTCAATACAATATGGATGTTTTTTGTCATAATTAATCAACATCAAACACGCTTAAAAACCATCAAATGATGATGACATAGGTGAAATTAAAACATTTTCAGAGAAATATCTCTTTCTATTTTGAAATCATTTAAAATATATATAATTATAAAAGAAAAACATTATTTTGAAAATATTCTTATAAGCTTCTATGGGATGTTTTGAAGACAATATAATAATAGAAAATAGCCACACCCACCGTATATGGTAAAAAAAGACATTCTTACATTAATTTTGTCGAAAAGGTCATAAAATACATTCTTTGGAAAAAGAAAGAAAGATTTCTTTAAAAACACTTATGTTCAAATAAGGGTATAAATGAAATTAACCCATCGTATAGTAAATATTATAAATTTTTTGAGTTACATTTTTAGGAAAACACAGATGTGGTTGATAAATAGGTCCCAGTAGAAACATACGTAAAAAAAATCTTAGATAATAAAGAGATTGTAAAATTGACCCTTACATTCAACATTTCCTTGGTCAAGGGTACATTAAACTCTTATATAATAGTTAAATCATTCCTATTAAATTATAAAAGAATTATATACATAAATATTATATCATATATTATCCTCTAATATCTCTTTTTTAAAAATATTTTAGTAGTGTCATTGTTTCGGGTGTTAATTGATACGTTTTACTTTATATGATTCATTATGTAAGACATGTTTGTTATGGAAATGATGTATTTTATTCATATAAAGAATTATATTATGTTAAAAACATTATTTTGAATAATAAAATGAAAATTGTTCTTGAATGATTATGATGGGGAATGAAACTCATCACGTTCATGGAGACGGTAGTGCGTTTGTACGCACAGGCGACAATATCATTACATTGATGGTAAAATCCTATGTAATTCGATGATATATCCTATATAAAGAATCATAAACATTTTATATTAATTATTTATATATGTTATATTCATTATTATACACATGCAAAATAATGATGTGTTTTAATAACAAACTACACCATAACATGGAGGCGATAAATCGTACGTATGCAGGTATGGTGACTTTGTCATTTATAGGACTGATAGAATAATGAACATGGTTGTACCATATTTATAATAACATAAAATTATATATAATTTACTAGAGTTATTATTTAAGAAAGTAAAAAACAAAGAATGAGGATGTGGAAGAAGGAAAGAACATGAACGAGGTGATGCAATATTTACCACTTCTTTGTGTTCATCCTCTTGATTTGATCAAACGGTCTCTTTAGGTTGGCTTTCTGACCAAAGGAATGCCTCTAAAATAAAGGGTGGAAATTCATGAGGATATTTGGGTAGGTGTTGGCATTGAAAAATGGCTTTGGCAGTGTGAAGTTAAGATACGAGAAAGTATCCTTTAAAAGATAGGTGAAGCTCACTTTAGGAACAACTTGAAATAATATTTTATAATAAAATAATTTGCGGTTTATAATTTCTAAAAAATGATTTATTTAAGGGATTAGTTTGGGATGGGATGAAAAACTCTCAACCAATATTTTTTATATAGGTTTAGGTCACCATATTAACCTTATCTTTTAGATTTAACTCTTAGTTAAATAGTTTGTCATTTACCATGTCTCTTTGTATTTTTATATAATATGGTTAAAAAACATAATATAAACATCCAACAGAAACCCAAGTTGTTATTAATTAATATATATAACCTTATATATGTCTTTTAACCTAAATTTAGATTTATAGGAAATTATATCAATTAATAATACAGTATTTGAATTGAAAACTTTTGTCTATCAATTTTGAAACTATTTTGTATTTGTATTTTGTCAAAAACATAACAGCATGGTTACTTAGAAAAAAAATTAATCAACTCTAACAATTCATATTAACCTATAAAATTAGTGGAAATCATCTAATGTCTCAAATTACATTTATTTGGATATTTATAATATCAATTATTTTAATGATTCATTAATAAGGTAATTACTACATCATCATTGTGTCATATATAAATTAAATTATTTAATATCTACAAATTGTATATAAAAGAACATTATGTATGAAATTATTTTGGATTTATAATTAATTTTCATTGTCTAATTTATATTGTGTGTAACCCAATATTAAAAATTGTTTAGTTATTAAACATTGAATTTAACTCTATTAACTCTTATTTAATTAAAATAATAATAAATGTTGTAATCTAATCCATGTAGACCACAGTGGATCATATGTTTTTCCTAAGGTTGTTTTTTGTCGAATTACACTTATTAAAAAGAATTATGACTTGTGATAGGGTAATTATAATATAATTTTACGCATAATTACCCAATTTACTTTTAGTTGTGGTAAATAAAAGTAAAACGTTACTATTCACAAAGAAAATATTTTCATTTTATTGGATCAAATTTTAAATACTGATGTCAACCGTGTCTCTCAGATTTTTTAAATTCAACTCACAGAAGCGGTAAAGTTATGTTTTATGCAAATTTGAAAATTCTCCAAAAAGGTGGGTAAAAGTCAATAAAAAGATAAATAAATTATTACATATCTAAGATTATTATAAAATGAATTCAATGAATTACATTGAACTTATATATGTATTATATATATATTTTTATCTAAAATAAATTTAATTAAAATAAATAATTATTTAAAAAAAAATTTGGTTTTAACCAATAACATAGTGTTTTTCAGTATTCATCAAAAATTGAAAGTATTCAGAAAAATACCAAAAAATTACCCTAAGCTAATTATGATATTCCAAATTCAAAAATTATGTCCATTTTGAAAAATAAAATTTATAAAATTTCAAAAAGTGGGTATTACTATTCATAATGGCAAGTTTGACTGGTCGTGGTGTGTTAGAATCTCGAAGTTGCGTAAAATGAAAGCTATTGAATTATTCAAAGGGAAATGTACCGCATATGTTTTGGGTGTTGTAATTAATAAAGTAAATTATATACCGATTGCTTTTACTCACCTTTATGAAATATAATAATAATATAGTCATTATTACATTGAAGAAACAATTGAGATTCACTATACTATACTGAATGTATTGAAGAATTAGATGACTCATCTAGTAAAGGTACTTTCAAAATTCCAAAAATATAGGTAGCAACCTGGGAGCCCGTTAATGTTATGAATAACTACCCACATCTGTTTAGAAAGAAATAGAAAAGAAATGTTTTTGTTGAAAATTATTGAAGAGGGAATAATGTAACACCTAGAGACATTGCAATTTTTGTCCTTTTAAATAAATTCATTCTCTTTGATATCTTTTGATTCACACATCACTAGGTTTAAAAAAAATTGTCTATTAAAATATTACCAATATAACCAATAGATTATGTTGTTATGTATGTATATTACTAAGTAAATAATCGAAGTTATGTGGTTTATAAATGTATAAAATAATTTAAATTCATAACTATTTATTATAAATACAATAATAATCATTTTAATGTAAAATAATTTTTTTAAAACCCACGTTTTGTAAAAAAAAGAATCGTCCCTTCATAGTAGCTTATTATAAAATTAATTTTAGAAACTTTTAGATTTTTTTTTCTATTCAAACTAAATTTTTAAATCATAATATCAAAATTATCTTGTGGTGAATGTTTTCATTTTTTATGAGAAGTCTCAATTTTTGATGAATAGTTACAAAACAGTGATTTTTATTTGAAAACTACATTTTAATTTATATTATTTAGAAAATTAGATTTTATATTAAAAACGTTTTATGTAAAATATGGTCAATAATAATATAATAAATATAATTCAGTATAATTAAAGCAATTTTATTTTTAATTTTTATATTAACACCATCTAAACTTATGATATTATTTTCTTCGAGACCTTACCTTTTCATCGTGTCTGAGGGTATAATTTCAAATTAGATTATTCCATTTATTCAAATTGAATATGGAATAATGGAAATGAATTTAAAAATAAATAAATTCTATTATCCAATAAGTTAATCATAAATTTTTAGTATAATGAATAATAAAATAAATAAAAATTAATTTCCACATTTAAGGTAGAAACTGATTTACAAGTGGGGAAAACTGAGAAGATAATGGTTAAAAAGGTACTACAAACATGTCCAAACCCACTTTTAAGGACATATTTATACCATATCTCTAATAATGGTGGAGAATCACCCAATTTGTGGGCCTGTAACATGATTAAATTGTGGATTTAATTGATTCCTTTAAAAAATAACATTTCTGTCCCCTCACCCACTTACAGAAGGATACCCCTTATCCTCCCCCCTTATCTCTTCCAAAGAAAATTGTCTGAGAAAACACCTACCAAAACCAATTTCTTACTCTCATGAAAACATTATAGAGCCATTTTTTGAATCATAAATTCATTTTATGTAGGATTTTGGTGAATACCTAATGTTGTCATCCGAAGAAGATGTAAAAAATATTATATGGTCATTTCTATTTCATTTCTATGAACACCTAAATAAAATATTTTTTAAAACAATATTATGTAATAAATTTATTTTCATCCATATAATGATATTTATATAATTTAATTTAATGACATATATCCAACTCATATTCCATCAAATAGGATATTAAATCATCGATCATTTGTATGATGAACTACCACATCACAAACCATTATAACTTGTCTTCCTTAACCATTATTAAATATTGAATATAATGATATATTTAAAAAATTTATTTGATATTTATGATATTATCATTCTTAAATTATTTTAATATCATATATAAATTATTCATTTCTTGTCCCTTTAATATAAAATTACGTCACTCGTGTCTACAGTAGACTACCATCTCGTGGAGCATTATGATTTATTTTTCACATATGTTTTACAGGGATGGTAATAAGAATAAAATTATTGAATATATGTTATATATATATATATAATTATATTTTTTTATAAAAAAATTAATGTATCACCTAATTTATTATATGTTTTTCCATTATGTAAACGATAGTGTTGCTCATGCATAAGTATGACCTACCATATCCATGAAGTGATATGATCAATGAACCACATTAAAATTAAAATAATGTTATAAATATTTTTATAATGAATAAATTATATTTATAACATAAATTAAATTGTGGATATGATATAACATTACAATATATGCAATAATTGTATCATTCATGACCAATTACGCATGAGGAAATGCAACAACTAAAACCCCAATGAATGAAAATACTGATATATTATTAACAAAAGGGGGTGAAATATTATAAAGGGATAATAAAGGATATTATAAATATGTATATGGTTCTTTTATAAATTAATATCACTCATAAATCCATTATACAAGAGGTCAAATAATGTTCAACCGAAATTATTCTTGAGGTAAGGGATTTTCTCTCAATTTCACTTCCTTGATGCATGTTGTAATGTTATGTCTATAATATATTTAATATGTCATATAAAATGCACCTTATTAGTCTAATATCCTGAATATTTAATAAATCATTATATTTAATGTTTTAATTTGAATTATTTCATATAAGTGTACATGAATTAAAAATTACTATGTTGTAAGTAATTTCATAATTCAATTTATTTTTATTGGGTTATATTACTTCTTCGTTATCATTGATATTCATAGATTATGTTGGGGATGGAATTGGAATATCTTATATTCTATTTCAAATTGTTTTAAATGGATTAATATTTCATTCATTGAATAATCCACACTTAAACCTTATCATCATTGTACGGTATTTCATCTCAATTTTCATTTTATTAAGACATATTTTTTAATATTCACCTATTATATTTTATGTGGTGAATTTTATAAACCATTGATGTATTCAACATGAATTCCAATTTATACAAAATGGTTGATGTTTTGTTTCACATTTTTCTTCAAGGCGACATAGATTAAATGTAACCAAATAGGAAAAACTAATGCACAATCTAACATTCTTTTGTGATTGTTTACCTTTTGTTGAAACAATCACATTCTTGTGATTATTATTAATTGGAAATTTTATTTCTATTAAATTCCCACTTTATTGTATAATGAATAGTATTATTTCTTAAACTGTATTTTTTTTACATGAGGTGTTTAATTTGGATTTTATTTGATCAAATGTGTAATAATTGATAAATATATTACCTTACTCACTAATGTTTTTTTATGAGTAGGAATATTGATTCATGACTAATGTGATTATTCGATGTAAGAGTGATTAGTTGTACATAATGCTATTTTGGGTTCCTAGATATAGATAACCCCTCTATGAACCTACTGATCTCAACAGAAAAATTGGTTGGCCAAATCAGAGAGGTTTTTAACCATATGATTTAAAATGAATTTTGAAAAGATTAGACATAGAGGTATCATGATGACTAAGATCATGAAATTTATAATTATGAACATCCATAATTGACAATTTATTTATTTATATTATAAATGTTTTTTCACTATGATATTTCTCTACAAGAATTTTATTCATAGTTTATTCATTAAATGATATATGTATTCAATTTGTTACCATTACATATTGATTATGAATTATATAATTATTATAGTGAAGTTATTGATTAAATGGAATATATGTAAATTTATTTACCCTCTTAGATTGATTATTATTTTTATATTCATAATATATTCATCTATATGTAACCCTTACTAATAATTTGAACTCACCCTTCTTTTTTCCCATTCCCCATGATATGATGAATAAATCCTTGAATAAGTTTCTGGAATTCATATCATTTTATTTTTGATATTTATTTGTTTTATTATTTTTCAAAATATAAAATGGGTAACATGTATGTATATAGTTCCCCAATATAGTTAAATTTATCTATCATTTAGGATTTTACCCCTTTTATCTATGCTAATGTAATAATGACAGACAACCTCCAACCTATGATATTTGAGGTTATAATAATCAATATATATGTATCGATAAATTCTAAGTAAATAAGAACACAATGTTTGGTATAACCATTTCATTCTTTAAAATAGTTATCTTCAAATATTGTTTTTATAGTGAAAACATTAATATTTTTTTAAACTATTAGAAATTCTAGGGGATTAATTTACCATGACTTTTTAATTCATCATAATATAAATAAATTAGGGGGAATTTAAGGGATTTTTCAAAAAAAGTATTTTCTAGTGAATTATAAACAAAAGGGTTTTTATTGAACATTATATTTTTGTTTCAATACATTATAAATTTCCATTATATTTTATAATGTTATAAAATTTAAAAATTTATATTTTTTATTATTATGAAACAAGTAAAATTCATTAGAATCATTTTGTATTTTTAATTTTTTATATAAATAGTTTTATACGTAAAAGGAATTTTTCTAAGATACTAATTTTCATTTTATTTTGGGTTTTTATCAAAAATTAATTTCATACAATTATTGAAATTTAATATTGAATAATGAATTATGTATTTTTAATAATATGATCCAAATTTGATAAAATTTCACTTTAATTTATTTATAATGAATAGTAACAATATTACATTTTTATACCATGGTGAAGGTAATGTGGGTTAATTATGGTTAAAAAATGTGATAGTGATTAAATTTAATTAAAACAAATTTATTTATTTCATTGTATGATTATATATCCTCCATAATAATATATAATTCTAATATATTACATTATTATCCATTTAACATTGATTTTTATGATTATAATATTTAATCAAATGATAACGCGAAAAATGAGACTCTCTTGAATTAAATAAATATATTATTTTCTAATAAGGAAAAAACATAATATTTATTGTTAAAAATTGTTAATTTGAATATGGATGAATTATTTTATCATGTTAATCTTTAAAAAAAATTTCTAATGAAGTAAGTTCGTTAAATATTTATGGAGTGTTGGCATAGTTCTTGTTTAAGTAGTATAAAATTCAAGTTAATTGTTTCTAAAACTCTAAAAATTAATTTTTTTCAATGACTTATAACGTACTATGAATTTAAAATATAAATATAACATATTAGTGATATTTAAAATGTTAATATTAGAAATAAACATTTTATTGTCATTTTTAATGTCAAATTTTGAGAAATGATATTAAAATGAAATCAATATTATTTTATACTAAATAATATTTTATTAAATCGTTTAATAATCATTAAAATATGAAAATTGTAATAAAAATGATATATGGTATATTATGTAATATATTTTTCAATTATGATCCAATTATCACCTTGTAAGTAAATTCAAAACCCTTTAACAATGAAAAATTCATTAGAATGGTTAAAGTTAACATTTTGTAAGTCAAGGTCTTAAAAAAATGTGATAAGTTATATAACTATTAATTAAACAATATATATTTATTATTATGATTATATTAATACCATATCATCCTTTTTTTTTGAATCTGTGTCATTTTGTGACCACATTACACACAGAATTATTTATTTTATTCAATTAAGGGGGGAGGACAAGGGAAAATTAAAGAACAAAAATGCAACAAGGAAGTAACAAAAAATGGAGACTTAGAGACTCCCTATTTGTAATACTGACACCTCATAAGGGGCCCTAAGAAAGAAAATCCGTTAATGTACCTTCTAGACTATCCACAAATTAAAATAAATTTACTATTGGATTCACCTCTTACCAAGGGTGGGTGAGTACAATGTCGTTAGAAATGATGAACTTGAACTTTAGAATTAGATTCATGACTCGACAAAGGATAGAAAAGGTACCTTTTATAGAATTATAGATAATTTTCATGTTTTTTCCATCGAGGGTAATTGGATATTCTGATATTGCATATCACAAGGCTGTTGAGAAAGGCCATAGATCTCGTCGTTAATGAATCTAATGTGCCATAGTATGACTTGAATGAAAATAGAACTGAACTTGTTGTGTCCAAGACCACTTCTCCACCACTCATGCTTACCTGGTTGCATGCCCCATCTATTTTGATCTTAAAACAATGGTTTGGTGTCATCTAGGGAACTTGATGCCCTATTTGTGAAGTTATGGACCAATTATATGTGATTCTTCTTGCATGATATCATCTGAGTGAGGGGGCCTCTTCTTGCAGCTTCAAGAGCCCCAAAAATACCATGGAACGAAATCTATCATTTTCCTTCATATATAGGATTTACGGATGATATATTGAGTGGTGATTATGGTTACCTTAGTTACATAAGAACCATAAGTCCATGACAAGAAGGATTGTTCAGGAAACATCCTCTCAATTGTTAATACTAGAACCCTCACACAACTATTCTGAAAACTCCTCATAAGTACCCAAATTTCCTATTCTGCAAGTGAAAATACCAATTCCCTCTAAATAAAATTCTACAAATCACTTTGGAATAATATTTTTGACATGGTTTTTACCATAGAGGTAGTGAAATAAGTACATTTTTATTGGAGGATAACACACATAACATTCACTACATCATCTGTTGGAATCAATTGATTTCTTATCCTCAATAGTATGAAATATTAATTAGATGAAATATGAATAACCTAGAGAATAATACCCCATATACCACTAATATGTTTCATGAAGACCAACTTATTGTACTACTTGTAGTAAAATTACCTGAGGATGAGGCTGTGAATACGTAGTGGTCTACAAAATCATCCATATGTATTCTTCTGAATTCCCTTTCCTGGGATTGGTTTACGATTTTCTAGGACAATTATTTAAAAGAGTATTCTAATTTAATGGTAATGGAATGAACTAGGAATAATGGATTCCCTAATATTCCATCTACCAAATCTCACTCCCATAAGTTGATACCCCTACAACAATTAATCCACCGATAAATATTATGAAACGAAAGAATATGGGGTTGAATAGTATTATAGAGGGGTAAATATTTTACAAATTTATCCCTTTGTATGTACCCATAATTTCCCCAATAGAATGCTCTTCATAGAGACCAACCCTCATCGACTTCCGAAGAATGTTTTTCCTAAAAAAATACATTGCCTCCCCCGTATTTATTTTTTTGATGCCACCATGCTCCTCTGTTTTAGCTAGCTTACTCCAGGAGGCCCAGTGGATTTTTTCTCTCCCCATGGGAGTATATAATGAAGACATTTATAATTTTCTCCATTCCATTTATAACTGAATTCATAAACTTATGAACAAATAATATATGCATTGTAATTGGGGAAAGTGCATAATTAACAAGTGTGATCCTTCCATCAAATGAGAGGAAATGAATTTTTCAATTCTATATATAGTTTCTTATAATGTTAGATAGTCTAAAAAAGATATTTATACACGCATTAACATGTGAAATGGTATATATTATGTAATCCATTGGGAATATATTATTGAAAATTCCCAAAAAGGACCAAATGGTGTGTTTACTCCAATCCGAATAAGATGAAGGGATGAAAAAATATTGCTTGTATTGATTGATAAATTGTCCACTACAATTATATTACTCCCACATAATTTATATAAAATTACTAACTTAATATATGTGGCCATTGATAAATATAAATAATTCATATACACAGAGAAGATTAGATACTCTGGAGAAATGATCCCCATAATTGTAATGGATTAAAATTCTTTTTTGCACACTTGTTGCCACATATCTGCTGAGAGAATCTTGGGATAAAAACTATTTATGGTGATAAGAGGTTACCATTTGTGAGTCCCCTCACAAATTTTATGAATCCACACTACTTACCCACAAACACAATATGGAAATAGGGAGATCTATAGTAATGAAAAATATAGTAAATTGCCCATTTTGAGTATCCCATGCATCTAATAATGCATATGAAGAAGCTATAATCATGAAAATCATATTAATTTTCTGTATCAATCTTAATGAAAATGTTGGATCCCAAAACATTTATATTTATCTCTCCCATCATCTCCTAGGAGATACCAATTTATCCTTGTATGGACCGTACATAAATAAAAGCATGCCACTCCTTTGATGTCCATCTGTGTATAAATTGATAAATGAATATATTAATTATGGAATACAAGAGATTGTATGAAAAGATTTACATTATGATAGGTTAAAATTGATTAATTTAATATGGGGATTTCATCTTGGGAACGAATATCATAGTAGTGTCATAAGAAACTCTAGGCAGCACCCCTCTATGGAAGAATTCATATATACCATTGACTAGATCATACATAATAATGTACCTAGGAAAAATGTAGAAGGGCCACATGAACCTATCAGGTCATGGTGAATTTTACATATTAAGGGACGTTACCTCATCACAGACTTAAATATCTTATATAGAGACCCAAAAAATGAAATATTGGCCATTCGATGGTTCTGTCTGGATTGAATCAAAAATGCCTGCTTGGCCATCTAATTGATCATTATGCATGTTGGAGAAATGATCACACAATGTGGAAGAAAATTGAACATGTACCTTCCTAAAAATAACCGCAATGTCACTGGTATGTGATCCATATTCCAACTAGATATTTGGAACTATATTATATCATTTTTATTTCATGAAGGCCTGGATGAAGACAGTATTCTGGTCACCTTCTCAAAGCAATGTAACATGGGATATCTCTTTGAGGCATCTCTCCTACAAAATAAATCATTCAATGTGTTTTGCTTCATGGTATAATTAGAAACCAGTGTACCCTCATACTAAGAGTCCTCCAACCTAGTTTCTGCACCTTCAACATCCCTCGTGATATTATTCAATCTCGGTTTCATCAAGGAAGTAGAGGGAACCCATTCCATACGTGTTTGATTCAGTTTGTGAAACTTGATGTTAAAGAGAATCCAATACCCCCTATATTTGGACATAACATTAGAGTCAAACTATTTTGAGGATGTTTTCATATAGTAACCATATATTGAAGAACTATAATTGGCACTATTTGGAGACACTAGATTTGAGGTGAATGGGTATTGGAGAATGCTCTGGGAGATCCTAAACTAAGTGGTGAAATTTAGTATCTAAAAATAAAGAAATTGATTTATGTTTACCAAAAACGATTTCTAAACTAGAGTATTTATTCCAGTGGCCTCTCTGGTTTTTACCCTGGGTAAACATGCCATTAGTGAATCACATGTCATGATGTCCCTCATGAGCTACAAACGTTGCAAAAGAATCATTATCACCATAAGATAGGGAGATTCCAACCTTATTCCTAAAGGCTCCAATAATAATGATTAATTATCCCCCAACCATCCAGGGAACATCACTCATATTAATGGATATGAGGTAGATCCATATTTTATTCCAGATCCGGGATTCACACATCGCACAAATAGATGATAAAAAACACCAATGTTTTCCAACTTCTTCATTAACTGATAAATGTTGTCTTGTGGACATTAATTTCTCCACCGAGAATTATGACCTATAAAAAATACATATATGATGATTTATTGGATCCCTATGCATGAATGAACTCATAAAAATCATTTTAGAAATCCTGCTAATTCTATTGGGGCTTTTCATCAGTTCAAGAGTAACCAAAATGGGTACTGAGTGCTTGGACATCTCATGCGAGAGGAAGTTTGTTTTAAAATGGTTATTAAGGCAAAAAAACCATATTATCAAAAATATAACTAAAAAATGGATCACCTAGTACTGGAACCTAGTATATTAGACGATTGATATTTCTCACTAGAATATACATGCATTTTGATGCACTGAGAACATGTACAATTCTCATAAGTGGGGGAGTTGTGCATAGAGGAATTCCATGTATCTAGAAATGAAGATTTCAAGGAGCTATTAGAATATCATTGGGTATTACTACTATGGTTGGGACTATCAAGAATATTTGATAACAAGTTGGTGATATTGGATAATCGAAAATGGGTGGCTGATTGATCCTATGAACAAATGAATGGAGAAACTGATCGGGAGTCACAATTAGAAATATCCTTTCATTTTGATATCTGTTCAGTCCTATCGATTGGGATTGGAAAGAAGGGGGTTAAAAGGAGAAGGTTAAGGAAGGTGAGGGATAAAGAGGACATGGTCCATGCATGGGGTGATTGATTATAACAGGGAGATAGAATGTAAGAGGTAAATTGAGAAAAGATAGTTCCTGAATGCTAATAGGGTTAAGCTCAAGTTAAGGGATGAGGGCTATGAATGGTGGGTTGCTCCAAGACTAGTTGAAGAGGGATGGGTGGATGTGAATTAATCCTTGACTGGACCATTATGTTGAAATGAACTATATCAAGGATATATATTGATCAATCATGATCAGGGACCAAAATATGATAATCTGATCTGGGATGATCCTTTATTCTGCTTGACCCTTGGCGGGAGCGACGAATTCTCCACTCTGACAAGGAGTGGCTAAAGAAGTGAAAAAAACTGTAGAAATGATGTGTGGTGGTGTAAAAGAGGGTATGAATCCATTCAAGTCCACATTCATTCTGGCGAAACATATAATATAGTGGGGGTGGGGGAGACATCCTTCTATGATATTTAAATATTATACTATAATATATCCTTAATTTTTCAAAATGAAATTAATGATATTTTATAAAATAAATTATTATTTTATATAAAATCATAAAAATACGATATATTATCCAATATAATTTATTTTTATGGACAATATCAACCATGTACCATTTTTTGGTCATATATCCTTTTATTGTGATATTCTTAACCCATGAATAATAAAAAATATTGATTTCTTTGTAGTTTCCTAAAGGGTAAATGATGGTAAAAAAGATATATCAGTGAAAATGTAACATAAAATATTCCAAATTTTATTTTATTTTAATAATTTGACTTCAAATAATCTTATATTAATTATACATTAATTTTGTTCTATTTTATTATGAAGATTTATTTATATATATTTAATAATTTATGTACTTCCATGAGTTCCCTTCCCATCACTAATGAAAATGGATCCTCTATTCCTATATTATTTGCAATGTTTGAGACTTATATAATTTAAAATACCTAAAACATACCTTAATAGAATCCTTAAATACATCATAATACTTCAATAAATGTCCAAATTGTTTCCTTTTAATGTTTACAATGTAATCCAAAAGAGATCCCTCAACAAAGTGGTATAACTCTTAACATATCATTTTAAATTTTATTTCATACTATCCATAATATATCTATATTGTATCCATTAAAAAATAATAAATTTTTAATAAAAACATGTTTAATTGTGATTTTGAAAATTATAAACCCATTTTCCACATTATTGCCATCTTTTAGAAAATTATAACACTGCTTGTTAATATGTCTTGACTACCACCTCTGCAAACTGATGTGTTTCATTTTTCACATACACTGTACATGGATGGTAATATGAAAAACATTATTGAATATATATGAATAATATTATATAATAATTATATTTTTATTTTTAATTATTATTTACATTTTTTTCATTCCATCCATCGAAAATTTAAAATAGTGTTTTAATATATTTCTGTTCTACCTTACTTATGAATGGTGTAATTAATTTTTCTATTTATAACATTTATGGATGACTCTAAATATATAAATATACAATGAACATATAGTATAATTTTTTCATTTTTTATCATTTTGTAATGATGGAAGAATGATCAATTTAAAATGACCCGAACTACTGAAGCAACATTCTCATGAAAAACAAAACAGTTTACACCCATACTTAATGATTTCAATAAGGGATTCTTAGTAAATAATACATGATATAATTTAAGTAGATCATATGTTATATTATATGTATGTAAAATATTTAGTTATATATTTATATAAATTTAAATGTATTAATAATTATTTTATGAGCATTAAAAAATCAATGTGGAGGTATGAGATACTCATCTCTCTTTTATTTCTGTGAGACACATGCCATTTAGACCATGTGTTTATTTTACGTGGTATATATGTATACCACGAATTTATATTGTTATTCCTCCCAATATAATTATTTTTAGTTACATATCCACATATGTTACACCCTTTAAAGAGGTTTTGATTTTAAATTTAACAAATTTGTTAAAGATTTATATTTAAATCTCTTTTTTTATCGAGATTATTTGTGTATGAATTTCCATTTAGGAAATTTAGATGTTATTTTTCTAATAATTATTTTTATTTTCTATTTTTTCAATTTATTTCAAATAAATAATTTATTTTTATTCTTTTTTAATCACATTAATTATTCAAAACACTAAAATATTTTTTTTGAGAAGACTGCATTATTTCACTATTAGACCAAAAATCCTTTTTCTTCGATATCAGAAATTTCTTAAAAAGTTATTTTTTTTTGAATTATTATATGATGTATTAAATAAAGTTTTACAGAATATTAAGTTTATAAAAAAATTGAAAGTAATTTACTTGTTATTTTCTGAATGGTGTAATTTTTAATTTTAGGAAATATTTGAAAGGAATATATGTTTTAACATATATGACATGAATGAAATTGTCCATATTAATTACCATTAAATGTTTAGAAGAACCAATATATAATTATATGGTTATTTTAATAGAAATTATAATCCTTAATATAGAGTAAATTTTTAGATTGTAAATAATTTACTTCAAAGAGAAAGGATTATTTTCATCCATAAATATTCTAGTTCTCCTTTAATGGAATTTCTCATTAATGATGCCATATATTTATGTTACATATGATTTATTGGGGATATGATCCAATGAAAACATATTTTTTCTTTTAATCTATTTTTTATAGTAATTATAGTGAAAAATAAATGAATCCCATTTCATCTATGGTCTATGTTATTATTAATGTTTTTATGATCTTTTAGAATATATATATAATAGATTTTTATTTATGTAATGGGAGGTACAATAATTATATATTCGTCTAATTAATTGGGTAATGATTAATATTTTATGAGAACAAAGGTGCACGAGAGATTATCAAAATCCCAAAATTGGGTAGACGAGAGTTTATCCCTACACTGAAGGATGGTAAACATGAGATTATCCCAAAACCAAATATTGTACAAAGGCTATTAAACACAGTCAAACAAGTTATGAATGAGTTGGTTGGTATCCTTGATGAAATATTTTTATGATTATTATTATCACACACTTTTCTCACTCTTTTTTGAAATGATATTATAATATTATTTTGTTCTCATGGTTCTTATTCATTTATCTTTTTATAATCCATATCTTAGGAACTACGTAGATTTATTCCAGGAATCATGTTTGTGATCTATGACTTATAGGGTATAATTTTATAATTTTAATCTCATGTAATCATACCCTTATAATCATGTTATTTTTATATTATCATTGATATCTCCCTTGTATACCCTCATTAATAATCTGATCCCAACCTTTATTTTATCCATTCATGAGGTTATGAGGAAATTATTTAAGTAGTTTATGCCTATAAAGAGTAAAAATTAAGAAGATATTTATGGGATGCATTGATGATCATAAATTAATGAAGAACATAATGCATCTTGTCCCAAAATTAACTATCTATTTATGGCCCTTTCTATGTATTTGTATAAATTAATGAATAATCAACTATTATGATATAATATCAAATTATAAAATATATGTGTCATTATAAATAAAATATTGGGATTTGAGTTTGGTATTAAGGTAAAGTATCAAATATAGTTAAGCCTATTCATAGGATAGCTTCATTGAATATCCCATTGAAATTTATCATCGTTCTATAACATACAGCGTCCCCTAAATCTTATAAAACAAATGACATAATGATACTATACTTCAACCATATTAACATATATGGGTATGTCATGAAATATAGTATGCATGTTCTCAGTGTTAGTATTTCTAAGGTCACACTATCATTTCATAGTCTAAAAATGACGATAAACATCATCGATCTAATTGAACTGGTATATAAATATATATAAACATAGATGAATATATATATATATATATATGGAAAATTTGTTAATGATGATCAATAAACATCCTAAATAAGGATAAAATACTATTTAGAAACTAGGAGATGAAAAAATGAGAGAGCTAAAAAATGTGTCCTCCTAGAGAGGGGAATTTGAATAAATAAAATCTCTATATGAGGGGATAGAGCTCAGGTCCACCATGGTGCCAATAAGGGTTTTTATATTGACCATGTAATGAATAAATTTTACGACATCCATAGTTTCAATATCAATCCACACAAAATATTTTCATCTTTTTTCTATCTTTTTTTCGGAGTTAGAATGTGACAGTACTATAGAGGATCTATATCAGTATTCGAAGGTGGGTGTAAGTGGGATGAACCTAAATATCTAAAATGCGGGATTTCTATCCATAGACTCTTGAAATATCCTAATGGTTTAGGTAGTCTTTCCTATCAATTAATTGGGGTCATAGCCCTTTTCTAGTGTTGTGATGTTCTGGGTTTCTCTAATGGTCTACATTCCATATAGAATAAAAGGTTCATTAAAACTCAATGTACTCATGGGAATTCTATGATGGAATTATTTATCTTCATATTTAATAAATATTAAATGAATTTGAGAATTATTTTGTGATTTGTTTGGATTCCCAGTAATGTTGTTGGGACCCAAGATGTGGGTTTTCCCTTCTGGGCATTTGTCCAGAAAATTTTTTCTGGTGTGAATGCTTAAAGTATCCACATGTATGAGGCCCTTGTAAATGTAATATTACTGGAATATTATCTCACCACCATTTATGCATTATTTAAGTAATTAACCAATAGTTACTATTTTATCATTTATTATTTACTCATATTAAAAAATTATTGATGTTTTTAAACCAATTAGGGTGTGGTAATTTCATGTTTTCATGAGTTAGTAGTAATTATTCACCACCCAACCATATTTTGAAGTAGAGTAGGCATTTCCTGTTTCTACATGATATGATGGTGATAATTCCACTATATTAGATATTGAGTAGGACCCAGGATCCCCAAATACACATGAAGGGATGACCAAAAACTAAGATCTTAATCCCGTACTTATACTAATAAAACATCGTGTTCTAAGTTTTTATTCTATATTGGAGTCTACAAATATAGAAAAACCTATATATACTATTCATGTAGATCCCAAATTAATGTCCTCTAGAATACGAATAAAAAAATTGGTTGGGTGTAGTGAAGTACAATACGGTAATATAGGCATGAGTGTGAATGAAATTGTTGGGCTACATTACCTAACAACCACTTGGTAATATGAGAATATAGATAGTAAAACATCTCCATTATATAGTAATATTTAGATATGGTGGGGTAATCTATCATTTCCTCATGACATAAACAATGACATCATGGTCAAGATATATAAAATGGTGTAATGTTCCTTCAAATTCTGAGGGGCGATTTTTTCTTATATTACGGGGTCTCCATAATATATCCACCATTAAATCATTCGTTAAATAAGAATTACTAGCTTGATATTTCATACCTTTTAAGGGAGGAAGAGTTTGGTCACCTGTGGGATCAACTAGTTATTTATAAAGTGTATTTATCTCGTGTTACCTTGTATGTTGGAATGAAATGTCTCATTAGAGAAATATATATATTCATTCATATGGGGAGTTTCCTAAAGTGATGTATGAAATATAGGGTGAAATCATGGAAACTTTAGGATTTCAAATCATCAGGATAGATGTTGGGTGATCTTTAGTGTAAAATAGATCATGATAAACCACATCCCTGTTTATACATGATTATATTCTCTACACTATGTATCATCATCATTTATTTTCAATGTAAATAAAATATTTATATATTGGTCTCTTAGAGTATACAATATTGCATCATAATCACTCAAATTAATCAATCAATTAGAACTTTTAATCCGACACAATTCATTTTATATTTTAAAAATTAAATATAATTAATGATTGTTCATATTAACAGAGAGTTAACAAAAGGGAATGTATTATTAGACAAAAACTAAACCGATTATGATTGTGAGAACCAATTTATTCTAATTAAGAAATCATTTATTCAATATAATAAATTGGTTCATAGAGTAATGTATATTATGACATTGACTATTTGAATCTATGGATGAATAGGTATATATGTTACATGTTTCTATTTTGCGATAATAAGAAATGTTATTCTATAATTGTATTGTATGAAATTGGGTAATCACTTTTGAGGATGAAAATTTTCCTTGTATGAATCATGGGTTCCAATAAATTATTACCAATTAAATCCCCTCTAGGATGTTTTTCTTAGATGGGAGGTGGGCCATGAATGCGGTACAATATCCATAACAAAATACATTAGTAAGTATATATAAAAATGAAGGGTCATTATAGTTAAAATTTAGGAATGTTATTTGTGATTATAATTGCGGGGTAGCAGCCCATATAAAGAACAATCATTCTTAGGATTTCACCCATGTGGGTTGGGAATATTAAAAGCATTCATGAAATATTAAGATTCCATGATTATTATTAATTTTTTATTTAGATGAACTTCCCCAACCCATAGAGGCATGTTATTGCGTTTGGTTTGTGTTATAAAGGCTTCATGAATAATATAAAACTATATAGTTTAAGATCATATTATTTTTACTAGTGGTACCTAATTTTATAAGTTATTTTATTCCAGAAAAAACCGGGATTGAATTTTATGGTTTTGTAGATTAAGTTACAAGGGTACTGCAATTTATCATTATATAGTGTATACCATATGGCTTCTTCAAGATTATGGTCATATATGAATGTACATATGGGGGTTGTTCTTAGTTAAATTTTAATGATCTTAGATCCTAGTGTTGGCATCCAATATAATATAATAGATAATATAATGTAATTATATTTTATTTTATGTTCAAATGTATTATATGGAAATATTTGTATTATAGATTATATATTTACAGGGGCTGTGTAAAATTATTGTGAATGTGGATCCAAATAATAATACAATAATACTTATGGGGTGATGAACATTGATTATGGTTATGAAGAATATATGATTTATCTAGATATTATGGAAATGTATCACAGAGTTTATTCATAGCCAATAACATCATCTCAGGGTGAGATTAGTAATATAAATATAATGGATGAGCACTGAAAAAAGAAAAATAAGGGGTTATAAGTGATCAGATGCATAGACTATGATATGAGATATAACCATCACATGAAATTAATTAATATTAGTATCATTCCACGCATTTTTCTTTGAAAATATAGCAAACATAATCTACATTTCATGAAAAATGGTACAAAATTAATTACCTCCTTAGGGAAAATATCATGACCCATACATAATATCAAATGGTTAATTTCTCCTCACTTAGTGTCCATATGGGTATAGAGATGGTGTTTTAGATAGATACAGGTTTTGGAAACTGGGTTTCAATACATATCATATAATTTAAATTTTTCTTTTTTTAATACTATTATAATAAATTGGTTGTAAATTTACAAATTAACATCTTATTATTCTATTAGGGTTACTTTGTTGTATTTTTTTTAATTAGATGGGTTTTGGGTGAATTTTTATATAATGTATAAGTTCTATATTATTATAATATAATTTCATATTAGGTAAGAATTAATTTAGGATGTTTTTAAATATTATATGAATATTTTATTGGATCTAATACTATGTCTTCACAAAACCCTTACTATTGAATCAAATATTGGTACACCATTTTAAGATATAATAATTTTTCTAATGGTTTATTCTAAAATAGACCTCTCATACCTATTTAAATACAACCCCATTTATCCAAAATTTATAATCCCATTTGAAAAAGTATATTCTAAAAATATCTCCCCCTAATAATTTATCCCATGTCCAAGAGGTGATGGTCCCCCCAAAAGTGAAATCTTTGATGTCTTAATGTTTGATCCAAAGAATGATGTTTATTAAAATTGTAGTTGTGTTAACTTGAATCAATCAACTTATTTCTTTGTATAAATATTATAAATCACATAATAGAATAATTTTATAGTTCCATAAATATCATATGTATAGTAAAATGTTATTATAAAAGTGGATTATCTATTTTACTTCTCTATCCCCCTATCCTTGGTATTAAATTAAATCATTTCCAGCATTATGGTCTCTTCACCATCTCCCTGTATGTCATATTTCATTTATCATAACCGCATTACATGGATTGTTTCATAAATTTATTAACTTAATAAATAAGATATTTATAAAAATATTAGTATTATAGAATTATAAATAATTTTTTTATAAATTATTATTAATAATAGTTTTTACTGTAATTATAAAAAACTAAAATAAGAATACCTGGATAACCTTTTCTGTTAAAAAAATATTTTATATTACCCGTTTAATCATATACAATAAATTATCGTGTTTTGGGATTTGTGAAATTTCTTTCACATTTTTAATGTTTTGAGTTTGGTGGGTAGGGAAAAAAATTTCATAATCAATTTAAGTAAATTCCATGTTTTCCATTTACCCAAATCCATTATTTTAGATTAGTAATTATGGTTGGAACGTGTCTCCGGTGTTCAATTGTGTTTTGGGTCCATCAAAGGATGAAAACCCATGATTACAGGGTGTGTAGATGGGGGTGCATGATTTATATAATACTGTGGCCTCCCTGGATAAATTGTGTGGCCCTGTGTCACGACCCGTCCTCGGGGCCCGTGCCGTGACTACCCCAAGCCCGCCTTCCATAGGCCAGGGGCTGGCGACTAGCACCAAGGCGCAAAATCCCAGTAAACAGGGAAGGCATTGCCTTTATAAGTAACAACCACACAGAGTCAGCAAGCGGAAAGTAAAGTGCAGAAAAGAAAAGGGGCCGGAAATACAAGCCCAACTGTAAAGTACAACTGAAAAGTAAAGTACAGCAACTGAAGAAAAGACGGCGGCCTCGTGTCGTCCACTGGCAATCCCACCTGAAGGGTGGGTACAGATAGCCTCCAAGCTCCTCGGGTCCCACGTCCGCTCCGAGTACGTCCCGCCCAGTGGTCCACCTCCAGGTACCGTCCTGCTCCACGCCCAACCGTGATCAGCGCTGTCCGTCGTCTGCAACCAACACAACAAGGTGCGGGCATAGCCCGTGCAGGGGTGAGTACAACTACTCAGTAAGGACCCCGAGACCCCCGAAGGTCTCCCGAAATCCACAAAGGATATAGCACAAAGAAAGATGCAATCACGAAGTAACATCTGACTCGACTTAGGTATATGCCCATATATATACCTAAGTCCCCAAATCTAGCTCTGCTCACGAGCTCAAGAACAACTCAATCCACAAAGGAAAGCAAGACTCAAATCCACAAGGAGAGTAAATAGTAAATCCACAAAGGATGGTTCAACACAATCCTCAAAGGAGAGTAACATAAGATTCAGCTCAACCAGGTATACTTTTTCAGATGACGTCAAAGATGATCACTGATCCATCTAAGTCGTCGGACCCACGAAGGATCGATAGGTACTAACCCCCGCAGAAGACCCACACAGGATCGGGCTCACACAGAACCTGTAGGCAGTGGCTCACACAGAACCGGTAGGCAGTGGCTCACACAGAACCGGTAGTAGGACCCACATAGGATCGGGCACTGATCCGCGTAGGATCGCTGAGTGCAGTAGTCGACGCAGTCCACTGAGGATCTCTGCACAGTCGTCGCCGCAGTCCACGAAGGATCTCTGCTCTGCCGTCGTCGCAGTCCACGGAGGATCTCTGCTCTGCCGTCGTCGCAGTCCACGGAGGATCTCTGCTCTGCCGTCGTCGCAGTCCACGGAGGATCTCTGCTCTGTCGTCGAGGTCACAGCCAGCGCTAGGGTTCCCGCACAAAGCGAGCTCGTTTAGGAGGGTCCGCTCCACGAGCCGAGGGGCTGATACATCAACTGACACGTAGTCCGAAGTTGATGTATCCAAAAGTTCCGTATCGACAACAGGATCTCAACGCGACAGACGGCGCGTCAATCGGACGCCCGGTCTGAGAGTTATTGGCATTTTCGTCCCAGGGGCCCGGTTGGTTTTTAGGGAAAAACCAACCCGACCGTACTCCGCCTGTATCCGATCCTCGGGCGGAGTATGCCAAAAGTTCCGTCTCACTTAGAGAAAACTACCACAGCTGACGGTACGTCGTTCGGACGTCCGTAGCCCAAGTTATGAGCGTTTCCGCTCCGAGGGCCCGGTTGGTTTCGTGTACGAACCAACCCGGCCGAACCCAAGGTCTTCCGAAACCTTGAGTATAATATACCGAAACGACCGTCTCGATCCAAGGATCGAGTAGCCGCTGACGGTTCGTCAATCGGAGGTCCCAGGCCCAAGATATGGGTGATGGACCGAAGAGGGCCCGAAATGGGGGTTCCGGGTCCGGGGCGACCCGGCCCGAACCGGCTCGGCCGGGTCCGGTCCGGCCTGGGCGCGGCCCGGCCGACCGGACCGAGCCGGCTCGGCTTCGGCCGAGCGGCCGAAGGGGCTGCCGCCGCGGGTCAACCCCGCGGCTTTGAGGGAAACGCGGCCCCCGCGGGGGGCCGCCTGTCACGCGGACGCGGCCGGGCCGCCGCGTCCGTCCCGGTTCCGCGCGGCCGCGGAACCGGCCGCCGTTGCCGCCGCGGCTGAAGCCGCGGTGGGCTTCCTCCTCGGCGGCGCGCCGGGCGCCGCCGCCTCCGGTGGCCCGATTTCTTTCCCGTCTGCGCCGTTGCTCCTCCCGGGGGCCGATCTTCACTGCGGGATCGACGGATTGCCTCTGCCGCACGGTTTGTCGTCGTCCGCCATATCCGCACAACAAGGAGATCGGCGGAGGGTTGTCGGGTCTTGTTCGTTAGACCCGCAACCTCCGCGTTAGTCTTAAATCACGGGAGGAATAATCAACAACAATTTTTAAATAGATTAAAATTGTCGGAGATCATGTTCTTCACTTAAAAAGAATAAGCACGGGGAAAAAGAATCACAATCAAATCCCTACCTTGATGATCGTCGAGCGCGGGCGTTCTTCGCGGAAGAGATCGATCGTCGCGTCGTCGCGGGAAGGTGTCGCGTCGTCGCGGAAACCGGCGTTGAGCCGGCGAGCTCAACAAATCAAGAACAACAGATTTAAATTATTAATATTTAAATCTGTGTTTCGTTTAAAACCAAAGAAAAGAACTTGAGAGGAAATCCGAAATCACTCACCTCGAATGGTCGGTGATCGGAGATCGGAGATCGGAAGAACGTCTCGGGCGAAAGCGTCGTCGACTTCCGGGTTCGGCGTTCTTCGCGTTCTTCGCGTTCTTCGCGTTCTTCGCGTTCTTCGCGGAGAGGGTGGAGGAACGAAGATTCTCTCAAATCCTTTCCAAGGATTTTTATGTTGGTCTTATTTTATAGACATGCCAACACGAAACCGGTTAAGAAACGATCCATCAATTCGTTGAATTAATTCAACGAAAGAAACGACCCATTTAATTCACGAAGAAACAGTCCATTTAATTCACGAAATAAACCGCCCAATTAAATGGTCTGTTAAGAATTAAAGAAAACGCGTCGGTTGACTTTTCAGTTATTTTGACGGGTTTTCGCGGGTGCGTTACTTAACGAAAGAAACGGCGGGGCTCGTGCGGGCCCCACCGCACAAATATCCTACCAAGGGGGTAGGATATTTCTTGATATCATCCTATCCAGTTCAACTCAGTTCAAGCCGTCTTAAAGTGACTTCAAGTGGCTTCCAAGCAGCTTAAGTGAAATAAAATAAAGTTGTCGCACAAACTTTATTTTATTTCTGACTTAAAGCCGCAAAATCTAAAAACCACGTCTGAGCAAACGCAACTCCGGAAGAGGCGTTTCTAAGCAAATACCGGCGCTGCGATTTCATCGGTGCCCTCAGAATTCGATTCCGGGCACCGGTTCAAAAGATAGAAAAACCCGCTCGTCCGTTCACTGAACGTACCCGAGCCAAACTTCGGAAATTGATTCCGGGCACACCGGGCCTCGGAATCAGGTGCCGTCTGAAGCTGCGCTCTTGTAAAATTCCAAAGAAAATTAAGAAAAAAATTTCCTTGAAATTTGCGGGTCTTTACATTACTCCCACCTCAGGGCTTTACGTCCCCGTAAAGATACATCAAAAACTAGGGAAACAAATGGGGGTACTGAGCACGCATCTGAGCCTCCCGCTCCCAAGTGCTCTCCTGGAGGTTCCCGTGCTGCCACCTGACGCGCACAAGAGGAATCGACCGCCCACGTAGGACCCGCTCCTGTCGATCCTCGATCTCCACTGGAACCTCCGCAAAAGTCGCCCCATCGTCCACGTCCAGCTCCCCAAAGTCGATGATGTGCGTCGGGTCGTGCACGTATCTCCTCAGCTGAGACACGTGGAAGACGTCGTGCACCCGGTGCAACTGAGGTGGTAGAGCCAGGCGATAAGCCACCTCTCCTATCCTGCTGAGGACCTGGAAAGGCCCGATGAAGCGTGGAGACAACTTGCCGCCTCGGCCAAATCTCCGTAAACCACGTCGAGGTGAGACACGCAAAAAGACGTGGTCGCCATCCTCAAACTCTAGTGGCCTCCGCCTCCTGTCAGCATATGACTTCTGCCGGCTCTGAGCTGTCCTCATCCTCTCCTGGATGATCTGGACCTTCTCTGTCGTGGCTCGGACCATCTCTGGTCCCACGAGTGCTGACTCCCCAGGGTCTGTCCAGCACAACGGTGATCTTCAGGGTCTGCCGTACAACGCCTCGTATGGTGCCATCCCGATGGTGGAGTGGTAGCTGTTGTTGTACGCAAACTCCACCAAGGGTAGGTGGTCCTCCCAGCTGCGACCAAAGTCGAGAACACATGCACGGAGCATGTCCTCGAGTGTCTGTATGGTCCTCTCCGTCTGACCATCCGTCTGAGGGTGGAAGGCTGTGCTCAGATGGAGCCGCGTCCCGAACGCCTCCTGCAACCCCTTCCAAAGCCGGGAAGTGAAACGAGCATCTCGATCGGAGACGATAGATGATGGCACACCGTGAAGCCGTACGATCTCCTGGACGTAAAGACGTCCCAAGCTCTCCACTGAGCCCTGCTCTCTGATGGGTAAGAAGTGTGCCGACTTGGTGAGTCGGTCGACAATCACCAAAATGGAGTCGTGACCTCTGGAAGTACGTGGAAGTCCAGTCACGAAGTCCATAGATATGCCGTCCCACTTCCACTCCGGGACCTCCAAGGGCTGTACCAAGCCTGCTGGTACCTGGTGCTCTGCCTTCACCTGCTGGCAGGTGAGGCATCGTGAAACGAACTCTGCCACAGCTTTCTTCATGCCCGGCCACCAGTGCTGTCGCCTGAGATCCTGGTACATCTTCGCCACTCCGGGATGTACCGCCAAGGGAGAAGTGTGAAACTCTCTCAGCACCTCCTCTCGTAAAGCAACTGGTACGAAGGTACGCCCTCTGAAAAGGATGTCGTGCTCTGCTCCAAGGGAGAAACCATCAGGCGCCTGACCTGAGGATATCAGTGCACGCCGGGTCTCACAGTCAGCGTCCCCACGCTGAGCCTCTCTGACCCGCTGTAGAAGTGGAGGAGAGACTGTGAGAGACTGAAGAAAGGCTGTTCCGTCTCTATCCACGAAGGATATCTGCAAGGAGGCTAGCTGCTCCGTCGCCTCCTCAAGTAGCTGAATGCCCGTCCTCCTGCTGAGGGCATCGGCTACCACGTTCCCCTTCCCAGGAGTATAGACTATCTCAAAGTCATAGTCCTGGAGGAACTCGAGCCATCTCCGCTGTCTCAGGTTCAGGTCCTTCTGAGAGAAGATATACCTGAGACTCTGGTGGTCAGAAAAGACTGTGAAGCGCTCGCCCATCAGATAGTGCCGCCAAGTCTTCAGAGCGAAGACCACTGCTGCTAACTCCAGGTCATGAGTGGCGTAGTTCTGCTCATGCGGCCTCAACTGACGTGATCCGTAGGCGATCACGGCCCGCTCCTGCATCAGGACGCACCCGAGTCCAGTCCCTGATGCGTCGCAGTAAACTACGTACCCAACTCCCTCCTCAGGCAACCTCAAGATAGGTGCGCTGGTCAATCTCTGTCTCAGCTCCTGGAAGCTCTGCTGACATCTGTCTGACCACACGAAGGGTTTCCCCTTCTTCGTCAAGGCTGAGAGTGGTGCTGCAACTCTGGAGAAGTCTGGCACGAATCTCCGATAGTATCCCGCTAGGCCCAAGAAGCTCCGCACCTCTGTCACGCTCTTGGGTGGCTCCCAAGCTAGCACTGCCTCGATCTTCGCGGGATCCACTGCAACTCCCGCCTCAGAAATGACGTGCCCCAAGAAATGGACCTCACGTAACCAGAACTGTCATTTTGAGAGCTTGCCATAAAGCTGGTGCTCTCGGAGTGTGTCTAGCACAACTCGCAGGTGGTAGGCATGCTCCTCCTCAGTCGTCGAGTATACCAAAATGTCGTCAATGAAGACAACGACAAATCAGTCGAGGTATGGCTGGAAGATCCTGTTCATGAGGCTCATGAACACTGCTGGAGCATTGGTTACGCCGAACGGCATAACCAAGAACTCATAATGGCCATACCGACACCTGAAGGCCGTCTTCTGCACGTCCTCGTCTCGAACTCTGAGCTGATGATAGCCTGACCGGAGGTCTATCTTCGAGAACCACCGCGCTCCCTTGAGCTGATCGAAGAGGTCATCAATCCGTGGCAGCGGATACTTGTTCCTCACTGTCACCTGGTTCAGGCGACGATAGTCGACACAAAGTCGCAAGCTCCCGTCCGCCTTCTTGGCGAACAAAATCGGGGAAGCCCAGGGTGAAACACTGGGTCGGATAAACCCCTTGCTCTGCAAGTCCTCCAACTGTACCCGCAGCTCTTGAAGCTCGGCGGGGGCCATCCGATATGCTGGAGTAGATATCGGGGCTGTCCCGGGGTACAAGTCGATGTAAAAGTCTACCTATCTACGAGGAGGTAGCCCTGGAACGTCGTCGGGAAAGACGTCCACGTACTGGTCCACCACTGCAGGAAAAGCCGGACTCCGCACGTCCACTGCTCCTAGGATGAGGCTAGCCAACTGATGAGAGATGGGCTGCACTCTCCTCCGCGGAAGTCCATCCTGTGCTGCAAAGGTTCCCTTCTCGCCGGTGAAGGTAAACCTGCTCCCGTCGGTATGAACACATCGCACCTTGCGCCTAAAACAGTCGATCTGGGCATGAACCGTGGATAGCCAATCCATGCCCAAGATGACGTCGTAAGGCCTCGACGCCGCTACAAGGAGATCCCAGCCGAAGCTCTCGCCTCCTAGAGTAAGCTCACACTGCCGGCACCAGTGCGTAATCGTCGAGTCTGCTCCCGTAGGAGTCTCTAGCCGTAAGGATCGAGCCAACGGCTCAGTCGGAATCTCCGAGCTCCGAACAAGGGCAGAGGCTATGAAAGAGTGACTCGCTCCTGTGTCTATAAGTACTGCAGCAAGGGTGGAATAGACACAGATCGTACCTCGAATCATCTCTGGCATGTCGGGGTCGTAGGCCTCCACTGCCTGGAGCTGGGCCTGTCCCTGCCCGCCAGCTCCCTGTGGTCGAGGTGGCCCTCCTGGTGGTGGTGGGGGTAGATCCTGGAAGCGTCGCCCACCACCCGCTGCTCGGCCAGCTCCTCTTCCTCGTCCGCCTCCTCCCTGCGGACCGCCACGGTCGACCCTCTGCCTCTGCCTGGGTGGCCCCTCCACCGTCTGCTGCTCCTCTGATCAGCGAGTCGGGCAGTCACGAGCCATGTGACCCTGCCCGCCGCAAGAGTAGCACAGCCTGCCTCTCGAAAGCTTGGCACTCCGCTGTGTGCCCCGCACCGCTGAGCCGGTGTCCTGAGGCCGTCTGCGAGGGGGTCTGGTCTGCCTGGACCCGTGAGTCATCCGTCGGCTACCCGTCCTCGGGGCCCGTGCCGTGACTACCCCAAGCCCGCCTTCCATAGGCCAGGGGCTGGCGACTAGCACCAAGGCGCAAAATCCCAGTAAACAGGGAAGGCATTGCCTTTATAAGTAACAACCACACAGAGTCAGCAAGCGGAAAGTAAAGTGCAGAAAAGAAAAGGGGCCGGAAATACAAGCCCAACTGTAAAGTACAACTGAAAAGTAAAGTACAGCAACTGAAGAAAAGACGGCGGCCTCGTGTCGTCCACTGGCAATCCCACCTGAAGGGTGGGTACAGATAGCCTCCAAGCTCCTCGGGTCCCACGTCCGCTCCGAGTACGTCCCGCCCAGTGGTCCACCTCCAGGTACCGTCCTGCTCCACGCCCAACCGTGATCAGCGCTGTCCGTCGTCTGCAACCAACACAACAAGGTGCGGGCATAGCCCGTGCAGGGGTGAGTACAACTACTCAGTAAGGACCCCGAGACCCCCGAAGGTCTCCCGAAATCCACAAAGGATATAGCACAAAGAAAGATGCAATCACGAAGTAACATCTGACTCGACTTAGGTATATGCCCATATATATACCTAAGTCCCCAAATCTAGCTCTGCTCACGAGCTCAAGAACAACTCAATCCACAAAGGAAAGCAAGACTCAAATCCACAAGGAGAGTAAATAGTAAATCCACAAAGGATGGTTCAACACAATCCACAAAGGAGAGTAACATAAGATTCAGCTCAACCAGGTATACTTTTTCAGATGACGTCAAAGATGATCACTGATCCATCTAAGTCGTCGGACCCACGAAGGATCGATAGGTACTAACCCCCGCAGAAGACCCACACAGGATCGGGCTCACACAGAACCTGTAGGCAGTGGCTCACACAGAACCGGTAGGCAGTGGCTCACACAGAACCGGTAGTAGGACCCACATAGGATCGGGCACTGATCCGCGTAGGATCGCTGAGTGCAGTAGTCGACGCAGTCCACTGAGGATCTCTGCACAGTCGTCGCCGCAGTCCACGAAGGATCTCTGCTCTGCCGTCGTCGCAGTCCACGGAGGATCTCTGCTCTGCCGTCGTCGCAGTCCACGGAGGATCTCTGCTCTGCCGTCGTCGCAGTCCACGGAGGATCTCTGCTCTGCCGTCGTCGCAGTCCACGGAGGATCTCTGCTCTGCCGTCGTCGCAGTCCACGGAGGATCTCTGCTCTGCCGTCGTCGCAGTCCACGGAGGATCTCTGCTCTGCCGTCGTCGCAGTCCACGGAGGATCTCTGCTCTGCCGTCGTCGCAGTCCACGGAGGATCTCTGCTCTGTCGTCGAGGTCACAGCCAGCGCTAGGGTTCCCGCACAAAGCGAGCTCGTTTAGGAGGGTCCGCTCCACGAGCCGAGGGGCTGATACATCAACTGACACGTAGTCCGAAGTTGATGTATCCAAAAGTTCCGTATCGACAACAGGATCTCAACGCGACAGACGGCGCGTCAATCGGACGCCCGGTCTGAGAGTTATTGGCATTTTCGTCCCAGGGGCCCGGTTGGTTTTTAGGGCAAAACCAACCCGACCGTACTCCGCCTGTATCCGATCCTCGGGCGGAGTATGCCAAAAGTTCCGTCTCACTTAGAGAAAACTACCACAGCTGACGGTACGTCGTTCGGACGTCCGTAGCCCAAGTTATGAGCGTTTCCGCTCCGAGGGCCCGGTTGGTTTCGTGTACGAACCAACCCGGCCGAACCCAAGGTCTTCCAAAACCTTGAGTATAATATACCGAAACGACCGTCTCGATCCAAGGATCGCGTAGCCGCTGACGGTTCGTCAATCGGAGGTCCCAGGCCCAAGATATGGGTGATGGACCGAAGAGGGCCCGAAATGGGGGTTCCGGGTCCGGGGCGACCCGGCCCGAACCCCCCCCTGGGGTCGGCCGAACCGGGTCGGCCCGAACCGGGCCGACCCGAACCGGCTCGGCCGGGTCCGGTCCGGCCTGGGCGCGGCCCGGCCGACCGGACCGAGCCGGCTCGGCTTCGGCCGAGCGGCCGAAGGGGCTGCCGCCGCGGGTCAACCCCGCGGCTTTGAGGGAAACGCGGCCCCCGCGGGGGGCCGCCTGTCACGCGGACGCGGCCGGGCCGCCGCGTCCGTCCCGGTTCCGCGCGGCCGCGGAACCGGCCGCCGTTGCCGCCGCGGCTGAAGCCGCGGCGGGCTTCCTCCTCGGCGGCGCGCCGGGCGCCGCCGCCTCCGGTCGCCGGCGCCGCCGCGCCGGCGACCCGCGCCGCCAGAGATGCTCCGGTGGCCCGATTTCTTTCCCGTCTGCGCCGTTGCTCCTCCCGGGGGCCGATCTTCACTGCGGGATCGACGGATTGCCTCTGCCGCACGGTTTGTCGTCGTCCGCCATATCCGCACAACAAGGAGATCGGCGGAGGGTTGTCGGGTCTTGTTCGTTAGACCCGCAACCTCCGCGTTAGTCATAAATCACGGGAGGAATAATCAACAACAATTTTTAAATAGATTAAAATTGTCGGAGATCATGTTCTTCACTTAAAAAGAATAAGCACGGGGAAAAAGAATCACAATCAAATCCCTACCTTGATGATCGTCGAGCGCGGGCGTTCTTCGCGGAAGAGATCGATCGTCGCGTCGTCGCGGGAAGGTGTCGCGTCGTCGCGGAAACCGGCGTTGAGCCGGCGAGCTCAACAAATCAAGAACAACAGATTTAAATTATTAATATTTAAATCTGTGTTTCGTTTAAAACCAAAGAAAAGAACTTGAGAGGAAATCCGAAATCACTCACCTCGAATGGTCGGTGATCGGAGATCGGAGATCGGAAGAACGTCTCGGGCGAAAGCGTCGTCGACTTCCGGGTTCGGCGTTCTTCACGTTCTTCGCGTTCTTCGCGTTCTTCGCGTTCTTCGCGGAGAGGGTGGAGGAACGAAGATTCTCTCAAATCATTTCCAAGGATTTTTATGTTGGTCTTATTTTATAGACATGCCAACACGAAACCGGTTAAGAAACGATCCATCAATTCGTTGAATTAATTCAACGAAAGAAACGACCCATTTAATTCACGAAGAAACAGTCCATTTAATTCACGAAATAAACCGCCCAATTAAATGGTCTGTTAAGAATTAAAGAAAACGCGTCGGTTGACTTTTCAGTTATTTTGACGGGTTTTCGCGGGTGCGTTACTTAACGAAAGAAACGGCGGGGCTAGTGCGGGCCCCACCGCACAAATATCCTACCAAGGGGGTAGGATATTTCTGGATATCATCCTATCCAGTTCAACTCAGTTCAAGCCGTCTTAAAGTGACTTCAAGTGGCTTCCAAGCAGCTTAAGTGAAATAAAATAAAGTTGTCGCACAAACTTTATTTTATTTCTGACTTAAAGCCGCAAAATCTAAAAACCACGTCTGAGCAAACGCAACTCCGAAAGAGGCGTTTCTAAGCAAATACCGGCGCTGCGATTTCATCGGTGCCCTCAGAATTCGATTCCGGGCACCGGTTCAAAAGATAGAAAAACCCACTCGTCCGTTCACTGAACGTACCCGAGCCAAACTTCGGAAATTGATTCCGGGCACACCGGGCCTCGGAATCAGGTGCCGTCTGAAGCTGCGCTCTTGTAAAATTCCAAAGAAAATTAAGAAAAAAATTTCCTTGAAATTTGCGGGTCTTTACACCCTGTAAGTTATTTGTGGATGGTTTTATACATAATGCAATAGGGGGATCACATCCTTATGTCACGATTATAGTTTTTAGAATAGGTGATTCAATAGGTTTTTTCATTTTTTAGAAAACATTTTGCAAAAACTGTCTGAGGTACCCCTTTGGACAATGGGTGTCTCATGATTAGCACATTGTTTTCAAAACCATAAGAGTTACCCATGCGGCACATTAAAATTGTGAAAATAAAATTTTTACCTCACCCATTATTCCTTATATTCTTCTCTTTACACATTTTGTTAACATTTATAGCATAGGGGAGCCTCTCAATTTTCCTTACCCTAGGTAATGAGCCATGTTTGTCAGCCGACCTCTATTCCCAAATTCTTATATGAAATTATATGAATATCAATAATATCTATAGTCCTCTTGATTCTCAATTTCATTACTCTCAACATTTAGAGGACTAAATTTTTGTGATCTGATTTACCATATTATCATGTCATTCATCCAAAATTCAGATTTATTTTTAATCTGATTTGGTTATTGACTTGGATCAGATGAGGGAATGTCTATAAAGATTAAGTGGGTGATTATTATATTTCTTTGTGTATTTATAGTCTTTGGGTGGGTGATACTTTGAGAACAATACATTATTGATAGAGAAATATCTTAATAATTTCAGGGATTCATTTTAAAATAAATAAATTTATCATTCGATATTTCTATGGGTATGATCCTGAAGGCAATAAATGGTTTAACCCATGTGAGTGCCTTGGGACCATGGGATGTTTTGGACATCATGATTTCATTAATTAAATTGAATTATTTCAAATTATTTATAATGTTTGTTGAGATCCACGAAAACAAGTTGAGGTTAGAATTAGGAATTTGATAGAATTTTCAATCTCTTTTGAGGTGATAGGATTGTTAGGATGGGATTGGATTGAGGCATTTGGGTGATGTTGATTACAGGTTAGGTGACTTGGTGATTTGAATGAAGAAACAATGTCATCAGGCTATGGGTGTGACTCGTGTAATATTGGATGGATATTTCCAAAAAAAAATTGAGAAACATAGTCATATTAGTGTGTCATGTGGATGATGTATATTAGAGACTTATTTGGTGATTTTCGCTCACCCGTGTTTTCTTATGCACTATTTGGAGTCACTTTCACACAGTATGAATTAGACTATTAAAGAGGTATTGACCACTCATGTGTGTAGAAGGATTTGTTAGGTGTGGATTCGGGAAATAGATGAGGGTTCTAGCCATTTAATACCAAGATTATGGTGAGTATGCATCAGTTGACAGTGTCAAAACTATTATTTGGGGGCAGAGGCTCGCTGAACTTGAGTTTGATGGATGAAGAAACATTTGGGAGGATGAACATAATCATTTCTCTAGAAGCCAATTTTTGAGCCTATGATGATATTATTTGGGGGGAAATGTATCTATGTGACACATAATTTTGTTCATTGATCTGAAAAAAGATTTTGGGTAGCGGTCCAAGGGACTAGGTAATTATCACTTGGGTGTGCATTTTTTGACATCAAATTTGTTTTTGGGATGATATTTTAGTTAGAAAAAGGTGTCATGTGGTTTTTTATTGGCAGATCCTAAGGGTTCACTTGGGCTGATTTAAATCAGGGGACAAATAAGGATATATACTAGGGATCATATATTTTATGTTTCTACTGGGGAAGGTCAAACTAGGTGATATATTCCTTGTGTTTGTTGAGAATAAGGAATTAACATTTATTTAAATGGTGTGCATGTTTTATTTATTTATTTTTTAGATAAACATGCTAAATCAGATAATTAAGATATGCACATGTCGGTGGTGGCCTATTGAGATTACTTCTCACACCCTACATGGTTCTTTTGGGATGCTTGTAGATTTAATGGATTCTTATTTAGGTAAAGGTTCAGGCTCTTGAGACGGATCAAAGATATTGAGTTAGAATGGTATAAAAGGAAAGGAAGCAAGGGTTCTTTCCTCAGATGAAGTTTCTTTTTGGTTCATTCTTTAGTATTATCATTTTATTATATGTATGTAACAATTACATCCATTGTAAACCCATATTCTTGTTGTTTTTATGATTTTATAAGTATGTTTGATCTGTTTTAATATCTAAAAATGGTATGTGTGAATTTTTAGTTATCCTTCTTCTAATGTTGCTTATGAATTCTCAATTTCATTATATTACTTTAGTTTCCACCAAGTATAGGTTACCACACCAGTGTATGTTAGTCTCACATTTCTTCTTCTTTATTTTTTTACTGACCATTAAAAACTAATCATCTCCAAAGTGAATAGTCTCAACCATATCACCTACTTTTATCCTCATTTCTAGTCATTCACCTTCATCTTATAGGGAGGAGTGCTTAAGTCTAGTGGAACATGACTAGAAGCACTATTCGAGTGGATATATAGGTTAGGGAACTCCAAATGGTATCATAATTGTTCTTGAAAAATAATAAGTATTATTATTTCATTGGATACTAATGGAATTAATTTTCATTCATTTTAGTTTGTCTTACTATTGGGGATATGGTAGAATGAATATTAAGATGTTGTCAGAACATGGATAAGAGAATGTGTCTATATGACTGTATCCCCATGCATGGGGGGTAGACCAAGATGATATGGGTGGGAATTTTTTATCTATTTAACTCATATTACTATTGATAATATTTCCACCTTGAGTGGCACACCTGCAATGTGATTTTTACCTATTGTAATATCTGACCATTTACAGGTCTGGAATGTGAATGTATATTGTCCCTTAGACTGATTTGGTAAGGTTGTTGGTCATTTTTATTTTTGATAGGCGGATAGAATATTTTACATATATATAAATTTACCTATGAGAAAATTTTTGGCTGAAAAATGTGATACAAGTTTGTATGGGTCAAGATCTTTTGGGTGTGGGAAGGGTTGATGACATGGGGTCATGATGATCACCAGGTTGGGTTACATGAATTTCAGATTGTAGAGGGACTATTTTTCTAGATGGGAATGTAATGAGGCATATGGGGGTGAGATTCATGAAATGTAATCTATAGAAGATAACATGAGTTTTCCTAACTATATTCACTTTTGTGGAAATTTAATAACCTACCTTAGATTGATACATGATTCTTAGTTCTACCATGGTTAGGTGATAGGCCAAGAGTCCAGATATCTATGTCGATGGATATGGGAGGGTAATTGGTTATGAATATGCATGTCGGGGGAAATTTTTGTGATGGGGGAGGGTATGTTTAATGAGTTTTCACTACCGGTTACTGATTTCCCAATATGCATAATATATATGTTATTATGGTTGTCCGCAATTATATTTTTATTTACTGGGATACCACCTAGACGGGAACCAATGGAGCATCAAGTGCGCGTTGTTTTGGTGACATATGACAATGAATAGGTTGAGATGCTTGATGGTCGAGATGAGGGCCCAAGGGGATAGAAAAATCCTGAGTCATAGGTACATGTTTAGGTCTGAGTAGAGTGGGCCCCAGATTTGGTAGCTTTTGGTCCGTCGATTGACAAAAAACCCATATAGATATTGTTACATATCATCTTGGGGATTGAAATGGGATCTTAGTGAGGAGATACTTACATGAAATATTTGACTCAAGATTTTCATTCCTAACACCCAATATTATATTTAGGGTGAGAGTGAACCATTAGAGGTACAAAAATATATCTATTTGATGTAGATGATCTTCAGACAGTTTGAGACATCCTCGGCTCAAAGGATGAAGAATTTTACCAACATGATAATGAGATCTTCTCAGAATGGTGGAACATGTAGGTTCATATGGGTGGACATACAGGACTATCCCAACAAGAATTTGAATCCATGATCTTCAAGCACATATATCCAGAGTCATTGAGGGAAAAGATAGATCCAGATTTTATGAGCATATAATATTGAAACATGTCATCTAGGGACTATGTAGGGAAATTAACTATTTTTTTCCCACTTCACACCTAGCATGGTGAGAAACAACACCTCAAGGGTGAGGTGTTTTGAGGATAGTTTACAAAGTTCAATTTGGGTGTAGTTAAACATCATCATGTAAGCCTCATTCTTGGAGGCGTTGAATCAAGAACTCGTATATGTAGAAAATTTTATGGTCTGTTACTCCTCATGATGAGTGATGATGTTTAGTGAATTTACTAGAGATTATTTATATAGAAGAAATCGAGGACAAAGAGGGATCTCAAAAAGGAATTAAAGAATGGAATCCATCAAACAACATCAGAGTGGTTCATCAAAGGTGTGAATTTAGTGTGGCCAGCATGGAAATGTTCATTCTCTCTGTGTGTGTAGAGACCCGTATCTTGACGTATATGGACATTACATTACTTTTGCGGAATACTTAGTACATAACAAAAACACACACACAAGGATCGTAATAGTTTAGTGTCTTTGGAAAAACTCGGAACGTAATCTTCTAATCGTGGTGAAAGATCTTCAATATCTCCCATAAAGATCTTCCCCTTTTTTTTACCTAAAACCTTTCTTTATATCCTGGGGAAAAGAAAACATAAAAGGGTGAGCTCAAATGCTCAGTAAGGGTAAACAAAAGAAATATCAATCACATCATATACATAAGCACATAACTTTTGGAAATCTTAACCTGCAAAAGAGATCATAATTTCATAACATGGGGTAAATCATGGCAGTGAAATGTAATCACATTATTCATAACCTAAAACATGAAACTTTGTGGCATTCACACATAATCATAGAGAATCATTTCTTGATAGTCAAGACTCATTGCCAAGACTATCTTAGTGGACAAAGTCCCTTTCTGAATCGAGTAACCCTCGTTTCAGTCCTGTTTCACTGAACCGGTATAACCTACCGTTCCAGCCCTGTCTATCTCATGAGATATAAAATCTTTACCCAATGCATTGGAGGGAGATATAGGTCCCACCCATCTTATAATGAATCCTTTCTTATGTGGGCCACATAATCATAAAACATACATCATCGCATAACACATGAAACAAAAATGGGATTCTTGAAACATCATGACATCATAAATCAATTCATATAAGATAAAGGAATTCATAAAAATAATTCCATCACAACATGATCAAATAAATGTAATAATAGGGATAAAAACAGAACCCTTTATTATCTTAGATGGAAAATAATTTTGAAAATCACTTGAACTCCATTCTTGAGGAAAATATCCTTTCTTCTTCAAAAACATTTTTCCTTTCATAACATGTCATACAACTTTAAAATAAAAGAAGTTGATTAAAAATAAACTTGAAAACTTGTAAAGGAAGCTTCTTTGAAGTAATGTTTTAAAAATCCATTCATGCCGTATAAGTTAAAAAAAACATTCTTCGTACTTTTGTTGGAAAAGTCAAAAAGTACCTCGTACGGAAAAACGACAAAAGATTCCTTTCATATTCTTTACTAAAAACTCACCTAAGGGTAAAATTGGATTTAAACTATTTCAAGTGGATGGAAACAATATTACATATTGAGGGAACATGGATGTGGATGATAAAATACACCCCAGTAAATACTTACGAATAAACAATCTCGGATAAAAATGAGATTGTGATATTTCCCTTACCTTATGTCCGACTTGCTTTGTAAGTGTCCGAAACTCCTGTATAATGATTTAAATAATGTTATTGACTTATTCCAGAATCATATTCATTGTTATGATATCATATATGGTTCACTTATGACATTATATTACCCGTTCTTTTGTAAATTCCATGTTAAAGAAGCGTTTTGGGTAAAATCGTTTCATTTATCGTAGGTGTTTTGACTTGTTGTTCTTGACATCATTATTACTTATATCATGATCTACTTACTTAAAGAATATAAAATATGATTTATATATCATATATATTCAGTATATATATATATATATATATATAATAGATAGATAAATAAAATGAAAAACACCGTTCATGGAGACGGTAGTCCGTACGTACGCATGAACGCTGTTTTACTTTCCTTATTGTCTTGAAATGGAAGTAAGTAGATGACATACATATATATATATATACATAAATCCAGTAACTTTATAATGTCATATATTTCATTATTATTTCTTATATATACTTTATAATCATTCTTAAATGGTTAACATGGAGAATGAATCTCATCGCGTCGTGGAGACGGTATTCCGTACGTACGCACGAGCGATGATATCATTTCTATAAATATTGAATTGAATTGGAGTGGATTATACAATATATCAGAATCAATATTATGTTGTAATAACTATGTATAGTTATTATTTACACCATTATACCCATCCATGTAAGGTGGTGGTGGAAAATAGATTACACCACGGCGTGGAGACGGTATTCCGTACGTACGCACGTGTGGTGATTTCTTTTTCCGTATGATGGATAGATGGTGAAATAGGGTTGTTTCATACTTATAATAACATATCAGTATATGAGTGATACTGATTTTATTACTTCATAATGAAACAACCTAAGAAGAAGAAGTGGAAGAAGAAATAAAGATGAAAGAATTGGTAACGGTAATTACCTCTTCTTTGAAGTGCCTCTTTGAGACCTCCTCTTAGGGCACTAGAATTGGTCTTTGAGGAAGACCAGAACCTCTAGGATGTTGCTAGGGAAGTGGAGAAGGGATTTTGGCAGGGGTTGGACGAGATTGAGTGCTCAAATTGGTGTGAGGAGGAGGGGGAGGAGGTGTCCTTTTATAGGGGAGGAGAGGGGCACCTTAGGAATATCTCAAAATATTATTTTATATTAAAGTCAAAATCGGTTTATAATGGTTCCAAAGGGTCTTATTTCGAAGCTAAAGTGGGGATGGGTCGAAATCCTATCAACCAATAAAATTTAGACAAGTTTAGGTTCTTATTTTAACCTTATCAATTAGATTTAACTCTAAGTTAAATAATTGAACTTTTACCGTGTCTTTTTGTTTTCTTTCACTATATGGTTAATACACTTACTATAACATGCCAAACGAACCCCAAATTGTATATTATTAATACATATATCCTTAGCTAAGTCATTTGGCAGAACCTTAGATTTTTATGAATAAAATAACAATTAATAATATAATATTTGATTTAAAAACTCTTTTGTGTCAATTTTGACACTATTTGATATATGATTTTTTTGAAAGTCATAAAAGAATTATATGTTCGAACCAAGTTGATTAAATCAACAATAATATATCATAGTAACCTATAAAATTAGTGGAATTCATAAAAAGTCTCAAATTACATTTATTTTGGTGTTTATAACATCAATTATGTCAATATTTCATTAATAAGATAATTACTGCATCATCTTTGTGTCATAAATAAATTATATTATTTGATGTCTAAAAATTACAAATAAACTACCATCATGTAGGAAAGCTTTTTATCTTTCTAATGAATATTTACAATCGAATTTATCTTATGTATAACCCCATATTAAAAATGATTTACTTATTAAACTTTGATTTTAACTATTTTAACCCTTCTTTAAATAAATTAATAATAAATGTCCTAATCTAATCCAAGTGGGCCTAAATGGTCATATTTTATTCCTAAGTTTGTTTTTGGTCGAATTACACTTGTCCAATAGAATTAGGACATGTGTTAGGGTAATGTTAATATCATATTTACCCTTAGTTACCCTATTTACTATTAACCGTGGTAAAAAAAGTAAAAAGTTACTATTCACCAAAAATTATTTTCATCTCATTGAACCACATTTTAGTCCTTGATATAAACCATGTCTCTCGGATTTTCGAAATTCCATTCACAGAAGCGGTAAAATTAAGTTTTATGGAAAATTCAGTTTTTAACCTACCACTTAGTAGTTTCACTATTCATCAAAAATTGATGTTTTTCAGAACAATGCCAAAATTTCATCCCAAGCTATATTTCATATTCTGAATTCAAAAATGAAGTCTATTTTACCAAATTCATAACATAGAAGTTGAATTAATTAATTTTATAATTAAATCCCGCTATTAAAACAAATAGCGTGTTTTCAAGAAACAATATCTATCAAAAGATTGACACTTGTTTATGTCTGGTTTAAATGTGAAATTACGTCCAATGACCAACATTGTATTAAATTGTAAAAATATATTCTAAATATACTTTAAAACTACTCAAATTAATAATTTATCATTATTAATTATTTCGATTAAAAAAGTTGTTTTTTAATTATAATTTAGTAATTTTCACTATTCATCAGAATATGAAAGTTATCCGAAATGTACCAAAATTTCACCTTAGGCTAAATTCGATACTCCGAATCCAAAAATGAAGTTCATTTTGAAAAATAAGATTTACATAATTTTAAAAAGTGGTTATTACTATTCATAACGGCTATTTTTAATAATATTTTAATAGCATATCGTTGTTTAGTGAAACTCGGTATTGCGTATTACACACGCTATCGAGGAAGGTCGCGATTGCGTGTAATGAAAGGTAAGACAAGGATGCGTGTTGTGCAAGCTCCTTTTGGTGTAGCGTACAATACAAGACATTAATAAAATTAAAAAGAATATTTTTTTATAAAATCTTGGGCTGTTACATTCTACCCCCCTTAAAATGAATTTCGCCCTCGAAATTCGTCGGGGTTATAAATGGTTTACTATTCGAAAGTTTCTTTAATAGAAACCCACATCGTAAAAAGGAATATCAAAACCAATCTTTAAAAACAAAAGTATGAAACGTAACGGTTACCCAAATAAACTAATCATTGGGTTTCCACATAGGTGAAAATATGGATATGGAAGAGAAATCTAACCATCATGTTCTGATGGAGAGTGGTAGAGAACATGGCTATGGAAAATCCAGTAATCACAAATCCATAGATTTGTGATGATATAAGGTACCATCTGATTCATTAGGTATAAGATCACTAGGACAACATTTTTGGTTTTCAAGATCATTTCCCCTAAAGTTGAAAATTTGAATTAGAATAAATACTTACTTTATTTTGGTACAATCTCACTGTTGTTCGTGCCTTGAACAATTTCCACTTCATCTCTTAAATAAATGAAGTTGAATTTGTTATTCGTGAAGTGTTAGCAGATCATGTGATAGAATGATGAGTCATTCCATCTATCTCAAACAAAAGGTTAGCAAAAATTATATGCATAAATCGATCTATAGTGAGATTAATCATATATGGTTCCTAAAATGGACTTATACTTCATATATCATACTGGTTAATATAATAAAACTAGTTTCTACTAAACAGGTACTTCCTGTAGGTCAGTGGTAGGCGATAAAGGCCAGTCGCACTTCGGTTGTGGGTTCGATTCCTACAGCCTTGTCCGAAGCGATGGGCTGTCGCCCGTCCTGCAGGTTGTCCTTTTTCTAAAACTACGTTACTATAACATCCCATCAATAATATCGAAAATCTTCTATCCTTAAACAATACTAACTTATGTCCAACATAATCCAGTCTAATCTTTAGGCTTATACATAATACTGCAGTCCACTCTCATAATATAGTGACAACGATTACCAGAGATTTAATACTGTCGTTGATCCCCACATATCATAAGATATGTCTTGTTGGTCACATTCCAAACATTCAAAGTCCTTAATCGTGTATTCTCTTGAATACCTTAGTGAAAACATGAATGCAGTTTAAAGTTAACACTTTCCACATACCAAAATCCTCAAAATTCTATATACTCAAACCATGATATAACTTAGTCCTTATATCAATCATGAGCTCATGAATACAATCAAACATCTCATTATCTTCTTATCCTTTCATTATGCACTTATCATCTACTTTCCAAAAGTATCTGAATAACCTTTCATGGTTATTGGTACCATTCATCATACACTTTCAAAACTTAAGGAAAGACAATAGTGTAACAATCCATAGATGTCTCCTTATTCCATGAGATTACTTATACAACATTACACATGATAAACATGTAATCATTCCACTATATTCTTAGACCATTGACCGAGCTTCAACATTTCTTTCATCTCACATATCATTTGTAGTTTCTTCATCATCATCAACATAAATACTTCCCATACGACCATACTGATTCTCTTCATGAGACTTTCCCTTAGGGCATTGGTTTGCATAATGCCCATACATTCCACATTTAAAACATTTAACCATTGTTGATGTCGTAGCAATACCATTATCCTCATCCATGGTGTTAACTGAACCTTTTCCTTTGCACTTACTGGCTTTGTGTCCTTCTTTTCCACACCCAAAGCATCTTCCAGTTCCTTTGAAACATTCTCCTTGATGCCTCTTCCCACATGATTTACATAGGGGAAATTGAACTTTCTTTCCTCTATGATCATCATGGAACTCCATCTTTCTCTTATTAGTCGAGTCAGGAAACTTACCAAATTTTACTTTATTGATCATGTTGTGAGATTGTTGATTCGGCATAATAATGATGTTTGGACATCCAAATCCCATTTCATTTGGTTGCTCATGAAGAATATCATTCCATTGTCCATCATATCCTCCATTATCGTGAATCATCTTGTTTCCAGCCATATTCTAAAACCCAAAAAAGAATAGTGTGAGAGGCAAAAATCGTAATAAAGGGGGAGTAACATAAATATCTATCATCTTTGGTTTAATCTAATATCGTTACCATAGTTCTAGAACTATATCCTATACGTATACTTATCCTTAGGGGCATCCCTAGACATACCTTAGAAATATCTCTAGGGATCTCACTAATGTTTTCGCATCCTAGTTTCCAAAGGTTGACTAAACCTGCCTCTGATACCAAATGTAGAGACCCGTATCTTGACGTATATGGAAATTACATTACTTTTGCGGAATACTTAGTACATAACAAAAACACACACACAAGGATCGTAATAGTTTAGTGTCTTTGGAAACTCGGAACGTAATCTTCTAATCGTGGTGAAAGATCTTCAATATCTCCCATAAAGATCTTCCCCTTTTTTTTACCTAAAACCTTTCTTTATATCCTGGGGAAAAGAAAACATAAAATGGTGAGCTCAAATGCTCAGTAAGGGTAAACAAAAGAAATATCAATCACATCATATACATAAGCACATAACTTTTGGAAATCTTAACCTGCAAAAGAGATCATAATTTCATAACATGGGGTAAATCATGGCAGTGAAATGTAATCACATTAATCATAACCTAAAACATGAAACTTTGTGGCATTCACACATAATCATAGAGAATCATTTCTTGTTAGTCAAGACTCATTGCCAAGACTATCTTAGTGGACAAAGTCCCTTTCTGAATCGAGTAACCCTCGTTTCAGTCCTGTTTCACTGAACCGGTATAACCTACCGTTCCAGCCCTGTCTATCTCATGAGATATAAAATCTTTACCCAATGCATTGGAGGGAGATATAGGTCCCACCCATCTTATAATGAATCCTTTCTTATGTGTGCCACATAATCATAAAACATACATCATCGCATAACACATGAAACAAAAATGGGATTCTTGAAACATCATGACATCATAAATCAATTCATATAAGATAAAGGAATTCATAAAAATAATTCCATCACAACATGATCAAATCAATGTAATAATAGGGATAAAAACAGAACCCTTTATTATCTTAGATGGAAAATAATTTTGAAAATCACTTGAACTCCATTCTTGAGGAAAATATCCTTTCTTCTTCAAAAACATTTTTCCTTTCATAACATGTCATACAACTTTAAAATAAAAGAAGTTGATTAAAAATAAACTTGAAAACTTGTAAAGGAAGCTTCTTTGAAGTAATGTTTTAAAAATCCATTCATGCCGTATAAGTTAAAAAAAACATTCTTCGTACTTTTGTTGGAAAAGTCAAAAAGTACCTCGTACGGAAAAACGACAAAAGATTCCTTTCATATTCTTTACTAAAAACTCACCTAAGGGTAAAATTGTATTTAAACTATTTCAAGTGGATGGAAACAATATTACATATTGAGGGAACATGGATGTGGATGATAAAATACACCCCAGTAAATACTTACGAATAAACAATCTCGGATAAAAATGAGATTGTGATATTTCCCTTACCTTATGTCCGACTTGCTTTGTAAGTGTCCGAAACTCCTGTATAATGATTTAAATAATGTTATTGACTTATTCCAGAATCATATTCATTGTTATGATATCATATATGGTTCACTTATGACATTATATTACCCGTTCTTTTGTAAATTCCATGTTAAAGAAGCGTTTTGGGTAAAATCGTTTCATTTATCGTAGGTGTTTTGACTTGTTGTTCTTGACATCATTATTACTTATATCATGATCTACTTACTTACAGAATATAAAATATGATTTATATATCATATATATTCAGTATATATATATATATATATAATAGATAGATAAATAAAATGAAAAACACCGTTCATGGAGACGGTAGTCCGTACGTACGCATGAACGCTGTTTTACTTTCCTTATTGTCTTGAAATGGAAGTAAGTAGATGACATACATATATATATATATACATAAATCCAGTAACTTTATAATGTCATATATTTCATTATTATTTCTTATATATACTTTATAATCATTCTTAAATGGTTAACATGGAGAATGAATCTCATCGCGTCGTGGAGACGGTATTCCGTACGTACGCACGAGCGATGATATCATTTCTATAAATATTGAATTGAATTGGAGTGGATTATACAATATATCAGAATCAATATGATGTTGTAATAACTATGTATAGTTATTCTTTACACCATTATACCCATCCATGTAAGGTGGTGGTGGAAAATAGATTACACCACGGCGTGGAGACGGTATTCCGTACGTACGCACGCGTGGTGATTTCTTTTTCCGTATGATGGATAGATGGTGAAATAGGGTTGTTTCATACTTATAATAACATATCAGTATATGAGTGATACTGATGTTATTACTTCATAATGAAACAACCTAAGAAGAAGAAGTGGAAGAAGAAATAAAGATGAAAGAATTGGTAACGGTAATTACCTCTTCTTTGAAGTGCCTCTTTGAGACCTCCTCTTAGGGCACTAGAATTGGTCTTTGAGGAAGACCAGAACCTCTAGGATGTTTCTAGGGAAGTGGAGAAGGGATTTTGGCAGGGGTTGGACGAGCTTGAGTGCTCAAATTGGTGTGAGGAGGAGGGGGAGGAGGTGTCCTTTTATAGGGGAGGAGAGGGGCACCTTAGGAATATCTCAAAATATTATTTTATATTAAAGTCAAAATCGGTTTATAATGGTTCCAAAGGGTCTTATTTCGAAGCTAAAGTGGGGATGGGTCGAAATCCTATCAACCAATAAAATTTAGACAAGTTTAGGTTCTTATTTTAACCTTATCAATTAGATTTAACTCTAAGTTAAATAATTGAACTTTTACCGTGTCTTTTTGTTTTCTTTCACTATATGGTTAATACACTTACTATAACATGCCAAACGAACCCCAAATTGTATATTATTAATACATATATCCTTATCTAAGTCATTTGGCCGAACCTTAGATTTTTAGGAATAAAATAACAATTAATAATATAATATTTGATTTAAAAACTCTTTTGTGTCAATTTTGACACTATTTGATATATGATTTTTTTGAAAGTCATAACAGAATTATATGTTCGAACCAAGTTGATTAAATCAACAATAATATATCATAGTAACCTAGAAAATTAGTGGAATTCATAAAAAGTCTCAAATTACATTTATTTTGGTGTTTATAACATCAATTATGTCAATATTTCATTAATAAGATAATTACTGCATCATCTTTGTGTCATAAATAAATTATATTATTTGATGTCTAAAAATTACAAATAAAATACCATCATGTAGGAAAGCTTTTTATCTTTCTAATGAATATTTACAATCGAATTTATCTTATGTATAACCCCATATTAAAAATGATTTACTTATTAAACTTTGATTTTAACTATTTTAACCCTTCTTTAAATAAATTAATAATAAATGTCCTAATCTAATCCAAGTGGGCCTAAATGGTCATATTTTATTCCTAAGTTTGTTTTTGGTCGAATTACACTTGTCCAATAGAATTAGGACATGTGTTAGGGTAATGTTAATATCATATTTACCCTTAGTTACCCTATTTACTATTAACCGTGGTAAAAAAAGTAAAAAGTTACTATTCACCAAAAATTATTTTCATCTCATTGAACAACATTTTAGTCCTTGATATAAACCGTGTCTCTCGGATTTTCGAAATTCCATTCACAGAAGCGGTAAAATTAAGTTTTATGGAAAATTCAGTTTTTAACCTACCACTTAGTAGTTTCATTATTCATCAAAAATTGATGTTTTTCAGAACAATGCCAAAATTTCATCCCAAGCTATATTTCATATTCCAAATTCAAAAATGAAGTCTATTTTACCAAATTCATAACATAGAAGTTGAATTAATTAATTTTATAATTAAATCCCGCTATTAAAACAAATAGCGTGTTTTTAAGAAACAATATCTATCAAAAGATTGACACTTGTTTATGTCTGGTTTAAATGTGAAATTACGTCCAATGACCAACATTGTATTAAATTGTAAAAATATATTCTAAATATACTTTAAAACTACTCAAATTAATAATTTATCATTATTAATTATTTCGATTAAAAAAGTTGTTTTTTAATTATAATTTAGTAATTTTCACTATTCATCAGAATATGAAAGTTATCCGAAATGTACCAAAATTTCACCTTAGGCTAAATTCGATACTCCGAATCCAAAAATGAAGTTCATTTTGAAAAATAAGATTTACATAATTTTAAAAAGTGGTTATTACTATTCATAACAGCTATTTTTAATAATATTTTAATAGCATATCGTTGTTTAGTGAAACTCGGTATTGCGTATTACACACGCTATCGAGGAAGGTCGCGATTGGGTGTAATGAAAGGTAAGACAAGGATGCGTGTTGTGCAAGCTCCTTTTGGTGTAGCGTACAATACAAGACATTAATAAAATTAAAATGAATATTTTTTTATAAAATCTTGGGCTGTTACAGTGTGTGACATTTAAAATAGTTCTGGGCATGTCGATTAGTTGGTCATATCAATACGTTCTACTATAATCCTTCTTGGATAGCTAGAAATTTGGGTCTGGATTTTGGACTAAGATCAATACTAGGAGATCATAACTGAGAGTAAGCTACATTTGGAGGTCATTAAATGAAAATTCAGACTCATCCGTGGGATTAGTGGTTAGTGCCTAGTGAAACACTATATGGAGGCCATGCCTCAGGTAGTCAATATTTATGATAGATCCTTCTTGTGGATCTAGGAGGTGTAGAGTAGGTTAGGGATCCAATTATGGTTTGACATATTTTGTGTGTGTGATTGGGATTCTTTCATGTTATATTTTTAATGGCCCTAGATGATGCATGTTGGTGTTGGGTGAAAAAGGTATGAGATACATATCTATAGACTAACCAAATAATGGTTTTTAGTTTTTTATCACTCCAGATGAATTATATATATATATGAGGGGTTTGGAACCATGATCTTCTATGAGAATAATTAGGGGTGTGTATTTTTATATGAGTTGGTGTGTGTTCATCGTTCAATGCTAGAATTTATTGAGGTGTGAGGCACCAGGAATAATTTGAGAATCTCATGAGAGGTAGGACCTTAAGGGTGTAATTTTTGACATGTACCTAAGGTGGGAATCTGCTGAGTTGCAGGGTATGATGGGTTTCATGTATGACACATAAGTGCCTAATGAGTTATAAGATTGATGATTCATTACAAGAGGATTTTGAGTCTAGGTACAGACGATGGTCCATAATATTTATTTGTTTTTTGGGATAGGAATCACCCATGTTAGGTAACTACTAATGTGGGGATCCTTTGAGGTAGTTGATCTATACCCGGTAAATTCGGGTTGTCAGGGTAAATTCTTGTGAGATGGATATGTCATGTACCATATTTTGGTTATATTTTATAGCTATTGGATGTGCTCTGGGAAGGTGGGGAGATTTTAATGACCTAGGTTTTTGAATTGGGTAGAATTCTTTTCCCCTGTTGATTTTTTGGAGTTTGGTAGGTAGATAAAAAAATTGGATAAATGGAACTTAATTTCACGTTTTCCACTTACCCAAGGAACTTCATTAAAATGATTTGTGATTTCATGATATATTAATAGGGGTTCAGTTTGGTACTGGGTCTCCTAGAGGCCGAACACAAATATTTTAGGGGTGAGCATACTGGGGCGCATAGCTTGGATAAATTGTGAGGCCTTTGAAGAGAAATTGTGTGGCCCTACTAGTTCTAAGTGAATTGTTTTATGAACCATGTATAAGGGGGATCTTGGTCCTGTGGAACCTTTTTACTTTTTAGTATAGGTGATTGGCATGGTTTCTTCACAGGTTCGCTAAAGGTGTGAGACAACCATATGAGGTACCCATTTGGACAGTGGGTGTCTCACTATTTGTGTTTGGTTTTCCAAACCATGTGAGTTAACTGTGAAACGCATTAAAATTTTAAAAAGGAAATTTTTTCCTCAACACATATTTATTATTTTAGTATATTTTCATCTTATCTTATCACACATAGTAGAGGGGAGCATCACATTTTTTCATACATTTTGTATTTATTAACATTCTTCTTCTGTGATATGTTCTGCGATATGTTTGTAGAGGTGGATTAATATTGGAATGATATAATGCCCTCTTTCATATATTTTAATTTTATATCACATAAAATAGTTTGAATTATTTGTGAGAAAGTTTACACTATTTTCATTTATTTTATCTAAAATGTTTGTCTCTTCTAAATCTACTTCATTTAGATGCTAGGATCAGATGCTCAAGCATCTACCAACACGAGGTTGGTGGAGTTTTCCTTTATTTAGGATTTCATCAGTGATTTGGGGTTGTATCATTCATAACTCCATTGTGATGACTAAGTGAAACCATATTAAATTCAAGGTTTCATTATAAAATAATTAAATTTATCATTGGATATGCCTATGCGAATTATCCTCAAGTCAAAAAATGGTTTTATCCGTGTTTGTTTCATTGGACCTTTGATAGTTTAGGATGGGTTTCATTCATTAATTAGATTGAATTGTATTAAATTATTTATATTCTTTTTTGTGTTCCATGGAACTGGATGGGCATTCCATAATGATTGATATGAAATTTTACATCTAGTTTGATGTGATAATACCGTCAAGAATGACATGGAATAAGGAATTTGGGTGATGTTCATCACTTGAAGGGTGACATGGTTGTCAGGATGAGCTAACGATGTCATCAGGCTATATGTGAGGCTCATTTGGTTTAGAATCGTATTGACTATCAGATTGAGCATCATGGTTTCAGCTCCACTAGGTGCCGGATGATTTGAAATATGGTTTTCTGTTTTTTATACCACTCACTAATGTTATTCAATCCACCATTTGGAGTCTTGTGTACGCAGTATGACTTAGTTTATTGATTTCAAATTGACCACATTTTTTGGCTAGAGGGATTTGTTAGACGGAGGATAGGGAAATGGTTGCGGGCTATTTCGTCATAAATCCATGAGGATGGCGAGGATACATAAGTGATAATGTTGGGTATGTCAGTTGGGGGATGATGATCACCATACATGAATTTGATGGGAAGAAATTATTTGGGAGGATGGTCATCATCAAAACTTGGGACATCGATTGTTGAACTGAATATGATATTGTTTGGTGGAAAGGTATTGTTCTACATTGGGATGTTTGGAATCAAACTAATTGGATATTTTGATAAGGGTTTAAAGGGACTAGTTAATTATAATATTTTATTCCTTTTTAGACATTGGTACTAATAGAGTATGACATGTCAGTTGGCACAAGTTTTTGAGAGGTTTTTTTGTGGTAGAACATGAGGGTTCACCTAGAAAGATTTATATCATGGTATTCAATGGGAAATATGATAAGGACCCCATCCTACACATTTATACTAGTGAATTCTATATCAGGTGATTTATTTTATGGTTGTTGAGAACAAGGTAAAAATTATTACTTATATTATGTGCATGTACTAGTTATTCAGTGTTTAGATACATCAGCTCAATCATAGATGTATGATAGGCACTTGTTGGCGGTGGCCTACTAAGATTCCTTCTCACAGCGTACACATTCTCTATGGGATGTCTATAGATTTTTTGGAATTTTGTTCAGGGAAAGGTACAATATTAGGATCCGTATCACAATAATTGATTCTGAATGGGATAGATGGAAAGGGAACATGGGTTCTTTCCTCAACTGGAGTTTATATTTCTGTTCTTTATTTTTTATCACCATGATACTATATGTACATACTAAATTCAAATATTGGATACCCTTCTGCTTATTGTATATATGAGTTGACATGCATGAATTTTATATTTTAGTAGCTAGAAATATAATGTGTGATTTTTTATTAATTATTCGGAATTTTTTGTTTAAGCTTAAGTTATTATATGATATTTCTTGTTTTTCTACCATGGTTTAGTTAATGGTCTAATGTCAGTGGGTATCTCTCATCCACTACTTTATTTTTATGATGAAAATTATTAATAAATCATCACTTGTGGGTCACTATCACCTATTTTCACCCTCTATACTATTTTAAATCCTTTATCTATATAATAAGATGTGCTTAAGTCTAATGGTAATCGACTAAAAGCAATATTCAGGTGGCTAAACAGGTGAGGTAACTACATATATCTTTGTTATTAATATAATATTAATGTATTAATATTTATAAAATAATGTATTTTATATTATAATTTTACCACCCCATTAACCATTTTCAAAATACCCAAAAATTTCTAATGAAATTAATAGATAAATATCATGTTGACGATGTAATCAAAGGAATATGTCATGAATTGATGACATATAATAATTAAAAAATTATAAAAAAACTAAATGTAATGGAATATGGTTCTAAATAAGTTTTTAATAAATATAATATTTTTAATCATAATTATAGATTCATGTAATATGTTTTTTTGGACTTGAGGTAAGAGAAATTCATAACCACCATCTTAAATTTTTTGTTATGTTTTCCTGCTCTAAATCTCTCATTTTCTATTTTTTCATCTCATAAACATTGTATATCATGTATATATATGTATGTATATGTTAATATTGAAATTTTATTCCATCAAATGCATGAAATAAGGGAAAATCGAAATTCCTAAGAAAAAAAAGTAGAAAATATATGGAGAATTTGATGATTTGAAAAAAAAACAAATTTGAGTTCGTCTAAGGTAGAATAAATCACTGGCATCATGCAAGTAATTGTGCACCACTCACTTGCACACCACCTCATCACATGTTCTCCAAGTCACCATCACTCAGGGTAGCATATTTTCCGATAAATTGACGCTTGGTGTCTTCATTTTTACAGATTAATTTCTTGAAAGTCAATTGCTTCTCTGATCACCCTAGTGCTTCACCAAAGTCCTTTGAAATATCCAAGGTATTTTCATAACACCTAAACCAATGGAATTAACGACGATAATGATACTTAGGTTATCCAAGTGAGACAAATTAACTACACTTTCATGACTCATTCACCCTAATCCCAAAATTGGATAATACTTGCGCAACCACAATTACTTATATAGGATGTTGCACGACCCAATATAGGGAATACTTTTGAAGAATTTTGAATGCATTATCCAAGTCTTTACAAAGTCTAGTAATCATGGTAGTTCATCACTTATGGTATCCTCAGTTCACCCTAGCTTACTAGAGTTACCTATAACAGCAAGCCAATTATTTGTGAGCAATTACACGATGTTCACTATACCTTTCATCTTGCTTGATCCATACATTCTGCCTATTTCAAAGCCACCTATGGAATGTAATTTTCTTCTCTGGCTCTCTTGTCTGAAACTGACAACATTGAATCCTCCACCAGGACCTCCTCATTTATCAGACCATTAAAAAAGAAACACAATCATGTCTTCCATTTGGGTTTGGATATATATTGTTTACGGTTTCCCACACTTGTCCTACCAGATGATAAGTAGAGGGAGTTTGTAGATTTGGATATCTATGGTCACATATAGCCTTACCCCAGAGATGGGGTTGTGGTGTTCCCAATCTCAGATTCTAGGGACACGACTCCATCCTACCCTATTCATCTCTAATACCTATATCCTCTAATCCTTATTATGGATGGGAAGGATAAAAATTCATTATTACTTTCAGAAAATGGATAAATCTCCCTCCCCACTTTGGAACCCTTTTTAGGGCATTCATCCTAGTATAATCCCCTAGATTTTCACATAGGAGGTTGTAGTCTCTCACTTCTCAAAACCCTTAACAATCAGACATTCCACGCATAGGGATAAGTTTCAATGACAATTGAATAAAGGTATGTGTTATAGACACAACCTCTTCTGCCATAGCAATAACCACTTCCACCATAAGCCTCAACTCTTCCACCAATGAAGGAAGAAAAATGTGTGTTATTTGTTTAATCTTTCAGAACCTATTATTTCTCACACGGAACATGACTATCATAGGCTTAGATATTATAATGATCACAACATAAACATAATAAACCCAAAATAATGACATACAAGAACTCTGATTCCCACCATAACTGGGATATATTGGAGGCCTTCACCTAGGGCCTGACCTCACAGGACAACCCCCTTAGAGGTCCAACCCTGATTCTCTTAATTCAGACATCATCCTTAAGAGTATTCCGTAAAGTAATCCCCCCTAAATATTTATAGTCAATACATCTCTCCTAGACCATGTATAATGGGAATACTCTTTTTGAATTATCCCCCAACTATTTCTATAAAAGATCCATACTCCCCATTGAGACTTACTAAATTTCATGGGCTTTGATTCCCATGCAAACTGGATACAAAGGAAGCCTTCCAGAGGTTCAAACCGAACACCCCAAATCAACCTTATTCACTCTGGTTCACATTCCCAGTAGGGCCTAATCCAATAATAAATCAGATACCCCTTATAATAACCTTAGTTTGTTTCTACATAAGTCCTACACCATGCATTGACTAGGAACGTTTTGACTATATGTCCATTACATAAGGCATTAAACCTTATGGTAGGTTTATTGTCACATGACCGTAAAAGGTATGATGTGTGCCATTAAGTGTCATTGAAAAATGGGGGTTCCGGTACCTTTCATAAAAATACATAGGAATCCAACCTATTTATTCTATCCCAACATCAAAAGCTACTTATGACTCCCAGGATGACAATAAACTCCCGAGTGATGTTTCACTACTTAGATTATCATAAATTCTAATGTGCCCCATTGAGTGGCTTAAAAACCATAAGTGTCATAATAAAGACCAAATAATCTCTAATTAGTAAATGAAAAGTTACCATTGATAGAGAACCTCTAATACATATAGATATCTTCACTAATGAAGAACATTAAATACATATAGATGATAATGAATTCCAAACAAGCTAACAATTGATTTCACATTTCAAGGGAAACCTGAATTACAATTTTTAAATTAATAATGATTAATGAACATATCATAAATCTATACGAATTTCCCATTGTAGTCAATAATTCCCCTCAAAAGGGTGTGATGAATGTGACCTCGCATCCTCTCAACAAATGCTGGTTCTTAAGTAACTTTGGTCAAAAACCCAAATGAACACTTACCTTTGTAATGTATGTCCCTTTGGATACATAACCATCGAGTGTTTCTGGTTCCATAAAAAAATTCATTAGAAACCATTCATAAATAGTGATTCCTAACTAGAACATGCATTCTGAAGGATAAAATCACTCACATATACACCTACCTTAGCATACCTTTCATTTTGGAAAAAATATATTCATTTAGGGTTTCCATCTTAATTTTAGCATTTAATAAAACACAACTAATGTGAATAAGTCCATTTATTATGTCATTTCATGTACCACACCATATAATGATTACTAATATTATAAGTGTTTTATAATAATTCATTATTTTATGTACGGAAATCTAATTCTGTTATTATTTTAATAAAAAATTCATATTATGGTTATATTTATTGATTTTTTACTATGTTCTTATAAACCTCAGAAAAGAGGCTCTTTCCAAAACCCGCTTCCCCTCTAATTAATTTAATCCATTAATATCTTTAAATTAGTTTTTAGTTTCTAATTATTACTTATGAATGTTTTAGTATCTAATTATTTTAATTTCTTGTTCTATGGGGAATATTTATTATAAAAAAAATATGAATTATGATATTATTGTGTTGCCCATATATGTTACATGGGTTTTTATTATGTTTATGTGATATGTTTCATTTCACTATATGGAACATTTAAACATATTAATATAATGAATTTAATGAGAGGTCCTAAAATTATAATACAAAAAATTTATTGTGAAACTAATTTTGTCTCATGTGATAACATTTTTCGGCCAAGGGTAGTTTACCCATCGTACTATGTTTTAGTCGATTGGTATTGAGCCAAAACATATTCTTATAATGTAATTTTTATGTTATAGTGAAATTACTGGGATTAAATGATCTAATGATAACTTCTTCATAAGTTATTCGTATATTTTATTATTTTTAATTCATTAAAACATCGATATCATAATAAACATCATGTATCATATGTGTTACCTCATTACTACTAATTACCCTGATTATTCAATTGCATGAGATCATTACTCTAACAATGTATTCATGTGTTCCCATAGGACAAATTTTTTGTATTAAATTTACATTAATACATAGGATCACATTATTTAGATAAAATTTTAGATGATACAAATTATGTTTTTTCAATGAAATTTGTATCCAATCTAAAAAAGAAACTAGAGATCTAGATTTCTATGGCATGTTTTACGGATTTTTATTCAAAAAATGATGAATTTTTTTTATAATTCATGGGTTTATATTTTTTGGAATAAAAAGTGTATTTGGTTATATTTTAGAATTAATAGTAGAAAATATTTGAGAAATCATTATGATAGTTATAATGAAAAAGTCCTTAAATTTGTTAATATATTGAGTACAGATTTTGTAGCAATGATTTCCTAGTCATGATACAATCATATGGGACCATGAATTTACTCAGATGTTGTTATTGGTAATATCAATCAACAAGAAATGTCATGTATTAACATGATATTCACATATTACACAAAAAATGGTTATAACGATAGCCATGGTTTGAAACTCCTAGATGATACGATTAAGTTTAATCACTTTTTATTTAAGGAAAATTTTAAAAAATTAAATATATATTGTTATATTGATGTAATATATCTATTTGTAATGCCCTGACCGTAGTTATCCAGAGTAGGTGCATTATTACGTAACATTGGAATGATCAAAAAAGATCAAGTCTCTAATGACCAATTAGTTTTGTAGCCTTGTAAACACTAGATATATTCACAAGTCTTACATTACATCATAAAGTAAAAAAAAACTACAACAAAATATTTTCTTCATATCCCCTCATACTATCCCTAGAGTTCATTCATAAAATACTTATTCACATCCTGGAAAAATTAAAACATTAAAAGGGGTGAGCTCAGATGCTAAGTAAGGATAACAATATAGCGGAATCATTCATAAATAAACATAAACATTTAAGGCAATGTATAACTGAAACAAAAGCCTTTTAAACTTGAACTTTATCATAATATGGCAAAAAAATGAAATAATTCCATTTAATTATTCACATGGATATTATACTAGTATAATAATCACATGGAATATCAATATCTACTTTCATAATGATGGAATGCATAATGCCAGACTATCATAACCACGTATCCAAGGCCTCGTGCCAAGACTAAAAATAAGATTTTGTCAAGGCCTCGTGCCAAGACACTAGTTTATCGCATGAGACCTACCGATGCATCGAGAAGCTATAGCGGGCTCCGCCCGTCACTTATTAAGTCCAATGCATTCCTTATATGAAAAGGTTTAAACATATAATAAACCATAACATAATCGTATCACATAAAACATGCATAAAGGAAACATAACATTTCCACATTTCAATCTCAAGATATCAATACAACACATTGATATAAAAACATTATCAAAACCATTTTCAACACCAAAATAAATGAAATGTAAAACATGGTGTCTATTTTTCATTTTAAAAAAGGATATGGCTTGTAGAGGAATCCAAAAATCAAATAATGGTCACGGTGGCGGAGAAGTCATTGTCGCCGCATATGTAAGAAAAAACATTTCTTTTGTCATATAGTAAAAATGCTTCATATAAAATGATTCATTTTTAATAAAAGTAAAAGTCAAAGGGGTTTATACACCATATAAAGGAATGTTTTGTATAAAACAAATTATGCCTCAATAAAAAGAGATCGAGACGAAGTCCCTTACCTCGTGTTCAACCTGACTCGATCGTTCTTTAATCTCTTGAATAATAAACTAGATTTAATATATACTTTCTTAAGATCCTTTTTCAAGTTCATTATTCCTTTAATATCTCTTATTACCATGTTATGAACATTATGTAATTATTTAAGTTAATAACGATCGTTTTGTTGATCTTTGGAACTTGAGTAAAAAATAAACTGCTTATAATTACACGTTGTTCATGTCGTAAAATATACATTATATCCAGAATTATATTCATGATGTAGATATCATATATGTATTATATATCCTGTGTATAAATGAATTTATAATATTATATAACATTTAGAGGTAAGAAATGAAATGCACCGTTCAGGGAGTCGGTAAGTCGTACGTACACATGAACGCTACTTTCATTTCTATTTCGTATTTATTGGAATGAAATCATAATGATATAAAGGAATATTATAATTCCAGTATAATAGAATATATAATATCAGTATCGCCATCCTCTATACGTCCCACATATGGCATTAACGATTAAAATCACTTTGAGGGGGCGGTAGTCCGCACTTCCTAAAATGAAATTAACTCGTTTACCGATAATGGAAATCATAAAGGTATGACATAAATGAAAAATACAAAAGCATAAGGAAAACATAAACATAATATATATCATATATAAATATATTGACATTTTAATGTCCACCATGAGAGGTGTTAAAAGAATATTTCACAATCATCGTTTCGTGAGGCAGTAATTCGCCACCCACATAAACAGTATGTGCTTTAACCATTAGACGAAGGTGTGTGTATGTTTAAATCAAATACATCTCATAACAAAACCTAGTATATCTAAGATATTGGTGTTGTTACAAAATAAAGTCATAAAAATTGTTTAAGGGGTTGGAAAAGAAAAATAAAACAAAATAACATAAGAGAAGACATTACCTTAAAATCGGGTAACTCTTTTCGATTTGAGCCAAAGGCATCCATGAGAAGACTTTTTCCAAAAGTGAGTCTTCTAGGATTAAGAGAGGGAATTTTCGAGTGTATTTTGGTAGAGGTTGGCTGAGTTAAATTGCTTTGAAGGTGTGAAAAATGTGGTAGTGGTGGGGACCTTTTATAAGAGGAGAGGAGGGGCACTCTTGGAAAGTCAAGAAATGTTACTTTATTATATAATGTGTTTCAGATTTTAATGGTCCGAAAATTATATATTTTGAGGATATGCTGATAAGGGTTCGAAATATACTCATCCAATAGGTTTTTTACAAATGTATGTCGTAGAGTTTGCATTATCTTTTCATTTTATTTAAATCATTAATTAATGAGGTAATCGCTGCATCAACATGGCGTCATAAATAAATTTATTTATTTAATGTGTAAAAATTATAAAAAAGATTACTATGATGTAGGAAATATATTTCTATTTCCCATGAATATATATAGTCTAAATTTTAAGTTATATAACCCCACATAATATTTGTTTTAGTAAAACAACACATGTTTGTGACAATTTTATTTTTACTTTAAATAAAAATTTATTAAAGTCATTTTCATACTCAAGTGGCTCCATGGGGTCCCCAAGTTGACCCATGGATTGTCTTGGTCGGCCATGACTCATCAAATAAGTATAGAACAAGTGTAAAGTTAATTTCATATTATTATAACATTATATTTACCTTAAATTACACTAATTACCTATAATCGTGATTAATAAAACTTAAAAGTTACTATTCACCAAAATTTATTTTGATCCCAAGGAACAACATTTTACTTAATAATGACAACCATGTATGTCTAATTTTTTAAATTAAATTCACGGAAGTGGTAAAGTTTCATTTAAATGAAAAATTAGTTTTTTAACTACCACTTAGTTGTTTCACTATTCATCAAAAATTGAAGTTTTTCAGAAAAATTCAAAAGAATTACCCTAAGCTATATTTGATATTACAAATTCAAAAATGATGTATATATTACAAAATTACAGACATATAATTTGAATTAATTAATTTTATAATTAATCTCCATTGTCATAATAAATAGCATTTTTTAAGAAACAATATATATCAAAAGATTGATAATTGTTTATGTCCAATTTCAAAGTGAAATTAACTATAATGACCACCAATGGATAAAACGGTTAAATATATTATAATTAAAATTTAAAACCACTCAATCTTATAATTTATCACTATAAATTATTTTGATTAAAATTATTGTTTTAAAGTATTTTTCACTATTCATCGAAAATTGGAAGTTCTAAGAAAAATACCAAAAAATTCAACATAGGCTAATTTTGATATTCCGAATCCAAATATTAAGTCCATTTTTAAATATAAAATTTATATAATTTCAAAAATTGTGTATTTCTATTCATAATGACTATTTTGATTGGTCGTTGTGTGTTAAAATCTGGAACATGCGTACAATGCAAGCTATTTCATTCTTCAAGGAGAAGTGTCTCATGGAAGCTTGGGGTGTTACATTTTCCCCTACTTCAATAAAATGCATCTTTGCAATTTGAAATTGTTCTTCTAAAATAAATGGTTTAAATTAGAAAATAACTTTGTGTAAAACCCATATCGGAAATAGGGTTAATATTAATATATCTTTAAAACAAAGAAAGATAAGTACAAAGGTCACCCGAGATAGCCCATACAAGGAATCTATGAAAACATGGATATGGAGGAGAAAAAAACCATCAATGTTTGATGGAGAGTGGTAGATAATAGTATAAAGATAAATTTAACTACATGAAAATCACAAAATTTTGATTAGATAAACGATCATTGATTCCCCAATAGGAAAAGTTAACTGACAACATTTTTGTTTTAAGTTACCTTTCATTAAGTTGAGGAATACATTTAGGTGATTTCATAAGAAAATATGGAAATATAAATATTTTTCATGTATACTTTCATTCTTTAATAAATTTTCACCACAATCCTACCTTTCACTCAAAAAGATAATAGAAATCAAAGATATTATATTTATCCTAATCGTACAGGGTTCAAAATATTAACACATACAATTTAGTTTAGGAATACAATTTTGTAATAACCTGGGAATTACAATAGGCTAGTGGTATGTAATAAAGGCATTTTGCACTATAGTTGTGGGTTTGATTCCTGCATCTTTGTCTGACGCGATGGGTTATCCCCCAACCTGCAGGTTGTCCTTTTCCTAATACTATAGTATTATAATATTCCAAATATAATATTCAGAAATGTTTTAACCTTAAACAATACTGTCCAATGTTAAACTAAATCTATTCCAACCTTTAAAGTTATCCAAAATATCTATGTCCAGACTTTCTCTAAAATGTCTCTAAATTCCAAAATCAATTGTAACATCAGATTCCCCTAAATAAAGTAATGATTATCGTATTATCGCATAATAAAAATATGATTACCATCATCATATTAAAATCATAATGAAAACAAAATGTACTGCAATACAATCCTTATATATGTCACATAATTCTTATTACTATAATATTGTTCTTGAGTCCAAAAACACAAATACAATAATTATACAACTTCATCTGTAGTAATAGCATAAGCTTGGCCATGCTCCCTTGGAATTTTCATAGGTAAGTTTTCTTGGCGCTTAGGGCATTCATTTGCATAATTCCCTATTTCTCTACAATTGTAGCATTCAACATTGATAGCCTCTTTCTTTCCCTTACAATCACGAGCCTGGTGAAATTTTTCTCCACATTTATAACAAATTCCCATTCCTTTTAGGAAAGAACTAGGGTGATTCTTCCCATAATTATCACATAATGGAAAATCTTTCATTCCCTTTTTTCCTTTGTCTATCTCTTGTTCCACCGTTCTCTTATTCTCATGCTTTACTTTATTGTCCTAAGATTTAGAGAATTCATTTTCTATCTTGATAGCACACGAGACTATATTTTCATACGACGAGAAAGATTATGTGACTAAGTCTCGATAAGGAAATGGGTTTAACCTATCAAAGAAATGATTAATCTTATTTTCTGGGTTACGTATATAATCTGCAGCACACCTCACTAACCTGGTAAAGTTGGCCTCATACTTTGCGACATCCTCATCCTCCTTTTGTCTTAGAATCAGAAATTGCCTTTCCATATCTTCTCGATGGTCACGAAGAAAGTATTTTTCTAAGAAAATCTCTTTTAACTCTCTCCATTACATACTTGATACTTCTTCATATTATTTTGTGTTTTGAATCAATGACCACCATTTATCAACATCTCCAGTGAGGCAGTAAACTGCCATGATTACCTTTTCCCTTTCACTACTCCCCAAGGCATGGATTATTTTCTCTAAGGAATTTATCCATTGCTCAGCTACTAAGGAATTTTTACTCCCATTTAATGTTGTTGGTTGTTGCCTCATGAAGCTGTCTAACATTGATCCTCCACGTTGCGGATCTGGGTGCTCCATATGAGTAAGGTTTTTATTAATAACCTGAGTGATTTGTCCCCTTATGGTGATAAGATGATCATCACTAGTTGTATCCCCATATCCATTATAATTATCTTGAGAAGGAGGTAAATCCCTACATGGAGTGCGTGCATTGATACAGTTTCCATTCCTTCCACTAGGCACCATTTCTAAAAAATGTCATAAACTAGATTAGTTTATGATTGGAAATAGGTAATTCCATACTTCTAAAAGACTTAAAATAATTTTAACAGTTTATGTATATAATACATAATCATAAAAATGTTATCTTTTAGGAATTATATATACTCATAAACCCTTCATAATCGTTTGTAAAGAAAATGGGAATTATCCTAAGCATAACCCCTGGGAGTGTTGTAACTAAGAGTGCAGTAAGCCCTTTTGTCGTGCACCAGTTCCCGTTCGAGTCTATCTCAAAGAGGTTTTTTCGGGTTTTACACCTAGGTACATCTGTGCCAGAGCCTCCTCTACCTGCTCGTATCAATACTGGTCTGTATTTCCCAGAAAATACAAAAAATCTATACATTACCAAAATTCTAGGATGTTCTTCTATACTAATCCTCAAAGTCTATCTTAGGGCAATGCGATCTAATCAGAGTTTATCTAAATATAGCTTCCAAGGTTAGTACTGAACTACCTCTGATACTAACTATAACGCCCTGACCCTAGTTACCCAGAGTTGGTGTATCATTGTGTAACACTGTCATGATCACAAAATATCACATCTCGAAAGACCGATTAGTTTAGTAACCTTGGAAACTCTAGATATATTCATAAGTCTAACATTACATAATAAAGTAAAAAACTACAACAACGGCTTGTCTTAATATCCCCTCATACTATCCCTGCAGGTCATTCATAAAAAACTTCTTCACATCCTGGAAAAATTAAAACATTGAATGGGGTGAGCTCAGATGCTCAGTAAGGATAACAATATAGTGGAAACTTTCATAAATAAACACAAACATTTAAGGAAATGTATAACTGAAACAAAAGCCTTTTAAACTTGAACATTAGCATAATATGGAAAAATAAAATGAAATAATTCCATTTAATTATTCAAATGGATATTCTACTAGTCAAATAATCACATGCAATATCAATAACCACTTTCATAATGATGGAATTCATAATGCCAGACTATCATAACCACGTAGCCAAGGCCTCGTTCCAAGACTACAAATATAATTTTGTCAAGGCCTCAGGCCAAGACCCTATTTTGTCTCATGAGACCTACCAATGCATCTATGAGATATAGTGGGCTCCACCCATCACTTATTAAAAAAAAATTCATTCCTTATATGAAAAGGTTTAAATATATCATAAACCATAACATAATCACATCAAATAAAACATGCATTAAGGAAACATAACATTTCCACATTTCAATCACAAGATATCAATACAACACATTGATATAAAAACATTATCAAAACCATTTTCAATACCAGAATAAAATAAAGGTAAAACATGCTATTTATTTGACATTTAAAAAAATTATGGCTTGTATAGGAAGCCGAAAATCAAATATTGGTCACGGCGGCAGAGAAGTCATTGTCTCTGCATACGTAAGCAAAAACTTTCCTTTTTCATTTAGTAAAAATGCTTCATATAAAAATATTCCTTTTGATTAAAAGTAAAATAAAAAGGAGTTTATACACTGTATAAAGGAAAGTTGTGTATAAATCAAATTATTCTTCAATGAAAGGAGATTGAGATGAAGTCCCTTACCTCGTGTCCGACTTGACTCTATCGTTCTTTAATCTCTCAAATAATAAACTAGAGTTAATCTATACTTGCTTAAGAACCTTTTTCAAATTCATTATTCCTTTTATATCACTTATTACCATGTTATGAACATTATTTAATTATTTAAGTTAATAACGGTCGTTTTGTAGATCTTTGGTACTTGAGTCAAAAATATACTTCTTATAATTACAAGTTGTTCATGTGGTAAAATATACATTATATCCAGAATTATATTCATGATTTATATATCATATATATAACATATATCTAGTATATAAATGCATTTATAATATTACATAACATTTAGAGGAATGAAATGAAATGCACCGTCCATGGAGAGGGTAAGCCGTACGTACGCATGAACGCTACTTTCATTTCTATTTCTTATTTATTGGAATGAAATACTAATGATTTAAAGGTATATTATAATTCCAGTATAATATCATATATAATATCATTAACTCCATCCTTTATACGTCCCACATATGGCATTAACAATTCCAATAACTTTGAGTGGGAGGTAGTCCGCACTTCCTAAAATGAAATTATCGTGTTTACCCATAACGAAAATCATAAAGTTATGACATAAATGAAAAATAAATAAGAATAAGGAAAACATAAACATAATATATATCATATATAAATATAATGAAATTATAATGGCCACCATGAGAGGTGTTAAAAAAAGATTGAACAATCATCGTTTCAAGAGGCAGTAATTCTCCACCCATAGAAACAGTATGTTATTTAACCATTAGATGAAGGTGTGTGTAAGTGTAAATAAAATCCTTCTCATAAAAACATACTATTATATTTAATATACTGTTTTTGTTAAAAAAGAAAAAAATAAAAATAGTTTAAGGGTTTGGAGAAGCAAAATAAAACAAAAGAACATAAGAGAAGACATTACCTTAAAATCGGGTAACTATTATGGATTTGAACCAAAGGATTCATTGGGAAGACTTCTACCCAAAGTGAGGCTTCTAGGAGTAATAAAAGGAAATTTAGACAGTATTTTGGCAGATGTTGGCCGAGACAAATGGCTTTGATGGTGTGAATAAGGTGGTAGTGGTGGGGGCCTTTTATAAGGAGAGAGGAGGGGAACTTTTGGAAAGTCAAAAAATGTTACATTATTTTATAATGATTTTAGGATTTTGAAGGTCCCACAGTTATATATTTTTAGGATATGGTGATAAGGGTTCGAAATATACTAATCCAACAGGTTTTTGACAAGTTTATGTCTTAGATTTTACATTATTTTTTCATTTTATTTAAATCGTTAATTAATGAGGTAATCGGTGCATCATCATGGTGTCATATATAAATATATTTATTTAATGTCTAAAAATTATAAAAAAATTACAATGATGTAGGAAATATTATTAGATTTCCAATGAATATTTACAGTCTAAATTTTAACTTATATAAACCCATGTAATAATTGTTTTAGTAAAACACACATGCTTGTGACAATTTTATTTTTACATTAAATAACTAGTTATTAAAGTCATTTTCTATCCCAAGTGGATCCATGGGGTCCCCAAGTTGACCCATGGATTTTATTGGTCGTCCATGACTCATCCAATAAGGGTATGACAAGTGTAATGGTAATTTCATAGTATTATAACACTATATTTTCCTTAAATTACACTAATTACCATTAATCACGATTAATAAAACTTAAAAGATGCAATTCACCAAAAATTATTTTCATCCCATTGAACAACATTTTACATAATTATGAAACCCATGTATTTAGAATTTTTGAAATTCAATTCACATAAGTGGTAAAGAATCATTTAAACGAAAAATCATTTTTTTAACTACCACTTAGTGGTTTCACTATTCATAAAAAATTGAAGTTTTCAGAAAAATACAAAAAATTAACCCTAAGATATATTTGATATTCTGAATTCAAAAATTCTGTGTATTTTAGAGAATTCCAAAAATATATGTTTCATTAATTAATTTTATAATTAATTCCTGTTGTCAAAATAGATAGCGTGTTTTTAAGAAACAATATATATCAAAAGATTGACAATTGTTTATGTCAAATTTCATAGTGAAATTAATTCTAATGACAACCATTGGATAATATTGTTAAAATATATTCTAATTATACTTTAAAACCAATCAATAGTATAATTTATCACTATAAATTATTTTGATTAAAAAATATGTTTTTAAGTATTTTTCATTATTCATCGAAAATTGGATGTTCTCAGAAAAATACCCAAAAATTCAACATAGGCTAATTTCGATATTCCAAATCCAAAAAAGAAGTAAATTTTGAAATATTAAATTTATATAATTTCAAAAGGTGGGTATTACTATTCATAACGGCTGTTCAGATTGGTCGTAGTGTGTTAGAATCTGGAACATGCGTACAATGCAAGATATTGCATTATTAAAAGAAGAGTGTATCGTGGAAGCTTGGGGTGTTGCATATTTTTATGGTAGATATAATAAAATTAAAATTTCCATTTGTAGAAAAGGTTGAAATATAATTATTTATAAGTCAATTTTTCTAAATCAATTTTTATTTTTCATTCCAAATTCATATCTTTCCTTTTTTATGTGTTCTAATATAATTATTCTTTTTATCAGAAATAAATTGTTTTAGTAAATGGTAAGAATTTGAAATAATCATCCCAATAATTTCTATTATAAAAAATGTAATAATTTCTCATATTAAAACAATAAAATGTTGTGATTGATAGTTAATAACTTTATCATTGTTCATGTAAAACTAATTTCTGATATGAATAATAAATTTAATAATGTAGATCTGTCTTCTTCTAAAAAGATATTGGTTGTTTTGGTTGTTTTTCTAATAAATGAATCTTACACTTAGTTTATCTTTTTATCCCTTAAGGTTGAAACAATTGAATAATTCAATTTAAAATATAATATTTATTATAAAATATATTGAGTAGAAAAAAGTCTTACTGGAAATATGTAGCATGGATGGGTAATCAGATCAGTGGTGGAAATTGATCATGAAAACAAATCATAATTAAGTCATCAAATAAATTTATAGTGATTGATTATTTAATTTTTTCAATAAATATTTTCTTTGAACTACCCAACATTAAATTTAATGGGTGTTCCTAGAACTCTTGATAATGTATAAATAAAATAATTCTTATAAGGAAAGCATTAAAATGATTTCATGGTATGCCTAAAGATTTGTCATTAAACTTATAAGTGTGGTTATAATATTTATTATAAATATATTTTGGTTTATAAAAAATAATTGGTTATTTCATACATTGACTCCTACGAGTAAAATTTCATATATACGATTAAATATGATGTTCATATTGGTGATAATAATTGTTCCTAATGGGGATAATAATAAAAACATGATACTGATGTTGAATTTTGGAGGATAAATTGTCATTGAGTGATGATATTAAATTGAATACTTTTCAAAAGGGTATGAATAACAGTCGAAGAAAATTTCTTGTGGGAATAATGAGATATATCATGTGAGAAAATTTGGGTAGTTAATATAAATTATGATACATATATTACCTTCATTCAAGAAATTCTGTTATCCGTTATTATCTTCCTCTCTAATTGGGTGTGTCTTGGTGTACTCGAGTATGAAGATAATTGGTTGGGGAAAATGAATTGATTTTTGGGGATGTGTGTTTTTTGGAATTAATTGAGTACATGTAAAATCTTTTTAATTGTTTTTTGGGGTTCTCCATGAGTTCAGAGCATACCCGAGGTGTTTTGGGTTTTTGATTAAGAATATATGGTATTCACAGTTTGTAAGAGATATAATCACCATGAAATGGAATTCCACACCATAAAATTTCTACAACATAAATACAATTAACACTATTCATAGTTTGATGTTAGTACACGCTATGTATGGTTTATTCATCGTGAAATAATAAAATATCTATTTTTAATAAAATAATGTGTATGGTTTTTCTGTGTATGTAATCTCCATGTACTAAACGATATTTAAAGGGATTACATGTCATGAAATTGTTCACAACAGGGATACAACGGTGTCATGGGAGTGATATGTTATTTTATTATTCAACCCCTCATTTTAATTTCGACCTAAAAAGATTATATGGACTATTTTGTAATCTTCATTTGAAATGAATTGATCTGTATGGTGAATGATCACTACTGACATTGGTTTTCGTCAATCTGATTGAATGATCCTTTCAGAATTATCATTTTGTGGATAATGTTAATATTTTGTTTGAATTATCAGATACTTTGACTCGTGGAGATGCTTACATCTGGAATCTTCAAACTTTTTTATTTAATCATATTCTAGGGGAATTCTTTTATTGGTTGTTAGGCTTCATTTGTAGATTCTTGAGATATTTTTTGTCAACTATTATTTTCAAACCCATTTTGTTAAATCAAATCAATTATTATATGTGTAAATTGATTCTAGGACCTCTGTCGTAATTTTCAGTTTCCTCTTGTTGGTTGAACTTTTTATGGGGGTGTGCGATGCCATGTTTTGAGGTATGTGGGTCCCACTATAGAATGTGGTGGTGCACTGAATTACTCATATTTTGGTAAATTTTATTATTAAATGAAATGATATTATATGACTTATTTGTGTGTGTGTTGAACTATGATTTTATAAAAGATGTTTTACCTAATTTTTGGGTAAATGGAATGTCTTTGTAATGTATTGTGAAATGATTTTTCAAATGGTTTTCAAATATTGGAATGATGGAAATAGTTTGATTAATTTAATTAGATAATATATCACATTTTAAGCCTTCAGTACTTAGGTGGATGATATATTAATAGGTCTTATCCATTGTCAGGAGTTTTTCTCTTGAGGCTTATCTATGCTATCTAATCAAGTTGTTCTATGGACTTTTTGGACTTTTGCGGTTCAATTTATTGGGTGTTCGTCTACCCTCTAAACTCAATTCATGTTTAGAGAATATTGATGTGTACATGATTGTATATATTATGTATGTGTTTCCAAGCTATCCTAACATAGTGTAATCAATGTGTGATGCAACATGTGATACTTCTTTCCGGATTGACAATTATTATTTTTTATTTGTACAATATTTTCTACTACCAAAGAAATTATATGAGAAATTATGCATTATTTTTTTTGTTTGGCTTGATATTTCTGATGAGATATATGTGTATTAAATTATTTGAAAATGATTTCCCTACATTATTTGGAAATATGGAAAATGGGAAATTAAACTATTATTTCAATTATTTCAATAAAAAATTGATAAACAATTATCATTATTTGTTTTATTAAATGTTAAGAATGATTGAATTATTTCTCAGAGACATAATATAAAACAAATAGGTGATACTTTATAGATCATGTTAGGTGACACCTTACGTACCTCTTCAGTGGTGTGCCGACATGGTTATGTATTTTTATACAAGAAAATTCAAGGCACTAAAGTGAGGAGGTGATGTTTTATTTCATCCAATATGGTAGATAGTGGTGAGATGGTGGGTGAATTTCCTTGATATCATATGGAGTGGTTTTTTTTTCAATTTTAGTAATCTATTTTTGTTTTAATTTTACTTACATATGTTTTTTTCTATTGATTTCATTGGTTTTTACTTTTTGTTTCCCGTAATTTCATATAATAATATTTATATTATTTTCTATATTGTATAAATATAGATTATATTTGATTGATCTTGGTTGTTTCAAATCATTCGCTATATGTTTTTTATCAGATGCATTGGGGTATAGTCTCCATCCCATATGGATCGGGAACACCATTCAGGTATGTGGAGGCTCTGGTTGGGTACCATTCTGAGAGGGTATCTTGGTTGATTTCTTAATATTTTTGTATCAAAGGTGGTATTCCATCAAGATATCATGTATTACGATTTCTATGAGACTATAGATAAGATTTTTAAGGCTTCATAGGTATTTTTCATTAAGTTACTGTCCAACTATTTTTATGAGGAAACTCAAGTCACCATGGGAAGTTGGGATGTGTAACACCTGGTTTGGATTCTTATAGTTGATCTCAGTTTTTTCATAAGGGTTTTCTATTATTAACTATGTTTTTTTGTGGTTTTATAAAATTTTCTTTTGGTGTACAAATGTATTCCTCTAATATGTGTTTAGTGAGATCCATGGGAGGGTGTAGCTAATGACCTTGAAGGGAATTTGGTGATGGATCATAACTTTATTGAGGTTATTTTGTGGAATATTGTTTTGTCAACCAAAATGCTTTACAAGTTTAGAAACAATTTATTGAGGCACATCTTGGAGCTGTATGATAAATAGATAGACCACAAGAGTTCATGCATGAGAATCCACTATATTTCAAATGTATGAATGAACCATAAGAGGAAAGGGAATATATTGAATCTATTGATTAAATATTCTAATTCTTAGAATCACATGATAATATGAATATGATATGTGAAAAATTCCTACTCAAGGGTTATAGTAATCATTTGTGGTATTCCATCATATAGGAAAATAAGAATGTGGTCTTGGACTGGAATATTATTGAGACTCTCCATACAGAAGTGTTTTCTAGAGTCACTGATGATTGAAAATTCTGTGGAGTTCAAGTCATTGTTACAGGGGGAGAAAGTGGTGATGAAATACAAAAATTGGTTTGATAATGTAGTTCATTTTCACAAGTGGTTGTAATGATTGTACAGCTAAAAGCTTTAATGTATATGTAGGGTTTGTGACCATATTTCAGATCACATGTATTTATGATGAATATTTTTACCTTTGTAATGACAATGGATGCAGTTATTATGGTTGAGATGAATATAGAAGGAAATTTTAGATATTAATCACCTTATCATAAGCCTATTGGAATATTTAGTGGAATGCTAGGGAAGAAGTGAATTTGTTACAATCAACATAGGATTGGTGGAGGTGGGTCTTTGTAGAAGGCCTCTTAAGCACCTTCATTTTCAATTAGTGGGGTTTTTAAACTATCTAACAACATAGAATTGTAGGAGACATAAATTTTTCATATCCTTCACCAGATAAGATGTGTAATAGTTGTGTATGTTATGATCACATGTAATGTTTCATTCCAACTATGTCTACTCTTTAAGATGGTTTGGGATCATTGGATGAAAAATCTACCACAATGTTGTTATATGTTTAAAAGACTACATAGATCCAACCATAGGCCTCAGGAGTGATTTAACTTCACAAAATAGATGTGATTCAAATAGTGGTAGTTGTGGTTCATAAAATTGTGAGAGGTTCCATCTATATTTCATCATCATTGGCTATTTTGTTATTTGATACTTGTTATTCCAAATCATTCAAATTTGGACGTTATTTGATATAATTAACAATAGAAAAGATCTATTTTCCCTTTTCATTATTTTAGTGACAAATCCTAGAAAATGGAAAGTGTAGGGTTTCAGATGTCCTTCTTATGTGTTATCGATAGGTGATATGGTTCTAGTCTTAAATTTAATTATTCTCGGTATGGATTTGTTTGACATCATCATTTATAAGGATTGTATTGTTTTTCATCTTACTGAGGATGATTGTAATCTTCAGTTTACATTGTTTTTTATGTCTAATAAAAGGTCATAGGTATTTTAAATTGAGTGGTATATGCGGTCTGGTTGTATAGGACCTTCTCGCCCAGAGCTCTGGAATTTGTTTTCTTCTGATGTAGTAGAGCCCTACATGTTTTTTCTATTATCGTTTTTCCCTCAATTATTCTGAATTTTCCAAAAAGAATAATAGAGTATTTATTTTGGCTTCTGCTAGAGAGGGAGGTATATTTTAAAATTAAACATATTCATTGAAACTACTGATATTGATACCCTCTTATTGTATGGCACTATTAGCGCTGAAAGAGAACAAAATTAGACTGGTAGATCTTGTGAAAAGGATTTTTTCCCTAATGTTTCCCCTTGTGAATCCCTAGTTTTCTTTACCAATAAGGAAGATGGTTAATTCCAATTATGTAGGGAATTTAATAATATGAACCAATTAATAGTTGAGAAAAAAATATCATTTTCCTCTAGTGGATGATTTGAATTGTCAGTAATAGTTGGAAAATTGGATTTCTATTATCATCTTTAAGTCTAGTTATCATCATCTCAGAGTTTTAGAGTTTGGTATACTAGTGAAATATCTATAGAGAGGGTATGTATATTTTAAATATATTGTGATTCCCATTTGTGTGAAAACACTCCTGTAGTTCATTTGGATTTGATGAATCATCTATTACTTCTGTATGTGGATAATTTTTGGTTGTATTCATGGATAAAATGTTAGTTTACTCGATATATGAGGACAAGAATGAGTACCATTAATGATTAGTTTTAAAACCCCTGGAAAATCACCATATATATTGATATATTATGAAATGAAACTTCTTTATTCAAGAAGTGAAATTATCTAGGAATGTTATTTATGATCAAGCATTATCAATTTTTCTTGAGAACGTAAAGGTTGTCTTGTCATGGGAAGAACCATGGAAAAAACAATTAATTTAGAGCTTCCTTGGCTTTTATAGAAACAATTGATGGGTTATTAAGTATTTATCTATTTTAGTTTTTCCTTTGACTTATGTTAATAAGAAATGGTTGAATTTCCAAAGAGATGAAAATAGGTAGTTTTCTTTTCATTATCTGAAAAGACATTAGACATCATCTCCCATTTTGATCTTACCTAATCCTGGTAACGAGTATGTGGTTTTCAATGATGCTTTTAGTAATGGTTATGGTTGTTTGATCATGTGGGATGATAATGAGGTCGATTAAAATTATCATAATCTGAGACCATATAATAAAGATTACCCCACTCATAATTTAGAACTATCCATTATGATGAATGGTCATTAATGTGGGTAGCATTGTCTTTCATGTATAAAATTATATTCTTTTTTACAATAATTGTATAAATTATATAATTTTATTGATATATATGAATATTTGATAGATTCAGTGGTTGGAATAACATTTATTTTTTATTTTTATATCTTCAACACCCTTTGGAATGTGAATATTGTGGTAGATTCTCTTAGAATAAATGTACCGTTGCAAACTTTTTATGAATTGAATGAAGTGTGGAAACATATGGAAATTTTTTCTCAATTGAATATGGATTCTCTAGAAAATGTTTTGGGTATGGTTATATATATGTTTCAGTTATCATCATATGTCTTTGAATCTAATTTGAATAATCACTTGAAGTATGGTGAATACAGAGGAATTTGGGGAACCGTGTTTAGTGGGGAGACAGTTTCTAGTTGATCTCTCTCTTGAGATGATATTCTCAATTTAGGGATTGGTTTTTTCCAACATCTATGATAATTTAAATTCTATATTATTTTCAACGTTATTTATGGACCATTCATCCAGGCTATACGATGATGTATTATGACATGAGACAGCGATTCCGGTGTTCAAGTATAATCTGTGACATTTATGATTATCTGTCCTCCTATTACACTTTCAAACATATAATGGCAGAGCACTTGAAATATTTTGGATTTCTCCATCCTCTTCTAGTTTCATTTTCGAAATTGTATTTGGTTTTCATGGACTTTTTTTAGATTACAATGGAATTTCAAATGGAGGAATTTTATCTTGGTAGTTATTGATTGGTATAGATAGTTAGTTCATTTCAATTCGTTCAGGGACCCCACTAATGTTGATGAAATGTGTACGATATATGTTCAGGAGGTTTTTTGGTTATATGGGGTTCTTTTAGCTATTGTCTTGGATAAGGATCCTAAGTCTACCTCGTGTTTCTTGTAAATTATCTAAGATGTGATAGGTACCCATTTCAAATTGAGTACACCCTATCATCCACATATATATGGTTATACAGATCACATTATTCAGGTTCTAGAGGGTATGATTCAACCATTTGTCTTTTTTTTTGGATTTTGGATATATATATGGAACTATTGGATTTTTTTTATAATAAAAATTATCATTCATCAATAAGAATGGATATTTTTGAGGATTTTTATGGTTTCCCATTCAGATAACTTCACTGTTGGGAAGAGTTGGTCAATGATTTTTAGGGGAATAGAGTTTGGTTTCTGAGACATTTGATAGGATTTAGGATATAAATCATCATCTGGTTATATTGCATACTCAACAAGAATCATATGTTTATCAATGGTGTATTCCTTTGGATTTTTCTATAGAGGATCTTGTATTTATGAATACTTATCCTCATCTGGGTCACCATTGTATTTGAAAAAAGGGAAACCTGGCTGTGAGATATGTGCGACTTTTTTAGATCACTGAGTATCTTGGGAATGTTGCTTATCATTTTTTATTTTCTAGAACAATTGACAGGAATTCTTCATGTCTTCTACATATCATAACTCATAAAATATCATCCTAACCCCTATCATTTTCTAATTGGGAGAGAGATTGATTTGTAGGAAAAAAATTTCTTCTTTGATCATCCATTTGATATCATTCAGTAATAAGTGAATGTATTACAACTGATGTATATTCTGTTGGAGATCATGTTTTCCCATTACAAATCATATTCTCATGATACTTGGGAGAACGAGTCATTTATGAGGGATTTATGGACTCATATCCTTATTAGAGATCATTCTTCCTCATAAATTTTGGGGTATTCAATTTGTTATGGCGGGGACTTCGAAGCATCTCATCACCCATATTCATGAAATTCCCATCTCTTTTCTTTTTTCCATCTTTAATTGGGTATGGATTGGGGTTCCCATGAATGGAGAGAATATTTTGGGGGAGATGAATTAATGTTTTGTGATGGATTATTTTTTGAATTAATGGATTCTGGGTATAAATGTGTAACTGGATTTTAGGGTTCTCCACATGTTTATATGACCCTTGAGGTGTTTTGGATTTTCATGTCAGAATATGTATATTTTATAATATATATAATAAATACATGTCGTATTATTAAAGTATAAAATGCGTAATTTGTAACAAATAGATAATGTTAACCCGATTCACAGTGTGAAGTGAGAACATGTCATGCATGGTTTGCACACCATGTAATAATAAAATATTAAATTTCTATAAAATAATGATTATGTTTTATGTGTATGTGATCCTTGTGGATTACATGACATATTAATAGATTACACTCTATGAAATTGTTGAAAAACATGATTTTTGGGTGGTGTGTGAGTGATATGTTTTTTCATTCTTCTATTACTCCTTTGGATCTCAATCCGAATGGCTTCTCCAATTATTTTGGGAGACTTTGTTTGATCAAAATTTATCTATTAAAAAATTGATCACAGTGGTTGTTAGTTTTCAACTCTTTGAGTGAGTGTGCCTTTCTATTTATTTGTTTCATTGACCATGTTAACATAGTTGTGTTGCATTATCAATTTTTTTTACATGTGGTCATATTTTCTACCTATTTCTTGAAGATACATTTTTCGATCTGGTGGTGTGGCGAGGGTGGATTCTTGAGGTATGTGTTGTCCCTTATACCACTCCATCCCTATTGTTAAATATTATCATTTATATTAGGTGTGTATTGATTCTATGGCCTCCATTGGTGATACATCTTTTCCCCTGTTGGTGTATCATTTCTTGGCCATGTGCGACCCCATGTTTTGAGGTTGGTGGTTCCGTCTCTAGCCTATGTTAGTGAACATTATTTAAAATATCTTGATAAATTGTTTTATTAAATAAAATTTCATCATATGACTAATTGTTTTTTGTGTGTGGAACTGCATTTTTAAAAAATAGGGTTTCCCTTTGATGGGGGTAAATAGAAAGGGTTTTCAAATAGTATTGAAATAAATTTTGAAATAATATTCAATGATTGAAATGATTGATACATTTTGATTAATTGGTTTGGAAAATAGAGCACATGGGAATCCTTGGGAACATTGGTGGAAGGTATATTAAGATATATCATCCAATATTGGGAGGTTTTATCATTTGTATTATCTTTTCTCTCTAGATATGATATACTATGGACATGTTAGACATGTTTAGGAGTTCACTTTCTAGGGTACTCCTCTTCCATCTAGAGTTGATTCATTTGTCCAGTGGCGTGATGCATACATGATTGTCTATGTTTGGTGGGAGTGTCCAATCAATCCTAAACTAGTGTGAACCTTGGCGTGATGTTACCTATTATACATCTTAACCAATTTGGGCTTCTAATTTTGGGTTTTACTTTTTTTCACAACCATAAACATTATTTGAGAAATGATGCATGATTTGTATTTTTGACTAGATATATCAGCTAATATATATGGATATAAAATTATATGAAGATTGATTTCATTGTTTATTTGTAAATGTTAAAATATATAAAATTAAACTGTTTTTTCAATGATTTTGATATATAAACTATTGAACAGGTATCATGTTTTTTTTTCATTAAATTTTATCAGGCATGAATTATTGTTAAGTGACATTATATTGAACACCAAGTCCAGACCCTACTTATCCTGTTTGATTACACCCTACGTATATTTTTTGGGTTTTTTAGACATATTTATATCTTTCAATGTATGGTAATTCAAAGAAATGCTGTGAGGGTTTGAGGTTATCTATCAATTGGGAGGGGTTGCTGGTGGTGTTATAGTAGGAGCCTGCCTAAGATATCATATGGAGTTGTGGTTTTCCATATTTTATTATGACTTTATATTTTAATTTCTACTTGGATATTTTTATTCACTTGAATTTTTTGGATTCCTCTATTTTTTTATGTTATTCCATATATTTATGATTCCTTTAATTTATATATTTCAAATATATATATTTTCTATTTTTTCATTAGGTTAGGTTAAATCATTACCTCTATTTTTTGTTTGAATCCTGGGTGCTAGTCATGTGCTCATGTGGAATGGTAATTCCCTTCCAGTATGTGATAACTCAATTTAGATTATATTTCTAGATGGTATTGAAGTCGATTTCATTGTAAATAAAGTTGACTGGAGTTGATGAATCCCACTATTATAATGGAATAAAAGATAGGTCTAATCAATCCTCAACTTCTATTTCAATAAACCCACAACAAAGAAGATATAAACAATGCATGTTTATTAGTATCCAGAAAGGATAATTGAAGAAAACAACCTCCATGTATAATAGATAATGATTAGGCTTCTATTATCAATACTATTGAGGTGAATCAGAATAATGACATTGGTATGTGTATAATTATAATATATTCAATAATTTCAAATGTCTTATTTTAATATTGTTCATCACATTTTTATATATCACTAATGTTTTGTTGGACTATTGAAACCCAACATAAAGACTTTTTTTATGAATTAAAAATGAAAACCAAAAATATTTCAATCATTTCATCTCATCTATATATCCCTTACCCAGACACTATATTCTGGACAGATCTCATAACTAACCATATCATACTCCTTGTAATAGAATTTTATTCTTTACTAGTCATGGTCTATCTATCATTATATTGATACAAAATCAACATCCACGATTTATAAATCACATTACATATCCCAAATCCTACTATTATTATTTATAAGATCAAAATTAGGTTGAATATACTTCATAAAAATATTCACTTGTTTGGTACTACTTCCTTGTGATAAAGAATTATGTTTCCATGTTAATGGTAAAATAACATAAATTTGTAAATCATTGTGGTAATAACCTAATGTATTGAAAAACTACTATATAAATTATATTATATGATGAGATTTATAATTATTATCAACTATTTTTCATGTTGTATCCACATTCTTTAAGACAAAATAAAATTTTACAACTTAGGTAAAGAGGGTTTAAAAAAAATATCTCACATGAAATTGATAAAAGGACTTATCCTCTATCCAGTTAAAAATATATTACAACTAAATAATCATTAATTCCTAACCATATTTCTTCTCAAATTGTTTATTTTATTTTTCTTATCCTTTTATTCAATTATTCATGAAAAAAATAATTCATTCTAAAGGACCATATTTTGGGAAGTAGAGAATAAAACAATGTGATAACCTTGTCAACCATTAACATTTTGAATTACCATATCAAATAAACTCATTATAAATATAATTATTCACTATAATGATGTTATATTAACATAATTATTATCATATATAATTTATATTAATATTATATAATTCTATAATCTTACTCAATAATCAGTATAATATGTTCTTCTATGGGGAATTCAACCACATATATGATTGATATTGTTCAATCATCTTCACTTACTACTTGACTTAGTATCATGACATTTATATATGTAACATACTTTAATACAAAATAAAGTATGATATGAATATGGTTCTATAAGTGTGACACGTAAATAAATAATCATGATAAATATTTTATTCGAATTGGTAAATGACGCAAATAATGCTAATCATGAATTCCATTTTAGTAAACTATTCTCACAAAATATATCATCTATAAATGAGACTATATCAATCATGGAACCTAATCATTTCACTTACATGAATAATTTGGGTCTGGAGAACGTGGTAATAAAGAACAAGAATTTTCATTCCCATTGTAAAAAATGTACGAGACAATCAAAATTATAGGAATTGTATAATAGATAATAAAAAATAACTTACAATAATATATATATAATTAAGAAACATTTATAGTATAAATGATAATATATATTAAAAAACACTTATTATAAATATTTTTATATTTATTATTTGATAATTTGATACTGTTGTATGGAAGGAAGGTGTAAGGGAATGGGTTTTATCACCATAATTGTTTTCCTTGGTATGTTTCTTATTTTACCCACATTCATTATTATTATTTTTATGTCATATTAATAATTATTAATACAATATATTTCATGTTATCCATTATATTTTCATGGTTAGATCATGTTTTTTTGTATTCATTTTGATTCAAAACTCACCCTAGCTAAAAATATTTCATTACCAATATAATTTTGAAATCATGTTTGTTTATGAATAAATTTAAATTGGGTGAAATTATGTTTTCATTACCTATAATGCTACATATATTATAGTATCCACCAGTTATTTTATTTTTTTATATATACCTCAACAATTTCAATTCATTTTTTATAATTCCATTAGATGATTACATGTTAGTGTAAATGACCTTATATATTATTATAAAATAGATTAATTTTTCCGACATGGTCATATTCATTGTTATTTTGATAAATTTATCTCTATATAAAAAAAATATTTCAATATTTTATTTTTTTTATTTCATTTAATTTCTTTACACATGTTTGGAAGGATTGTTTTTATAGTCTATCAAATCTATCATTTTCTATTAATTTAACATTTAGAAAAGTATCAAAAAATAATTCTTTTTAATGAGTTCCACATGATTCAATTTTATCACAATTATATTTATTTTGTATTTATGATACATCTTTTATAATTTTTTGTCATTTTAAAAATCAATTTTAAATCATTTATATTTCCATTTTTTTACTCAAAATAAAATTTGTAAAAAGGAATTAATATTTTTCAATATTTCATAATGAAAATTTATTATTTTTTAGATAATATTTTTTACTCAATGTTTATATCCTTTTAAAAATTTATCTTTCATTAAAGATAGTCAATTATAATTCTATCTATCTTATTAATCTATATAGAATATTATAATGTATTATGGAACTCTCCATGGATTCTATTTCTTTTCTAATAGTTTATCTATTTTATGATGGAATTGTGAAATTATTCATATTCACATTCCACACATGTGCATGGTATTACACTATGTGGTGGCAAGTTCTAGTATAGAAATATAATAACTTTTTTTAATTTTATATCTCATTTGATAACTATGATTGTGGAGTAAACCAAAACCTTATAAGGGGATTTGTCCTCTAAATGATGGGTGGTTATGTTATGTCCCCTTAGTGAGATCAGTAAAACCTTATACTTCATGAGGTTACATTTCGTAGATTAGTTTGTAGTCAATATTCATTAATAGATTCTTTCATCTATGTTATATAATTTTATAGGTGAGACTTGACATTAAGGACGATTTTCTACACTTCAATATGTCACATCATTATAACAAGGTTATGTTTTAATGGATAATGAATATTGAATCATGTTTCAACATTCATATATATCAATTATAATTTTATTAATAAATATTTATTCAATAATAGAAGATTTATGATCTATTTTTGGATTAGTTTAATTCATTTATAAAAACTGTGTACTATGATTATGTTTGTATGCCCACAATCACGCCATTTTCTCACTTATGATATTTGATTGGAAAATATTTTTTTTACATTCATTAAACATCTGATATCACCCTTTCATATATTTTCATTTCCAGGAAAATATGAATAGTATTGTATTTTATTTTTCTAAAAAGATAAGATTTTTTACTTTTTGGTATATTTTAGTGGGTATAAAATAATATGCTTTTATATTTAATCACTGAAGTCACTAAGCCATTAGGTTATATGGAGTTATTAATTTTTATATATAATTCATATTAATGTAAAATGAAGTAATATGAATCAATATTGTAATAGTGTCACCTTATATGACATCAGAGAAACTTTTATATATTTTAGTGTATAAAATGTAAAATAATTTGAATAAAAACTATAAAAACACTATATTAAATAAGAAGTGATATAATAAGTAAAATAAATATTCTAATATGAAAGGATTGTGTGAAAAGTTATGACATATATGGTGTTATTTTCATCGTGACATGATTCAGTTCTCCAATTATTAATGGTAAAATTAATGTTTTGGGATTTATGTTAATAGAATGAACCTTGATGAATCATGTTAATAATGAATGCGATATAATATTAAAGAACCCTAAACATGAGGATAAATAGGTATTTTCTTCTAATATCATATATATAAAATTATTAAAACATAGATCTTACATGATATAATAAAAATAACAAGGATTAGGGATGAATCCTTAATTCTTCAGGGATGAAAATTCCCCCCATTATTTCATTTAGCCAAAAAACCCCACCAACATTTATTTTGTCTTTTAGTACCTTATTTTCTGTAAATTGAGTCAAAATTATTGAAATGTTGTTTTATGTTCTCTATATCATCGATTATAATATATTTTCATTTACTTATTACCTTTTTAAGGTGAAACTAATAAATTTTAGACTATATTTAATAATAAATTATAATATAATGATATTCACTACATAGAATATGTGGACCTTAAGAATCTATTTTTTATAACGTATTTTCTCTAAACAGATTCCCCAAAAAAGGAAAAATAATTTCAATATATGAATAAAAATGTTGATGAATATATTATTACATAATTATCAAAATATCAAAGACATTCATGATATGCTTCTAGTTTTATCATTGCCTAGGAAATGAAAATTTATTATTTCATTAGATAATTAAAATCAAGCATTGAAAAATAATTATTCATATGTATAATTTTAATGTATAAATGTATTATTGAATATACATTAAATGTGTAAAACAAATCCAGGGACTCACATTATAGTCTTGGCCTTATTAGACATGAAAATAAAAATTGAGTTTTAAAGAAAGATAAATCATAAAAGCCATGGTGGTAAAAAAAATCACCTTTATATAGGAACAATATATTTGATGAAGCATGTTTCAATTTATATTTAATATAATGTTAAATTATTTATTATTAGAGAAAAACATATTAACCATGGGTTTTCTAATTACATAATAAGAGGTTTTCCAATGAAATGAATTAAATTGTAAATGATACTAACACACAACCCACACTTCAATTCGTATATTTTATAAATCGTGGATATTAAACCGACTATTAAATATAAACATATGAGAAAAAACAAAATTAAAATTAGAGTCACAAAAAGGTAATTGATAAATGGAATTGCTATAAATCACAACTGATGATGTGGGTCAAGAAAACATGGTGGAAAAAATTAACCACATTATACACTCAAAAACAACAAGTCCACTATTTAACACTAGTTCTATAAATTTATTCATGTCATGTATTTTTTATAATATTTTTAATACACCCCCTCAAATACATGATTATTAATTTTTTGTGAAAACACTTTGTTATGAAATGACTACATCATATTTGAGAAGTCATCTCTAATAAGTTGTTTTAGTAAGATACATTGTAACATCACAGAATGAGTTCCACTAAACATATTTAGTTTGTTGGTGCACAACATGAGCTTAGGGGTCCATCGCAATACACTTTATTCTTTCAAGTTGCAACAAGGGTATAATAAGGAACATGGAGAGACTATACCATCTTTAACAGTTCAGTAAAATTAGAGAAACAAAAATTATAAATAACTAAAGAATTAAAATAATATCCATGAATCATTTAATAAATTCCCAAAACTAGTTAAATTCAAAAAAAAAACTAGTATAGTAAACAATTTTATGTTATACTGGTGTCATTTGTGAAAGTAAACCCAAAGAAAATGACAGATTAGCAATCCCTAATACGGGGCCCAAAACCAATATGGTCCCATTATACATTATACCTCCCATATCCCAAATAATTAATCTAGTATAAGTTCATTAACGTTATATTGACCTACTACCATGATTTATACTTCTCTTCTAATGATGGAATTAAAAGAGAGTGTGTATAACTCAGTAGGACACCACCAAAGGTGTCTAGTAAAATAATTATTCTATGTAAATATTCGTTTATGAAGAATATAATAGAATTATTAAACAAGGAAACAATGGAATATGTTTCACAATTAATTTTTTATCAATTTTCTACATGGGGATTTTTGTTATACGTTGACCAAAACCCACCAAATATACAATGGGACACTGAAATTTTGAGCGATCAAAAAAGAGAGGGTAAAAATTTTATTCACTAAGAGGGGAATACATTAACCATACATATTAAAAATAACAAGGTGACAAATCTAATCTCCCAAAACATGTAGAAAGAAATAGTTCCTTTATAGTCATTTCAACACCTTATGCATGAATAAAGAAAAATATTTCCATCATATCATGTTAATGATGTTGAATGTCATCTCTATACATCCTAAATCAAGGATAATTTAATATCTATTTAGTAATTCATATCCTTGGGTGTGGAGTGTGTAGTAAACAATAGATATCTGGGAGATGCATAATGTCATTTCTATCATTCCCAACCATTTAATCCTTTCACAATTTAAATGGTCCAAACCATGTGTCCACTTTATCATGTCATTATATCAACATATCACCTCCCTCATTCACTATTATTCACATGTTTTATCACACTCAACATATATAACCCAAAACACATAGATAGATTATTTATATGTTTATTAATTTAACCCAACCTTTATTTTTTTAAATAAATTTCAAAATTAACTCAAACCCTATCCATTTACACCTAAAATATCTTTCCGTGTCATACCAACCAGAATTTTCAATTTAATCAAAATAAGTTTTTTTATGATAACTTTTCCAAAAAAATATGAATGTCCGTTAATTATCCCAACCCTATATCATATAATTTACAACCCACTTACCATTTTCATGTAGTTTACACACCCCATTGGTGGCCTAATGCCCAATATCATAGACTTTAATAGACTTGAATGTGTCTCGGAAAAGTCTACTACTTAATTTAAAGGTTAAATTAACATTTCTTCATCCAAATCACAAATATTTAAATATAATGTTCGTGGTAAAACCCTCATACCCACGAAAAAAATTGAGACTATGGGAATACAATTTTATACAACCAACCATTACTCATTGAATATAACTCATTCATCAATGGCCACTATTTTTAACTATACAAGATACAAGAACCAAGGTGAATATCCCCACAGAAATATGGTTTGTAAGATTTGTAAGAATAAAAATGAAACAACCATGGTTATTATATAAAATAGAAGAGTGTGTACTTATAGACATGCCTAAATATTCGATTCACACTAAAAAACTCTTCTTTGAAAAAATAATTGGAGAAGATTTATCCTTAAAATATATTGGATCTTTTTGTTAGAACCTATGTTTATTTAGAAGGAATATTGGTGGGAAATTATTTGAGTTCATATTAAGGATGAGAGTGAAAATAGTAATTTACCTAATATTATGGAGGCATATGGTTTATAAAAATGGTATACCAAAATGAAATACAACTAGGTGGTTTCCTATATCAAAGAGGAAACCAAGCTTCAGGATTTATCTGGCCGCCCACTTGATTTTACAAACCTTTTGGTTGCCTCTATCCAAGGGGGTATAGGCCACACAGTCTCTATGAACATTATTCATATTTTTCCAAGAATGCTCCCCCTCCACATGTATGATTTGTTAAAAATAAAAGTTAAAAAATTGAACCATAGATTATATAACCTCATTTTTATCATTTTTATGTCTAAAATAGTCGAGACGCTCTTGAATGTTTTCCTACTATATGGAGGAATTCCATTAAACAAGTTAAATAGGTTCCAAAAATATAAAATATATATATACCTCTTTGATGTTTGAGATCTTACAATGTCCCTCACTTATTATATATCATCCTTGACATACTCCCCCAAGAATCACTAAAACAATAAGGTGAATTGATCATTCCTATAGTCATATATATACATCTTCATTTTTTATTTCTAACCACCAATACTATCTATGAACATTATTGATCATTTGGGTAAAACAAAGAGCACCAAAAACTATTAAGAAATAATTTCATCCATAATCACCTTTTAGGTACAAGTTGGAATAACAATATGGCCATGAACATGGATAATTGCATCACCATTAGTGGTATAATTGGGTTTTAACTCCCCATCATTAAGTATCTCCATCAATTTTTGCCACATTTAGTCCATATATTACCTCTAATTTATTCAGATCATATGATAAGGAATAACTAATAAGTATATGAGTTTAATTTATTATATAACCTCCTTAACTCATGTATCAACCCTATATTCCTTCAATGGGAATTATTTTCTTATAAATATTTCATAATCACATGAAATCACAAAATAATGAAATACTATGTGTTATGTGACCCTTAAACATAATTTTCTTACTTCTGTTATTTGAATTTCAAAAATATGACACACATGGTTCCGATTAGTAAGTTATTTGAAGTCCAATAAGAAAAACCTAATTATTAGTAAATAGTATCCTAACCTTATGAATAGTAACATACACTTATTAATATCGATATAACCTAATGAATATTAATAATACATATGATAGTATATAAATAATATTCAAGTGGAAGTATGATATAACTATGCCTTGGAATACGTAAATAAATGATTTAAAGCTATTGTTTTTAGTGTAAATGATGATTTTAATTAAAGAATAAATTAGTTATATTTAGAAAATTATTTTTGAAAAATGGACTACATTTTTTAATTCTAAAAATTGAAAAATTGATAGGTTGTGTTTTGTGTATTTTTATGAAATAATCAAATTTAAGAAGAATAGTGGAATACTGTAAAATACTATATATATACAAATTATCAGTTAAATACACTATTTATTCCATCATAAGTGATGTAAGACCACTTGTTTGGAAGTAAAATGAATTTATTACTATAATTTGTCATGGAATAATCCTAGTTTCTTGTCTTGAATGAAATTAATATCTAATGATTACAAAATAATGAAAACCCTCCTCTCCTCAACTATAAAAACCCCTCATATCTACCTCATATCATGACACCTATATGCCTTGAAGCACCTCAATGTACTGCCCAAATACCCTTAAATAGTCACTCCCTACATCTAGGATGCTACGTGTCTCTCCAAAAGACCAAAATTCCTTCCCATAAGGACGTTCTCAAGAAGGTTATTTCAAAGGATAATGCACCCTTCCTTTTTATTTGTTATCATTAATATGTATATTCTTTTGTTATCCATTCCCAACCTCCCCTATACAAATTAACTTGATAAATCAATTGTAATATATATATTGGAATTCTATTATGTGAATTTAATAACCAAAATAAATATCCTTATGCTCTCTTTTATTTTATAAAAGATATCAACGTCCATGAGGTTCCAATTTGTAACCTTCGTGAACAACGAAGTTTCATTCTTCAATTTCTCCATCATTACTGGCCATGAAACAATTTTGAGGGTTTAAAAAGACTATAATATATGTATTTTAACCTAATTAATATTCAGGAACCAATATCCATACTTATTATTAAATCATATTACAAAACTAGTTCCTAATAATCAAAATGTCGCTAAAATTGTCTAAGTGAATGTCAATAATATGATTTATCCGGATTCAATGCAACATAATGACAGAAATGACCATTAACAATTCTAGATGTTTATAAATAATATGTAATTTTAATTCTGTATATTTACAACCATTCCACATGAACTCCATTACCTAAAAACAAGTGAACTGATTATGAAAATCAAGAAAACAAACACTTTGGAATAAAGGAAATCAATATAATAACTTATCTATAAGAGAATAAATGAAATAAACATTATTATGATAAACTAAAGAAATTTATAATAGGTTCTAAAATTATTTATTAATAAGTATAATATGAAATTATAAGACATTAAGTTCAAAAGAAGAACAAGTTTAGATTTAACATTAGGGGTTTTCACCCGAACTACCAATTTCATTCGGTTATTTTTATTGTATACTTACCTCAATGAGGTTCTTATTTATTATTTTGTACTCCTCATAAATTCTTTTTGATTGATCTAAATTTGTTTACCAATAATAATATAGAGACAAGGACATTTCTTACATTACTATTACATCATTTCAACGATAAAACAACATTATAGCATTACACATAGAGGATCCAAATGTTTAGTTTCTTGGGAAAACTAGGACCATACATAACAAATACAACATTAAGCATAAACATTCTTTTAATTTCATCTTCTATAGCTTCTTATTGGCACTTGTCCTCTCCTTAGTATATGTAGCCACCTGAGGATATACATCAAAATGGGTGAGCTAAAATCCCAGTACTAGGATAGATAAGAATAATATTTCATGGGGTGAGCATAATCATAACATAGGAAAAAGATCATGAACATGAGAGGCGTATAAATAAAAGACATGAAATGTGGAAATGCATAAAAATGAAACATCATGTCTTTGTGGTTAACTACCACACATATTTGTGAACCAAGATAGAATCTTTTTCAAACATCATTTCACATTTACTAATGAGATTCATCAATTTACCCAATGAATTGGAGCGCTATATAATTCTAGGTGCACCCATCACATTTAAACATTCATATTGTGCTATATAATTCCGGGTGCACCCGTCACATCATAACATTATCATTTATCATGCATGCCACAATGAACATATAACATAAATGAACATAACTATCCCATGAAAAGGAATGGTTTTCATCTCATAACAACACCTTCATAAGATTTGGGTTCCCAAAAGAAATAGGGAATAACCCACATGTTAGAAGAACCGTCCGCTTTGAGTGAGAAGTAAAAGGAACGTTCTTAAATGAAGAGTTCTTTTGGAAAACATTTTCTTGGGCATAAAAACCTGTGAAAAACATGTATAGCCTAGAAAATTAAAGGAAATGATTTAAAAATGATCTTTGAGGAGTAACCATATCAAAAATGGAGTGAAAGAGGTATAACCCGAAGGAAGAAAATTGGGTTCAAGATTTCCCCTTACCTTGTAATCAAATGCCTCCTTCTCTTTAATTTATTGTATAATGACATTATATTCATTAATTAGAAATTATAGAACCTTTTATACATTATTAAGTTTCATTCTGGTTTCATTATGTCATATTATGTTCCATTGGATGACTTATAGAGTTTAAAAACATTGTTCGGGGATGTTCGTTTTCATTGTTTTCTTGAGTGGTTTACTTGTATTTTTAAATTGAAGTTTGGGTAGATCATGGGTAAAAATCCAGAACTGATATTACATTTTATTAATGATATTACAGAATCTTTAATGATTTTATAATGAATTATATTATATCCATGTGGAAGAATCATTAAATAAGAATTTAATGATGGTTATTTGGTTTAATTTGAGCGGTTTTTGGATCACAACGAACTTGTTTTAACATTTCACTTAGTAATATAGCCATATGTTATTTCCAGAACATAAAATAGAACATAATACATATAAAATATTCTGTTTCAACCATAAAAGTGGTTTCATGACATGATCTAAAGGTAGAAATGGAAGAAGAGAGCATGTCGTTTTTGAAGGTGATAAATTAACACCTCATGAACAACGTTCTCTTTAATGAAATAAAAGGAAGAGGTAAAGGGTGTGGGGTGATATAATATCCCATTATAATCATAAAATTACAGTATATGTATGATACTGGAGTTACAAAACAATTTGGATGAATATAGGTGGGGATAGATCCAGAAAGGAACTTGAACTTGAAAGGAAATTAAAGGAGAAGATGGAGAGAAATTACCTCTAGAATCATCCTCTTGAGATCCTCTTTAAGGAAGCTAGGATGGGTCTATTTATGATACCCGAAGCTTTTAGAAGTGGGGGATAGATATGGAAGGTGTTTGCGTAGAGTTTAGAGAAGGGCTGGAGCTTGAAATGTGTGAGGAAATGAGGGAGTGAATGGTGGCTTTTATAGTGGAGGGGAGAGGGGTTTCCTTAATATAAAATTGATTAGTTTATTAATTTCACCTAAGAAAAAGAATAGTGATTCTTGAACGACCAAGAATAGTAATTTTATAATTTAATCCCAAACCAAGTGGGATTACATTAGTAGAACATCATTGATTACTCAATTAATACATTATTTAGCATTTATTGCGAATTATCGGATTCTATTATTCATCAAAAATTCATGTATCTCTGAAAAATATCAAAAATATACCCCAACCATTTGTCGACGTGTAGAATCCAAAAATGATGTCCATTTTTCAAAAATAATTTTTTAAATATTATTAATTAATAATTAATTAAAATCATAATTTACTTAAAAAAATAGATTTTAAGATTGAAACTGATTTTATAGTTCTTTACAAAATTATGTAGGGTCTTATAAAATTATCTAAAACCTATTATAAATTGATTAAATAACATATTAATACATTTCAGGGAAATAAATATTCTTTTAAATTAATTAATTAATTATAATAAATTATTTATGACTTATAAAATACCTAAAACGTTTACTATGGTCAAATTATACCTTACTAAGACGTCTAAATTTTATTTTATTATTCATAGGTAATGTTACTATTATTTACTATTCATAAGGGTTATATTAATATTCATAAGGGTAGGTTACTATTCATAAGGGTAGGTTACTATTCATCAAAAATTATTTTTGTTTCATTAGACTCCAAGAACCATCTTGAACACAACTGTGTATGTCGGATTTTCAATATTCCAAACTGAGGGGTGACAAAATTATGTTTAAAGGTCAATTATCACTTAGTAGTTCATTAGTTATTGTTTTTATGACATAAATATATGAAGGGAATTTCAATTGAAAATCTTTGGGCTGTTACATTCTTCCCCCCTTAAGAAATTTCACCCCTGAAATTTCACTTTACCCAAAAATGGTGAGGGTAATTCTTATTCATTGCCTATTATGGTTCCCAAGTTGCTTCCTCAAACATATGGTTCCTCCACAATACTTTGACAAGACGGGTTGTCTTGTTACATAGAACCTTATCACTTCGGTCCAGAATCTTTATTGGTTTCTCCTCCTAGGAGAGATCATCTTCCAACTATACCACCTCTGAGTTTAGTACATGTGAGGGGTCTTGTATGTACATCCTCAAATGTGATACATGAAACACATCATGAACTTGAGCCATATTTGGTGGAAGTTCTAGACGATAGGCCACATCTCCTATGCGGTCAAGGATCTGAAAGGTGCCAATATACATAGGGTTGAGCTTACCTTTCTTCCCAAATCACATGACTCTCTTCCATGGATATATTTGAAGGAAGTATTTATCTCCAACGTCGAACTCCAATTCCCTTCGACGGTTGTCAGAATATCTCTTTTCCCGACTATGAGCAGCTTTGATGTGTTTCTGGATGACTTGAACCTTCTCTATCAGCTATTGAACAAGATCGGGCCCAAGTAGCTTTTTTTCTCCAAATTCATCCCAACAGGTTGGAGTTCTACATCGCTTTCCATACAGAGCCATCTGAATGCTCGAGTGGAAGCTATTGTTCTATGTGAACTCAACCAATGGGAGATGCTGATCCTATTCACCTTTGAATTCTAGAGAGAAGGCTCTTAGCATATCTTCATTCGTCTGAATAGTCCTTTCAGATTGGACATCGGTTTGGGGGTGATAGGTCGTGCTGAAATTTAATTCAGTACTCAAAGCATGTTGAAGGATCCTCCAGAATTTAGATGTTAAACTTGGATCACAGTCAGAGACAATTGAGTGGGGAACACCGTGAAATATTACCACTTTCTTTAACATATATCCTTGCAAGTTTTTCATGCGAGAGGTCTCCCAGAATTGCAATAAAATGGGCAGTCATGGTGAGTCGATCAACCACAACCCATATCGCATTATTTCCCTTTGATGTCTTTGGGAGGCTTGTGACAAAGTCCATAGTAACATTTTCCCATTTCCACATGGGTATAGGCAATGGATACATCCTACCTTTGTACTTTTGTCACTCATCTTTAAATTGCTGACATACCAAGAACCTTGATATATATTCCACAATTTCCTTCTTCATGTTATCCTAACAGAAGTGTTCTCGGAGATCACGGTACATCTTGGTACTCCCAGGATGGATAGAGAAAGTTGAGCTATGTGCATTATCTAATAGCCCCTTCTTTATCCCGAGTGATGAAGGCACACAAAGCCGCATTCCAAACCAAACCACACCATCATCATCGATATGGAACTCTTGAAGCTTCCCTTCCTTTACTGCATTCACACTCTTTTGTATCTCCACATCATCCCTTTGTACTTCCTTAATCTTCTCTTGGATGGATGGTTGTGAAATCATTTGGGAATGGTAGGATGTATCCCCTGCCCTTATGATTATCAAATCTATGCTTTGCATATCCAAGAAGATAGGGTCTTTCTCAATCCGCAGCATGGAAAGAGTAGCAGGTTCGTTTCTGCTTAGTGCATCCGCTACCTTGTTCGCCTTTCCAGGATGATAGTGAATAGAGGAATCGTAATCCTTGATTAGCTCTAACTATATCCTTTGACGCATTTTGAGCTCCTTATGTGTGAATATATACTTTAGGCTCTTTTGGTCGGTGTATATGTCACACTTCTCACCATAAAGGTAGTGCTGCCAGATTTTCAAGGCAAAAATCAGGGCTGCCAGCTCCAGATCATGCGTCAGGTAGTTTTGCTCATGGATCTTTAACTTTCATGAAGAGTAGTCTATCATATTATCATATTGCAAGAGTACACAACCCAAGCCTTTCTTTGATGCATCACTGTATATCAAAAAACATTCTCCACTTTTCGGTAGTGTGAGTACAAGTTCAGTGATCAGCCTTCTCTTTAGCTCCATGAAGCTTCCCTAACATTCTTCCTTCCAGATATACTTTACCCCTTTCCTTGGTAACTTAGTTAGCGGGCATGACAATCGTGAGAAGTTTCTTAGAAAACGTCAGTAGTACCCACCTAATCCAAGAAAACTACGGATTTCTGTGACACTATAGGGCATGGGCCATTCCTCAATAGCCCTTGTCATTGAAGGATCCATAGAAATTCCCTCACTTGTGATAACAAGTCCCATGAACGTGTCTTGATTTATCCAAAAGTCACACTTGCTGATCTTGGCGTACAACTTCTCCTTTCTCAATGTTTCCAACACAAGTCTAAGATGTTCTTCATGTTCCTCCTTTATCTTGGAGTAGATGAGAATATCATCGATAAACACTACCACAAATTTGTCAATGAAATGTATAAATACTCTATTCATCAAATACATGAAGATTTCAGGCGCATTAGTAAGTCCAAAGGGCATCACCAAAAACTCATAGTGCCCATACCTTGTATGGAAGGTTGTCTTCTGAATATCTTCCTTCTTCACCGTTACCTGATGATATCCAGAACGAAGATCCACCTTTGAGAAGTATTGAGCTCCACTTAACTGGTCAAACAAGTCAACAATCCTTGGGAGAGGATTCTTGTTATTTATGGTGATCTTGTTGAGTTCTCGATAATCGATACGCAACCGCATTGTTCCATCCTTCTTCTTCACAAAGAGCACTGGCGCACCCCAATGTGATGCACTAGGGTGTATGAACCCTTTGTCCAGATGCTCTTGCAGCTAATTCTTTAACTCCTCTAGTTCAATAGGAGCCATCCTAAATAAGAACATTGAGATATCAGTAGCTACGGGTATGAGTTCAATTGAGAACTCTACCTCACGATCTGAGGGAATTCCGGGTAACTCTTCGGGAAATATATCACCGTATTCCATCACGATGGGAATTTCATCAAAGTTGGAACTTTTTTTCGACTCAACCTTTTGGGCGACGTATGCTTCTTCCAAGGGAATCAACACCCACACCATTGAAGGATTTGTCAAAGGATATTCATGATCTTCCTTGCATTTTTAGAAGAGAATGGGATGGTTTGGAATATAAAAAAAAATATTTCATTTTCCCGACAGTTGATATGTGCTCTATATGATGAGAGCTAGTCCATTCCCATTATAGCGTCTAATTCCACCAAGGGATGTATTATGGGATTTTCCGGATGAATATTCCCACATACGTCAACAAGAGAAGAGTCAAACACTTGGGTTGAAATGATTTCACCACTTGGTGTGTTTATAGATATATCTACATCAAGGTTTCGGGGCTTCGATTCTATAGTTCTAGCAAACTCGCAAGATATAATAGAATGCGTAGAACCAGAATCAAATAATATTTTTTCCATTCTTGAGTGAATAGGAATTGTACCTTGTACGACTTCATTATACTGATACACCTCCGCAGTAGTGATGGCATAAGCCTTCCCTTGTTCCTTTTGCTTTGGTGGATTCTGACGCTGATTACCCTCGAGAGCTCGAGGTTTTTTGCACTAGTTTGCATAGTTCCCTTTCTCCCTACAATTGTATCATTGAACCATGAGTGGTTCTATCCTTTCATCGGCTTCATTATCCTTCATTTTCATGTATTTTCGACACTCTGGAGCATGGTGTCCTTCTTTCCCACACTTGAAGCATTTCCATATCCCTTTGAGGTTATTCCTATGGTGCAACTTCCCACATTTTTGGCATGTGGGTCGTTGTGTTTTCTTCCCACCTTTATCACTCGATCCATTAGCTTGAAACTCCTACTTTCTTATCATATCACCATATCCATGGAACCATTCTCCAAACTCCATCTCCAATTTTATAGAACACCGAAGAACTTCTTCATAACTCCCAAAGTCTCGAATTGCAAGAGCATTTCAAAGGTGTGGTTTTAATCCACTAATGAATCTATAAATTTTTCTATCATTGTTGATAACAAAACCTGAAGCATACCTTGCGAGCCTTGTGAAATTTTCTTCATATGTTGTGATAGATTATCCTTCTTTTTTCATGAGCTCTATGAATTCTCTCTCCATCTTTGTGTGAAGAGTTCGTGGGTTGTACTTATTAAGAATCATTATCTTAATGTCTTCCCATTTAATCTCTTCTATTTCCTCCCTTGGCATGGTGTTTTTAATCAATGAACACCATTGATCGGCTTCTCCATCTAGGAAATAAAATGCTAGGGTCGCCATCTCCATCTCAGAATAGTGATGAATAGAAAACATCATCTCCATGGATTTGACCCATTATTCCGCAACTAGTGGATCAGAAGAACCACTAAACATCAGTGGTCGTTGTCGCATAAAACATTAGATAGCTAGTTGCTTCCTCTTCAGTGAAGGAGGACGTTCCCCATTATTGTGGTTATTATTCATAACCTGAGATAATTGGGTAAGCATCACCATGAATTTTTGAACTCCACCTCCCAAATAATTGGGGATGTCATTCGGGAAATTGTTGCATTGTCTCTCACATGAGTTGTCGGCCTGATTTCTCCTGGTTCCCACCATTTTCTAAAATAGAAAATGTTAGAACAAAACATAAGTAAACAAGAAATGAATAAATTATTAATTTAAACAATTATACCAAAAACATAACATATGGGATCCCTTGGTAATTATTCTTGTGTTCATTTTGTACTTAATCTCATACTATAAGTTTTCTCTAGGGTTCAGTAATCCTAATTCCCAAATTAACTAAACCTTTCCTCTGATACCAACTATAGTGACCCGACCTTTTCTTAAATTACTATTACATCATTTCAATGATAAAAAACATAATAGCATTACACAAATAGGACCTAAAGGTTTAGTGTCTAGGGAAAACTAGGACCATACATAACAAATACAACATTAAGCATAATCATTATTTTAATTTTTTCTTCTATAGCTTCTTATTGGAACCTGTCCACTCCTTAGTACATGTAGCCTCCTGAAGATATAAATCAAAAAGGGTGAGCTAAAATTCAAGTAAAAGGATATATAAGAACAATATATCATGGAGTGAGCATAATCATAACATAGGAAAAAGATCATGAACATGAGAGGAGTATAAATAAAAGACTTTAAATGTGGAAATGCATAAAAATGAAACATCATGTCTTAGTGGTTAACTACCACACATTTATCTGAACTAAGCTAGAATCTTTTTCACACACAATTTCACATTTACTCATGAGATTCATCACTTTACCCAATGCATTGGAGCGCTATATAATTCTGGGCGCACCCGTCACATTTAAACATTCATATTGCGCTATATAATTCCGGGGCACCCATCACATCATAACATTATCATTTATCATGCATGCCACAATGAACATATAACATAAATGAACATAACTAACCCATGAAAAAAATGGGTTTCATCTCATAATAACACCATCATAATCTTTGGGTTCCCAAAAGAAAGAGGGAATAACCCACATGTTACAAGAACCATCCACTTTGAGTGAGAAGTAAAAGGAACGTTCTTAAAAGAAGAGTTCATTTGGAAAACATTTTGTTGGACATAAAAACTAGTGACAAAAATTTATATCCCAGAAAACGAAAGTAAATTATGAACAAATGATCTTTTAGGAGTAACCATATCAAAAATGGAGTGAAAGAGGGAGAACCCGATGGAAGAAAATTGGGATCGAGATTTCCCCTTTCCTTGTACTCGAATGCCTCCTTATCTTTAATGTCCTGTATAATGACATTATATTAATTTATTAGAAATTATAGAACCTTTTATTCAATAATAGGGTTCATTCTGGTTTCATTATGTAATATTATGTTCCACTGGCTGACTTATAGAGTTTAAAAACATTGTTCGGGGATGTTGGTTTTCATGGTTTTCTTGAGTGGTTCACTTGTATTCTTAAATTGAAGTTTGGGTAGATCATGGGTAAACATCCAGAACTGATATTACATGTTATTAATTATATTTAAGGATATTTAATGATTTTATAATGAATTATATTAGATCCATGTGGATGAATCAATAAATAAGAATTTAATGATGGTTATTTGGGATAATTTGATCGGTTTTTGGATCACAATGAACTTGTTTTAACTTTTCACTTAGTAATATGTCCATAGGATATTTAAAGAACATAAAATAGAATATAATACATATAAAATATTCTGGTTCAACAATAAAAATGGTTTCATGACTTGATCTGAAGGTTGAAATGGAAGAAGAGATCATGTCGTTTTTGAAGGTGATAAATTAACACCTCATGAACAACGTTTTCTTTAATGAAATAAATGGAAGAGGTAAAGGGTGTGTGGTGATATAATATCCCATTAGAATCATAAAATTAAAATATATGTATGATACTCGAGGTAAAATACAATTTGGATGAATATAGGTTGGGAGAGATCAAGAAAGGAACTTGAACTTGAATGGAAATAAAAGGAGAAGAGGGAGAGAAATTTCCTCTAGAATCGTCCTCTTGAGATCCTCTTTATGGAAGCTAGGATTGGTCTTTTTATGAGAAAAGTAGATTTTGGACGTGGGGGATGACTAGGGATGTTTTTTGGGCAGTGTTTAGAGAAGGCTTGGAGCTTGAGAGGTGTGAGGAAAAGAAGGAGTGAAGGGTGGGTTTTATAGTGGAGGGGAGAGGAGTTTCCTTAATATAAAATTGATTAGTTTATTAATTTCACCTAAGATAAGGAATAGTGAGTCTTTAATGACCAATAATAGTAATTTTATAATGTAATCCCGAACCCAGTGGGCTTACATCAGCATAACATCATCGATGACTCAATTAATACATTATTTAGCAGTTATTGTGAATTATCAGATTCTACTATTCATCACAAAATTCAAGTATCTCTGAAAAATCCCAAAAATCAACCTCAACCATTTTTTGACGTGTAGAATCCAAAAATGAATTCCATTTTTGAAAAATAATTTCCTAATTATTAGAAATTTAATATTTAATTAAAATCATAATTTACGTAAAGAAACGGCTTTTAAGATTAAAACTGATTTTATAGTTCTTTCAAAAATTAAGTAGGGTTTTATAAAATTATCTAAAACTATTAAGAATTGATTAAATAATTTATTAATACATTACAGGGAAATAAATATTATTTTAAAATAAATAAATAATTATAATTATTTATTTATGACTTATAAAATACCAAAAACGTTTACTAAGGTCAAATTATAACTTTCTAAGACATCTAAATTTTATTTTATTATTCATAGGTAATGTTACTCTTATTTAATATTCATAAGGGTCATATTAATATTAATTAGGTCAGGTTACTATTTATAAGGGTAGGTTACTATTCACCAAAAATTATTTTTGTTTCATTAGACTCCAAAAACCATATTGAACACAATCGTGTATGTCAGATTTTCAAAATTCCAAACATTGTGGTAAAAAAATTATGTTTAAAGGTCACTTATCACTTAGTAGTTAATTATTTTGTGTTTTTATGACATATATATAAGAAGGGAATTTCCATTGAAAAACATTGGGTCGTTATAAATAATGTTTCTTTATTTTTTGGATGGTTATTATTTTTAAAGGTAACTTTTAAAATTGTTTCTGAAATATTAGCATGTTTCAATGGAATTTCTCAATATCTTACCTATTTTCAAGGGAACTCTAAAATTTGTTTCTGGAAACCATAATCATTTAAAATTACTAATTTTGTTATGAAAATACTATCTTACTTCACTTATGGTTTTATAAAAGTAATTTTCTAAAAGAACACTTCTTTTAAAAGTAAAAGAGTTTTTATCTCAACAATTACTCATAAATTTCATAAGAGTATCTTAATCTATTTCAACACTCTTGTTAATTAATTTTTTTTATTGAGATTAATATTTAATGGAATCATCTACCATATTTAATTTAATGGTTAATTATTATTTTGTCTATGTATGTTTTATCTTAAAACCATTCACCAATTTACTTCTAATGGTTAGTGTTTATGTTTAATGTTCAGGGAAAGTTATTTACAATTAATATATAAGTTTAAATATGGATATATATATTGTTTATATTTATCCCCATTCATATCAATAATTCATTTTACATAGAAATTTTTGGGTGGGGCCCTTGATAGCCCCTCAGTGAATCGGTTGGTCTCATGTGACAAACTACAGTCTTGAAAAAAGGCCTTGAAAAAATGATTATTTATAGTCTTTGCACGATTCCTTGACGATATTGTTATGTTTTCTCGAATTATACATTACCTCATTATGAAATTTGTTTTGATGCTTCAGGTTATTATTCAACTAGTAGAATATCCATGATTATGTTTTATTGTGGAATTACTTACTCAGATATTTTTTCTTCCATAATGTGTTCAATTTTAGTTAAAGGAATATGTTTTTAGTTATTTAACATGCCTAATGTTTTTATATCTTAAACTATATTGCATTACCATACTTAGCATTTGAGATCACCCCTTTCTTATGTTTCATTTTATCATGATATGATGGATATTATTATGAATTACATGCTGAAATAAACTAGGGGTTATGGAAGTTGTCTAAGGAGTTTGTATGTTGTGTTCCATTTCAAGTTGTAACTATTGAACTTATGTACGAATATTGTTTCCAATAATACTAAACTACTCAGTCCTTTGGGACGATTATTCATTGTTTATATGATAATGTAACCAAATAAGTCACCAACTCTAGACAACTAGTGTCTGGTCCTTATAGTTGGTATCAATGGATGTTTGGTAGAAATATTTGAAACTAGATTTAGGAAATGTAGATGAGGGAAAAAACCCTTAAGGCAATATTTGGAGAAAAGCATTCATGAACATCCTAGTATTTTGGTTTGGAATAGTTTATATGGATATTTCAAGAAAATACATCCATGTCTTGATAAAAATAGGTAGAGGTGGCTTTGGCAAGGATGTACCTAATGGTGAAAGCTCCAAAAAGGATTTTTAGGCTTGACTCTAGGTATCCTAGTACAAGACAAGAGGCCTTACTGCACTATTGGTATTGAAACTCCTAGGGGATAATCTTAGGATAACTTACATTTTCATTAAAATCCATTATGATGGATTGAAATGTAAAATTTTTCTCAAAGAACCCATTTTTTTTATTATAGGGTTAGCCATGCATATGGTTTCAATTTATGATAAGTATTTTCTAATTTAATATTACGATTATTAACCAAATCTAGTGTAATCCATTATCTAGAGATGGTGCCTAGGTGAAGGAATGGAAACCGCTCGAACGTGCATTTCCCAGGTAGGGATTTCCCTCCGATGCAAGATAATGATGTTGTATCTGGTGTTGTGACTGGTGCTAGGTATATTATAACTATACTAGGATAACTTACTCAGTTTATGAATAGTATCCTTACCCGTATTGAGCCTCCATAACCACCCCATTGAGTAGATATGTCCTTTTTCTTTATTCCACAACATCCACCATCATTCAAGGGACTACAAACCCGTTTTTAGTAGTGTAGTGGATGAGTTTACTAGAGAAGATATTTTATCATTGGGATGTAATGAAAGGGAAAAGGTTGTTATGGTAGTTTATCATCTTATGGGAAATGTTGATTAGTGTTGGTTGTTAATCCAAAACACAAAGGAGGAGGAATAAATAAAAGAGATAGAATGGATGGATTTTATGTAAATATTCCTAGAAAAATATTTCCCTCCTGAACAGTGAGTAGATATCGAGTGTAAATTCTTGAATATGAGGTAAAATAAGAATTTAAATGTTTCCATGTATAAATCAAATATTTCAAGGCTTTAAAGGAAAGATTCGGAATAAATACATAATGCTGTTGGAAAATTTATTGATTCTTTGATGGATTAAAACCAATATTACCAAGGAATCTAGTCTCCCAATGATAATCTTCATATGAGGATATGGTCTCAAGTGCTACCAAGACAGAAAAGTAGTTTTTTTGTCTAATTACCATAATGGAAAAAGGAAAGAAGAGGGATGTCGAAAACTATGGAAAAGGAAATAAGGAAATGGGGAAGAATGGAAGGGTTGAATTTCAATCCTAAAGTAATTGTGGGAAGAAACACCCTATCACATGCCTAAATGGAATATGAGTCTATTAAATGTGTAGAGGAAAAGACCACCTATCATGGGAATGTAAGGGAAATAAATGAAAAAACAATGTTCAGTGAAACAATTTCATGGATATGGGACATTATACACATGAATTTTCTATGAATATGGGAAACATTCTCCAATGAAGGCTGAGGGAGGAAGGCCACGATTATGCAATCAAAACCACAGAGGTTGATGTTCCTAATGAAGTGGTGATAGATAAATTGATCATTTCATAAATCATATCCAATGCTTTATATGATTCTTGATTGTCACATTCACTTATATCATCCTTGTTCTTCAAAAAATTCAGACATGTTCAATCCGATTTAGTAAAATAGTTATCAGTCAAAACGAATAATGAAGTATCATTGCAACAAAGGCGTGTCGTTTAGACCCCCTCATGACACATAAAGGTGGTTTTGTTTCTAAACATATCATCATACCAATGACTGAATTTGATATAAATCTCTGTATGAATTGAATGTCAAATTATTATGTAATGATCTATTATAAGAAGAAGGAAGATAAAAATTTATTGAATGGTATGGAATCCATTATCTTTAGGGAAGAAATATCACCATCTGTTTCTTTTCTAGATCTATCCCCAGTAGCTCAAAAAAATAAATTATATTGATTTAATAGAACCCAATATCTATGGGAGAGGAATGAAATATTAATATTAAAGATATCCATGTAGTGTAAGAATATGTTAATGTCTTTCCAGAGGATTTACCTAAACATCCTACAACACGGGAAATTGAGTTTTCCATTTAGTTAATTCCTGGTTCAAGGCACATTTCAATGACCCAAAAAATAATGATCATTGTATAGTTAGTTTAAATAAAGAAACAACTAGAGAAATTGAGTGGTAAAGGATTTATTCAGCCTATTATTTCTCCATAGTGAGCCCCTATCCTCTTTTTTATAAAGAGAGATGTATCAATGAGGCTGTGCATTGATTACATGGAAATCAACTCTATTACAAGAAATAATAAGTATCCTATAACATGAATTGATGATTTATTTGATAAACATAATGGATCCCAATATTTATCTATGATTGATCTTCGATCTAGATATCATCAATTTCATGTGAGGAAAGAAGACATTCCAAAAATAGCATTTTGAACTACGTACGGTCATTACGAGTTTATAATAATGCATTTTCGACTAACTAATGCACCATCTGGTTTCATAGATCTAATGAACTGATTATTCATGGAATATCTTGGTGAATTTTTAGTTATGTTTATTGATACTATACTAGATTACTATAAAAGCTATGAAGATCATGAAACTCACTTGTGCATTATTCTTAAGACACATAGAAGAAATAAATTATATGGGAAGTTTACAATGTGTGATTTTTCCCTCCAATCAGATTCCACTCACGTTCACATTGCCTCTATGGATAGAATATATATAGATCCTCTGAAGAAAAAGGATATGCATGCATGGCCTACTCCAATGAACGTAACTGAGGTATGTAGTTTTATTTCTTTAGTAGTCTATTATCAGCGTTTCATTCAGAACTTCACCATTTTATCCAACCCAATGACCAAGATTACATGAACATTTGTTAAATTAATATGGACAAATTAATGTGAATAATTTTTTTAATTATAGAAGTGAAGATTAGTAAATTCTCCAATCATGACTCACCATTAGGGAATGATGTATTTATGAATTTTAGTGATGTATCGAAGGAAGGACATGGATTTTTTCCTTATGCATAATGATAGAGTAATTTCCTATGCATCTAGGAAGCAAAAAATTCATGAACAAAACTATCTAACTCATGATCTTTAGTTAGCAGTGGTGGACTTTTCTCTAAATATTTGGATACTTTACCTCTATGAAAAATTTTGAGATATATATAGATCAAAAGTGTTTGAAATATTTATTCTCATAGAAAGCAGTAAATATGATACAAAGGAGATGGATTGAGAAACTCAAGGATTATGATTTCAAAATTCACTACCACCTAGAAAAGGAAAATAGGGTTGCAGACTCTTTGATTAGGAAGGATAACAGAATTATATATTGGATGAGCGTTGACAGGATCCTATGTTCATGTATCTAATAAAGATGGATAGAGGATTTATCAAGGATGGTAACCCATTTCTAATTTTTCAAATTTTTGACAAACCTTCTTTAAAGGGGAGGATAAATAATTTTTTGGATAATGATGAAGAGTTTCAAGGGAAAATTAAAGCTATAAATGATGGGAAGATTATTGACTTCGTATATAAAGGTGGCATTTTGAAATTCGGAATGGGATTTGGGTTCCCTCTATTCTAGAGCTAAAGAGGAAACTATTGAATGATGCTCCTAGGTTTAATTTCTCTATACACCCTAGTAGAAAAAAGAAGTATAGATATAAAAGGGAACATTGTTTGAGGTAAAACATGAAGAGGGAGATTATAGATTATGTGTTGAGGTGTTTGGTTTGTCAACAGGTGAAGGTGGGAAGACCACATCTTAGAGGAGTCATGTAACCTCATCCTATACCTATGTAAAAAATAGTGTGATATTACAATGTACTTTTAATTGGGCTACAAAATAATCTAAGAGAGAATCATGTGATATGTGTCATTGTTGATCGTCTTACAAAATCATCACTTTTAATTATTATAAAGGATGATTTACCACTTGAACGTTTTTCATTAATATATATTAATAAAGTTGTAAGACATCATGGATTAAACATATAGTTTATTATTTATTCATGATCCTCATTTTACATCAAAATTGTGAAAGATTCTTCATAAGTCCCTAGATACTGATCTTCATTTGAGCACTTACTACCACCCAAAAACTGGTGGACAATCAGAATGGACTATTCGAACATTGGAATACATGTTGAGGACTTGTTCACATGAATTTCAAGGCATATGGTATCATTAGTTACCTATAATTGAATTTTCCTATAATGATAGTGTACATTCAATAATTTATATGTCACCATATGAATCTTATTTGGGAAAATATGTTGTTCACCAACGTGCTAGGATGATGTCGGTGAATGAAATCACATAGGCACAAAACTTATTGAGGAAAAAATATAAAATATAAAGATTATACAAACCCATATAAAAATAGATCAAAGTATAAAAATAGATATTCTAATAACCTAAGGATGGATTTGTAATTTCAAGAAGGATATCATATTTTCATAAAGGTATCTCCATGGAAGGGTAGTATACAATTTAGTAAGAAAGGAAAATTATGTCCCAGGTACATCAGACCATTTAAAATTCTGCATCAAATATGAGTCGTAGCATACCATTTGGAGATGCCGCTATGTCTCTCCAATGTTCAAAATGTGATCCAGGAATCAATATTAATAAAATACATGCTAGACCCTAAAATGTACTCTCATACAAAGAAAAGGAATTTGAGCCCAATATGTGTTATTGTGAAAAGTCATTCAGGATTCTTGATACCAATGAACAAGTATTGAGAAATCGGACGACTCATCTGGTAAAGGTTCTTTGGAGGATCCATAAGATGGAGGAAGCAACATGGGATCCTGAGGAGCTTATGTTGAATACATACCTGGATCTTTTTGTGTAACCGTTTTTTGAATTTCAATGACGAAATATTTGTGAGGGGATAATGTAATGACCCAATATTTCATAAATGGATATTACATTCTTATAAATATTTCATAATCACATGAAATTGCAACATAACGACCTAATATGTTCTATGTGACCCTTAAACATAACTTTTTCAATTCTCTGATTTGAATTTAGAAAATCTAACATACACGGTTGTGATCAATAAGTTATTTGGAGTCTGATAAGGAGAACATAATTTTTGTTGAATAGTAACCTACCCTTATGAATAGTAACATACCATTATGAATAATGATATACCCTAATGAAAAGTAACCATACCTATGATAGTATATAAATAATATTCAATTATAAGTAAGATATTCATATGCTTTTGAATAAGCAAATAAATGTTTTAAAGTTTGTGTTTTTAAAATAAATTATGATTTTAATTAAATATTAAATTAGTCATATTTAAAAAATTATTTTTGAAAAACTCTCTTCATTTTTTGATTCTAAAAATCAAAAAAATTAGGGCAAATTTTTGGTATTTATTCTGAAATACTCAACTTTTTGATGAATAGTGAAATACGGTAGAATACCATATATACAAATTATCAGTTAAATAAACTATTTATGATATCATTAGTTATGTAAGAACACTTGGCAATGATAAATAAAATATCATCTATATAATATAATTTTATCATGTGAATGCAAGAACCATAATCAATATCCTTATTCTCTCTATCTTATTTTGTAAATGAAATCAACATCCATTAGGTTCCAATTTATAACCACTATGGATGATGACGTTTTGTTCTTTAATTTATCCTTAATTACATTTCAGGAAACAATTTTTAAGGATTAAATAGAAAATAATATATGTATTTTATGCTAATTAATATCCAGGGACCAGTATACATACATATTATTAAATTGTATGACCAAACTACTTCATAATAATCAAAATAATGCTAAAATATATTATTTGAAAGTCATTAATATGATTCATCATCATTACATGTAACAAAATGATATAAATGACCATTACCAATTATTTATATTCATATATAAAATTTGTTATCAATTTTTTAGATTTACAACCAATCCAAATGAGCTCCATTACATAAATACAAGTGAATTGATTAAGAAAATAATGATAATGGACACTCTCGAACTACAGAAATATATTGAATAACTTATAAATCGTGGCTTAAATGAACTAGACCAAATTATGAAAAACAAGATAATTGTATTATTTGTTCTGAAATATGTTTCTAATAAGTATAATTTCATACTTCATGAGATTATGTTCAAGAGAGGAACATGTTCGGATTTATGGTAAGTGTTTTTCACCCGAACCTCCATTTTCATTCAGGTTACTTTTATTGTATACTTACCTTAATGAGGCTCTTATGTATTTTTGATTACTCCTCATAAATACTCTTTTAGTGTTATAAATATTATTACCAACTAGAATACTTATTTATTTTATGGATGGTTACATATTTTAAAAAGAACATTCAAAACTGATTCTGAAATACAGGCCCGATTCAAGGGAATTTCTCAAAAATTTTCCTTTTTTTAAGGGCACTCTAAAAATTGTTATTGGAAAAATTATCTTCATAACATCAATAATTTTATTATGAAAATAATACCTTACTTCACTTCCGGTTTTATACAAATATTTTTCCGAAAGAACTCTTCATTAAAAATTTAAAGAGTATTTTTCTCAGGAATTACTCGAAGATTTTATTAGAGTATCTTAATCTATTTCAACACTATTGATGATGATTATAAATTATTGGGATTAATATTTCATGGTATCATATACCATATATAATTTATTGGATTATGGTTATTTTTTCTATGGATTATCTATCTTAAAATAATTTACCAATTTACTCTGAATTGTTAGTATTTATCCATAATGTTCAGGGAAAGTTATTTACATTTAATATATTAATTATAAAATGAATGTTTGTGTTGTTTATATTTATCCACATTCATATGATTAATACATTGGTCATATAATGTGTCAAATGGGCCTACTATAGCCCTTCGTTTCATCGGTAGGTCTCATGAGACAAACTACGGTCTTGCCACAAGGCCTTGAAGAAATGATTATTTATTTTCCTAGCACAAGGCCTTGACGGTATGGTTATTTTTTCCTGAATTATGAATTATCTCAATATGAAATGATAATTGATGGTTCATGTTGTTATTTGACTAGTAGAAAACCCATGATTTCATTTTTATTATGGCATTACTTAATCAGATCTTATTTCACCATAATATGTTCATGTTTTGTTAAAGTTATATGTTATTAGTTATTCAAGTTGCCTAGATATTATATATCTTCTTCTGTATTACGTACTGTTACTAAGAATTTTAGATCACTCATTTCTTAGGTTTCAATTTCTCATAAAATGAAGAATTTTATAATGTATGCCATGCCGAAATAACCTAGGAGTTATAGAATCTATCTATAGAGTTTCTATGTTGTTTTAAATTTCATGTTGTAATTTTTGAACTTATGTATGTATATCTTTTCCAATAATACTAAACTACATGGTCCTTCAGGATGATTATTCCTTGTTTATATTCCAAGGTAATCAAACAAGACCTCATATATGGGAAACTGGGGTCGGGTCCTTACCACACATATATGTACCTTAGTGATCAAGGCCACCATCTTCCACTGAGGATTAGATGCATAGATATCCTAAATCTTCTTATTCAAAATCAACTCATCTATAACACTTTTTACATTTTAAGGAGAATGATCTTGCTCGAATTTTATGATATCACATATTCAACCCATCTCGGTTTACCATGATATAAATCTCAATAAGGATGATATATTTTAGGCTCTTATGATCTATATAAATGATAACCGCTTTCCCAGAATATATTGATACACATAATTCAAATAATAATCAATTGTGGATAGCATGAGATAATGTGTACAATAGTTTCACTCAGGTTTCCTTGAATGTAATGATCTACAATACATGAATTGATCTACTAATATCAATACTGGCCGATGAATAATTATAGATGAATCACAACAAAATGTATATTCTTCTGTAGTTTTGGTTATGATTTGAATACATATATTGGTCAAATGCCTCTTTAACATATGAAAGGTCTTCTCATAGGCTACAGACCACTCATAAAACACACAAATATTGGTTTATTCATTGAGAGGATCTCCAATTTATATATTTCTTTGATAAACATTTGATAATAACCCTTTAATCCCAAAATGTTTTAGATTGAAATACGCATTTTGGGTCAATCCCATCAAATTACTACTCAAAAAATTTTCATGTCCACAAACAAATCTTCATCTGAGATGATTTGACCTATGAAATGAACCATGTTAATCCGTAAATAAATATTAGATATATTACCTTATATCATAGGATCTTTCAATGTACTCAAATTTATATCATGATTTTTGGAATGATCATTAGGATTCTATGAGTACAACATGATTTAATCAAAAAATATGAACATAAATGGATACATTTACACATATATTATTTTTTTTATAATATACATAAACAAAACAAGAGAATTTTTCTTCCCAAATAGAATCACAAACTTTTTTTACAGTATTTATATTTTTTTGAAGGTTTTATGTAGTATATCAGATGTCCTTACAATCATTTGATGGTTCCAGATATCTATTTGATCATAGAGAATAAAATTATACCCCTTAATTTGTAAAAAATATCATCAACACAAAAAAGTGGGTAACAGTTTACAATGGTCATGTAGTTTAACTTCTAACAATTTACACACTAATGTAATGTTCAAATATAATTTGTTGAATATAATACTGATGATCCCCATGGTGTCAAACCTAGAAATATGATTCCTTTATTATCCAACTCATCTAGCCATGAATTTATATCATTAATCATTATTGTACCCATACTATATAGTTTAATAGAAACTAGCTTGGTCCCTAGTTTTAGTTCAATCATTAACTAAACATCTATCTCTTGTGGAATGCCTGATAACTCATTAGCAAACACATCATGAAACCAATATACCACTAATGGGAATAAATCATTTTATACTTCTTCATTATATAGATAAATAATCTAATCCTTGGAAGTAATCTTACATAGTTGTGGAAGAGCTAGCCCAACATGACCTTCTTCGACTTCCCTTTCCTCATGAAAAATGTATATGTTAAACTAATGAGATGTGAAGTTCCCTCCCTTACGATAAAAATTTATGTGAAATAAAATAATAATAACTATTACATTGCCAATATTTGGTCAAAAACATAAATTTCAAGTAAAAACAAGTAACAAGGAAATGGTTGTTACTATCCTTAATTGAACACTATTTACAAAGACAAGTTCCCTTTGATCGCATCCCTAATATATTGTTAGACAAATAACGAAAAACGGGAAATCTAAAATCATATCCAAATATTTCACATGTCATGTAGATAAAAAAATACTGAGATGATTATGTATCAAATAAACCAATATAAGGTGAAGAAGTTACCAAAACCGTACCTCAAATAGTTGATGGTTTAGTATCGCCACCACCAGGTGTCAATAGAACATCATGTAGCTAACAAGTCCCTCTACATGGATCTTCAATTGAGGTCCCATACTACATGGAAATATACCAATACATCCACACTATTACTAGATTATCTATTCCTTTATCCATTATGGTGTGGCTGGTAGATATCTGTCTACTAGACTCATATGGGGTAGCAGATCCCCTATTGAAGGTATGCATTGGCCTAGACCTTCAATTTCTATAAAAATGGACAGGGATTCTAATGAATCTCTATAATATCCCAATACATCCACAACCTCATCAATTAATTTGAATTTAATGATACTAACCATGCATGTGTCTAGGAATTGAACAATATTAGCTTACCACTTTTCCTCTTCCATATGAGGATTTCCTCTTCCATGTGTACTCATCCCACCTCTGTCTTGGTTAAATATCTCATGAAATAATTTTATTCTATCACATGGAATACCAAAAGGTCACCTTACTAATCCTATATATCTACCTCAAGAATACTCCTTTAGGTTTCCCTGGAAATGAGATCCTAATTCACCACCTCAGTAAAATTATTCAAAAGGAAGATATTAAACATGGATTTGATCTCTCATATAAGGCCATCATGAAAGCATTTCACCTTATCTACCTCATCAATCAAAATTTTTAATAAAATTTTCTATAAGTTAGGGAATAAGATATTATAATACATCACTGAAAAATTTCCCTCGGTCAACCGCATAAACACTTCAGCTCTTAGTTTCCTCTAGGTCTCTTGGTGTAAATGCTCTGTGAATTTTTATTAGAAATCTTCCCATTCCATATTATATAACTACTCAAACTAAAACATAATATCCCACCAACACATAATTGTTCCATGAAACATGTAGTCATCTAACAATACTCTCTTTTCTGGAGTATCCTCAAAGTTATTATTATTTTTGAATGACTTTATCCAAAACTAAACTTCATCTACTCCACCCTCACTATTAAACATTATATGATTTTGTAGTTGAAAATATTTATTCAGGTAAAGCGTATATATATTAGTACACCATAAATCCCTTTCCATAAACTACATATTAATTATTAAATTATCATTGATCTTCTCTTCCACCTTTCAAATGGAAACAACAAGGTCTATATCCCACTATAGGAGGCACATTTTCAGCAATGTACTCGTGTCTCACAAATGGAAGCCATCCTAATGGTAAAATTTATATACATATCCTAACAAATTTCTTAAAAAACATTACCTATAACATTGACATTTACACTAAAGACATGGGTTTATAAACTATCCATAAAAAAGTCCCTCCACATACACTATCTCGACTGAAACAATACCAACAATATCACTACCCTAAACCAACACTATCCCAGTCCATGGTTATCTTAGAGTTAACCAAATTTATCTATTTACTAGATTATCATTTGTCACCATTTTTTGATATTATATTTTATATATTTCAATTTATATAATTTCATCTTATTTATTAGGTACCATCATTAAAAAAGAATAAAATAATAAAAACTCATTTTATTTCCCTTAAATGAAATATAAATGTTCTTCGATGTGTTCCTTACATGATGCATGTCACATAAATACCTAACTACCTAGATTGATGCATGCATTCAAAAAAACATTATTCACGGACCCATGACTAAAATCATAGAAATAAATAACCTAAAAAAATAAATATATAACCTAAGGTGAAATAATGTCAAATACTAATAAGAGAACATGATGAACCAAAATCCGACCTAGGGAATGTGGGTTTTCTATAGAACAAGTGTTATCTACTCCCCAACACAAGATAATTTCAAGGGATCCAGACATCCTAGTACCCCATCTATATTACCAAATAATAATTTAAGAGAAAATGAATTTGTTCTAATACAAATTTGTGACATCTAGTCATGTGTTCCACTAATATAATAACTCATTTCTGTGTACTTATAGACATATCTCATGCCTATCTACCTTTCATTGGATGAAAACTATTATAGAGGGTCTAATAAGGCTTGTGGGGAGACTATAACATCTTTCAAGATCATTAAAGTAGGATAAATAATTATAATAAATAACCACATTTATAATAATCAATTACCATGAATCATGTAATAGATTCTCTATACTAGGTAAATTCCCAAAAATAATACTTTAAATATGTCATGTCATAGTTTTTTCATGTTTCAATGTAAACCCAAAATAAAAAACACACTAAAAATAACTAAAAAGGGAACTACCTTTAGTTTAAGACCCTCATCTAGGATCCCTACAATTTTCCAAATTTGGTGTCTAAAATTGGTCACTTTCCAATATCATAACACCGAGCCGTGAAATCTTCTTGGGTACTAATAGTGTCTCAATTTGTGTGGGAGTACAATATAGTTTTCCACCACAAATGGAAACATAATTAACAACAGGTCTACATTAATAATAGTTTATGTTGAAGATAAAATAAATATTACACAAGGAAATATTGATACTTGTTTCACAATAAAAATATTTTTCAAATAGACACATTGTGCTTTCTATTTTACCGTAACCCCATCCCATAAAACATGATTCCTCCATAATATCAGTTTCATCCATTGATAAAAAGGGTTTAAATAATTTTATCACTATGGGGGAATTCATTAACAATTATCATTATAAACATTGAGGTTTGAATATCCAATCTCGCATACTATATCAGAGGAATTAGTGAAGGATTATAAGTCTAGCATCTAAACATATAATAAGGAATTCCATGACCATCATATGAAGTAAATGATTTTGAAATTCATGTATGTCCATCTTATAGCAAGTCTAAGGAACAATGTGTCTGATAGTTCATACCGATGGGTGTGGATTATCTAGTCTGCCATATACATATAAGAGACATGGAATGTTATGTATATAGTTTTTAACCATATCAAAATTTTACAATTTACATGGTCCAACATGTGTGTACTTTTCAATATATTAAAATATCAAGTGTTACCCTCTCACATTCACAGATATGGACATGGTTTGTCTCTATAATCATATTTAACCAAAAATCGACACTTAATAAATTTATAAAATAATTATTTTTGGGAATCCATTATGTTTTTTTAAATACATTTTACATAAAATTAAATCTTATTTAACTATTTACCCTTATTTAAATATTCATTTCAAAAAAAAATTTATTTCTAATTTAGAAAAAACAACCCATTGTGATATTCTTTCTTCTCAATACAATAAATGAGAACTATTTTAATCATTTAAACCTTATATTTCATTATTTACATACCATTAACTATTTCCATGGATATGGTATACCCCATGGGTGTCCTTATAAACAATCTCATAGTTATCAACAATCTTGATGGGGTACATGAAAAGCCTAGAACATAATTTAATTGTTAAATTAAAATTTATTTTTCAAAGGAAAAAATATTATTTATTTTATAATAAGCTAACTTCCGTGTACACAAGGAAATAAAATTAAGACTACAAAAAAAATATTATATACCACCTACATTGTTCTCAATGAAAAAGTCATTCCACAAGTACCATTGGTTCAAACTAAAATGTCTATAAATACCAAGGAAAAATGTATTTATGAATAGGTTTTATATGTTTCAGAAGATGATAAAACACATAACCGTGGTTATTATAGAAAAATGAAATAAATTGTACATCTAGAATTACCTAAGGAATTGATTTTTATTGAACGAAACTTTAAAAACCAAATTATTAGAGAATATTGATACGTGGAACAGATGGGGACTTCTGGTTTTCAAAAAATAATTTAGGGGAGGATATAAATTGTAAATGTTATGATATATTATCATAGTGGGGAGGGAGAATGTATTTTTCGCACATTTAATGAGGAACATGGTTTGGTTGCAATGTTTTCAAAACCATGTGATTCCATCTATCAAATAAGAAACAGAGTCCCATGATTTCTCTAACAACCTACATGTTTTGATAGACCTTGTGTTAGATATATGGTTTCTTATATCCAAAGGGGCTTGAGTTTAATTATCTCCTTAGCCTCTAAGAATAGATTTGCAATAATTATTCACCTTCCACCATGATACACAATTAAGGTGGTGGTTGAAAATATCTATGTAATTACAATTTACCATGCACTAGGTATCCTCTTTTATCCCATTTTTATATCACAGACACTTGAGACCCTATTAAGACCATTTCTACTACCAATAGGTACTCCATTAACAAACCTAAATAGAGAAAAACCAAAATTCATTCAATCACAAACATAGTTTTTGTTTACTTTCCTGCATGTGTCATTAGAATATAGTTCATAATCCCACAATAAAATTAGATGTGATAATTGGAATGGATTGTAACTCTTTATATAGATATCATATATGGTTTCTATATAGGTAAATATAATTTTATATTCAAAATCTCTAAATGATTAAATATCAATACAATTATGTTGATGGATCCCCTTTTGAATAAAATTCCTCAACTTGTGTCTTCAAATTAATTAATGAGGGACACCTAGATAAATGTTTTGGAGAAGATCTCAATAATAAATATGAAACCATAGCATGAGAATATGTTCACATGGTTCTGAATAATTTACATAATATTCATTATGAACATTATAAATATAAGTATATATTTTTAATATCGTCATCAATTCTTATTTTAAAGCGTCCATATTGAATGCTTCCTATATAATTACAAAAAAAATAATCTGAAACAAGAGGATAACATTGGAATGTGTTATTTATTCCCAAGTCATTCACTATAGGGTAGAAAATATATATTTATCATGAATAATGATGGATTATTTCCCTTTTGTAGTGATTACTGTGACTTAATAGTATCATAATCTTGGAGAAGAAAATTTTACTGACAATTGATTATTTTTTCACAAAACATAGAGGAGTTCAATTTTTTTTAATGATTATCCATTAATCCAAATATTATCCATAAAGGGTTAAGAGTAATGATAGAAATATGAAATCCTTTTTTATATGATATTGAAATAATGAAAACATAATTAATCACTTTGTACAAACAAATTCACCCACTGTATTTATTAATTAGATTAAAAATAGTATATAGATATTACCTTGACTAACTTCTAGTTGTATTTACAGATTATATTTTCATAATTTCATAGATAAATAAATATAATGATGTTAATATTATGGTTTTTCAATAAACATTGAAAAAGAGGAAATAATATTATAAATTTAGAAAGAGTGAATTATAACTAAATAGCGATTCCTTATTGGGTTATATAATCACTTGTTTGGGTATACATTCAATGATATAGGTAATTTATTCATTGTTTAGATTCACCACTATGTCAGATATATATTAATCGTGTATTGGATGGATACTATTGATGCTTTCTGATAAATTTTTGTAATCTATAAAATGAGTTGAAAAAGATAACAATGAATATTCTTTACATTCATTATAAAGAGAAATGTATACATTATATGAAGGATACTAAAAAAAGGTCAACAAAAATTACAGTATAAAAATTAACCTATTTGGGAGATTAATTTTCATAAATAGTGCTCACTCAATGAATATATCATAATCTTTTCTGACAAAAAAATATGTGGTCATAGATTATGCCTCAGAATAATCAAATTTCCTTTTTATAAATTGCCATAATAAATATTTAGAAGATTACATGATTAGGTTACATTAAGTATATATATGAATTATGTGTATCATTAATAATATTTAATGTATATTAATCATAAGTTTTGATTCTATATGAATACATATATGAAATTATATATGAGATCTTAATTTAATAATTAAAAGTTATAATGAACTGGGAATTCTCAATTCACTACAAATGGTTAAAAATTAAAAGTTAATTCTATGACAATGAAATAATTATACTTATACTATTATGATAATTTAGTGAGTCGTAATATTAATAATTTAATTTTCATATACATTAAACTTTTATTGGAATTGGTGAAATCTAGTCATTCTCAGATGATTACACAATCATCTATCTTTATTAGAGATCATGGAGTCTTATATGTTTTATATAGAAAATTATAGGATTTTATTGAATATTACATATAAATATAATTTCAATGAAGGAAATATAAATTTCATAAAATACATATGTATCCAATAGATATGATAATTTAATATAGAATTGACTAGTGAATTAGATATATCAACATTATCTATCCATCCTTGAAGCACAATGATGTATAGAGATCTCATAGATAATTTCAGTTTGGAAAACATTTATGTGGTTGATTGTAAAATATACTTCTCATTTCATAAAGTTCTAGAAATCAATATATGAACAATAGAAGATGTAGTGGATAAAACAACTACAACTCATACACATTTTGAAATGAATGTACATCCCTAAATATTTCACTATGCCTCTTCCTCGGATTTCCATAATCCATAAATCCATTCTTGTTATATATTATCACCATAAAATATTAGTGACTTTAATTTCTCATTAAGAATATTTAATTATCAATCAATAGAAAAAAATACACATCATATAAGTGGTAAGGATATATAGGGTACCAATTGTTATTGTATCTAATCATGATCTAAGTATTGCATTAATATCCATATAGATTATACTATAGTAATTAGATAAAGATATTAAATTTAAAATTTCATATCATCTTAAGACTAATATTAAATCTATTTGGATGATTGAAACTCTAGAGGTTAAATTGAGATAAAAATAAATATATTTCAAGGGGGTGAGACCAAAACCTAATCAAATATTATTTATTTTAAATTATTATTTTCCATTTTATAGTTAAAATTACACTATACTAGCCTTTATAATGGAAACGTTGTAGAACTCCAACATAATCGTATACATAATAAGTGTGTATTCTATGGGGAAAATCATTCTTATGAAAGGTTATAGATGATTAAAACCATTATTTCTACACTAAAAATATTGTATGTTTTTATAAGATACACGCATATAATAATCAAGTAGATTTTTATTTTTTCCATTTCATGTAAAGTATTCCTATGAAAATAAACATTGATGTGACTAATGAAATTTTGATGAAAGGAAAATTATTTTCAAGATAAATTTTCCATTTAGAGATCATTGATTATATGTGGATGGTATCTTATCACATAATACATCCATAAAAGTAGTTGGGGGCTTACCCAAGTGTTAACGGCTCCACGTAATCCTGCATCAGTCCTAGGTTCAAGACTAGGTGGGATCAAATTGTCTTAGGTAGGCTGTAATACAAGAATTACACATGACTGATAACTCTGGAAGCATGATTCATGCATGACACTTCACTTAGTTGTGCAGATATATAATGCGCTTAATGCCCAATGGCTATTTGATCCATGTACTAAATAAATAAGTCTTGATTGGTGGGCTATCCCCTGTGGGGGCTATGGTATACCATTATGAACTATATATGTGTTGTTTGTGTGTTTAATTTCATTCTACCCCCAAGCACATAATATATATATATACCCATTGAACCAATCCAAGTGAAGGATGTGTTTAATTATTAATATTTGGTGAAGTAAATACCTACCCATTCACTAATACATAACTCAATGGTTTTAAAATGAAAACATGATATATCATATAAGGAATAACAAGGTGATATCTTGAATCATAGTGAAATGTATGATGAAACATTACCAGCAACATGGAACATTTTAATTGAAACTATTCATAAATTTGATAAATAAATTTTAGAACCCGAAAATAAAATGAGACTGATATACATTTATTTTCATAAATAGAGTTATATAATTATGAGGAAGAAATCATTTAATTTGTGGTTTATTTTATCACCCCAGGATTTGACTATGCATTTAACATTAAATAAAAACTATACTAAATATCTTATTTCTCATGAAAAACAAAAATACATTAAATAGGGATTTATTTTATTAAAATAATATATTAAAATACATGATAATCATTATTTCTCTACAATAATACTAAAATAAACCTCATTGGTATAACTACTTCTGGAATAAAACAAGGTTAATATAAAAATAATATAAATATAAAATGATTATACCAAATGTTTTCCATGGAGATCATAAATATTATTGTAACTATTAGTAGAATGATCAATGTGATAAATATATTATAAATTATTTGGGAGTGTAGAATAAAAAAAGGAAAATCATTTTAGTATTATATGTGTGGATATATATTTTAATGAAATTTTACTATATTATAATTGGATATTAGAAATATAGTTTTTGGATACATGGTCATATAATATGTGGTCAATTGATTTTATTTTAATCCTTATCCTTATTTATATTTTATAATAGTCTATAAAAATTTGAGAATAATTTTAATCTCATGTAATAAAAAAAATAGGAAGGCGATATTTAAATAATATGTTTATTTATAAATTTTTATGAACTTCTTCATATAATAATAATAATTATTATAGTAATTATTATTATTATTACTGAAGAATGAAATGTATGTATAAAAACGGATAATATATTTTCAAATAATGTATCTATAAAATCACATTCTTGTAAAGTGAATAGTATTTTTAATGAGATATAGAAAAAAGGATTTATTGGTAAAATATAGAAATTTTTCATAGAACTATTTTGTAAGAGTTGTGTATTGTTACAATATCCTATTTAATTAATAAATTTTTTATTATGATTTTTTGAAATAATTGATGAAATAATGAAAAATATTTACACTTATTTATTTACTAATTGGTGGGAAATATGATTACAAATAAATTATGATTAAAAATTTATATCTATTTATGGTTATATTCCCTACAAGGTTTTCTCGTGGAAAATTTTCATGACACCATACCATGAGGTAAGGAGATATCCTATATATATTGGATATGTATGAGAAAAAATATATATTTAGATCATAAATATTGCATCTTCATCTTGGATGAGTTTTACATGAACATGTTGATCTATCTATTTGGTGTTTCTATTCTTATAATTCATCAATGGATCTTCATGTCTACATTATGTCTAGTTTAGTAATAAGTGAAAAATATGATGATAGAATTTGGTATAAAATCCTTGAAATTCCCTGGATACAAGAAAAAACATCCCCCTATATTAGTTATAATGGATGTTTTTAAAAATCATTGTGCACCTCTCTGTCATAAAAAACCTTAATCACCCTTTGCATTCTCCATGGGATGTATTTTTGGAGGCCTGATCATATCCATATAATCATTAGTAGATTAGTATTTGGATTCATTAGGGGATGTTTTTCACATATTACCCTTTATGATGCTTTTGGATACTAGCATATAAGATCCATATTATAAATTTATCAATGTTACAGAGAATTATTTCAGGAGTACGTTTGTTGGTTCCATGGGGAAGAACTTCAGAAAAACAATTATCTAGTTTAACCTTTTAATGAAATTCAGGTTAGTGAAATTATGTTACATATATTAGACTAATAAGACTTATATAATTATTGTGAGTGATTGGGAGATTCAACCAAGAACATATTTTTTGTTATTAGGGCCCATATCAATGTCATAATTGATATTTTCTTTGGTCAATGATTTGAATGATAGTAATTTTTGTGTCCTCATTAGTAAATACATGAACTGTGTTAATGGATTCATATTATATAGGTACGGGGATCTGAAATTTTCGTTTCAAACATACTTGTTTTTCCATTATGTTCATAACTAGAACAATATTATCATTTTTGGAGGCTTGATAGGTATCCGTACATTGATGGGTATTTCGGTTTGTGGTGCCCATCCTTAGAGACACCCCAATAGATATTGAGGTATAAAAATTATGAATTTCACCTAGATTATTGGAAAATAGAAGGTGGTATCAACACACATCAGTGTAGGAATATTACTGTGTTTGGAAATACTGTCATGTGATACAAGCCCCCAATGGGATCCCTACATATTGGTGTGATAGTGTGGAACCCTAAAATCAATATCATCTGCTATGATATGCTTGGAGTGGATGATGATTTCTTTCTCATTGTATCTAAAATGGGGATTTATTACACCTATTATACAATCACCATGGGGGGAAAGAGTTCATGGAGGCCTTGGATATTTAAATGACGCATAAGTTACCACATGGAAATATATATTTAAAATCACCAATCATGGGAATCCGTGGTTTTTAGATCCATCATGCTAAACATTCCAAACCTAACACATACATCTCTTAGATCACTTAATAATTAGCATTATTTTGATATATAAACCAATAAAAAATAATATTCTCATGGATATCATAGGAAACTATCCCATCATTGTTAAAATATAAGGTATTGACATAGAGTTCCAATGCTTTATTAGAGATTATTGAATCTAAACATTACACATTCTATTACATTTAATGGAGAGGGGATCCATATAGAGTTCACTGCATCGATTTATGAATTCATATGGTCAGGATTGCTAAATTGGATTCACTAGGATGGTCACTATCAATGTCCATTATTTCCCAATTCTACAAGATTATTTCATTTCCAAACCTTGGTAATGATGAAAATACATAAGGAATTGAATCCTTTTCACTTTAATGAACATGTAATCATCTCACAATGAATTCAATTATTTTTACACAATGAATTTTGGGTTCATATTATGATAATTTCTTAATTAGTCATACTGATATCACAGTAGAAAATGATTTTTATTGACATGAATGAAACTAGTCACACAATAGAGGATACTAAAGAAACTGATGGTTCATATACATGTGGAGGATGTTATAGTTTACATTCAAGTGGGTAAACACATAGTTTATATATATTGGGGTGATTAATGGTTTTGAGTCCAATGGGCACACTCATGGTTTATATTCCCTCAGGGGAACTATATAAAATGATACCCTGTAGGTATCAAATACATTATGCTAGTTGTTATTAGATTTTTTTCAAAATAAAAAAACTATGATTATACTACTAGTTAATAGAATATTTATGAACTAGAATATATATATATATTGAAAATATGATAATTTTTCATTATAATATTATCATGATAATGTCATTAGGTTGTCTTTCATATTAAATGTTTATAATAGTTCCTCACTGTAATGATAAATTCTAAATGTGGTGAAACTAATCACAAACATAAGTCGTATAGTATAAATGAACTATATATATATTATATAAAACACGATGTTTCAACTATCAGTTGTATTATTCTCAAAAGATGATAATGCTTCAATTGACGATGTTTCAAAAATGGTAATATCTATGAGATGTGGTTATGGTGGCTGACCTTTAAATATTAATTCTGCTGGTTATATGTTTCATTGGATATTTATATCTAATAATTATGTATTTATGCATAGGATTATGATTTTTATTATTGTGTGTCATAAATTTTATAATTTAATTTATTTAGGGAACTACAAATACATATTCTTAGGTTGAGGTATGAAATGTTTGTTCTGTCAAAATTTATATATTTTTTTAAAAATCCATATAACGATTATTCTATTTTTATTTACCAAATATGATAACCGTATCCCATTAGTTGAAATGGAACTATTAAATTAAATCCATTATCATGGATTTTATTGAACACAATAATATCATTTTTTTAATATTTATAAGTAATGTATATAATTTGACCACAAAGAAGATTAATATTATTGATGGGAGATTAAGGAAATATTTTTATTACATAGTTTATATTATTTTGATAATGTTCATAATTTAAAATTAACTTATTTATATTTTGGGTGATTTTAAAAGATTGTATTATAATTAAACTATTCTTTCCTAATACTAGTCAAATTGAGTTCTAGATAGTCACACATTATATGTAAAAAAATATAAGTTAAATTCAATTAGAATTTTACAATTAATATAAATATTACTCTAAACACTGAGGAAGAATGTTTTTATGTTTTTATTGTGGCATAAATTCAATAACCAATTTTTAATGTTAGTATATATATGAGAGGAAAATTAAATAAATACTATATTCTAGTTGTGGAATATAATATATATTTATCTCCTTTTATTTTATTTTTGGTAGTAAATTTTTATTTATTCTAATAAATTAATATCTATATAGTAACGTGAATATTGATAAAAAATAATTATTCATGACATGGTGGGAATAATAATTTTTTATTTATCAACGAATAATATAAATAATTCTATTTATATAAACAAATACTCATTAGTCATGGTTTGATATTTATAATCCCAATCTTGAGATAAAATATGTTCCAAGGGTTTCCTAGGGGTCTAAGACATTAATTGAAGGAAAAGATGCCAATATTGGAAATTTCCATGGTTGGTGAATGGTTATTCTAACCATGATTTATAACTGTGAAAGGTGGGGGTGCCTCAGACTGAGCTATGAGAACATCCTGCACATAGTTCGACAACTATGTGGGACACCCCAGACAATCATGCTATTTTACCCAACTAAACAGAGGTAGGAACGCAAGACATTTATAGTTTACCAAATTGCATGGATAGCAACAAAAACATATGGAAATCTTCCCTCTTAGATAGAGGATGGAACATGGAAAGCACAAGGGTTGGGAAATTGTGTATCCAAACATTGTTGATCTAAAAAATTATGAAAGAATAATATGTTTCCCTTTAAGAATGTAAGATACCTCCCCTTGTTTTCAACCCCATTCAAACCACTATGAAAGGGGTGATGAACCAGAATCCCCTCTCTCCCCAATGAGTGTTTAACCCTAGATTCATTTTATTTTGAAGTGTCATTGGTTGAGGATCAAGGAACTAGATAGGTCTTCAACTCTGTTTCCTTCTATTATCTAGAAGAGTCTTTGTGTTTTGTTTCTTCTACTTCTGAATCTCTAAAACATTTTTTCTATTGTTTCATTTTCTTTGGTTTTTTGGGACATTTTATCTTGAATTAATGGTAAAGGATGGAAAATTTTATGTCTACAATTATGAGGTATTTAGTCGTAATTCATTTTCTTGTAGTTTAAATGTTTTATAAGTGTATTTGGTTATGCCTATGTACATCCTAAATGTTTTTTTATCATAATTAACAATTAATGAAAATTTGGAAAATATATTGAGGTGTGAGATCCTTAACAGACCTCATTGGGTTAGTCGATGATGTGAGACTTTAGCTAGGGATACCCATGGGGTATGAAAAACCCTTTGATATGGTGAATTGAATTGGTAAATTTTGCATTAGGGAAATTATTAGAGACATAGTGTATGATTTTGTACTTTGAAAATATGAAGGGTTTAAGAGGGGAAATCAACGTTTAGATGCATGTTATTTGAAATTAATCGGATTATTTAAAAATGGTTTAAATGGATTTTTTTGGATTATGTTCCATTCATGGTTTTAAATGAATGAAAATTATGTTTGAAATTCAGTAATATTTTAAGAGGATTTGTTGACCTCAAAGTGATTTGAAAAAATTTTATTCATCAATGAATTGAAATGATAACCTGAAATGAGGGTGTGTTTAACCATTTTTTGAATATTATTTAATGGATATTTTAAATTAGTATAAATTAAATGAAATACTTTTGTCGTGGTATAGTTTTTTAAATATGGAGACCTCTGTTTTAGAGGGTTACCAGTAGATGATTTGAAAAATATAATTTGGTGTTATTGTTGAATGACATAACAAAATGTTTGGGTTTTATCTATTCCATTATTTGGTTTTATGGGTCTGTTGGGACAATGGTAATTGAAATGATACATTGGTAAATGTGATAGTGTTTAAATAATCACATCAACTGGTTAAATGGTATAAGTGATGAATTGAACCGTGGCTCATCTACCATGGGTAAGGGAAGACTAATTCTCTAGGACCAACTGATTTATTGAATTTATGAAATAATTTTATATGGATCCTTATCTTTGGGTATATCTAGAATTAGGATCTTTCCCCCACTGAGTATTTTCATAGTTTACGATATCAGACTATGAATATTTTATCCTAATGATGTCATTTTTGTGGATTTTTATCTGAGGTCTTATGCTCTCATATTATTGACAATATATAGTAACATGGACTAATTATCCAAATATTATGGTTATATTGAACTAATTCATGAATTACCATTTGAGATTAAATGTATGTTACCCCGTTATAAAGTGTATTAGCCTCTCTCCATGCCTCGAGAAACATAGATATGTTTTATTTCATGATAGAATGTAAAATATAAAAAGGAATTTTAATATTTGATAAATATAAAAATTGATTATTTTTTACCATATTTATTTATTTCCCATTGATAATATTCATACCCAGTTTTCATACAAGTATTTTCATATTCCATAATTTGTGATTCCGTAATAAGTTGTACTCTCACCTTGCTTGACCTTCTATGGTATTTGGGAACCTAATCAAATGCTACTTATTTTATGGTATATGATTTGTATGAGGACTCGGTATTTGGTTCAAACATGGGTTATTGGGTTGGATCATGGGATGTTATAACTGGTTGTGGACTCATGACTGTGATCCAGATCTTTTTATTGTTTCATCATTATAGGATTTATTTGTATAACTAGCTGACATGTTATGTTTTCATATAACTATTATATCATTTTTTTCCTTGGGTTATTACTGGAGCATTATATTTGTTATCCCATTTTTTTGTTTCATTTTGTTGATATGTCTATTTATATTATTTACATAATTTTTTAATCTGTTAAGAAGGTATATTCTCTACATTTTATTTCAATATACCAATGATGAATTTCAGTAGGCTTTGGAATATGTGGAGGCACAAATGAGGTCATCTGGTTGTTTTTCATGGGGAACCAGTCTTAGTGGCTCCTAATCTAGGGCATTATAATGTGGTATTATATCTGGAGTCATTTATCATACTATTAGGGATTGATTTACCATATAATATGACCTTGTATGGTCTTGGTAATTATCTCATGGATCGATTACTATATCCCCACACATGGGGAAAACAGATGTTGTGGTTTCTGAATTGATGTTTTGTTTTGTGCCATTATATATTATTTATATTTTTACCCTGTGGGGTGCACAATGATGTGATTTCATTGATTCATGAAGATTTTATATGCTTTGTTGGTGTGGTGAGAGAAGGTGGGTGTTTTAATGCATCATTATTTCAACATATAATTGATAGTTCATTCATACGTTTCATGTGATTGATTGTTCCAGGGAATTCATTTACAGGAAGAGTACTTTATTATTGTGGTTTATGCTGTGTTGGACTCCTTAGGTATTAATCACATTTTAATGATCACAAATCCAATTAAATATATAAACCTTGATAATCCCATATAATCTATGTCAAATCAAATGTACAGTTGTTTAGTAATGTTATATAAAGATCTCATGTACTATACATTTAGCTTTATTACTGTACACTATAATTGATTTAATTTATAATGATTTCATTGATAACTTATTAATAATAAACCATTTTGTGTATATCACTATTATTTATGAATACATATATTTGTCTATGTCTTAGACCTTGTGAGTCTGCCACTGGTTCCGTTTTTCTACCAAAGGACCTAGACATCGTGAACCAGACACCGTGAACCTGACACCATGACCAGACACTGTGACTAGAGACAACATACCAGACACCTTGAACTAGACACCATGACCAGACAACATGAACTAGGCACCCTGACCATCTAGACATCGTGACCAATTCATAAACTGTTTCAAGGAGACACTAGTTCATAGAGACACCGTTTACAGACCAACTGTGACACCATTTCTTAATTTGTTTTTTCATTTTTCAATTTAATCTCTAATGGTCATATATTAATATTTTAAATGTACTGACATAATTATTGTTTATTTATAGGCATTTCACTTGACAGTATGAGGTACGAGGTGCAGAATACATGCAGCATGAAATCTACGACACATGCGCTCTAAGATAAAAGAGTAGTGCATCCATGAAACAACAGGTACATGAAAGTGGAATAATGTGAAACAACTATTTTAGCACAATAATTAATAAAACACTCAAATTATTTTTGAAGAGAGAAATTTCATATACAACTTGACACTGCTGAAGAACACAAGAACTATACAAGAATCCCATAGTGGATGACGTCTTCTCCACAAAGAACACCTACCAATCTAGATGACTTGTGATACTCTATTTTCAATAGGAGGACATGCTTTCTGTATATTCTTTATCCTATAAGTCTATAGATACATAGAAAACCTATAAGAGAACATATATACTTATCTCATCAATTATTATCTGTTGTGTATAATTTTATTATCTTTTGAGCTATGTGTGTATCTATATAACAACACACTCTATCACTTGCATTACACTGAAGGATATAAGATATACTTTATCAAAAAACTTTTTTAAATTTGGAATACCCATAGGTTAGTGTGGAAGGGTTCCCCATGTGGCATGTAGTAAATACCCACATAGAACTATGGATGAGGGCATGTGACCTGGACAATCTTATGTACTATTATTAACCCCAATCTAGGGGGTCGACCAAGTTTATTTATATAATCTTCTTGGTGGTAGGTGATGACCAAGTGTAGAGGATTAGGTCTAGGCTTGAGACTGATCCACTTGTTTTATATCTACTATGCTGTTTAAATTTATTTTTCTCTATTTTACTATTTAACATATAATTTTATAAATTCACATTGATAGTTAATCATGGAAAGTGTTTATAATTGTTTTTCCTTATCAGAATAGCATCAAAATTAATATTAATAACTACTATTGACATTACTAAAAATTAATCAATCATCTAAGAAGTCATTTAAACAGTCAAACATTCATATCCATATTACATTGATTATTTGGGATGTATTTAAATTTATTGGTGAAACATGATAGGAATATTTTGTAAATAGAAATTTTTATAGACACCCAATTCACCCACCCCCAACTTGAGTGATCTAATCTGACAGCCATTTGGTATCAGTGATATTTTATTATGATTCTGTTTTTTAACCTTATTCAACATTGATTATAATTTTACATTAAAGATTAATTAATTACTGTTAATTATAAATTTCTTCCTATTTTAATGATTTATTTATTTTGGATAATATATTGGATGGTGTTTCAACCTAAAAACAAAAATTATTTAATTGATCCAATTTCAATAAGTGTAAAATTAATATAAAAATGCATTTATATTGTATGGGTTTTAATATTTTTACTTTAAATATAGATGAATATAATATTACTACCACTGATAGACCAACATGGGGTGAACCTACAGAAAATGCCTATAATAACAATTCTAAAGCATTGAATGCCTTATAATGATCATTAAGAAATGAATAATTTAATATAATTTGTGTTTGTAAAACTTCCCAGGAAATTTGGGATACCTTTTCTGTTTCACATGAAGAAACATATATTGTAAAAGAAATGTGACATATTACATTTACTATTAAATATGAAAAATTTATAATGAAACCAGATTAGCCTATGTTTTACAATATCATTGGATCAATGAAATTTTCAAGATAATTATTTCTCTAGGAAGTGATGTCACTTCCAAGGAGAAGATCATGTGAATTCTCATATTTCTATCTGACAGATGGAGAGGAACCTCTGTCTCTATTAGATAATCATGCGACATCAGCAGGATACATGTAAAAGAACTCATTGGGAAACTGATGGTGTATGAAGAGGTGCTGAAAGTGAACAAGTAATAGGAGGATGATCCTAAAAGAAATTTTTTGGCATTCATTCACACCAACTCTAAACACAAAGAAAAAGGGAAATTTGACGCTTCTAAAGAAATCTATAGTAGTGAAAAATCATCACATGACAGTGATGAGAATATGGCTTAATTATCCAGAAGATTCAAAATATTTTACAAGAAGAAGAACTTTTTTAGAAATCCTAACTTCAAGTGACGATATGATCAAAAAGTATGTTAGATGAAATATTTGAAAATAAACAACATGCTCTTACTATAACTCTTAAATCTGAACTCACAACTAAAAAATTGAAAAATGATCAACTGTCTTAGGAGAACAATGAATAAAAAATTTCAAATAAGAAATTGAAGAATGACATAGAAAAGTTTACCAACAGAAAAAATACTCTTACTCAAATTATTCGTAAACAAATTTCCTTTAAATACAATAATTGAATTGGTTATCATCTAGGAAAAAGAAATTTTGGTAGAACAAACATTGTTTCTAAATCTAGTACATACAGCTTTACTCCTAGTTTTGGAAACAGATCAACATGTTTAGGTTATGATACACTTTCTACTATTTGAATTTTTCTAGAACCAATAGACTTTATTTTTAAAATACATTACATAATTTTTATATAAATCCTATGATGATGATTTGGGTTCCTAAAGCATTTATCTCTAATGTTATAAGACCCAAACATATATGGGTACCAAAATCTGTTTTCACTAGATCATTTTGTAGGAAAGCTGTTAAAAGAGCTCCTGTAAACTTCTATGGTACTTGGGCAGTGGGTGTTCAAGACAATTGACAAGAGAATACTCATACTTCAAGAATATAATAAAACATGATTGTGGACATGTCAAATTTCATGGCAATGTCAAAGAAAAAATCACTGGCCTTGGCCAAATCTATAACTCTAAATCTACTTTGATTTTTAAAGAACTATTTGTTAATGGATTGAAATATAATCTGCTTATTATTTCACAATTATGTGATGATGGATTTCATGTTATATTTGAAAATTATTCTTGCAATGTTTCTAATTCCAAAATAGAATTATAGTTTTCTACATTAAGATATGAAAATGTTTATTTTGTTAATATAAATTCTTTAGTTTCTCATATTACATCATGATTATGTGTATTTCAAAAAGAGTCTTGGCTTTGGCATAAAAGAAAAGGACACTGTAATATTCACTCCCTTAAAAAGATAACTAGAAAATGCTTAGTCAATAACCTACCCAAACTTGAGTTTCTAAATTATAAAGTGTGTAATCCCTATAAAAAGTGAAAATAACACAAAATTTGTTTCAAACCAAAGAAAGATGTGTCAAATTCTCAACCTCTCAAACTGGTTCTCATGAATTTGATTATACCATCTACAGTTTCTAGTTAAAATAGGAAGCACTATGTTTATTTTCTTGTAGATGACTTCTCGAAATATTATTTGACCTTCTTTCTGGATCACAAAAGTGAATCATGCTCTTACTTTACCCAATATGCGATGTATGTAGAAAATATTAGTGGACTTAAAATTAAATCCTTGGGAAGAGATCATGGCCGTGAGTGTGAAAATCGAAATTTTAAATCCTTTTACTCACAATATCTCTATAGTCATAATATTTCTACCCCTAGAACACCTCAATAGAATCTAGTTGTAGACAGAAGAAATAGAACCCTGAAAGAGATTTCTAGAAAAATAATTACTAAATATTACCTAACTATTTATTTTTGGGCTGAATATTTAAATACATCATGCTAAATAATCAATAAAGTATTAACTAGAAATATTCATAAAAGGACTCCTTATGAGATATGGAAAAATCGAAGCCACAAATTTAGATTCTTCAATTTATTTGGTTACAAAGTCTATATCCTTAATATTATGGAAAATATTGAAAATTTTGAATTTATGAGTGATGAATGATTCTTTTTAGGATATTCAATTTCTAGTAAATCCTATAGAGTGTTCAATAAAAGAACTAAATGTGTGGAATATATTGTCCATATAAAATTTTATAAAACAGATCCACACAATCCTAAAACCATTCTAGAGAACCTGGAGGATGATGTATCAAATCTGGACATTATTTCTGAATCCTCAAACCGTCCTATGAAAGAATCTGTGAAAACATCATGTTCTGGAAATTTTTTTGACTCATGTCACAATGAAACTGAACCTGTTGATGAACTTGAATTCACTAGTCCATCCTTTTCTACTGCTATTAGAACTATTTGTAACCATCCCATAGATGTTGTTGTAGGAGACATAGAAAAAGTAACTAAAACTAGAGTTCTGCTTAGAAATCAGGTTGAACATCAAGTCTTCTTGTCACAATCTTTAACTAAAAACATTAATGATCCTATCAATGATGAATTTTGGGTAATGGATATACAAGATGAAAATAATCTATTTGAAAGGAACAAAGTTTAAAAAATTGTTGAAAGATCGAAGGACACATTCACTATAGGCACCAAAGGACTCTTTAGATATAAGTTAGATGAAGCTCGTGACATAGTTAAAAACAAGGCTAGATTGGTTGCACAAGGTGATAGTCAAGAAGAATTAATTGACAATGAAGTCACCTTTTCACCAGTAGCTAGAATTGATGCCATAACAATTCTTCTTACTTATGCTAAAAATATGAATTTCATACTATATCAAATCGATGTTAAGAGTGCATTCATAAATGTATATATAGATGAGGATGTATTTGTTGAGAAACATCCTGGTTTGACAAATAATCATTTTCCAAATAATATTTTCAAATTATCAAATTTTATATATGGTTTAAAACACACTCCAAGAGCTTTGTATGATATGATAAGTACTTTTATTATTAACAATTGTTTTATAAAAGGAAGAGTTGATCCTTCCATTATTATAGAACAAATTTCCAGTGATGTTTTATTAGTTCAAATTTATATAGATGAAATTATCTATTGATCTTCAAGAAATTCATTAAATAATAATTTTTCTAAAATGATGAAAAATTAATTTTAAATGAGTTTAATGGGTGAACTAAAATTCTTTCTTGTATTTCAAATCATTCAAAATAATGATGGTATTATTTTAAATAAAACAAATACACTAGAGATATTCTAAAACATTTTTTATCGGATAACACTAAAGGAAGTGACACTCTAATGAGTACCACTTGTATGTTGGATCTTGATGAAGATGCAAATTTTTTTCATCAAACCACTTACAGAAGAATGATCAAAAGTTTACTCTACTTAAATACTTGTCAAACAAAAATTATGTTTAGTTTGTGTATGGGTGCTCTATTTCAAGAAAATTGAAATGAGTCTCATTTAAATTCTGTAATGAGAATATTTAAATACCTCAAGAATAAACCCAATCTAGGATTTTTCTATCCTAAAAACCAATAATTTGAACTATTTAGTTATTCTGATGGTGACTTATGTGGTCATATGTTATATAGAAAAATCACCTCTAGAACATGTCACTTTTTAGGTAAGTCACTAGTATCATGGTGTATTATGAAAAAAATGTGTTCCATTATATACTATAGAATCTGAATATAGAGCTACTAGTTGTTGTTGTGGAAAAATTTTGTGGATGAAACACACATTACTAGATTATCGATATCAATTCTTGCATGCACCTATAAATTGTGACAACACATGTGATATTAATATCTCTAAAAATACATTTTCACACTCTATGAGAAAGCATATTGATGTAATATATCACTCTTTGAGAGATCATTTTCAAAATGGTGATATATCATTAGAATTAATTGGAACTGAATACCAGCTTACTGATAAATTTATAAAACCATTAAATTCAGAATGAATAGACTCCATCATACTTGAATTAGTTATGATAATCCTTAATTAAATATATTAATTTTTCATATCTTACTGTTTCATATTTTGTTGTCTTAAGACTTACTATTTCATGTTTATGATATCACATTCATACATACTTGGTTACTGTCTCACACATACTATCTCTAATAATATGGTCACTTGGTCTAGAAATCACATTTATTACAGACTCACCATAAACAATTGTAACTATCACACCTTGAATGCCAGTTACTGACTCACCATGAGAGTCAGTTACTGTCTCACCATAAGAATGTTTTGTTGATTTATTTATAAATTAGAACCCATGTCTTGTTTATTACTTATATTACGTTTTTTATTACCCTCACTTTTGTTTTTGTGACTATTGGTATTCTTAAAATATAAAATAAAAGAAGTCTCACTCATTCTCTTCTCGACCACCCTTATATTATCTCAAACGGTAACCCTTCATCAACCCTTCAATCCTTTTCTCTCTCAAGCCTATGGTGAATTCCCATGATGAAACATCCTTTGTTGTCTAGTACTGAGAAATGTAGTTCAATGAAGAAGAAGATCGTGACTATGATAGCTCCTAAGGGTCCTCTAAATCCAAATCTGGTGAACGAAATGGTAGTACCTGATAAAGGGATATTCCCTAAGTGTCTTTTGTTGAGTAACTCTCTCGTTTTGATTGTACTAAAATAGAAATTTTGGTTATATTGGTTTTTAAAGGAAGATATTCCTATCTACCCATTGCTCGTTTCACAATTTTATCAGTCTGTAAAATTTTCTTTTGATTCCAAAAGTGGCTATGTTGTATGATTTCAGATAAATAACAAAAGATGCATTATTTATTATAGGTTATGGGTTTCTTTCCATAGGAAACCTCATGAAGGTATTTGTGAATATTATCAGAGAGGTCCTCCACCTCCAAGTGAATTATTTGTTTGGAATATGCCTTGAAAAGATTAACGAGAAATGGAACCAAGAGGAGATAAATCACTACTGAACTGTATGGAGAATATAAACTTCAGCTTATGTTTATTCAGAACTTGAATATCCATAGAAAAAGGTTATTTCTCTGTACATAAATATCATGATATATTTTTGATTCATCTCATAAAAAATTGAAATAAGATTAATATTTGTAAGTATGTCATTAACCATATGTGTGAATTTATTAAGAACACATCCAAGTCAATCGCCTTATTCAATTCTTGGCTTATCCCAGCCATGATACATGAAAAAATATTGGTTGGACCAAATGAATAAGTCATTATGGATTATGAGTTCGGTCTTTCAAAAGTAATTAAAAAGAGGATGAAAATCAATTTGAATCATTGGAAAAGGGAATTGGAGAAAGAAATTGATAGTATATAGGAAACTCTCAATACAATTGAACATCCTTCAAGAACAAATGGAATTTCTTATCCTGGTTTGGAACCATATAAAGATGTTGAGTATTACGATGAAGAAAAATAAGAGGTTGTTGTGCCTTCTAGAGAAACTGTTCTGGATGAGGAAGGTAGTACTCCTACTCCTCAAGTAGTAATTGATAACGAAATACATGGCCCTAATGATTTTACTGATTTTGATGAACAACCCAATGTAGTGGAAGAATTTGTTGTTGTTGAAATTGAAAAGGATGTTGTAGAAGATAATAGATGAAATGATCATTTTGGTATGCAAGAAGCTGCCCTTGAGGAACTCCCATTGGAATATGCTATTACTGATGTCATTCTTTCTACTAAAGAGAGTTTGGAGAAATATTTTCAATTGGGTGTAAAGGAAATGATTTAAGAAATAAGGGATGAATTTGTGGAAATAAATAAAGGTCCTAAGTCATTGAGACCGAAGAAGTATAAACCTATTATGGGGAAGCATCCCCCCCAATCTACAATCTGTTTTAGTTACAAATCTAATTGATTCACGCTTAGTGGACACATGGTATAAATTTCCTAGTTATTTCGATGTGAATGACTCACATGATGTCTCAGTCAAAGGATATGAACTTTCTACTATGTTTCAATGGAAAATGTAATCTTCTCTTAAATCTATCTCTTCCGAATAACATCAGCATGTCCAATCATCTATCTCTGATCCTTCACTAGAACATCCATCCTTTGTGAATAATGATATCCTGAAAGAATTCAAAGAAACACTTTTGGCTGGTGTTGAAAAACATATGAATACCCAACCATCACCTGCAACAAATCTAAGTGAGAGTGATGCTTTACTGTTATTCGAAAAGGTCATTTGAAATATTCAACCAATAATGATTCATTAGATTCAGGAAGTCATAGTTGAGAACAAATGGCTTAGTGGGGATGTAAATACTCTAAGAGTTATGCTTGAAGAAATGAAGAAAATGTTGAACTCGATATAAGAGCTTGTTTCTCATCTTGTTGAGATTTTTGTTCATCAAACCCATTAGGATTTTCCCACTCTGATTCACCCTCATTCAACTTCATTATCTGAAACGGTAGCTAAATGAAACAAAAAATAATAAAAGAGATTTGTGAGCATGTTGTGTGTCTTAACAAGCTAACTGATGAGTATAAGGGGTGCCTTCAAAAAGTTCTCAATCGAATTAAATCACATAATCAGATGTCACAACTTCTACCTCCTCTAAGAAATCTTATCAACCTTCCATAGATAGTGATTTTTTTCAAACAGTGGTCAAAGTGGAACTTCAGGATGTGCTTATTGGTTTGAATAAAGAATATCTACATGGAGTTATCAAGAATAATGACATTGTTCCTAATTTGGTGAAAATACATTCTATGATTGCAATTGATGCTCAGTATGAAATTTCCATGAATGTGGAATTTTATGTCAACCAGAACTTCTCTAATACAGATATGACCAATCATTTCAAGTAACTTGTGGAAAATATGAGGATTCCTCATATTACTCAAGCCTTCAAGACTCATGTTCAAATTCTCACAGAGTTCCCTCATCTATTGGAAATTTTTATGGAGAACAAGGATGACTTCGAAAAATCCATTTAGTATGGTGGGGAGATCATTGCTGATTTTATCAAGCTTCTGAGGCATTATCTTCAAGTATAGATTAATGATATAGTTTCTCCTGCAACTGGCCCTCTGAGATATGGTTTTCCTAGTTTCACCTCTACCATAACATCCACTTCTATGTCTATCTATTTGTCCCTAATTCAGATCATACCTGTAATCCTTGATCAACAGTTGCCCTAGTCTTCAATTGCACCTATATTTACCCATTCTGCCTTTGAAGGTCTTCATTTAATTTCTCTATCAACTAGCTCACTCCCTTCTTCTGCCTCAACCTCTGCTCCTATTGATTCTTTTTTCTGATCTTGCTACAAAGGGCAAAGCGAAGACCATCTAGTGATGATGAATATTAACTACACTATTTTGATAGGAATGAGATTGCATTGGTTTTGTTGTCTACTTTTGGCACTGAAACTCTTTTTATCTCATACATTGTGAACAATTCTTCCACTTTCTCATTCACTATTTTTATATTCCCAAAATGGGGATATATTTATATATGTTATATTTACATTAGGAATATATAGTTGGAAAAAATATACACTCTAAATACACATGATTTGTGATCATCAAAAAGGGGAATATTGTTGGAATCCTCATGTATTAATCATGTTTTAACCTTAAAAAATCCTATTCAGTATATAAAGATTCTTAATCCCGTGTAATCATTCTCACATCAAATGTATAGTTGTTTAGTAAAGATATCCAATGACTTTATGTTCTATACGTTCAGTTTGATTACGTCACACTATCTTTGATTTACTTTATAATGATTTATTTTATAAATGATTTGATCAAATCCATTTTATAAATTTCACTACATAAGTCTGAATACTGATATTTGGTTATGTTTGAGACACCATGAGTCTACCACTGGTTGTGTTTTTCTGGAAAAGGACCCAGACACCGTGAACTAGACATCATGATCCAGACACTATGAAGAAGACACTATGACCTAGAACCATGAACTAGAGACCGTGCCCTTCCCTACATCATGACCAATCCAGACACCGTTTCATAGAGACACTGGTTCAAAGTGTCATTATTTGAAGAAAAACTCTGAAATCATTTCTAATTTTTTTTGTTTCTGAAATTGATATCTAACAGTCATATTAAATGTTTCAAATGAATTGAAATAAGTAATGTTTCTTTGCAGACATGTTACCTAACAGTACAAGGTACAGAATACATGCAACCTGTCAACTCCAACACATGCACTCGATGATAAAAGAGTAGTGCGCCCCAGAAAAAATAGGTACATGAATATGGAAAAACATGAAGCTAGTGTGTGGGAATGATAATGAAGAAAACAATCAGAGATTTTTTGAAGACAGAATTGTCCCATACAACACAACATTGCTAAATAAAACACAATACATATTAAAATATTAAAGTGGATGACATTTTCACCACGAAGAACACCTGCCAATCTAGCTGACTTGCAACACTCTGTTTTCTATCCGTGGACATTATTTATGAATTTGTTTCATTCTAGAAGTCCAGAGCTATATAGACAACCACGTAGAGTACTACTAAACTTACCTAATCATTTTTTAACTCTCGTGTATCATTTTATTAGTTTTCGAGTAGAGTGTGTATCTGTATAACAACACACTTTGTCTCCTGAATTTAATTTAAGGATACAATATATAATTTCTCAAACATCTTTTTTCACTTGATCACTTCCTTGGATAAGTGTAGACTTTGTCCTTTTTTGGCCTGGTAGTTTTTACCAACATAGAACTGTGGAAGAGGTCTGGGGACCTAGACAGTCTTGTGTGCTATTGTAAACCCCGATCCTGTGTGTGGATCATGTTTATTTATATAAATTTATTGGTTTCAGGTGATCACCATGTAGAGTGGATTAGGTCTCGGCTTTAGATAGAACAACTTGTTTTATAGACGCTATACTGTTTATATTTATTTTTCTCTGTATTATTGTTTAACTCAGAATTCCCTAAATTCACACTGATACTTAATCTTGGAAAGAAGTTATAATTTCTTTTTCCTTATTATAATAGCATCAAAAGTAATATTAATAACTACTATTAAAATTACTAAGAATTAATTGATATTCAAAGAAGTTATTTAAACCATCAAACTTTTATAACCGTATTACATTGACTAACTTTGATGTATTACAATTTAATGGTGAAACATTATAGGAATTTTTTTAAATATAAATTTATATATAAACTCAATTCACACCCTATATTTAGTGATCTAGTATGACCAACATGCATGTTTTCCTTCCCTTGAATTTTTTTAATGAAAGTGTTTTGAAATATGAATTTAAACAAAGATGAAGAATATAAAATTTTGTGTTAATTTTTTTTAAATATAAATATTTTGGTTTCTATGTTGTAAAGATAATTAAGGAAAAACCCTATAAGGAGGGTAATTTTAGGATCAAAAATAGTGAGTGCCCATTGTAATTTCTGTTGACCTTGTGTATGGGTGGTTTGGGCAGTGATAGTGCCCTTATTTTGAGGCCATGGGTTATGAGTTATGACACCTTGATTGTTTTGGATGTCCCAAATAGTAGAATGCCATTTTCTGGGATCTTGGTTAGATTAAAAACTTGAGGTTTTATGATTCTGTCATTTATTATGGATACGGTGATCCATATCATTTGGGACCTTTAAAATTAATTTTCATATCCTTTGGTGGTTATTTTTCTTGTAGAGAAGATATTTGTGGGAGAATATCTTAGTTGTGGGACCTATAGTAAATGGTTTATCAGTCCGTTAGGTGTATACTATTTTGGAATGGGGGGACGAGTGCAACATGTGAGTTGTGAGTTTTCTTAAGATTCATGTATATGTAATATTGTAATAGTTGGTGAACTTTTATAGACATAACTCTAGTTTAGGTAGTTGGTTTTGTTTGACATTTGAGGGTGACCTAAGAGAGGGGTTACTCATGTTGTTATTACCTTTTGTTGTGCATGTAATTGGTGGAATTTTTTGTAACATCATATAGGAACATCAAGGGTGTTTCCTTGAGTCGTATAGGTGTGAGAACCATGGGTTTGAAGAAATATTACTTGGGTTGTGTCCACTATTTGATGGATTGAGTAATTAAGTGTAAGAAAATGTGAGGTTGGCCCACTATTGTGAGTGATTTTAGGATGTGAAATATAGGTGGATACATTAGAGGTGAAATAAATGCATGGATGTATCATGGTGTTTCAGAGAAATCATTATCATTCCATGGTTTCTTCCTATGTGAAACACACCTGTACTTATGTTTGGTTGTAATATTTTTTTTGAAGGGAAAGAACATTCAGAAACTAATCCCTATGGTTTTAACGTGGTTTGATGTTGGAATTTATGTTCATTTGGGGAAGCTAAGGAAATGGTAACCAAATTTGGGATAAAATATTTTGTTAATGAACTGAAACTCAATTTGATGGTGGTCATGTGGGTGGGATTTATTATGAGAAATAATGGGATGTTGGATTGGAACAGTGATAATTCGTTGATTCTAATGGGTTTAACAGACTACAAAGCATGGATAGCTTTTTGTTTAGGTGTTTGGACCAAGATCAAGTGTTACATGGCTTGTGTGGTCTAGATTCTGGTTCAGTAAGTTTTCATAATAATTTGCAAGACCATGAGACTTTTGATGGGGTCCAGATGTGGTAATGTGCGGGAGAGGTATGAAGTCATATGGGACATGTGAACATGTTTCTTAGGATGGGATCATATCATTTTCTGTAAGCACAGAGTGGGAATAACTAGTTATGGAGAGAACATTTTTGTTATGGATTGGTTTGATGGAATATTTTGTTTCTATTGTGAATCACTATGGATGTAATGTAATAACTTGAGTGGTGTGTCAATGAGAGTTCCAAAGGGAATGTTGATCCAGGGATGATTAGCATGGGGTCATGAAGCTTTGGTGAGTTTTGGATGTAAATCCGACTTGATAGGTGGTGGTTGTGTGAGGATTATTTTCTTGTGGATAGGAAGATCAAGAATTTTCACTGGTTAAGGTGTCCCTATAATGAGATGATAAACTATTAATGATTTTTTAGTGATGGTATTTGTGACTGGAATATTGGTGTATTTCCATACTAAAGGCAACCATGGACAACATCATGATGTTATCCTCATTATACTGAGAGAGAATTTGTTATATTCCAAGCTACTCAATATTATTTTTTTTTATATGGTGAATCTATTTCCGGATTAACTCATTGATCAATATGATAAAATACCCATGGTAGGAGGTGAACAATTTCTAGTCGTGATCAGTGTCCTTTCAATGGAGCGGGTGTTGGTGAATGAAATTGATGCAACTGATGAAATATAAGGGCGTGTATGGTTTAATTTTTTGTATTATCACTTGGGTGAGATATGGATGGTTATGTGAAATTATTATGATTGTTATTGTTAGAGAGTATAACATGGTTATTGTATTTTCCTGATAAAATTGGTGGTAAAAACACTCATATGGTGGGTAGTGATGTGGTAGTCATGGGAGTATGACCCTCATGCGGGTATGTTTATAGGTGTGTAGAGAAGATGATGGGTAGATTGGTGTCTTTGGGATGTATGTATGTGTCCTATGAGGTATATATGTTGTTCCTAATTAAATGAAAAATATTCCTCGAAATTTGGGTTTGATAAGGCCTAGCGTAGTCCTCAGGATCGAATTTGTTCTCAAAGAAAAGTAGGGTTTTTGTGTTGGATATGTGTTAGTGGATTCTTTGACATTGGTATTTTACTAGAATTCAGGGATAAAATTTTTTTAGTCACACTGTTTGGTATTCTTATTCCTTATGTAAGAAGGCTTGATGGCTAGTAAAAGTTGTAGTGTACAAATAGTAGGAGTTTTGCATTTTCAGGGCATCAGACAGGGATGGTATCAAAAAAAAATAGTGAAAGGTATGATGGTGGTGGGTTGTAAACTGACATTGGATGATGTTATTAAATCATAAATACATTTATGTAATGGTATATAGTTTTAATAAAATCATTGTTTTCCGTACTTCATGTATCAATGGTGGATGCACATCCATTTCTTGATGGTTTCGATGGAAAGGCAAGATGACGATGTTGGTGGATGTTTCCCTTGGTGTTTGGGAATAGAGAGTTGGGAAACACACTGAGTATTATATTGAAGTATTATACTGATGATCTAATGGTAATTTCCAATGTTTTTGGTTCCAAATATTTTAGGTTGGTGGATGTGATCTAATGTGTATATTGGGAAGGACCATACTGGTCATTGTTTGGGTTGATGTTGTGGTTGGTGTTATGAGTTGAATGGGTTTTTTTAAATTAAATAATTGTGTTTTATGTTTTATTAATGGTCATTGACATGTAAATTGGACAATTTTGTGAATTGAGAGTATTGATTTCCTATTTTTTTGGAGTTTCGATTTAGAATGAGGTCATTAGTTGTTGATTTTCTGACTGACCTTGGCCGAGGAGTGAGGAAGGTTAATAGTATGTCACTTCAGATAGATCTAGGAATATTGGGCTATGAGTTATAGAGATGATTAAATATTTTTTGTATTTATTGGCCCTCCCATGGTTGTATGGTATTATGTGTGATGTTTTATTATGCAATTACTTATATGTGTTACATTATCCTCTTTATGGGGTTCTTACAGTTGATGTTGTTTGAATTTAGTGCATCCTTTATAGGGCTCCTAGTTCAAGTTATGGATCAAAGTGTGAAATGCATTGGGGTATAGCTAATTATTTGATATATGTGTTGTGATTTCATGGTTTTGTTTGGGAGAAAACTGGGGAGAGAGAAGCAGATAGCTGGTCCTAATGCACCGACCTTTTGACTTAAAGTCTTGGTGATGCCTAGTAATTCATATCAAGGATGATATTTTTTAAGGTGGGGATGTTATAAGATCCTTAACCAGATATGGAGTGCATCTCAAGGGTGTCCTCAGGTTTTGGGATGACAAAGGATATAAAATAGGCCATGTTTTTCTTGTTTAATAATTGGAGCTATAATATTTTTACCATGCTCTATAACCATGTTTCTTGGGGGGTTCCTTTGATAGAGTTTAAGACACGACCTTTGTACAGTTTTAAAACTATGTGGGCCTACCTAGACAACTATTTTTTCACGATCCTTGGAATAGAGTCAATCATATGAAAGTCATATAGTTTTTAAAAACCATGAGGGTGTCTATCCAAGTGGTGTAGACTTGTTTTCACTCAAAGAGAGGTGGACGCATGATTGGTGAATTGTTTTCACAACAGTGTGGCCAAACCAGGAACATATCAAAAAATTGTGAAAAATATATTTCTCCATTTCGAGATTCAAGATATATAACCTCTGTTTATAAAAAATTAGATTCCATATAAAAGTGTGATGAACCCATAGATCATCCCTCCTCAACTGCTATTTATCCCTGGATTCATAGGCATTTAGCATTGCTTTAGTAAATAATCAATGTTCTGAGTAATAAATGAGGAAAATAATTTTATAAGTGTATGTGGTTTCCCTTTGTTTTAGTGTTCCTTTAGTGTATGTGGTTTCCCTATAAAACTGTGATGAATTGTTTTATAAGTGTATGTGGTTTCCCTTTGTACCACATTGGAAACATTCAATAATAATAAATGAGGAAAATAATTTCGTCCTTATGTTGAGATGTAAGAACCTTCACTGACACCATTTGGTTCGATGATGATGTGAGATTGAACCTATGACGGGCCATAGGTTAGGCCAAACACTTGGAAATAGTGAAATAATTTTTTATACATTTTGATAGGGAAATTATGAGATATAATTGTTGGGATTTATACATATAAAATGTCTATGGATTAGGGGTGATTTTAATGTTGATATTCTAGTTTTATGAAATTTCATGGTGGATTTCAAACTGGTTTAAATCATATGTTTTGATTTTTGATCCTATCATTGTATTTAGTGAATGTAAAATGAATTTTTAAGGTGATTAATGTTTTATGAGTATTTTTACCTCACTTTTATTTGATAAATGTGTTTTCTTAATAGATTTAAAATGATGACGTGAAATGAAGATGTGTTTTCCATTTTTGAAAAAAATGATTTAATGGCCCTTTAAAATACATGGAAACGAAATAAAAATACATGGGGTGTGATTTTTTCATTTAGTGAGTCCTATGTTTTAATGTGTGGCCTCTATATGAATATAGAAAAATTATTTTGTTGGTTTTTTATTCTATAAAAATGTATGTGTTTTATCTATTCCATGATTTTCTATTAAGGGTCTATTGGGACATTGGTAATTGAAATTTTATATGGGTGAATGTTATAATCATTAAAGAAGACATTCAACTTGGTAAATGGTATTATTGTGGTATTATAAGGAGGCTATACTCTCACAGGATGTGCTAGACTGATTCCCTAGGGCCAACTAATATAATATATAAATAGAATAATAGACTAAGGTTCATTGTATTGATGTTCGGAAAAGTAGAGGGTATAATCCCCACTAATGATTTTCCTAGTTTCTAATTTCATATTAAGGCTCTATGCTCTAAAATGTTTCAAGGTTTGGGATATCATATTGATGCTATATTCCCCAATGTGTGGACCTGATATGATTACATGGACTGCTGCACCATGGTACACTGTTAAATTTATATTTTTAGTGAATTTTCTTTTGGGACAAAAATTATATGTCCCATTAATACCATAGATTATTCACTCGGTATAGATAAATCGAGTTAGGATAGTGTAATTTCATGATAGAACATAAAGAAAAAAATGCTTAATTGATAATTGTTAAATTTGATATATGCTTCTTTTGTTACCCTATTTATTTATTTCACCATGATTATCTTCATACACTATTCTATATAATTGATTTTTCTTTATACAGTGTTTATGGTGGAATACGGATTTTTACTCTCACCCTTCTTGGGACTCCATGGAACTTGGTTAACTGAGGAGATGCTACTTGTTTTATGGTACATATTCCTGAGTGGTATATGTTATTTGGTCCATGCATGGGCTGTTGGGTTTGAGTATGGGATGTCAGGACCAGGTTTTCACATGGGACTTTTTTCTGTTATTTTTATAGTCTCACTAGAGGTAGATTTATTTTTACAACTTCCTAGAATGTAGAGTATACATAGAATTGTTTTTTCTTATTTTCTATGGGTTATAATTATAACATTCATTTTTTTTCCATTTTTTTCATTTTTTTCTTATACCTTTTGATATTAGATATAATGTGGTACCACTATGATAAGTGGGTATAGTCTCCCTATTATACTTTTATAGTCCCAAACTACAAGTCAAATGCCTCTAGAGTATGGGTTGTCACACCTGAGGTCATGGGTTTCTCTGGCATAGGGAACCAGTTTTAGCGGCACATGGGTCGGATCATTAAATTATGAATGCCAATATTATTGACATGATGTGTTGAAGGGAGGGTAGAAATGGACTATTTTTTAAATGATAATTCAAATAAAAAACATTTTTTATTTACTAAATTATATTTAAATATATGTTACATAGTGCATGACACAGAATATAATAATTATTATTTTTATATTTTATAAGATGAATATAAATGATACTAATTGTTTAATTTATTACACTGAAATTCATTATTATTCACCCTGAGTATATTAACGAGGTTATATCATTTTAAAGATGGTATAGAATTGATAACGTTGTAGATCTTCTATGGAAGTTTCATCAATTCCTTGAGAATTTTTTTTAATAATAGTCTTGAAAATGAGTCATAATATTTATATCAATTATCAAGATAATGAAAATAATAGAAAAATTCATCAATATCCAGAGAATTTAAATTTTTATCCATGAAATTAGAAATAAATTTTTTTCCCAATTATATAACCCAGAATACGAAAAAATATTATTATGAGATTCCAAGACAATTTATGGATACCAATAGTGAAATTATACTTTTTATTAGGTAAACAAATTATGATTGTACAAGATTGAAAACAATACTAGTAATCATTTATGTAATAGTTATCATGTTGAAGTAATTGTTTATATAATTTGACTATATATAGTATATAAAATGATCCTATCTATGAATAATTTTAGATTTATTTGTTTAGTTCTAGGTAAGGAAGTTAATCTATAAAAACTAGTTATGAAATTATTATGAATGATCAAAACCTCTTCCACTACATTGTAAAAAAAAATTTGTATCCAATCTGTCACAAATTAATTTTTAATTATTCTTTATTTGGTAATTGACTATCATTTTTTTTGACTCGTTTTTAGAGAATAATAAATTCTTTTAAAGGCTTATTTAATTATTTTGCAATGAAAATTATACACACATATATATATATTACATGAATATATTATATTTATTTTAGAATGATTTTAGATACTATAAATGGATACACATTGTGTAACTAAAATATATATTTTGTTTATCGATACAATACCACAAAAAACAACCTACAAAAATCTAGGAAAAACATATAGGGTTACTGTGAAATATCATAACATGTCTCATCTTAACTGATAGCAATAAAAAATAGGAATGTGATTCAATGTGTGTTTATGGAGTACACGTTACATATCTCAAGGTAGCTTTTAATCAATGTTATAAAGGTAGTCTTCTTATATTTCAGACAGACACTTCTTATTGATTCAAATATGATCAACATGCAACCTTTGAGATTTTACATAATGTATCTAGGATTCATAAAATGTAAAAAAAATTATCCCTATATAATACATGAAACATTAATAAGAATGTATTGTATATTAAAATATAAAGGATTATTGGATGGGTTGTTAGCTATTCATATCTAGCAACGGAGATATACTCAATCTAGATAAACAATGAAATAAGTGTGTTGTGTGAGTCAATCATGGGGAATGGAATTTTAATTAATGAAATACCAGACCACACTTTGGATATGGTTTACATTATTTTTACCATATTTTCTTCCAAAAGTACACATTGAGTTGTTTTGGGTATATAGTTTTGACTTAAATACTTGAATTATTGTATACTTTATTAATAAGTAAATGTAATAAATGTATAAATTCTATAATTTTTTTTATAATCATTTGCAATGGTATTTCTTCCAGATAATAATGAAATTCAATGTATTATTTATGACTTATAGACTACACAACTCCACCCCTATAATTCCCTGAAAATAATAACACAACATGGAATTCATGAATAAATTCTTTATATGCACCCAATACACAATAATGGAATATACACAATATCAGTCACACATCATTTATATGATAGTACCAAACATGAAATATATAAGAATAATATATATACATATATATCATCTTTCACATTCAATGTATATTAAATAATTGGATACCTTGACAAATCATACCATGAATGTTATATGACATGTTTTCAATTAGTACATTTTCTATTGTAATTAGATTTTAATTAAATTAATATTATATTATTTTATAAAAATTAAATTGGATAGGAATATCAGGGTCTCATTGGATAGAGTTTAAGTTAAATAAATATTTTTTTACTAAAATGATGAAATTATTAATTTAGGAAATTTAACATTTTAAAAAATAAATTTAAATAAATATAAAAATATTAATAGTGTTTTTGTTGCATGAATTTGATGTTTATGAGAAAACATACATATGTACATGTTGAGTTTTTAATTAATTTAATTTTTTATTACGTGGGACTTTGTGAAAAAATTATTATATTATTAAAATGGTGATCTATAAATCATTTATTCATTTTCATTATTTATGGATCATCATTCACATGAAATATTTATGTAATTAAAAACACCTAGTAACCATCAGTTGATTCTTAGTATGTATATGTAATAAAAACCTCCATATGTTTGGATAATTTAAATGATTGGGTTGAGGTGAAACAAAAAAAAGAGATACTTATGTGAAATGTGAAATCATTCTTCTAGAAAAAATGTACTCTCATGGATTTTTCCCTTATCTTGAAATTTTGTTTATTCATTCTTTATATAAAAAACGGGATTCTAAAAGGGCAAGAAAATCAAACATGTTAATTTTATTTTTTTCAAATTAATATTTATTAATTAATTTGTGCGATGAACTTTTTATAAAATTATTAAATGTAATTTAAAAAATAAATGAAATGAAAATCATGAGAAATGGATTAAAATAAATGGATAATACAAAAATTATTTCATCATAAAGATTTATTTAATTATGTAAAATAGAAAAAACAGAAATAACATATATATTGAATTATGAAATAATGAATATTTATTCATAAGATAAAATACCCCACATGGAACAATTTTTTCATATATTTCCATAATTATATAATTTTATAAATAGCAATACATTACTAGTATTTTATTCCATCTTTCATAAAAAATTCAATCATCAAAGAGTTATGTGGATGGTTTTGGGTTAACTTAATATAGTTATTATTAAGTATTTATTATATCTATAACACATTATGTATCATAAACGTGATATTTTTGGAAATTTAAGATTTGGATTTTGGAGTTAGGGTTTCAAATCAATTGGTTAAAGTAAAAGTTGTTAATGTAGTTGATAAAAAAGACTTGGTTAATACCTTTAAATAATTTGATATGGAATTCATATGAGTTATTTTATAAGGATTATGGAACCTTTATAGTATAATATTCATTTGAATTGATTTTTGGAAAGAAATTCTGAGGGCTATTAGGATTGGAAAAAATATCATGATACTAGTAATTAAATTATATAAATCACACATAATAAATGAGATAATATGATTAAATAGATATTAATTTATTGTAGAAACTAGAAAGTAAAATCAAGTAAAAAAATTAAACAATTTTACGGAATGATCATGTATTCAATAGAATAAATTTCCAAGAGCTGTATAATAGTTTATACACTATACTATGATGATAAATGTTTCATCATGTGTCAGTTCCTCATATTCAGGTTCATCCACCTCAGAGAGTGATTCATTTTGATAATTATTCTTATAAGAGATACAAAATATAAGACATCATTCCACAATCCAATAACCGGTGGTAGAGATATAATCGTTACATTTTAGGATTCGATATTGATAACAATGGCCTATTTTTATCCATATAAGACATATAAGATAAAATAGATATATTTGATCTCTTAAATACCCAAAAACCATTTAGTTTTACAGAAATAGTTCATACTCATTCAAATTTTATATTTCTACATAGTATCAATTTTTCCCACATTACTAGTTATTTATAAATACAAACATGATTCATTCAGGGGAAATTCATCATTTCAAAATTTGACTTAATTAAAATTACTAAAAATCCCTAAACCATATGATTAATCATTTTAAAACAATAAATGATAATAAAAATGATTAGTAAGGGATAGATAAAAAATAAAATAAAAATGATTGGCCATTTCTAGTCAATTAGGTCATATAAGTGTGTTTTCCATTAAAATATTAATCATTGATTTCATATTATAAATTATCTACAAATAAAAACATCATTTGTGGGAGATTTTTCTCATAAAATACCTTTTATGAAAACAAAAAGGATGTAATAATAATCTTTGGTATTTCTATAAAAACCTGACAACTCATTCAAATATTTTATTTAAAACACAACTTTTACTATTAAAGGGACTAATCAATCTTTTATTCATAATTTAATTAGAATAACTTGTAAAATAATAATATTTCCAGGAAAATTAATTTTTAATCATATTAAATACATAAAGGTTCTTTGGTACATAATATTAAGATATTTATTATAAGAACCCATTCAAATAGAATATTTTACTCGGTTAATTTCAACATTTGTTTTTGGAGAACATAATCATCAACTAATTTATTAGAGAGATATATTGGGCACACATATTAGGAAAAAAAATGTTTTGGACTATAACCTACATAAATCCCAGAAAATAATTCATTCACATCATATGATCTCTTAAAATATTTTATTCAAACCATATGAAAAACCCTTTCAAGATTTGAAAATATGTATAAAAATAATTTCTCATTCAAAAAATTAAGAAATATTTTAACATAAAAAATGAATATTATTTTCAATAAAATTAAAACAATTATAGAGAAATAACCCAAAATAATAATATTCATGACAGAGGGAAATATTTCTCAAGCCATACATGTTAAAAATTATTCCATTCACACTTTTTAAAAAACAAAAAAAAAATACCCCATTATGAAAATATTTAAAAGACTTATTTTAAATATTTCACAAATAATTTGAAACATTAAATACAAAAAATTTGATAATAAATATTCTTATATTAATAACATACTTGAAAATTTTTAGGCCTCATTCATTTTGAGGGAAATTAATGAAAAATATGAAAAATATTAAAAATAATATTCAATGAAATACACCAAAAAATATGATATCTTTTGAAACAATGAAAAATTAAAGGAAAAAAGAAATGAATATATTTTTAATCACGTTATTTTCAATATAATAAATATAATATAAATCCATATGGTATTTTATAAACCACACAATCTAAAAGATGTGATGAAAGTAGCTTAAGCCTCAATGAAATGGAACTGAGAATAGAAATACATTACCTTATGATGGAATATTCATGAATGTTCATTATATTAAATAATAATAATGATATTATAAATAAATAATTTATTAATATTTATTTTAAGGTTCATTATTCTTTTATTACACATTTTAATTTCCTTATTACCATGTCATACATAATCACTAACTCACTAAAATTTCGATTTATATTTTTAAAAATAAATTAAGGGATATGTGAGACCCCAAGAAAACAAAAAATACAAACCATCAAATAAAATAATAAATGGATGATCCATTAAATTATAATTTTAACCTATTGGACATATTATACTTAAATAATTTCCCATAAATATTTTGTTCATCTCTATTTGGGTTATATTGGATAATATCTTCAGACGAATATGCTATCTTTTCGAACTTTTAAATGTACTCCTCCATTTTTTTCAGGCATTGAAACCTCTAACTAGAATATGTTCCTTCTTCTTGATCCTACATGTATGGTATATATTAGTATATGCATGTAGCATTCACTCATTAATCTAATCCACATCCTCTTGTGTGGAATTAATCACATGTGATTCCACCATCATTTCTTTCTTAGAGTTTATAATAATCTCCCAAAAAATGTCACATTTGGAAACATCATTGCATGCCTCCCTCTTATTGTAATTAGGTGAAACCTTTTTTAGATCAAATCGGTCAGTGGTGCTCTCAACCCCCACCACTATGTATTACTGAATCATACTTGGTTATGCCATCACACCTCATGCTTCTTGTTTAACATTGTCAGTCAATTGGGTTCCAAATTAAACCACCACACTCATATTCCTATCCTTATCCTTATTATGAGTTTCTAGGTTTGTTTCATTAGACATATATTTCATGGAATTCGATGTCTCCGTAAATTTTTGTTGGTAAGATTTGTACATGATTTCTTATGGTTTTTATATTATGAGGATAATGAATCTACATTAATTTTTTATATGCACCTTCTTCTTCTCCAGATTATGGAGCCCTCTTATAGGGTGACCCTTGACACTATTATATATAAACCTTAAGAGAAACCATCAGAATTCATGCCCCCGAGTATAAATTGACCATAATTATAACCATCATCCATGATTGAGATTGGTTGATCCTGGTCTAATCAATCAATAGATAATCCATAAAAATGGTTTCCTGCCAGAATCAATGGCCTGATCTTCCTTGTATTTAACTGTTTATAAAATGATTTAGAACCCCATGTGGCCTGAAAACTCAAAATCAGGTAATTCATTGGCTGGATAACCAAATCCCAGATTGGGATAGTGGTGGGGCACACTATCCGAGTCCCTGGAAGTACCTCCTTGAGCATGGTTCCACTACCAACACCGAAGGCCTCAATATAAGAGGCTTTCACATATGAAGTTGGTGGTCTACATAATAACATTTTGGATTAGTCGAACTTAAAAAAAAACTTCTTTGTGGGAATCAATATTTCTACATCACCAACACCTCACTAACTGACTGACTTGCTAGAGGTGGAATATTATTGCTCATTGTGGGCCCCAACCTTCATACTGGACACCTCCTCAGTCATCTACTAAAATGGTTCAAGTTCTTATGCTCGCACGATGATTTACATTACATATTTTCTTACATTAAGAGAAAAGATCAATGACCTATAAAAAAACAGGTTTCTTGTAACAAAATTTCTCACTAGAAGATATCCACACATAGTCAACTAAAAATTGTGAAACATAAATTTTTGACATATTCTTGGAGATATCTGGTCACAAACTGCTTGAGTTATACTATTAGAACATAAATACCGACCCATAAGTTTCCAAAGCATTTGAATGATATATGTATTTTAAAATAGAAGAGAATGTTCGGGAAAATTTACCCAAATCATCTCTGTCGATGAATCACAATTCATGTGAAATTAATTGGACCACCCAAAAAAGAATAATTGAAATACATTATAGATGTTTGGTGAACTATACCAAGGAAAAATCAGATCTTCTTTAAATAGAAATAAATTATCATATACCTTTTATCATGAATACTAATAGTTTCTTTATTTTGGATAACCCATGATTTAATGATGAATCAATTAAACTATTCAACCGATGAATGAATTTTCTTAAAATAAGAAATAGGAATCACGATAACAAAATAAATGAATTATTGAACTCTATATATAATAGTGGAATCTTCAGGAAACCATTGAAAACATTGTGATGTTTATGGAAAATATAAATATATGGGAATGTCAAAAAGAAATCACATTTTCAAAATGGGGAGAAAGAGAGAGGTCAAGGTCCCAAGGAGGAAAAAAAATTTACATTCCCCACTGAAGGTGGAAGGACTGGTGCACCCATCATTTTAGACTAGGGTGTCAAGTAGAATAGGTGGTCCTAAGAGGGATATACCACAACTCATTTTACTCTCATAATTAATAATATATTTGATTAATTTTACATTAGATGATTTAATAATGCTTGATTCAAAAGTCCAAAAGGAATTTAGAAGGTTAACAATGGTCAAATAGATCATGAATATATAATTTATATAATATTTATCATGTTATATTTATAATTTTATCACATTAATTATAATTTTATCAAAAACCATGTGTGGTGTTTAGAAAAAATGAATTACATTACATTTGAAGTCAATACTATGTATATATGAATGATTAACGATTCCATTTTTAAATGAACATGTGGAAAAAAATACAACAATTAATTTCTTTATTCAAGAATTATAATTATATGAAAAGTATTATATTAACTCTATATTTCCACCAATATATACAATCCATGTGAGGTGGTGAAATAACAATAAATGCATTGGTTCACCATGCAATAGTCTGCACATTCACATGAGAGATGTTGTTATTTTTTATCTAACAGTAGAATAAAAATTAGAATAATTATATTGCCTTAATGAGTGAAATTTATATCATATATATAATTATTTTTAATTTGGATACTTTATCATGGTGAAACATAAGTGGCGATGAAGAAAATTTAAACACATTATCCCACGAGCTGATAGTCTACATTTACGCATGACCAATGTTACTTTTCAGTGGTTGGTTATTTATATTGTAAAGGGTTATGCCATAAAAATAATAATAAATATAATATTTTAGATACAAATGAAATTATATAACAATGTTTAATATATGTATTATGAAGATAAAATAACAAATAAACACAAAACCCTTAGTTAATAATTATACCTCTTCTTCAGACAGTCTCATTAGGTTTATACATATATCAATCAAAAGATGCTTTTATTATCGATCAAATACATATGGGTCCTATTGAGGGATGTTATTAAATTATTTGGGTATGGATAGGGTGATATGATAGACTCTTTATGTGTGGATAAAAAAGTATGGGTTTTCCTTTTTTATGTAAGGAAGTGGGAGAAAATGGAATTTTCAGAGGATTAAAATATATTAATATATTATTCAAGACTTATGGAATAAAAATGAAAAATATGAGAATATGAAATGGGATAATGTCAATATATGACCATAAAATAAGATTTATACATATTTTTAGGTAATTATAACCCTTATAGTTTTGGTTTTAATAATTTTAATTCCATTTAACTCTAATCATGGTATTTGAATCTACATCCAATTTTTATAGATGATGAAAAAAGGTGGCATAAAAATTGGGAATATTGATTCCAAATTTTGATTGTATTTTATGAAATATAATTTCAATAATTGGATGTAATTAATTTAAAATAAATGCCAAAAAAACTGAAAAAAATAATAAATTCCCAGAAATTGTAATTTTATGTATAAAAATGTTTTTGTTCAAAATAAATGTGTTATTTTGATCTCAATGGCATTTATTGGATTATTTTTCATAAAAAATAATAATTAGATATTAAAACTAGTCCAAAATAAATTTCATATTTTTACATAAAAGAAATTATTTAATAGTTTTCATAAAATGATGGTATTTTATATTATTGACAAAAAATATGATTTTTTTGAAAAATATCAAAAAAAACCTAATTAAATATTGAAATCATGACTAAAAAATAATATTTATTTCCTCAATTAAAATTTCTAAAATATTTAAAAATTATTTATAATTTTAATGTGAAAATATGTAATAAAACCTATTTTTGACCTCACCTGTTTTGATAATCCCAATTATGCTTTAACATACTATGATAATCACGATTCAAGTTTATCTACATTCTAATTCGCTCAATATATGACATTCTATCCGATAATAATATTAAAATAAACATTAAAATATGTTAATCAATGTTTATCTTTGTTTATATACGTTTTGAAGAAATTATAACCCAATCGGATATGTTTAGCATAAAACAGATAAATGTTAGTCACTGATCTGCATATAGCTTCTGATATAGAGCTACCAGTTCTTAGTCTACCGATAGACATAGTCACCGATAAGCTAAGGTCAGCGATAAGATAAGGTCGCCGATAAGCTAAGGTCACATATACGTAGAGCTAATGATATGTACAAGTCCACTGGTAAACATAAAACAAGGTCACCGATACAGATAGCTACCAATAGAACAAGTCTTCCGATAGTACAGAATGGAGCTATCGATATGTACAAGTCCACCGGTAAGCATAGAACCAGGTCACCAATATAGAATTAAGCTACCAATACAATGAAAATCTATCAATAGATCAAGAGCTACTGATAAAATGAAGTCACTGGTATATAAAGCTTCCGATACAAGTTCAAAGAGATACCGATAGAAGGTCACTGCTACACAATGTCCACCGTACACATCTACCAACAAAAGGCTACTAATGATTGACCAACCAGTCAAACTCTATATTCACAATATTATTTATTTATTAAGCTAATAGTTACATTTTATTTTTTTAATGCAGTTAATGTTATTTAATGACATCTGTTGGAATGTTAGGGAACCGTTTATAGTAACCATGCAAATGGTAGTCATTCTTTTTTGCAGGAGCTGAAAGCTATAAAAGGGAAGAGAAAGATCTAGCTGGATATACATTTGTTAATATAGTAAGATCATAGAAAAGAAACTAAGAAGGTTCTTGAAGAGTAAAGAAAGAGCTCAAAAGTGTGGAATATGGAATGACTACATCCATACTCCAAGAATGTTGGACATACACGAAGCAATTCATTTTCAGAGGAGAACACAAGCTGCATATTTAGTGAAGAACTACAAAAAACACTTCATGAACTAAGGATGATAAGATGAACGTGAAAACCAAGGACGGAAATGACACTATGTTTTTTAGAAAAAAACTAGAGAAGGACTCAGATGATTTTATGACCAATCAAACGAGTCCAGAGATACACTACCAATCATTACGGATTTTCTGATTTCATTCATACTTACTCTAGTGATTGTTTTATTTACATTTCAAGCAGTGTGTGTACCTTATTTATTTTACACACACACAATGTCTCATGAGCTAAGATGTAGGATTCTTAAATCCTCATTCAAACTATATAACTCCCTTGTATCCCACTGTGGATAGTGGTAGAGGTCGAGTAAGACACGGACACCTGTGAACTATTTTTTTCAAGTAGAACTGCGGTATAGTTCTTTGAACATGGATAGTCTTTGCACTTTTTTTTACCTCGATCTAGGGTGTGGATCAATTTATATAAATATTTAGATAGGAGTATGTCTTGGCTTGAGAATCAACCTCTTGGTTACCCCTTCTATGCATTTTAGTTGAAGTCATAAGTATACTATATATTTAATATTTTGCTGCTAACTACTTTGAAATATAATTTGTTTTAAAGTAACATTGATAGTTAAATTAGCACGTGTTTATACTTATTATAAACCAATAAGTTAGCCTCAAAATTTAATTTAATATTCAGATTAAATTAAATGAGACCTAATCAATCATTGAGAAACTAATTGAACATTTACAATCTGTATAAATTCAATACAATTTAACTTTTTTGTTTAGATAGGGGGATTTCAATAAAAATATTTTTAACAGAAATTTTTTATTGGAACTCAATTAACCCCTCTCTTGAGTATCCACTCTGACCAACATTTGGTATCATAGTTTTTGTTTTGTTTATCAAATTATTCAAATACTCTATTTTTCCACTGAAATTTTAGTTATATTTCAATGATCTTAAATTATTGTTAGTTCAAAATTTTATCTCTTTAAATTTATTGGATAAACTCTAGTTATAGATAATAGAACAGAAGGTGTTTCTAAGAACATGCCTCCTTTCTTTAATGGAACAAATTATGACCAGTGGAAACTGAAAATGAAAATTCATTTAGAAATGATGGGATTTGATAACTGGACTACTATAGAAACTCAATATAAAATTATAGAAATAGATAGAACATATTGGGATGAACCTACTAATACTGCTTACAATAATAATTTTAATGTTATGAATGTGTTGTATTGTGATTTAGGATATGAAGAGTTTAATAGAATAACTGCTTGTAAAACTACTTATGAAATTTGAGAATCTTTGGCTCTTTCCCATGAGGTAACAACCAATGTTAATGAAATGGGGATGAATACCTATACTATTAAATATGATAACTTTAAGATGAAGCCTGATGAACCCATTTATGACATTTATCTTAGGTTCGATGAGATTGTCAATACTATGAGCTCTCTTGGAAAGACTGTTCCAACAAAGAAACAAATTATGAGGATATTAAGGTGTCTACCAGATCGATGGAGAGGAACATCTGTGTCTATTAGAGAATCATGTGACATAAACAAGCTACCAGTCAAGGAGCTCATTGGTAAGCTTATGATGTATGAGGAAGAACTCAATGTGAATAAGGATGATGATGATGAACCTAAAAGGAAGTCTGTATATTTTAAATCTACTACTTTGAAGAGGAAGGACAAAGAAAAAGTTCTAATACAAACTGAAAGATCAAAAAGTAAAGATTCAGACTCTAACAGTGATGCTGAGATGGCTCAAATAGCCAGGAGATTCAAGAAGTTCTATAAGAAGATGAAATTATTCATAAAATATAATTACAAAAGAATGTATGACCACAAGGGTCATTGGATGAAGGATTGGAAGAAATATGATAAGGAAGATGATATAGTCTACTATGAATGCAAAAGGAAAAGACACATCAAGGCGGACTGTCCAAAATTAAAATTCAAAAAGAAATATGATTATAAGGACAAGAAGTACAAGAATGATATTAAAGCTAATTGCAGTTCATTAGATGACAGGACAAGTGAATCTAAAGTTTCTAATTCTGAAAATAATCATTCTAACATGTGCTTCAAGACCAATACACTTAAGTTACATGTATCCCCTATGATGAAGGATTATAATTCTGGAACTGACTCTGAATCTGAAAAGATGTCTATTGAGGAACTGTTTGAATATTGTAACATGATAGAAGAAACATGTAATGATCTTAAGGAAAAATATAAGTCATTAAAGAAACAAAATTCTCCCACTGCCAATGTTAAATCTTCATTTGATATAGAAAAGGAAAATAATGCTCAACATTTAAAGGAAAATAGTGAACTAATGTTTTCAAATGAGAAAATAAGAAATGTCCTAGAAAAATTAACATATGGAAAGGATACTCTTAAACAGATTCTAGGGAAAAAGTGGCTCAAAAATACACCACTGTAATAGGCTATCAGCCTGGATAGAGACAACTTACTAAGACTAGATTTATTCCTAAATCTGGACAAAATTGTGCTAGTTCTAGTTCTGGTAATTCATATGCCTCAACTAGTTATTCACATTGTTATGGATCAAATAGAGTTTATCAATAAAAATATGTTGAATCTATTAAATATATGAGACCAATAAGACAAATTTGGATACCTAATGCTTTGATTTCTAATCTATTTGGACCCACGAAGATCTGGGTACCAAAATTATTTTCCATCTAAATCTATTTTGTAGGAAATATGTTTGAAAAGTTCTCACAAGAAGATATGGTACTTGGACAATGGATGTTCAAGACAAATGTATGCAGGTTACTCATGCTTCAAGATTCTAATCAAAGATGATTGAGGTCATGTCACCTAAGGTGACAATTCAAAAGGAAATATCATCGGCCTAGGCCAGATTGTTAACACTGATTCAGTTTTTATTTCTAATGATTTATCTATTTATGGACATAAATATAACTTGTTATGTATTTCTCAATTATTTGATGATGGATTTAATATGAAATTTAAAAATGATTCCTCTAATGTTTTTAACTCTAAAAATGTTTTAGTATTCTCTACTTCGACAAATTAAATTGTTTCTGTTGTTGATTTAAATTCATTAGCCAAACAAAATGTTACTTTCCCAAATGCTTTTCATAAAGAATCTTGGATATGGAATAGAAGATTGGGACACTACAATATACATTCACATAGGAAGATGATTAGGAAGAACTTGGTTAGTGTCCTACCTAAACTTGAATTCCCAAATGAAAAAGTTTGTAATCCCTATCAAAAGGGAAAGCAATATAAAGTTTCTCTTAAATCAAATAATGAAGTCTCAACTTCTCACCATCTCGAGTTGGTCCACATGGACTTTCTTGGACCCTCTAGAGTTTCTAGTTTAAATGGGATGCACTATGTCTATGTCCTAGTAGATGATTTTTCTAGATATACTTGGTTATACTTCTTAGCACACCAGAGTGAAGCTTGTTCTTACATTATTAAATACTCCATGTTTGTAGAGAACATTAATGGACTTAAGATTAAAACCCTAAGAAGTGATCAAGGCTGTAAGGTTTAAAATCCTGAATTTTAATCTTATTACTCACACAATGGCTATAGTCATAAATTTTCTGACCCTAGGACAACTCATCATAATGGTGTAGTAGAAAGAAGGAATAGTAATATTCAGGAAATAGCAAGAACCATGCTTAATGAATATGACATACCTATTTATTTTTGGGATGAAGCTATCAATACAACATGTTATGTCATCAATAAAGTCTTGATCAGACCAGTTCACAAGAATACCCTTTAGGAATTATGTAATAATATAAATCCTAAAGTTAGTTACTTCACAGTCTTTGGTTGCAATGTTTTTATTCTCAATACTAAGGATAATCTTGAGAAATTTTCATCCAAGAGTGATGAAGGAATATTTTTAGGATATTCTATCTCTAGAATAGCCTATAGAGTCTTTAATAAGAGAACCAAATGTGTGGATGAATCTGTTCACATCATGTTTGATTAAACTGATCCACATGAACCCAAACAATCTCTTGAGAATCTTGAAGAAGATTTGAGTATTCTGGACCTTTATGATAAAACTAAAGAACCTACTATAAAAACATCTAGTTTTGGACATATTCTAGAATTTGAATATGTAGAACCTGAACCTAGAGAAGATCCTAAAATCTCTTGTCCTACCATTACTAGATCAACTATGATTCTACAGAATCATCCTTTGGATGATGTTGTTGGTAATCTTGATAGATGGACATAAACTAGAGCTTCTATAAGAAACCAGGTTGAAAATCAAGCCTTTTTTCACAGCTAGAACCTAAAAATTTCAATGATATAATCAATGATGAATTTTGGGTAAAGTCTATGCAAGAAGATTTAAATCAATTTGAAAGAAACAATGTCTGGGAATTAGTTGACAGACCCAAGGACCCTTTGACAATAGGCAATAAATGGTTTTTTAGAAACAAAGTTGATGAATCTAGAAATATAATTAGAAACAAAGATAGGTTAGTTGCACAAGCATATAGTCAATTGGAAGGTGTAGCCTATGAGGAAACCTTTTCCCCTGTAGCTAGATTAGAATCTATTTGGCTTCTACTTGCCTATGCTGCTCATCTGAATTTCAAGTTATATAAAATGGATGTCAAATGTTATTTTCTAAATGGTTTTATTGGTGAATTAGTTTTTGTTGAACAACCACATTGATTTACTAATCCTCATTTTCCGAATTGAGTTTTTAAACTTTCTAAAGCTTTATATGGTTTAAAACAAGCTCCAATAGATTGGTATGATAGACTTAGTAATTTAATTATTTCAAAAAAATTTACTAAAGGGATTTCTGATCCAAATATTTTTATTAAAATAATTTCTAAATATGTTTTGATAGTACTAATCTATGTTGATGATATTATTTTTGGATATTCTAAATATTCCTTATGTACTAATTTTTCAAAAAGTATGAAAATAAATTTGAAATGAGTTTAATTATAGAACTCAAATATTTTCTTGGACTTCTTGTTTTTCAAAATAAAAATGGTATTATTTTGAATCAAAGTAAATATACAAAGGATATTTTAAAACGTTTTGTTTTGGATAGTATCAAGGAATGTGATACTCCTATGAGTACAGTCTATAAATTGGATGCAGATAAAACTTGGAAACCAGTGGATCAAACCAATTACAGAGGTATGATTGGAATTTTACTTTACCTTACTACTAGTCGACCAGATATTATGTTTAGTGTGCGTATGTGTGCAAGATTCCAAGATAATACAAAAGAATCTCATTTACTTGTTGTTATAAGAATTTTTATGTATCTTAAACACACTATAAGCTTATGTTTGTTTTACCCAAAAGGAAAATCCTTTGAGTTAATGAGTTATTCAGATGCTTCCTTTTCTGGTTACAAGTTGGATAAAAAAAAAAGCGCATCTGGAACAAGTCATTTATTGGGAAAATCCTCATTATCTTTGTGTACTAAGAAACAGAACTCTGTTGCACTATCTGATGTTGAAGCAGAGTATATAGCTGCTGGTAGTTGCTGTGTACAAATTCAGTGGATGAAACACACTCTTTTGGAATATAGATAAGATTTTAAGCATGTTTCTATCAACTGTGATAACACTAGTGAAATTAACATTTTATAGAACCATGTATCTCACTCTAGGACCAAACACATTGATGTAAGGCATCATTTCTTGAGAGATCATTACCTAAAAGGTGATATTACTCTTGATTTTATAGGTACTGAACATCAATTTGCTGATATTTTCACCAAACCTTTATGTTTAGGTAGGTTAAGTTACATTATTCATGAGTTGGGAATGATTAACCTTGATTGGTAGATACCTCAACGATGTAACCTCACTGATGTGACCTCACTGATCTAACCTCACCGATTTAACCTCACCGATGTAACATCACCGATGTAACCTCACCGATGTAACCTCGCCGATGTAACCTCACTGATGTAACCTCACTGATGTAACCTCATTGATGTAAACTCACTGGTTTAACATCACCGATAGACCTTACTGATGAGTGCGTTTTTTTAAACCTCTGTCTGCCGCCAGGATCTGAATCATTTTTACTTTATTTCATTTTATTTTTTTATTTTATGATTCATAAATTATAAAAAAAATTCCTAGCTACTTCTCAATCCACCAAGCCTCAAACCCATTACCCTCAAACATTATCTCATGAATCTCCCAAAAACCCTAAATCCTAAGAACCAGAGATGGAAAAAACCAAACTATATACCATTAGAGATGAAACTAATGAGCCAAATGAAATGAAGTAGATGTCCGAGCAAGAATCATGTGGTAGTGTTGGTAGAACTAGGTCGGGTAGGCGACCAATGAATCCTCATTTGTAGAATAGAATTATTGTGATTAAAAAAGACCTGTGTGTGGAATGGTTTTTGCCTATAAAATCGATAGTGCATGAAGTGCTAGAAGATCAAAAGTGGGTAGATTTATTATTCAACATCAATGGACCCTACTATCAAAATTTATAGAATCAATTTCATGAGTTTGTAATCTTTTAGAAATCAGAAAATAAGAACTGAGTGGTTTCATTTTTGAATGGAAAGGAGATGTATTTTTCATCTGTTGAGTGGGATGAATGCCTGAAGATTCCACATGAAGGTGTATCTGGATATGTCTTGAATGATATACTATCAACAAGAGATATATTCTATTATGATACTGCCATGTAGGATCTCACTGGTGATGGAAATCAAAGAGAAGTGGTGGCTACTGAAGTGGATAGATAGAACAGATTGTTGTTCAAATTTGTTCAGCATGTCTTAATACCAATGAGTGGGGACTTTCCAAATTTAAGATATCAGGATATCTATCTCCTGCATCTCTTGAGAAATTTTATAAAAGTGAGTCTTTTCATATTGGTGATGATTCAAATGGAAGACATGACAAGGCCAAAATCAAAGACCAATGCCCTATTCATTGCAAAGTTCATCTCAGTGATGATCAAAGTGAAAGGGGTAGCTGAGTCTCAAGATGAGACAGTGGTAGTAAGGAACAACTTATGTATCACAAGCTTAGTGTTCAAATACATGAAGATAAATTGGAAACCATGGAGAGGAGAGTGGGTTAATGATGACAATAAGGTATATGATAAATTCAATCTGGTGGATCATCCTTCCAGACCTATTGATGTAAGGGATCCAGTTCTAGGACCTGATGAAGAAGAACCCGAGTACAGTGATGAGACAGAAGAAGAAGAGACTTCTATTCATGATGGAATGGATCCGAATTTACCTCCAAGTCTGGCTACTAAAATTGTATCTTCTAGAATGGAAACTCTCATAGAAGAAAAGACTCCTGCTGATGAGGAAGAGCAACCAGTCCCTGAGCATGAAGAAGAAAAGGAGAATGAATCTGAAGCATCTGAATCTATCAACCTAAGTCTGAGTACAATAATTATAATCTCAGTTGTGCATACTAAAGTTGTAGTATGAGAAATGGAAGAAGATGTACTAATCCAGAGGACCCTCCTGCTGATGCAGAGATAGAATTGATTGTAGGAGATTCTTATAATGAATAAAGATCTAATGAGAATGTTGTTGTGGAACATGGGAATGCACCCATTGAGGGGGAGCATCAAACCATGTTTGGAAGTGTTTCAGTGGCTGTTGAAATTGAGGACTGGGAAGAAGACCCAGGTTTTGTGGTTTGTGGATTAGACTATCCTGATTCTGATAATGAGGCATCCCTCAATAGAACAAAGATCATTTATGATGTTGAGACTGAGTTGTTACCTAAAGATGTGGTCAAAATGTATTACCTAAATAATTAGAAGAAAAATATTAAAGTTAGTTTTGTGGTGGAGACAAGGAAGTTGGATGTTTCACTGGTGTCATCAATTCAAGTGATTATGAATGACTCAGTGGCCGACATAACATTTTAAAGAGAAACTGTTGTAATTTCTCCTTATGATATGATCACCAGGGATGACCTTGAATCCTTAATGTATGAGCTGAAAGAGTCCTCTAGTGCCTATGTTGCTAAGTTGAGGCACAGTTTTGTTAAAGAGATGATAAATTTGGAAAAATATTTTTAACTATCTCTAGGTTGTAATATGTCAAACATTGTGGAAGAAATAGTGGAAGAATTTACAGCCTTATAGACTCAAGTATCTAGACTAGAAGCATATTTTGAAGCTCTAAAGAAATCTGTTATCTCTTTAGAATCTTACATGAGTTCAAAATCTCAAGAAGACTAGGACTTTGCCTATGTCAAAAGATTTTTTATCCCTATGGTTTTAGTGTTTGAAGGTTTTATAACCTCTATAAAAGAACATGTCATCACCTAGGACTCCCAAGTGAAAAAACTTATTAACGGGATCACCAAAAACTTCAAGGAAATAGTAACCTTCTCTATTGGTTCTGTTGCTTCTAGACCATCAGTAGATATGAATCAGATTTGAGCTATGATGAAGGAGGAGCTTGGTTCAACATCAACCAGTGGTTCTGTGGACTCATCCGACCTGAGAAAAGTTTTTATTTCTACTAGAGATTCAGCTAGATAAATAATTAATATTGTCTTATACAATATAAGAGAAGATTTTTCCTCTCAGAAATAAGTGAAAGACAAGGTAGAATCTTATTTTAAAAAGGATTACACCAAGAATCAACTCAACAATAACTTCAAAAATTGTTTTAAAAACCTGAAGTTACCCCTATCAATCAAGCCATCAGAGAGAAAGTCAGAAAACTACTGGAATTGACTCCATCCTTGGAAAAATTCATGAAGAACACGGATGATTTCACATCTGATATGGATAGAGGAGGTGGAATAATTATGGATTTCAGAAATATTTTGTTGCCTTTCCTGCATGTCGGTTCTAGGAAAGTGATTTTACCTCCAGCATTACCTACCTCTGGCTCTACTTCTTCTCCTGTGCAGATGACTCTAGCCCAAGCCGTTCGAAGCCTTACACCAATGATCACTCAATGATCTCCTCTGTACAAGTCTGGCACAGTTTCGATGGCTCAGCCCCCTGTGATCATTTCCAGAATTCCTAAGAATTCACCAGTATCCACACAGTCTGAATTCTCTTTTGACCCAAAGGGAAAATCACACATTGAAGATGTGGATTGATTAGGTGGCTAAGATGTTTGATAGGAATCCCTTGTATTTTTTTTTCTTTCTATGTACCTTTTTTAATAAAATAACACAATTGGATTTCATTTATTTCTCATTTTGTTCCTATTCTCTTTGTTGCTTACCACTTTTTGATTATCACAAAGGGGGGAAAATAATATTATCAATGTATCAAAGGGGAGAAATATTTTCAAAGGGGGAGAAATATTATCTACGGAAGAGCTACCATGCTTTTCCCCTCTGATATCATTGCATTTAATTCTACCTCTGATACATTATTTTCTATAACATAATGTTTTATCTGAGATAATTGGATTTAATGATATAGTCATCTGATACAACTACTCACTATATTAAAACAATAATATCATGAGTTGTGATTATCAAAAAGGGGGAGATTGATGACCTCACCTATTTTGATAATCCCAATTATGCTTTCACATACTTTGATAATCCCAATTAATGTTTATCTATATTCTAATTCTCCCAATATATGGAATTCTATCGTATAATAATATTAAAATAATACTTGAAATATGTTAATCAAATTTTATCATTGTTTATATACATTTTGAAGTAATTCTACCCCAATCAGATATGTTTTGCATAAAACAGATAAGTGTTAGTCACTGATCTGCGTGTAGCTACTAATATAGAGCTACCCTTACTTAGTCTAATGATAACCAGAGTCATCAATAATCTAAGGTCACTGATATTCTTAAGGTCACTGATAAGCTAAGGTCACTGATACGCAGAGCAAACGATATGTACAAGTCCACCGGTAAGCATAGAACAAGGTCACTGATACAAATAGCTACCAATAGAACAAGTCTTATGATAGTTCAGAATGGAGCTATCAATATGTACAAGTCCACCTGTAAGCATAGAACAAGGTCACTGATACATAATGAAGCTACCGATACAAATCAAATCTACCGATAGATCAAGAGCTACCGATTGAATGATGCCACCAGTATATAAATCTACTAATACAATTTTTAAGAGCTACCGATAAAATGTCACTGCTACACAAAGTCCACCGTACACATCTACCAACAGAAGGATACTAATGATTGACCAACCAGTCAAAGTCTATACTCTCAATATTATTTATTTATTAAGCTAATGGTTACATTGGATGTTTTTAATGAAGTTAATGTTATTTAATGATATCTGTTGTCATGTAAGGGAACCGTACCTAGTACCCATGAAAAAGGCAATCATTCTTTTTTTCGGGAGCTGAAAGCTATAAAAGGGAAGATAAAGATCTAGCTAGATATACGTGGGTCCATATAGGAAGATCACAGAAAAGAAACTAAAAGGCAGTTTAAGAGTAAAACAAGAGCCGAAAAGTAGTGTATATGGAAAGACTACATCCATACTCCAAGAACACTCGACATACATGAATCAATTCGTTTTCTAGAGTAGAACACATACTGCATCTTGAGTGAAGAACTAAAACAAACACTTCATGCACTCAGGCAGATAAGCTGAACCCAAAAACCAAGGAAGGAAATGACACTTTGTTTTTCAGACAAAACCAGAGAAGGACTCAGAAGCTTTTTTGACCAATCAAATGAGTCAGAGCTGCACTGCCAATCACTGAATATTTTCTATGCTCATTCATAATTACTCTAGTGATTGTTTTTTTACATTTCGAGCAGTGTGTGTACCCTTTTCATTTTACACACACTGTCTCTTGAGTGAAGGTGGAGGATTCTTAAATCCACATTCAAACTCTATATCTCACTTGTATCCCACTATGGATAGTAGTAGAGGCCGAGAAATACCTAGACAATTGTGATCTATTGTTTATTTTCCCACGTAGAACTGTGGTAGAGGTCTTTGAACCTGGAAAGTCTTTACACTATTGTTTACCCCGATCCAGGGTGTGGATCATATTATATAAATTGTTTGAGAGGACTAAGTATCGGTTTGAGACTGAACCTCTTGGTTACCTCGTCTATGAATTTTTGTTTAATTCATAAGTACACAATATATTTCATAGTCCACTGCTAACCACTTTGAAATATAATTTGTTTTACAGTTACATTGATAGGTAAATTAGTAAGTGTTTATACATATTGTAAACCAGAAATTTTGCTTCAAAAGTTAATTTAATCTTCAGATTAAATTTACTGAGATCTAATCAATCTTTTATAAACTAATTGAACATTTACAATCTGTATAAATTCACTACATATTATCTTTGTTGTTTAAATAGGGGTATTTTAAGATTAATATTTTTAAAAGAAATTTTTAATAGAAACTAAATTCACCCCCTCTTGAGTATCCACTTCGACCAACACCCATTTTATTAAAAACAAATTTTTTAAGAAAAAAATTGAATTTAATGAAAATTGGGTACTTATTTATTATGAATTAGTCAAAACAAATTCATTATATTGAACATTTATTAAATAATAATATTTTTATAATATATCATAATTATCTTAAATCACGATGTTTCTATTACCACATTCTAGTGAATAAATAAAGTATTGAAAATATATTATAAAATATAGGGCTGTTACAATCTATAACTATTAAATAAATTTAATTTTCATAATTTTATCTGAAAATCAAAAGAAATGGTTTTAATCTTATTTTGAATTTTTTCCACATACTGGATCATAAAACAAATGATCATGAGGATAAAAACATGTAAATAAATCAAAATTAATCTATTGAAAACCCACATCATAAAAATGAATGATAAATCATAATTTTAAAAATAGAAAAAATTCCATATGAGTGTCTTCTAGAATATAAAATACTCATGTTCATATATAAATATTTTATTAGTGGGAAGTGAAAATATAGACATTGAAGTGAAAAATAAATTTCATGGAATAATATAAAGTGATGGAAAAAAGGTTCATCGGAAATTTATGGCCCAAAAACCCTAAATTATTATGGTTAAAGAAGAAAATATGTAATACTCCATCATTTTATAGGTATGTCCCTCATTGAGTTTTGCGTTGAACTAATTCTTTTTTGGTTCAAATTCATCTTTGAACCTTGGTTGTCATGTCTCAATGAAGATAGATATAATATTAAAGGGAACATGACCAAATCATTAGTGATATATTATTTTTTTAATTAATGGAGTCTAGGAATAAACATGTAAACAAGACTTATGAGGTTTTCAAGTGAGTTTGGAATGTTTTATATATGCTTTATTATCTTCTACGTAATCTGGTCATAAAGTTGTTCTCATGGAATTTATACACCATTTGTATGGTACACTATGGGTAACTATCACTAGTAAGAATACATGAAGTTGGTTCATGATGTGAAATAAATACAAATTATGAAACTGGTTCATGTTTTATAATTCTTGAGTGTGGTTATTTTATCTCAAGGAAACACATTTTCAGTATAACTCATAATTTGGGAAATACACACTGTAAAATTATTACACACTGTGTATTTAATAGGTTTAGTTTTTTAAAATATAGGATGCATGAATGATTTCAATCTTGATCAGGTTCTTCCATCCTCTATCGAGAACTCCATGAATTCATTGATATTTTAGAGTTCAATATTTCATTCTAGAAATCCTTATAACTCATATGATCCATGATATATAGTTTTTCTGTATTTATACCTTCTCTTCCATTCCACATTATTTTAGTAGTGTAATCACTTGACTACAATTGTTCAGGGTGTTAATCTTCATCTCATGTAATCTAGGTTATGTTCTTATGATCTTCTTCATCTTCTTTATTATTGGTTGTACATGTCGGAAGCATTTTATTATGACCGTATAAAGGTGGTAGTGTAATCCAAACCCCATGGTATGATTCTATTATTTATGTATGTACACTAGTTAATGACTATAGGGAATCAACTTTTGTATAATTTAGTTTATAAATGGATAATGATAAATATTATGATAGATAATTTGTTGGATCCATTATTATCCAACAATGTTACATCCTAGCTTGGGGATACCTGTAGGGTGAGCCAACACATGAATAATAATGAATTATATAATGGATTATATATGTTTATTCATGACATGAGACCTAAGGTGTTTTATTTTGAGAGATTCACTTTTTATAATGTCTTACAAGATTATTGAATGAATGGATAATTTAATGAAAAATTTTAGTCTGTGTAATTAACTATTTCTGCTTTTGATATGATTTTTTTAAATTCTTGCGTTGATAATTTGTGTTGTGATTGATGATTTCATGCTTATATAGAAATAATTTATTGGGATGTGGAAATAATTATATAGGGTCGTCGTCCCTGGATATTGAAATTATTATATAGAGTATATACATGGATGTTGTAATTCTTATATAGAAGGCTTGTCTCCCGATGCTAAAATGCTTAAATAGAGGGCTATGGACGAATGATGAAATTATTATATAGAGGAACTAACCTAGTATGATGAAATAATAAAACAGAAGGATTCTACTAGTTATTTGATAATGGAATTGTTTTTTGTTATAGATGGTATGATTTTTCTACATGATTTGTGATACTCTGGTATGGTTCTAAAGCATTTTAATTCTTATATTGTATTAATTTTTTATTTAGTACACATGTTTTCACTTTATTGAATCCATTTTTTATCAAAATTTTCATAGTGATATATAGAGGTGGTGACCTACTATGTTTTACTGACACCCTATTCGGGACATTGTTTAGTAGTCTACAAAATTATAAGCATGTTAAATAAGACAAGGGTAGGGACCTTGAAGTTGATTGTTACTTGTTGATGGATTATTTCATGGAGATGGTACTAACATGGGGTTGAGATCAATGTATTTTGTGTTTTTAATGTCATCTTATATCATTATTTTATTTACATTTATTTTATCATTTACCTATATTCAATTCTATCATTACATGGTTTAGTATTATTTTTTCTTCCTTTACATTCATTTTGTATGTTTACCTGTTTAAACTATATCCATTACTTTGATCTTTTTTATTATTATTTATTTCCACAATATTTTAACTTTGTAGAAGTGGATATAGTATCCACCCTATATCTTTTACACTCTTTCAGCTACTCGGTATCACCTGTCCTATGGGGAGGAATTCTTGAGGTTCAATAACCAAATATATTTGGCCACATGATTGTTTTTGGGGTCAAGGAATTTTATAATATTCTATAAAAGGATGTTTTTTATTTTTTATTTCCATACTATTTTGGAATGGTATAAATAAGAGTAAGATGTGTCGGGAATTGGTAATGATCATGGGTATAGGAGTATATGACCCTTGTATTGGGGAAATCCAATTGTTTATGGATGGTAATAATAATCATTCTATACATTATTACGATTGATATTATTTCAAATTGGATGATTTTCATGAAATTTGATGTTATTATTTACAGATATTTATACTCATGTCTTAGTATAGCATTAGATGAGTATTCATGCATCGTGATAGTAACATATGGATATATCTTGAAATTATTTTCTCATTTTTGGGATACATGTATTTCATGTGACATATTTGACTATATCTATTGTGAAATGAGATACTTTTTATATATAATAAATGAAATGAAGTTAATTATTATGTCAGACTAAAACACTTTTAATCCATGTGTAGTGAGACCACGAGCCATTTTTTCTATTGTTGTAACCTATTGAGGTTGAACGTGGTGTTATCTAGTGTTCAATGGAGTGTTTCTTTCATGAAGGAAAAAAATGCATCCTCATGTTCTATAGGATGAGAATCGGAAAATTGGAAATTTATTATACTACACATGTAGTTGAATAAATGATTCATATAGTTTTTACGGATCATGTTAACATTCAAATTGTAGGAATATTACTGTGTTTTATGTGATACATATAAAGGGATATTGTTTTCATCATGGCATTAATTTTGGAGTTGTTGAGATAATTATAATAATAACATCCACATGTGTTAATTGGGGTGGGATTCCCCTAGAAGTATGTTCTAGATTGATTCATTCTAGATGATATTCAAGAACATCAATACAACCACATATTATAGGGGGATTATTTAGTTATAAATACTTCATGGACCTACCATGAATTGGTGGCAAAATGTAGAGAATTATAGGATGAAAGATGACTTATCCTGGAAGGACATAGATGTGATTTTTCTATTCCACTTCTAACCAGAGACATAGAGGAATGATAAGGCTCTTGATTTCATGCAGGTAACATATAATGGAATGTCAATGATGGACTACCCTAGATGTTTCACTGATATGTTGTTCTTTGAGTCATCTATAGATATTTATGAGATATCTAGGGGAGATTTTCTAGGATGGTATTATTTATGAGCTGAAGTTATAGGTGAATTTATTTTTATTGAGCATCTTATTAGATATAATGATTCAAGAACTCATCATTGAAGGGGATATGAGAGAGTCCTCAAGCAGCGATCATGTTATCTTATTAAGGAAATGTGGGAGATCTTATTCTAGTTGTAATAATCACAACTATGATAGTTATCACCATGGAAATAGCTAGTTCAGAATCATAGGAAGTAGAAACCCATCTCAAGAAAATGTTCCATTTTTTCTATAATTATGTCCTAGTGGGCCACTAGAGGCTTCGGTGTATCTACCCTACATTGGAGTACGAATAATGTGGTATAGTCATTCACCTACATATGTTTTTTTAGAGTATTGAAACATCAATCCAGTGGAAGTGTATTAGAATATGTACCCATTTCATAGAATCATTCAACTACCCCTTGGGAGATAGGTTGCTAGAGTTGTAATGAAAACTCAGGGTGAGGTAGGGAAAATGGTTCAAAAGTGCTATATTGGTAACACTAGAATGAGGAAACAACCAAAGGGAGTTATACTGAACCCCATGGAATAGGGGACAGATAGATTCACAATATGTATGCTACTCTGGATATTTTTGATGTAGTCTCTTATACCATCAGAGTTATGATTCATATATCATCTAGCCTTGCTTTTATTTTCTTGATATAGGGGATCACATTCTATAATATATTCTTTTTTTCAAATATTTTGGACATGGTTGTGGAATTATTTGATGGTGTATTGATAATGGATATTCGTTATGGAGTGAGGTCAGATAATATCAAACTTTTCATGGAACTATATCTAGAATCTGTTGGTTACCATTTCTTTTAGGATTAATTTTTACAATAAATTAGAGGTATTAATTATATTATTGGTATGGATAAATGTTATCTATAATAGTGGCATATATAATGTTACCAGAGGAGAGTTACCTTTTTATATATATTTGGAGGATGCTATATCCACCTAGGTTAGTAGGATATTTAGGGTTGTTATCCAATACAACATTAGTGTAGATTTGATTGTGCCATAGCTCAGATATAATTTAGTTACTTATGTGTTAGAGAAATGAAGTGGGAATATTTTCATCTACTGGTAGAAAAATTTTAGAATGTATTTCCTGATGATTTCTATGGTGTACCACCTGATAAAGAGATCTAGTTCCTGATTGAGTTGGTTCTAAGAGAAGATCTAGTTTCTATTCCACCTTATAAGATGGAAGCTATTGAGAATTTGGATTTTATGGTTCAATTGGAAGATATAGAAGCTAAATTTTCTATATTTCCTATTAAATACCCATGGGGTATTCTAGTTAATTTCTACAATATGGTTTATGTTAATTTTTGTTTATGTGTGGATTATTTGAGATTGAACTGGTTGAAGGTCAAGAACTGGTTTCCCCTTCAACACATCGATTATTTCTTCGATCTGTTGATATGTGGTATGATATTATACAAGATCTAATTGATATCAAGATATCACCAGATTATATAAATACCATTAAACATAAATTGACCTACTTTTAGGAGTAGTTATGAATTGTATGAGTTCATAGGGATTCCATCTAGTTTGACAAACACATTGGCAGTATTGATGGAAATGATGAATCAAACATTTAAACCTTTTCTGGATCAATTTGTTGTTATTTTTTGACATCATATTAGAGTACATGTAGTCATCACACAATGATTCCTAATTTAATGAAATTATCTTCTCTACATTAAGAGATCATTGTATTTTTTCCAATCTATCAAACCACAATATTTTTTGATAATTCACACTTCTTGGGCCATATCATCTGAGATCAAGTAGTTTTGGTGGACCCAGATAAGGTTATACCATTGGTATCTTTTGAGAAACACTATAATTTCTTCAAGATTTGTATTTTTTGCGGATTATATGGTTATTACTGGTGTTCTATATAGGAAATATCCAATTTACTTGCATTGATGACCAGGCTGACCAAGAGTGGGGTGATGATTTTCTGGTCATATAAATGTAAAAATGGGTCCATGTGCTAAACTGTAGGATGACCAAAGTATTAATGCTCACTTTACCTATTTCAGGTAAGGCATATACCATGTACTATGACACTTGTAGAGTTGGTATCAAATCAGTAATGATGTAAGAGGACCGAGTTGATTTGTATGTCTCATGATTTATAAAACTACATGAGAGGAATTATACTACATACTATTTGAAGTTACACATGTTGGTACATTCCATGAGATTATAGAGACTTTATATTTTGGTTAAGAGGATTTTGGTGTATACAAATCACTAGATCCTTATGAATATAATTTCTTAGTGGGACCTAAACCTTTAGCAGATGAGGTGGGTTGAGTATCTATCATCTATTGACATTGAGATAGATTATACACCTAGAAAGGTAATCAGTGTTACTGATGTATTGATCCGGAATATTTATATGGAGGTAGTCCATAAGTCATGTAGTGAGTTCCAGATTATGGAACTCTTTTCAGATATGCATCTAGAGGTCCAAGGGTCCCAAAGATGAGCCACTCTGACATGAACATCAATCATGCATGTGTTTCTCGGTCAAATAATGATAAGGTATCTATCTGATAATGAAGAATATGATCATTTAGATAAAATATATCGTTGGGATCCAACATTATGATGGTCTCTTGAAATCATAATTCCTCTAATTTTATATGGATGGGAATGGGTTCATATGAGCTTTAATGATGTGATGATGAGACATTTTAATGTTTCCAAATGGGTGGTACATAGTTATTTGAAATCAATTCGTCAAGATCTTCATAGATAATAATGGTGTCTAGTAATGAGAAAGGAGGTATCATCAGTCATAGTGCGATGTTTGACTTGTCAGAAGGTGAATGGTGAGCATTAAAGGCCTAATTTGATCTGGTATCCTCATCACATTCTATAGTATAAATTGGATGATTTCACAATTTTTTTTATAGTCCTACCTATGAAAACAGGTTAAAATTATATAGTATGGTTGATCATGGATCAGGTGATGAAGGTGGCCCACTTGTGCACTATCTATGATACTTTAACCATCGATGATATATGTAGTCTTTAATGGCATGGTGTTGATTGGTTTCATATTATTCTAAGGAATATGTTTTCTAATAGAGAACGTTGGTTCACATATGAATTTTGGTAGGTTCTTCAAACGGATTTGGGATCACAAGTCCATCTGATTATACTCTATCATCCGCATAATGATGGTCAATCTGAGTAAAATATTCAGAATATGGAGAATATGTTATGATCCTGTGTTTTCTATTTTGGTTTTTCGTGGATGACACATATGAAATTGTGGAATTTTAAAATAAAAATAGATTATAGGCTTGAATACAAATGGTACATCTTATGTATTATAATATAATTTCATCCAATTTTTATATTTTTTGGATAGTGGATTGTTAGCTAACATTTTTTAGACTTAGTCTCATGAAATAGATGTCCTATCAATTTTATTTGATCAGGAGGTAGTTAATGATCACACAAATCATGATATAATCTTAAAATGAATAGTGGAAATGACCAATGGATTTTAAGTTTGATTATCTTGTTTTCCTTATGGTGTCTCATATGTTGAGGCAACACCTTATCAGTAAATAGGAAGTCTTAGCAACCGTGTTTGGTGTTCCATTCAATATAGTGGGAAATTATGTGATAGTGGCATATTGTTTACCTCTTCCTTAGCTCTATAATTCCATGCATGACATGTTTTAGATTTCGCAGCATTAGAGAAATCATCTGAAACCATATCTTGTGATATAATTAAATTTCATTTATCTTGGAGTAGATACATTCTTTCAGGAGTATTTGGTACAGATTACAGGCCATTGTGAGATGTATCATTAGGGAAGTACTATACTATAGTTAGAGTCTAATGGAAATATGGGAGTTTTCATTATAAGGTATGGGTGGGGGAATCTTATATTCAAGAATAGTGGCTATACATGTTGACCATGAACCCAAAGTGATTCTAGGAGCATCTCAAGAATGTGTTGTAATTTTTTAGGGATTTTGTTAGATATCATATTTTTCTAGGAACATCCCCTTTTATGATTTTCATTGAACTAGTTTTTTTGGGTTTTCATTCATCATTGAACCTTGGTGAATGAATATACTTGAGTATAGAGATCAATTCTTTCTATAAAATGACATAATTTTATGGGTTTTAATTTTTTTTAAATAATGGAGTCTAGTTATAAATGTTTATTATGGGATTCTGAGGGTTCTATTTGAATTTGGAAGGTTTTGGAGGTGGTGCATGATCATCTATAAGAGATGAGATTAAATGTAATACCTTGTATGTTTTTTCATTGGTTTTACTATCTCTTAAATTTCTCTTTATTACAGTGGATGAATATCTTGAATGCAGTTATTTTGGTTTTTTATCTTTGTCTCATGTGATATGGGTCTTATTCCTACAATCTTCATTTCCTTTTTTATTATTAGTGTTAATTATTGGAAGCATTATTTAATCTCCAAATAAAGGTAGGTGTTAAAAAACAAAACCTAAGGCCTACATATTTTATTCAATTTTGAGACATATTATGTAATTGTGTGGAAACCACATATCTATTAATTAATAGATTAATAGATGATGATAAATCTAATGTTATATTATTCATTTGATCCCTTTGGATCTATCAGTGTTGCAACCTTGCGTGTGGATACCGGTAGGGTGAGAATACCCTATAATAACAATGAATTGGCTAATATATTAAAATATATTTTCCCATCACATGAGACCTTTGAAAATTTATTGTGATAGATTCACTTTTGAAAATGTATTACATGATTATTTAATGAATGGGTTATTGAATGGAAAATCGTAGTTTCATGAAATAACCATTGTTTCATTTGACATGATTTTATTGTATACTTTATTGGATGATTAGAGTAATTATAGATGATAATATGATTTTAAATCGGAATTATCTTGGGATTCAAAAATTATTATCTATATGGCTTGATCTAGGATGATAAATTTTTATATAGAGGAATATGCCTGGATTCTGAAATTAATATATAGAAGGCTTGTCCTGGGATACAAAAATAATTATATACATGTTAATATCAAGATTCTAAAATGATTATAAATAGTACATGGATAGGTATGATGAAATTATTCTATAGTGGGATTTTCATGGTTTTTAGATTATGCAATGGTTTTTGTTTATGGTTCACATGGTTGTGATACATGGTCAAGGATGCTCTGGCATGGCGATGAAGCAGGTTATTTATAATATTTTGTTAAAAGTGTAATTAATAAACCTATATATTTCATTATTTCATGCAATTATTATTATATTATTTTTTTATACACGGTGGTTTCAAGCTAATATTTTTTACTCACACCATATACGGGCCATCATTTGGAACCCGAGAAGATTACAAAGATGTAGGTTTGGAAAATGGAAAGGGTCTTTTTAGTTTATTATTACGGGATGATGAGTTGTATGTTTAAGATATGAAAGTCATGGTATTCAAGACCGGGGTATTTTGAATTTTTAGTGTTAGGTTATATCTGTATGAGTATTAATTTGAATTTTAAATTTATATTCATTACATCTTGTCATTACATGGTACACTATTATTCAATTTATTAGTCATCCTTTTACATTATAGTTGTAGGTTATATTGTTTCTACGATATCGTTTCCACTTTTTTTTATTATAAATATGTATTTATTCTATTTTATAATTCTACAACAGGGGATATATTCTCCCCATTATATACATTACACCCATTATTCTAGTCAGAAGCCATTAGTGTAAGGGGAGGCATGCTTATGTTCTAGTAAAAAATATAATCTGGTCACATGGTAGATTTTCAGGTCAGCAAACATTACATAATCAATTCATTAGAAATTAATGAACAAAGATAATATATTTATTTTTAGATAATTTTATAATATTTCATGGAATCATTTTCTATCAAGAGAGTGAACAAGAAAAGATATTCAGACATGAAATATTTCTATTTCATAAGAATTGTTTCATCCTTTGGTTACACTTTGATCAATTTGAGCTTCAATCCCATCTTTTACTTTGATAAATTAATATTGGGAAGAATTTACCATGAATGATAGACAGAAAATAAAATTTAATGGATCTCGAGATCCATAAATGGGTTAAAAGACACATCTTCTACATATATCCATTTACAAAAACCAATAATTTATTAGTAAAGGTAATATGGATAAATATTACATTATTCTAAAATCCCCCAATAATTACACTGAAAGTTAATATTCAAAAATTCCACTAATAACTAACTGTAAAACTATTCAATATATGCATGACCATGTCCAAAACCCAAAAATCCGATGGACTAGATCACATTTTCCTCCAAGATCAATTTATAATTTATCTTCTAACTACATTAGTAAAATATACATATATAGACTGAAAAATGTTTATACCCTAACCATATAATCTCAAAATTATGCTAATATTTTCAACAAAAAAGATTAATCACCATAATTACAAAATAAATCCATATATACATCAAATAGAAAATCCATCTATGAGTCTAAAAATTAAATCTCATATTAGATAATTGTATTTCAATTTTAATTAATTATATAATGTTTCTTAAATGATAATTTTCATAAAAAATAACATTAATCTCAGAATCACATAATCAAATTTTAATCGCCTGGTTATATATATGATGAAACATATGTTCTGAAGATGTAAAAACCCTTATCATAATTAATCATAATTACGTCAACATCAATGATCATCATAATCATGAAGGTTATAAATAAATTTAAAATAATCTCCACAAATATAAAATCAAACTTCCTAAAGTATCAATTTTAACTAAAACATTAGTGAAACATATGTGTCAAATATACATAAATTAATTGTTAAATATCAATAAATGCATCCTAATTTAATAAAATCACATAAACCTTATGATCGTTTGTAACACCCTGACCTGGACCACTAGGTCTGAGCTAGGGTTTTGTATAACCTCATATGCCCCTCCCCATGTAGAATATATTTCTGACTACCGGTGAGAGTCTAATTCCTTTAGTGGGATACTTCACCCTTAGTATCATGTACTAGATAAAATGTCAATATAATGGGACATGATAAATTATAATAGTAATAGTAATAATAATAAAAATGTGGAAACTATGTGGATATCATAATAGTAATAAAATAAATAAATGGTCTTCCAAATGGCATTAAAACCCATAATAAATGTGAGATAGGGTAAATTGAAAATTAAAATTGTGGCATCTCTGAGTATAATTCCCAGTCTCTCCACCAGCTACATGATCCATATCCCATGTATCTTCCATGGTCCCCTTACCATTGGAAGGATTCAAATATATGAAATATGCTTGCCCACTAAAAATCTCATATATGGTGTGAGTAATTAATCCTAATAAGAAACAATCAATTGTTCCTTAAAAAATGTTCAAATATATAGCAGGTGTATTTCATGAAAACAATAAATACCTAAAAATAAAAAAAAATTCAATCACATACTGAGGATTTTCCTACCAATAAAATTACCACAACCTCCTGACCATTCTTAATTTCAATAAATTCATAATTCATAACAATATAGTGTTGCGATTAATATTTACTAGTCATGGTTCTTAATAATTTACCTCTGATCATCCTCAAGGATTTATCTATACATGTAGAAAAAAATTTCTTAGGCTACATGTATGTCATTATACATTCCAAAACACTATGCATCGAGCGGGGTACTTGAAATATCAATCGGATTTGATTAACATGTTACATGTTAAAACACTACGAATCGAGTGTATACCCAAAATTAAATTCATTAGAATCAAATTTACCCATCCATTGAGTGGGTCCATCCTCACATGGTGTGCGAACACCCCTTATAAAGACCAGTATTGCATCATGGTCCACATGTTTTGAGCACTATGAATTATTATTCTGAAGGAAATGTACTATCGATATCAAGGAATATCATACAAGTAAAGTACTTCATCATGGGAAAAAGGTTTCATCATATACAAATGTGATCACAATCCACAAAAATCCATATAATAAAGTATGAAATTAGGTCACACATGCTACAAACACACACACCTATAACTGACGATAATCAATCAAGTTCATTTAGGTACTACAACATACGAATTATAATAAGTAAAACATGTGTATATAGTATATTTAAATGGTAAAAAAATTACTATGTTCATGTTTTTAGTGTTTATACACATGTTTTCAAGGGATTTATCTCCTAAAACATGAAATCACACTAACGTAACAAATATCCCGCACATTGAAATCCCAATGTATATTTCCATTACAAATGGTCTTCATGTCTGGTACAAAGAAACATTGATTTATCCCCCAAAATGGTGATTATAGAACAAGTCACCCTATAAAAAACTATAGATAAATAAGGAAAATACAACATGAAAAGATTTTATAAATTATATCCATGGAATGGGGTAAAGGGAAATGGAATAGTGGTGTGTCACCTGGTAAACCTACTATGTATGAAGAATAGACATAGTGTGTTTGCAATATCATTAAACCACCATAGTCAAAAATATAGTACATCAGTTTTATGATAATAAAGTGTCGGTCATTATGAAAAATGGGGAAATTTCTTATAATGATAGAACAACCATGTAGAATATTCTTTGAAGCCATCTGGAACTCAAGAAAACATCAAAAAAATCGGGGAGGTTACCAATTTTTAGGTTATCTTCTAAAATCCATTCAATGTAAAAAAACACATTTCAAATCCGTCTAAATTTATAATATGGTTTTATTAAATCAATATTGTAATATCCTATTGAGCAGGATAATAGAAAATGATTGATCGTTGGTCTCGTTGTATTTAACTGATGGAGATAATCCACCATGGAATGGCCAACGACACCATGGTAAAATCTCCCCAAAAATCCCACCATGAATAAGGCTATAGATTAACCTAAATTTATTGGAATCACCACTGTGCATCCTTTTCTTATATTTCGTGGCTTCATTTCCATAGAACTACTATGTTAAAGAATACACTATTATGATGTGGTGTATCCTTTTGTGCTTGAAAGGTCACCAAAACTAGATTTAATCTACCACCAGATTCTAAATTACCATAATCCTATCAATAATATAAAAATATATCAGGGACATTAGATTTCATACCTCTATGAAAATTTCATCCCCAATAATCATAATTAAGATTCCATCTCAAGCAACTCAGACCACTAAGACCAAATTCCATAATTCCTATCCTAGGTCACCTATTGGATTAACCCATGTCACTACAAGATTTAAAAAAAATAGTAAATTATTCCCTATATATAAATTCTCACTCTATTTAATGATTTTCAGAAGAAAATTCAACATATTACGTGTCACACCCAATCTCATCAACATTACAATGAAGTATATGAATAAGATTAGTCATGTGCCTCCAGAGATCAGACACCTGACTCAAATAATATAAATCTCAATTTTGTGAAGGAATATAATGGCCCAGACTTCTCAATCATAGATATTAAATCATTTTAAATGAATATTTTTTATATTGCACAAACACACACCAAAAGATAATAATGGTTTAGGGCCCTTGGAATCTTGAAGATGTTGACAACGATCCCATGAGTGAGATATTTTATCTTCCATAATGTTATTTATAACTAGAACCCTTCTTATACATGTCATACATAATACCATTCATCATAACATAGGGAACAGAAACATAATAAAGAGTTAACTTAGAGGCTCGTTAAGGGTAAACTGGGGAGATATCAACATATTATGTGTATAATGGTATGAGAACACGAGAGTAACATTTGAAAACCACACCTTTCAAATCATATATCATAAAAACAAGTCATGGAATAAATTTTTGATATTCAAAAAACATGAATAATATGGAAATAAAATAATATGATATATTAGAACATAACATTAGAATATGACATTGATTTTTAGAATAAAAATATGCATAGAAAATCATTTCTTAGAAGTTCTAGGATCATTTTCAATATTATCCTAGTGTAATGAGTTTACTCCACACAAAAAGTTAGTGGCAAATGTTCACTCCCAAGACTATCATTGTGGATAGAGTTCTTTAATAAAACGGATCCACTCCACATTCTAGTATTACTTATCTCATGAGATATCAATTATTTACTATTTAAATGGAGGGACATATAGGTCCCACCCATCACTTAATAAAAATCAAACCAATGTGTTTTATAAGATCATAAAACAGTCACCATATCAGAATCCATAAAAACAAATAGGTTTCATAAAAATCGCATCATATTGTAAACTATGGAAAAGAAATAGATTTCATAAATATTTCATTATTTTGTCACCCTATAACTCATGGGAAAAGAAATAATTTTCATAAGCATTTACTCATGTAATAACCTGTGGAAGTGATATGGGTTTCAAAATAATATTTTCATCATAAAATAAACCATCCAGATAAATAATAAGAATGGTATATTTTTATTATTTACACAGTATAGAATAAGATTCATCAAATGATGTCATCATATATTTAGAATGATTTTGAAATATCAATTTGACAATTTTTAAGTAAACTATAATTTATAGTTTCAAAAACAAGTTTTTCAAAAAATAAAATTACTTTTATTTTAAAATATCCTTTGACATATATCATGTATGATTTAAAAAAATTTATAATTTTTCATCAAGAATAGAACTTGTTCACTTTAGAAAATAGTTTTAAAAATGATAAATATTTTTAAAATAAATTTCATTGAAATTAATAGTGAAACTTATAAACTAATATTTAATGGTACATTAACATGTTAACTATGGAAAAACCAATTCAGTCTAAAAAACGTTTTTTATAAAATAATAATTTTTTGAAAATATTTTATTTTTAAACATACCTAAAAACTTATATATAAATCTTTAAAGATCATTTAAAACGTGTCCTGAGGAAAATATCATATCCAATGTAATTTTTCAAACATACAATCATTTTAAAAAATTAATTTCTTTGATTATAATCATTGAAACTTAAAAAATATTCTATAAATCATACATTGGACAATACATAACAAACTATATTCATTATATACACATTAAAAAATATTCCTTTAATATTTTATTTTAAATAATAAATAAGATTTTTCTGGAAATAGATGTGAATATTCCTTGAAATTCATTTTTTTATAAGGTAAAAATGTTTAAAAATTCCTTTTTTAAATCATTTGGTGAATTTTTAAAACATTTTTAAAACATTTTTAGAGAACATGATTTTTCATGGAAAATTATTTTTAAACAAAGGGATAAATGAAGATAGTTTTCTGTAAAAATATTATTTTAACTCTTGGGAAAAAATACGAATATGAATGGGATACTATGTTCTATATAAATGAATAGATTATAAGAAAATAATTTCGTTCTTGCCATATTGATCCTAATATTTCATCACTGACATCATAATCAAGAGAAATCATTGTAATTGAAGAAATTGTAACATAAAACTCTTACTGCCTTTTTAAATTTGTATCAAAAGACCATGAAAAAATAAAATTAAATAAAACTTTTAATATAATGAGAATAAATATTTCTATGATATTAAATTTAAAATGGGATTTATATACATATATAATAAAAGAAGATATTTTCATAACATAATATATGTCTCAATAAAGACAAATTAAGATAAAATAACCCTTACTTCAATAGTAATAATTTGAATTGTAATACCGATTAAATAATAGCATAAAATGAAAGATTAAATATCATGATGAAATAATTTTTATGATATAACATGTCAAATGTGAGGTATATATAACACCCAAAAGAAACAAGAGGCGAATTGGTACTTATCTTCTAGAAATAAAAAAGTGAATATAAATCCCTTACCTGGAGTCTTGATATCATTCATACATGTTAAAAACTCAAGTATAATAATTATAAGTTTATTATAAATATATTATAAAACATATAATGATCCAATCATGTCGTACATTGATATTATATGAAATCATTGGAATACATGAAATATTAAACAAACACATGCCCAAATACCACACTAGTTTAGTGACTTTGGAAGTATTGAACACACTCTTCTAATTTGGTGGAAGATCATTAAAATATCATTAAAATATCATTACCTTTAGTACTACTTTGTAAAATATTTCTTTATAACCTAAATAAAATAAAAAATATAATGGGTTGACCTCAGATACTTAGTAAGTGTATAAAAAGGAAATAAATTGGCTTATCATGTGAATAAGGGTATTAGAACATGATCGTGAAAATAAAATATCAAACCCTGTATATCAAAAATTATGGAATAAATTATGGGATTTCATAAGATATTAATCATAAGGGTATTATGGAACATATTATATAAGGTCAAAAAATTTACATAAGATATGAAATTGTGGCATACACATCAACTTGTAACATTGTGAACATGTATAAATAGTAATAGGTTCACTCATTAAGGACATGAAATATGAACCTTGCATAAACATATGAACTTGTAAACCATGCCCACTCATAAAATTATGACCATGAAAACCATTCCCATGCATAGCATTGTGAATATGAAATTTTCTTCACACATAACATATATACCTAATCAGATATATATATATTTATCCAATGCATTTGAGGGAGATATAACTCCCTCCCATCACATAACAAAAACCATACATTTATGTTCCACAATAACCTAAACCATTTAAGATATCAGAACACATGGAATGAAATGGACTTCAATAACATCGTTCCATAATAATTAAAATATCTAGAATGAAATTAAATTCAAAAATATCAATCCATCATTAACATAAAACATTAAAATAAATGAAAAAATGGCATCAAATCTCTCGTAAAACATAAGTAAAATAAAATAAATTATCTTAGATGGAAAATAATTTTTATATATCTCTTGAAAAAAATTCCCAAGGGCACTATCCTTTCTTATTTGAAGTCATTTTATTTAAATGAAATTCCACACAGTTTTAAAATAATATAATTTCATTTAAATTAAAATTTAAATAATTTAATGCAAGATTCATGTTAATAATGTTGGATGATAGCATAAAAATATTTTTTATTCCATATAAGTTAAAAAACATTCTTCGGGAACTTTTTATCTAAAAAATAAAAAATACCTCATATGGAAAACGAACGATATACTCCTATCAAACTGTGTAATAAAAAATAAATTTTTTTTAAAATGAATTCAAAAAACCATAAAATAATAATAAAATTTTTTAGGAAGATATTATTATAATACATGGATAGGGATGATAAATATAACCCAATAAATACTTACATATAAACAATCTTTGATTATATTTAGATAGGGAAATTATCCTTTACCTTAGGTTTGGGTTTATTTTTATGTGTAATAAAACTCATTTATAATGAATTAAATAATTTTATTAAATTATTATAGAACCATATTAACATTTATTATAACATATATGATCATATTAAAACCTGTCTAATAATATTTCATTATTACACTTCTTTTCAGTGTTAACTGCTTCATTTTATAATTCATGTATTATTGAATGTGTTTTAATTGTTCTTCATTGGTTAAAGTTATATTATATGTAAAATTATATTAATATAATATATAATATATTGAATAATTTTATACATTTATATAAGTCTTTATTTAATTGATATCATTTAAAATTAAACACATCACTTCATAGACATGATAGGTCGTACATACGAATGAGCCACAATATCATTCCCATAATTATGAAATGGTATAGAAGTGGAAGGTATATATTTTGTTATAGAATAAATATCATGTTATAATAAACCTAAATATTTTCTATTTCCACCATTCCACGAATCCATATAATGTTGTGGTGAAAAACATATTACACTACAGTGTGGAGATGGTAAGTTGTACGTACACACACTTGGTGATTTTATTTTTTTTACGATGGATATAAGGCATAATATGGTTCTTACATAATAATAACAATAACATCTCAGAATGTATTTTATACTATAGTTGTTACAATATAATTTAAACAACTCAGTAAGAGGAAGTAGAAGAAATAATTTTGAAAGAATCTGTAGAGGAGATTACCACTTCTCTAACAAGCACCCTCTTGATTTCTTTTTAAAGGAACAAGAGTTTGTATTTGGAGAATACTAGAACCTATATAATGTTAGTATGTAATATTATAATTGATATGGGTATTGAAAAATAAATATTGAATGATAAATATATGTAAATTTGTGAGGGAGGCTGTGTCCTTTTATAATTGAGATGAGGGGCACATTTGGAATCTCTAAAAAATATAAATTTATAATAAAAAAACATTAAAAAACAACACAAATGTCATATTTATTTTAATATATGAGATATGTTTGTAATTGAATCAACCAGTAAATTTTAGATAAATTTTATGTCATTTTAAACATTATCCTTTTAGTTAACACTTAGTTATTATATTTAATGTTTAACTACGGTAACAAATAATTCAATATTAAAAGGTTATAATAGTTTGTTTTTTGTTTAAATTAGACCATAAATGAATATATTATATAATTTTACACCATATGAAAATTATTCTATATTTTTTAAAATGTTATTTTATTTTTAAATAATTTAAAAATACAATATTTTGATAAACCATCAAGTGATAATTTTTACACTATTTTATTTGTTGATTTTTAAAAATATCAAGATAAGATTTTATCATCAACACAAATTTTATAATATATCACTAATGTGTCAAGTTTATCTATATAATTCATTGGATATATAAATTATCCAAAATTTTATTTTATTTTATATTTTTAATAAGTTTAATTTGTTATTTCCATTAATAAAATATTTAATACATTAGTTTTGTGTAATTATTTAATATTATTAATTTTTTGATTAAAATTTAAAAATAAAATAAAATAAATAAAATAAATATTCTTGATTTCATAAAAATACTTATATTTTAATATATATTCTATAAAATACTACATTAAAATTATCATATATATAAAAACATGAATGCGAAAAATTTAAAATCACTTAAAATAAAATATTATAACTGTAATAATCATTTCTATATGAGTCCAAATTTCCATTAACTCAACCGTTGCATGATTAGGTTTGATATATACTCAACCAACTTGAATTATTTATGTTTTTGTTTCTATTTTAAGGGATATTATAATCTTAATGGTTATCATTTTTTTATTTTTCATCAATTAAATAATTTCTCTATCATCAATGTATAAGCCTTTAAGGACATTATTTATTTACTAAAAAAACAAATAAATTACCATTATAAAAAAAATCATCTTTAAAATTTGTATTTATATTCTAACTTATCTTCTAAGTAAAATTTAATTAAAAATGATATACTTATTAAAATATGAGTAAGTCATATTTAGCTTTTCTTAATATAAAATATATTAAATGTCTTAATCTCACCCAAGTGGATTTCAAAGGATACCATTTAAACGTAAGGATGATTTATGTTTATAAAAAAAATCCAATGATATTATGAAAAGTGTAACAGAAAATTTTAATATTATTTTTACCCTTAATTACCTAATTTTCCTTTTTACCGTATTAAAAAAATTTACTGAAGTTACTATTCATAATGCCCAAAATAAAAGAAATAAATTTATATAATTTAGACCCAATGATTCCAAATATGGAATCCAATTTTCAGAATTCAAAACCCAAAATTTTCAGTAATTAGATTAAATCAATCCCATTGTTCGAATGAGAAAACCTGTTTTAAAAGTTAAATAATTGCAAAAGATTTAAAAGATTTTACATCAAATTCAAATGTAAAATTATTGCTGATGACCTAAATTATATTAAATGAAAAAATATAATATATTTCTTATTTAAAACCATTATATAATATAACTTATGAATATAATTTATTTTTTATGAAAAAATTGTTTTCAAGTATATTTTTTCTATTTATCAAAAAGTGAAACTTATTAGAAAAATATTTAAAATTCACCTGAAGAAATATTTTAATGCCTATTACAATTAAAAGGAATAATTTTTCCATATATAATATCAAAATATGTAAAATACATTTTAAAATGGTTTTCCATCAAAAGGTGGAAGACATTGTTTTTTGAAAAATACTTTTTTATCCAAAAAAATTAATTTGTTCTCATACCATGTACCAAAAAATAGAAAAGATAAATTTAAAAAATTATATTGTATATATTACATATTTATTTAATAATAAAATCCATCAAGAGTAATTTAATTAATTTATAAACCAACATATTGAAATTTAAATTTTTTTCAGTAAAAACATTTCGTTTTATTTAAAATATGTTTGTTTTTCATTTTTTATTAATTTTTCATGCATTAATTAATTATATATATATATATATGTTGGGAATATTTTTTTATTTTAATTAATATTGTTCACAACAGCTTTAATAATTTTAGGTTATACAGTATCATAATACTATTTAGTTATTTTCTGAAACATGGCCTTGCATAAAATGAAATCAATCAAAAGAATGTGAGATTATGTGTAAAACAAACCAAGATTAGTGTTGCGTATACTGCATACTGAGTAGATGCTGCATGTAACACATTATTATATTGTTGTAGTGTACAACATAAGACATTAAAGAAATTAATATATATATATATATATCATATAAATATCTAGGTGTTAAAAAACCATATATATATATATATATATATCATACCATATATTATTCAATTATAATATTTTATTTAACATTTTTTAAAATTTAATGTTAAAATATCTTTTTAGGAAATAGCTGCTTTGTTTTTCATGTATTGTTTTATTTGTTATAATTAGGTCTTTTTACTTCGATCCTATTTCCAAAATTTCAACTACGTTGTCCATATTTTGAATATAATATATTTTTATTATATATTTACTTATTGTAATCTGTCAAATGTAGAAATTGAAAATTAAATACACCATTTAAAGAGATGGAAGGCCATACACATGCATGAATATTGTTTCCATTTTCTATACTAGTTGAAGGAAAGGGAGTTAAATGATATATATTAATTTATTGGGTCGTTTTTATTATATATAGATATATAACTTGTGTATATTTAAACCTAACCTTATTACCATTCATGTAAATCTTATATGAAGAACGTATCACATCACTTTTTGAGGCTATAGTCATCTATACACATGAACGACATTGTTGTATACCCATAGAATATATGGTATAAAGGAATATGTGATATAACTGTTCTATAAGAATAATAATATCATTTAAATCACATATAAATAATAAAACCATAATTATAACTATCTATGGGAGGTGGTGATGGAAAACAAATAACATTGGTTCATGAGGTGGTAGTCATTCAAACAAACGAATGATGATTTCGTAACCCATTTGATAGAATAGAAGATAAATATTATTCATTAACATAACATAAACTAATCTATGTATATATAAAATAAATATGATATTATATATACATGGTGTAAAAATAATATAAGGATGTAGGGGAAGAAATAAAACAAAATGTTTTGTTAGGGATGATACATTTTCTTAAGACTAATTGTTGTGTATTAGATTAAAAGACCTACATGGTATGATTTATGAAAAAAATGGATTAAATGAAGATAGTAGTAAATTAGGGAAGATATTTTGGATTTTAATGGTTGAACTAATAGTTTTGGGATATCTATAGAGGATAGGATAAGGGGTGGCCATTTATAAGTGAAATGAGTGACACACTTGTAATTCTTAGTAACAAACACATGTGCTCGCATTATTCACATTCCAAAATGATCTAAAATGGACCATTATGGATAATTATAAATTATATGGTCAATATAAGAAAATAAATTTTTTTTTATAAATGTTTTGCGTAATTTTTAACAAATGTATTTTTAGTTTAACCCACCGACAGTGTAACGCCTCAGACCTAGTTACCCAGAGTCAGTGCATTATTACATAACATTGGAATGATCACATAATATCAAGTCTCTAAAGACCAATTAGTTTCGTATCCCTGGAAATACTAGATATATTCATATGTTTTACATTACATTACAAAATGAATAACTACTACAACATAGACTCCATAGGCCACACTCATTTCCCAAAGACTATCCATATAGGTTAGTCATAATATACTTCTTCTCATCATGGAAAAAATAAAACATAGAAAGGGGTGAGCTCAGATGCTTAGTTAGGATAACAATATTGCAGTAACCATAATAAACAAGAATAAACATTTATGTAAATGTAAGACTAGAACAAAATCTTTTTAAACATGAACTTCTACATAATATGTCAAAGAAAAAATCAAATAATTCCATTTACAAATTCTCATGGAAATTATACTATTCAAATAATCACATGCAATATCAATATCTAATTTCATAATGATAGAATTAATAATGAAATACTTCATAACCACATAGTAAAGGCCTTCTTCTAGGACTACAAATAATAATTTTCAAGGACTTGTTACAAGACAGTAGTTTAGCTCATGAGACCTACTGATTCATCAAGGAGCTATAGTGGGCTCCACCCGCCACTTACTAAGTCCAATTCATTCCTAGTATTAAAAGGATTAAACATAACATAATCATTTGTATTAAAAATAGAATATGAAATGTCAATAGTATATCCATAATCCTAGAATGGTATAAATATAACACATCCATAGTCAAACATATTAGAAAACCTTCAATACAATAAGGAAGATTTGTATCAACATCAACCAAGATTAAAATCCATCAAAGGATGTTGACATGGATGATAATGATTTTTCAAAATCATTGAGAGAAATATCCCTTTTTCATGAAAACATTTAAAAGTCACACAATTTCTAATGGTGGTAATTTAAAGACATTTTGAATCCAACTGTCCAACACCACTTTAATCTTTTTAAAGGAATTAACATTTTAAAAACATTCATGTCCATATAAATAATTCCTTAAAAACCATTTTAAAATCATGGACATTAATGAGAAAGATTTAGAGGAATAAATATTAAAAACAATTAAAATGATGTTTTATTAAAATATTCCCATAAACATAATCCCTTTTAAAACACTTTTATGAAATACGGACATGGATAATAAAAATTTCACAGTAGATACATATGTAAAAACAACCTCGGATAATAATGAAACTGTGAAATTAACCCTTACCTTGTACATTTCCTTGGTTGTGGGTACGTTAACCTCCTATATAATATTTAAATAATTTTTATTAAATTATACATGAAATATATACATAAATATGATATCATATATGATCTTTTAATATTACTTTGCTAATAATATTTTTGTATTATCGTCGTTTCGGGTGTTAACGGATTAGTTTTCCTTTATATGTTTTGTTAAGTAAGTCATGTTTGTCATGGATATGATGTATTTTATTCATATACATAATTATATTATGTTCATAATAATTATTTTTAATCATAAAATGAATATTATTCTCGAATGATTACGATGGGGAATGAATATCATCGCGTTCGTGGAGACGATAATCCGTACGTACGCACAAACGACAATATCATTAAAGTGAAGGTGAAATCATATATAATTGAAATTTATATAATATATACATAATAATTATCATAGTATATTTATTATTAAAATTAGTTATACTCAATATTATACCAATCCAAACAATGAAGTGTTTTAATAACAAACTACACCACGACGTGGAGATGGTAAGCTATACGTACGTACGTATGGTGACTTTGTCATTCATATGATGGATCATATAATGAATATGGTTGTACCATTTTTATAATAACATATAAGTATATAGAAGATACTGGAGTTATTATATTAAAATGGAAACAACAATGAATGAGGAAGTGACCAATAAATAACTTGAAAGAGGTGATAAAATATTTATCTCTTTTTCAGGTTCTTTAATTTGATTTGATCAAAATGGATTATTAGGTTGTATTTATGAACAAAGAAAGGCCTCTAGGATGAAAATAGAATAGTTTAAAGGATATTTGGGCAGGGTTTGGCTAAGCCAAATGGCTTTGAAGGTGTTAATTAGAGAGAAGGGTAAGTATCCTATTATAAGAGGGTGAGGGGCACCTTAAGAAAAGATTGAAATATTATTTTATAATAAATTCATTTTCAGTTTATAATGGTTAAAAAATGATTTATTTATAGGCTATGGTGGATATGGGTTGACAGCCTCTCAAAATATATGTTTTAGATAGGTTAAGGTCAACATATTACCTGTATCCTTTAGATTTAACTCTTAGTTAAATAGTTTGTTGTTTACCACATCTATTTGTATTTTTATATTATATGGTAAATAAACTGACTATAAACATCCAACCAATCCTCAAGTGGTTCATTAATAAAATATATAATAGTATTTTAGACCTTTGACCAAAAAAATTGATTTTTAGTAATATTATATCAATTAATAATATAATATTTGTTTTAAAGACAATTTTATGTTAATTTTGACAATATTTGATATTTCTTTTGGTTAAACTCACAACAACATTATTAAATCATAAAAAATTAATATAATCATCCCTAACATGTCATATTAACCTAGAAAATAAGTTTAATTCATTAAAATATGAAATTAGATTTATTGGGATATTTATATTATCAATTAATTTAATCATTCATTAATAAGGTAATTACTGCATCATCATTGTGTCAGAACTAAATTTAATTATTTAATATCTAAAAATTATAAATAAAATACCATTATGTTTGAAATATATTTTATCTTTATAATTAATATTTAATGTTGTATTTATCTTATGTATAACCCTATATTAAAAATGTTTTAGTTATTAAACATTGATTTTTACTCTTTAAACTCTTCTTTAAATAAAATAATAATAAATGTCCTAATCTAATCCAAGTGGACCTAAAGGATCATATTTTATTCCTATGGTTGTTTTTGGTTGAATTACTCTTATCTAATATAATTAGGTCATGTTTTATGGTAATAATAATATCATTTTTACACTAAATTACCCTATTTACTTTTTACCACGGTTAATAAAAATAAAAAAAGTTACTCTTCACCAAAAATTATTTGCATCTTAATGAACCACATTATATATACCGATATTAACTATGTCACTCAGAATTTTTAAATTCAACTCACAAAAGAGGTAAATTTATGTTTTATTCAAATTTTCAAATTCTCCTAGAAGATAGGTAAAACACGGCAAATAGTTCCATAAAATTTTATATATCTAAACATATTATAAAATGACACCAATGAATTAGGTTGAACATATATATATATGTATATATTATGTATATATTTTTACCTAAAATAAATTAAAATAATATAACAAATTATTTAAATAAAAATCAGTTTTAACCAATAACGTAATGTTTTTTCACTATTCATCAAAAATTGATAGTTTTTAGAAAAATACCAATAATTCACCCTAAAGTAGTTTCAATTTCTGAATCAAAAAAAAATTTCATTTTTAAAGGTAAAATTTATAAAATTTCAAAATGAGGATATTACTATTCATAATGTCTAGTTTGATTGGCCGTGGTGTGTTAGAATCTCGAAGTTGCAACAATGCAGGCTATTGAATTATTCAAAGGGAAACGTACCGTGGAAGCTTGGGGTGTTACATTCTTCACTCCTTCAAATAATTTCATCCTTGAAATACCTATAATACTATCGCACAAAAATATTCGGGTTATTATTCATCATAAGTTCCTCTAGTTCCCAGGTTGCCTCTTACATCTTATTGTTTCCCCATAGAACATTTCCAGATGAGTTTCACAGTTTCTCAAAACTTGTTCTCTTGTATCTAGAATTTTGATAGGCTCTTCACAATAAGATAGATAAGGATCCAGTTAAATTTCTCATAGGTGAGTACATGCGTTGGGTCATGCATGTATTTTCTCAAGAGTGATACGAGGAACACATCATGAACATTGGAGAGACTGGGCGTCATTTTCAAATGTTAAGTTACAGCCCCAATTCGTCCTAGAATTTTGAAAGGTCCGATATAACTTTGACTCAATTTACCCATTTTACGAAATCATATAACTCGCTTCCATGGAGATTCCTTCAAGATAACATTATCTCCTACCTGAAATTATAAATCCTTCCTTCAGTTATCGGCATAGCTACTCTGCTTTCCATGTGACGATTTGATGTGGGTTTTGATAACCTTCACTATTTCCATTGTTTCCTCAACAATTTTTGGTCCTACAAGTTTTTTTTCACCAACATCATCCAAATAAGGTGGTGTGTGACATATATTTCAATATAACGCTTCATATGGTTCCATCTGAATATTTGAATGGATGCTATTGTCATAGGATAATTCTACAAGAGGTAAATATTGATTCTACATACCTTGAAAGTCATGTGATAAAGATATTAAGATGACCTCTATGGTTTTATTAGTCCAATCTAATTGTCCATTGGTTTGAGGGTGGTAGGCAGTGCTCAAACAAAGTTTAGTATCCAGGTCTTTCTGAAGACATTTTCAGATTATTGATGTAAAATGGGGATCTTAATCCGAAAAAATTGATAATATTACACAATAATGTCATAAAACTTCATTAATATACAGTCTTTCTAGATGTTGAAGTGGAAAATCGTCTCTTATACCAAGAAAATGTGTTGACTTGGTAAGAAGATCATCAATGACCCATATTGCATCATTCCTACTATGAGTCTTTGGTAGCCCCATGACAATTTCCATCATAATATTATCCCATTTCCACTCAGGCATGGGAAGAGGTTTCAAGACACCTCTAGGTTGTTTCCTTCTAGCTTTCCCTTGATGACAAACCATATATCATGACACAAAATCAGCAATCTCCCTCTTCATGTTTTCCCACCAAAAAATTTCTTTCAAATCCCTATACATCGTTGTGATACCAAGGTGTACAGAGAAATTTGAGCTATGAGTATCATCTAAAAAAATCCCTTTTTAGATATGGTATAACGAGAACACAAAGGCTCTTCCCAAATATCAAAATCCCATCTTCATATATGAATTCAATAAATCTCTCATCATTCATAACATTATTATTCTTTTGAAACTCTTCATCATCAGCCTCAGAACGTTTTATACTTTCTAGTAAAGATGGTTTGGAAACCATTTGAAATAGTATTGATGTTTCACCTTCTATGATTTTTCCCAAATCAAATTTCACTAGATCCATGAAAATAGGATCCCTTTCAACTCTCATATTATTCAAAATTCCTTTATCATTTCTTCTCAAAGCATCTTCCACCTTATTTTCCTTCCCTAGGTGTTAGTGTATTGTGCCATCATAATCCTTGAGTACTTGAATCTATAGCCTTTTCCTCTTGTTGAGTTCTTTTTGTGAGAAAATAAACTTCAAACTCTTATTATTAGTATAAATCTCACATTTTTAGCATAGATATAGTGTCTCCATATTTTTAGAGCAATGATTACAACTCTTAACTCAAGATCATGATTAGGATAGTTTCCTAATTAATTTTTAGCAATCATGATGCATATGAAATAACCCTATCCTTCTGCATAAGGACACAACCAATTCATTTTTATAAGCATCAATATAAATAAAAAATAAATAATTCCCTGATGGTAGAGTCAAGATATGAGAATTGACTAATATTATCTTCAGTTCTTCAAAAATTTCTTTACTCAATTTTACACAAACAAATTTAACCCCTTTACAACTGATCTTTGTTAATGGGTTATGAAACTAAGAAACATTCTAGATGAAATGTCGATAATTACCTGCTAAACCAATAGAACATCATACCTTGGTTATTATCATCGATACTGGCCATTATTGGATTTCCATGGTCTTTGAACGATCAATAGAGATTCCATCCTTAGAGATAATATGTCCATGAAAAGAAATATTCTAAAGAAAGAATTCACATTTTCTAAATATATCATTTAATTCATTTCATCTAAGACTCTTTAGAATAATGCGTATGTGATTTTCATGATCATCATCTCTTTTGGTGTATACCATGATATCATTAATAAATACCACTACAATGTCATCAATATATTCATCGATAACACTATTCATTAGATCCATGAAGAAAGAGTGTGCATCAGTCAACCCAAAAGGCATTACGGTAAACTCGTAATTCTCATACCTGGTTCAAAATGTTGTTTTTAGAATGTCTTCACTCTTCAAACACATATGATGATATCTCGATCGATAGTCAATCTATGAAAAATATTGAGCTCCATAAAGTTTCAAATAAATCATCAATGCCAGGTAGGAGATACTTGTTCTTTATTGTTATAGCATTGATTTTCCTGTAGTCGATACATAACCTCATATTTCTTCTTAACAAATAGTACAGGGGCTCCGTATGGAGAAATAATAGGGTGAATAAATCCCTTATTACTCAATTACTCTAGTTGTTTATTTATTCCACTAATTCCACAGTGGTCATTCTATAAGGGGGTTTTGACCTGGTCCTTGAACTAGTAATTAAATCAATGGAAAACTCAATTTCACTTTTTGGAGGATATCCAAGTATGTCCTCTAGAAACACATCAACATATTCTTTCACAATATGTAAGTCCTATATTTGTACATTCTTCTTCTCTCCCATATTTATTTCATTCTCATCCTCCGAAATAATTGAATTTAGTAGTGCTACTTGGGGTGGATCTAGATAAGAATCAGGTGGGGACGTTTCTACTCTAAAGATAATGTACTCTTTATCATCATCAAAAATTGTATCCTCCTCCTTCGTACAATATACTTTCACATCATGGTCCAAAATCCAATCCATACTGAGTATTATATAAGATTCAATCATGGGTATGATGATGAGATCAGTAGATATAGAACATTTATATGCCCTAATGGTAACTAATTCACAAAAAATAGTTGCAATGATACTTCCCTTTGTTGTTTTGACTGAAAACACCCCTATTAAGTCAAATTTAAAATATCTAATTTTCAGAGAAAACTATGAAGATATGAAACAATCCGATGATCCGGAATCAAATAATGCATTTCTTAAACTTGAGGAAACCATTAAATTACCTACCAACACATCTTTCGGTGCTTCAAACTCAGCAGTATTGATAGAATATGCTTGTCCTCTATCCCTTGAGATTTTATTTGGTAATTTTATTTGGCACTTAGGACATTCATTATCATTATAACCCCTTTCTCTACAATTTCGCATTCAAAATTGATAGCCACTTTCTTCCCTTTTCAATCAATAGCTTGGTGTCCTTTTTCACCACACTTGTAAAAAACTCCCATTCCCTTCAAGCTAGTACTTGGGTGTTTCATACAACATTTACCATAGGAAGGGAATTCAACTTTTCCCTTCATCCCCTTATTTCCATTTTCATAATGTTCAATGATATATTCTTCTCCTATTTTTCTTTATTGGCATGAAACTTATAGAATCTTTTTTCAGTCTTGATAGCACATGAAACAATATCTTCATACGACCAGAAGGATTGTGAGATAATTGATTAATGTAGAAATGGTTTTAACCCATCAAAGAAATGGTCAATATTACTTCTTGGGTTATGTATAATATACACCATGCCTTGTTAACCCTATAATGTTAGCCTCATATTATGCGACATTCTCACCCTCCTTTTGTCTTAGACTAAAATATTTCCTTTCCATATCCACTCCATGGTCACGAGGAAAATATTTTTCTAAGAAAATTTCTTTAAACTACCTCCATTCAATATTTTATACTTCATCATCTTTCTTTTTGTTCGGAATCAATGACCACCATTTAAGTGTGTCTACCGAGAGGTGCTAAATTGTAATGAAAATGTTTTCCCTTTCGCTACTCCCAATGCATAAAATATTTTCTCTAAGAAACTTATCCATTTCTTGGATAAAAATGGATTTTTAGTCCTATTGGATGTTGTTGGTTTTTTCTTCATGAATTGGTCTTACATTAATCCTCTCCGTTGTGGATTAGGGAGCTCCATACGGGTAAGGTAATTATTCATAACCTGAGTGAGTCTTCCCAGTATGGTGATAAGCTAATCAACACGAGTTGTATCACCAGGTCCACTATAATTATATTGAATAAGAGGTAAATCCTTAAATGGATTATATGCATTGATATGGTTTCCATTCCTTCCACTGGGTGCCATTTCTAAACAATGGAATACACTAGAATAGTTTTTGAATCTCAATACATAATTCCAAATATGTAAAATAGTTAACATAAATTGAATAGTTTATAGACATAATCCATAATCATAAAAATGTTTTCATTGAGGAATTACATAATCATAAACCCTTTATAATGGTTTTTAATGAAAATGAGAATTATCCTTAGCATATCTCCTAGTAGTGTCATAACCAAGAGTGGAGAGAGTCCTTTTGTCATGCCCCAGTTCTGTTTGAGTCTAGCTCAAAGCGGTGTTTTTAGGTTTTACTCATATGTATATCTATTCCAGAGAAACCTCCACTTGCTAATATCTAGACATGGATGTATTTATTGGAAAACTAAAAACTTCTCTAAAGTACCAAAATTCTAGGATGTTCTTCTACACTAATCCTCAAAGTATATCCTAGTGTAATATTCTCTAATCAGAGTTTTTCTAAATCTAGATTCCAAGGTTTGTACTAAAATTCCTCTAATACCAACTGTAACTCCCAAAATCTAGATACCTAGAGTATTTTCATTATTACATAACATTGGCATGATCACAAATAATCAAGTCTCGAATTACTGATTAGTTTAGTATCCTTGGGAATACTAGATATATTAATAAGTTTTACATTAAATTATAAAATGAAAAAATACAACAACATATTCTCCACAGGACACACTCATATCCCTTAGAATATCCCTGAAGTTAGTCCTAATATACTTCTTCGCATCCTGGAAAAAATAAAACATTGAAAAAGATGAGCTCAGATGCTCAATAAGGATAAAAATATAGTGAAAACATTCATAAATAAGCATAAACATTTAATGAAATGTTAGAATAAATGAAAAGCCTTTTAAACTTGAAGTTAAACATAATATATAAATGATATAATAAAATGATTCCATTTAATTATCCACATGGATATTCTATTAGTCGAATAAACACATACAATATCAATAGCCAATTTCATAATGATGGAATGCATAATTCCAGACTTAATAACCACATAGTCAAGGCCTTGTGACAAGACTACTAATAAGATTTTTTCTAGGCCTTGTGCCAAGACACTAGTTTGTCTAATGAGACCTACCGATGCATCGAGGAGCTATAGCGGGCTCCACCCATAACTTACTAAGTGTAATGTATTTATCATATGAAAAGCATTAAATATAACATAAACATTCATATAAAAACAAGCATGTGAAATTTCAATAATTTATCCATAAACCATTAATGGTATAGGAACAACACATTCATAGTCAAACATATCATAAAACATTCAATAGAATAAGGATGATTTGTATAAACTTCAAACAAGTTTAAAATCCATCAATGGATGTTGAAATAGATGAAAATGATGTGTACAACTCTTTGACAGAAATATCCCTATTTCATGAAAAGATTTAAAAGTCACATAATTCAGAATGGAGGAAATTTAAAGAAATTTTTGAATCAATTTATCCTATACTACTTTGAAACTTTTGAATGGAATTAAAATTTTAAAAATATTCATGATCATAAAATTAAATCCTTAAAAACCATTTTAAAAACATCAACATTAATGAACAATGTTTATTATAATATATCATTTAAACATTTTAAATGATGTTTTATTAAAATAGTTCATTAAAAATAATCCCTTTCAAAACACTTTTAGGAAAGATTTACATGGTTAATAAATATTTCCCAGTAGATTCTTACGTAAAAACAACCTCCAATAATAATGAGATTATGAAATTAACCCTTACCCTGTACTTTTCCTTAGTTGATGGTATGTTAAGCTATAGTATTATAGTTAAATAATTGTTATTAAATTATAAAAGATCTTTATAAATAAATATTTTATCATATATGATCTTCTAATATTACTTTCTTAATAATAATTTAGTATTGTCATAATTTCGGGTGTTAACTGATTTGTTTTCCTTTATATGTATTGTTATGTAAGCCATGTTAGTTATAGATATGATGTATTTTATTCATATACAGAATGATATTATGTTCATAATCATAGTTTTTAATCATAATATTGAACTTATTCTTTAATTATTATGATGGAGAATGAATCTCATCCCGCTCGTGGAGACGGTAATTAGTACGTATGCACAAGAAACAATATCATTCAATTGAAGGTGAAATCATATATAATTGAATGTTATATCATATATAAATAATCATTAACATGTTATAATAATTATTTACATTAGTTATAGTCATTATTATACCCATCCAGAAAATTAAGTGTTTGAATAAGAAACTACACCACGACGTGGAGACGGTAAGCCAGACATATGAACGTATGGTGACATTGTCATTTATATGATGGATAGAATAATGAATATGGTTTTACCATTTTTATGATAATATAATAGTATATTTAATCTCTTGGAGTTATTATTTTACAATGTAAACAACAAAGAAAAAGCAAGTGGAAGAAGAAAAGAACTTGAATGAGTTGATGAAATAATAGCTCTTCTTTTCTTCCTTTTGATTTGATCAAAAGGTATCCTTAGGATGGCTTTCTGACCAATGGAAGGCCACTAGGATAAAGAGATAAATTTTATAGGATATTTTTGTAGGTTATGGGCGATCCAAATGGCATTCTTTATGTGAATTTGAGAGGTGTTGATGTACCATTTTATAAGAGGGGTGAGGGGCACCTCAAGAAAAGATTGAAATATTATTTTATAATAAAATAATTTTCGGTTTCTAATGGCTCAAAAATGATTTATTAAGAGGATATGGTTGTGAAGGGTTGATAACCACTCAAAAAATAGGTTTTATAAATGTTTAATTCACCATATTAACCTTATCACAACCCATCACAACCATATCCTCTTAATAAATCATTTTTGAGCCATTAGAAACTGAAAATTATTTTATTATAAAATAATATTTCAATCTTTTCTTGAAGGACTAAACATTCATCACATAAAATAATTTTAGTGATGAATGTTTATCAAAAAATAATTTTATTTTCTCATATTAATTTTCAACTATATTCAGAAATTAATTTCATTAATTTTCACATAATAATATAGAATTTTTTTTAGAAAATAGTATTTTGAAAACATATAATGACATTATCAAAATTAATTATTTTGTAACATGATTTATCTATATAAAAAAATTATAAATTTTATTTAAAATGTGATGATAGATATTCTTTGAACCTAGTTTAACCTCTAGGTTATAAGGGTATTATTTAAAAAATAACATTAAAACATTTTTCCCATTATTTACAACTTTTTACAGCGTGTAATTTAATATATACTCATTGTTGTGTGTAACACAAGATAAAAATATTTTCTAAGTAATTCAAGATAAAAATAATGTTTTAAGTGAAATAAAATACAAAACAATTATATTTATTTGAAATTTGTTTTCACAAAATCCCAATATGACTCATTTCCCCCTTTAAAATGAATTTCACTCCCAATATTCGTCACTTTGGTTCCAAAAAATTTTAGGAAACTTCTTCCCTATTACATCCTCATGTACCAACATAACTTCTCTAATTTGACAGCTTGACTAAAAAATAATGACTAGGTTAGTGGTTTATTTTTTATAATATTATTTTTATGATCCAAAGCCATCATCAGTTGTTCCTCATAAGAATGATCTTTATCCAATGGTACAATATCTATGTTATGTACATGTGAAGGATAAGTTATATACATCATTATGAGTGATACATCGAACAAATCATGAACACGAGAGATGTTTTGAGGAAGTTCCAACGGATACACTATCAACCTGATATGATCAATAATTTCAATCGGATATATATACATATTTATTATTTTTTCAATTATTTCAAAATCTAATTATCTTCTTCCAAGGTGAAATTTTATGAAACACATAATCACCAATATAATATTTTAGATTTTTTCAATGATTATTATTCTAAAATTTTTGTTTATTTTTTGAAATCCTTTTGTGTTGTTTAATATATCTAACCATATCATCCATTTATTCATCTATAATTGGTCTAAATATAATTCCTTTTATAACTTCATTCTATCATGTTGGATCTCTACACATATTTATATTGAGCTATTCAAAAGGATCCATCTGAATGTTTTTGTGAAACATATTTTTATAAGAAAACTCTACTATTGGATGATTTAGATCATAAACACCTTAAAAATTTTGGGAATATTATCTCATTATATATTGTATGGTTTGAATTAATCCCTCATAATGATCATATATTTGATTCTAATATGCAGTGCTGAAACATAGCTCTGTATCTAGGGTTTTCTAAACACTTCTATAGAACATCAAGGTAAACCTCAAATCCCAATCATATACAATATTACTTTGTACTCTATGAAACCTATCCAAAAAAATTATTCTCTAATAGATAGCAGGTGTGTAATATTTTTATCGAAATCAAATACAACCCATGTTGCATTATTCCCTTCAGAAGTTTTGGGTAGTATGATGAAAAATCCCATGTTGATGTTTTCAAATTTCATTTTTTATATTGAAAATGGTTATTTTATAATTTTACATCTTAGTCTCTCAACCCTTACTTGCTAACATAATAATCATCCATACACATACTCAATAATATCTCTTTTCATATTGTCTTACAAGAAATTATATAATATGTATGACAATGGGATGGGAAATATCATTGTCACCATTTTTGTGTTGTGATGATTCCCCAACTCTTTCCATATAAAAAATGTTTTCACTCGGCTTTTGGGATATCCAATTTAAAATTCTATATTACTATGATTCATAGAAAATTTTGTAATATAAATAGATCATAATTATCATAACATCAAAGATTATATAAACCCTTAATATTAACAATACAATTAATCAAATTCCCACAACATGTAATGGTTTTATTCCTCAAACTATTAAAACATATATAAAATGAAAGAGTTGTATTTGAATAATTTTATCCCTAAATATCTTTAATTTTGATAAACATTCATCACATAAATCCTCACGGTTATTGTCTAAGGATTTAAACATTTGATATACCTTACTCTTATAAACCTATGAGGGACTAAGAAAATATTAATTTATTCATAAATGGAGACATACAAGCTTTCAAAAATAATATAATCCTTAAATTTTACATGATTGTTATAACTAAAATATCATTTGTATAATAATTATAAAACATATTTCATGAATCCATATAAACAAATACATCAATCCATCAACTTCAAGTATTATCTTGGAATAATTAATTTTTTAATATAGATGTTAATTCCTAGTTTAGATAATTGACATGGATAATGATCATATTCCCCATACATAAGACACTAAAATCCTCATCAATTTATCACATTATGAACTTCAACTCATATAATAAGACATATTCCCCAATATTTTATATATATTTTGAGGTACTTCTCCCCACATTCTTGAAATATAACAAATTTAATCTAATTTCCTCCATGGAATCAACCACATGAACTACCAATGCACTCTATCATTCTCTACTTGGGTGATTATAAGAGTTATTTTAGGTTCATTATATTTATAATATATTATGAAAATAGATTATAAATCTTCAAAATATAATTCACTTTTTTCATCATTCCATTTGGTCTCTCATCAACATAATCTTTATCGTATTCAATGTTAATTCAATTCATGTTGGTTCCTTCCATTGACTAAAAACTAAAATCCTTGTGTGAGTAACAATATTTATATTTTTAAAATGCATAATCATGAAAGAAAATTTATATGATGTATAAATAATTTCATCCTATTTTAAATCTATGACTCCTTATACATAACATAGGCCATTCATGGTCTATATTTAATTCCTTCATAATGGTTCATATTGATATTTTGAATTTCCATAGCATATCCCACATGAGTATTAAACTTGGTGTACAGAAAATTCCATTTTCCTACACCAGGTGATGATCGAGTCGAACTCAATGCCCCTTTCTCAATGTTATTACCCATGTGTTCCACTTTTCAAGAGCCACATCTTTTTGATGTTTCATGATAGGGAGTTGAGTTCTTGGAAAACTCTTTATCTATCCAATAACAAAATTTTCCTATAATTTGAATCATTATTAGAATTATCACCAGATATATCCTTAGGAATATCCTTAGGGTTATCACCAAATTATTCATATTCAAGTATCCAAAGGGTAAATAAATTTATCCTTTGATACCAACAGTAGGGACCCATATATCTCATACATAGATATAACATCTTTTTTAATGAATATTTATTTCATTTCTTGATAAAAATTTGAATGAATCAAAATAGTTTACATCTTTTAGAAGTATGGATAGATAATAAACTTTTCCATAATGGTGTTAGTCGTATCCCACTATGCTCATCAAAATTGGGGCCATTATCAGACATATCATATATAATAAAATCCACCATAACACGAAAATAGGAATAATTACAAATGGAGAGGTTATATGCATAGTTGGGTAAACTATTGATGTTAAAACATATCATGAGCATTATGTTATTGGAATGTGAGAAGAAAATTTGAAAACTATACCCTGCATATCATAGATCATATACATGAGTCGTTTTATAAATATTCTTACATTATAATGCATTAATCATACAGGAATCAACGAACATTAACTATAAGATTATTATATTGGTATACGTCATCGATTTGTGGTATACAAATCTGCATAGAAAATTATTTCCTTATTATTTAATTTATCATTTCTATGACAATCATATCATAATGGTGTTCACTCCTTAAACCATCATAGAAGTCAATGTTCACACCGAAGCCAATCAGAGTGCAAAGATTCTCTAGCTAAATTTGGTTCACTCCCCATTCAATTCATGTATATATCATAAGAAAATAATCCCTTTTCAATGAATTAGAGGGAGAAATAGGTCCCACCCATCACATAATTAAATAATATATAATTGTTCCAAAATAACAAAAAAATTTCATCATATCAAAACTTGTTAAATGAAATGGGTTTTGAAACATTTGATCATAAAGTAATCTATTAAAAATAAAGAGGATTCATAAACATTGAAAAATTTAATCATAGAAGAAACTATTGGAAAATAAATGAGTATTGTAAAAATTTTATAATAGAAAAACCTTTAGAAGTGAAATGGGTTTCAAAAACAACTTTTCATGATAACATAAACCATTCAGAAAAAAATATAGTTATTCATAGTTCATATAACATAAAAAGAATAAGTTGCATGAATGTATTTCACCATAGATGGAATGTTTTTTAAATATAACGTAGAATATTTTTGGACTAAAATATCCTTTCACCTATTAAAAAAACATTTCAAAACATGAAAAAAAAATAAAAAATATTTTCTTCAGCATACAACCAAATATTTATTTATTAAATAATATATTTTCTAATGATATTAAACATTTATATTTGAAAAACATTTTTAACTCAAAAAAAAATAAAAATGATTTTAATTTAAAACCACTTTAGAATCATATAAACTATTATTTTAAGATCATTTAAAATTATTCTTAGGTAAAATATCAATTTTAATATCGAAAAAACTATTTTAAAAATAAAAATGAATTATAATTTTTTTCATTGAAAATAAATATGTAACCTTATAAAAAAATATAAAGTTAATCTAAAATACTTCAAGGAAAAATATCCTTCTCATATTGAAATTTTTTTATGATATAATAAATTTTAAAAATTATTTTGGTTGAAGATAAAAATTGGAAGATATAATGAAATATTTAAAACATTCAGTGTTAAAGATAGTATAAATTATACTCATGTCGTACATACTTAAACAATTATCCATTTTAGGTTTTTTTTGTAATTTCAAAATAATAATTGCTTGTAAACTGAAATGAAGATTCATTAAAAAAATTAAAAGTAAAAAATGGTTAAAAATTTAATTAATAAATAGTTTTTATAAATTTAAAAACATTTTTTAAAACATTTTTAGAAAACTTGATTTTTTAAGAAAACATTATCTTAACAAGAGTGAGAAAGACTGTTGGTTTTTTATTAATGATTATTTTGAAATATTGAGTTTATAAATATCGGAATAAAAATGGAACAATATATTCCCAATAAATAACCCTATAATATTAATTGAAAATATTTGTTTAATAAAAATATGATAACATTTCATCATTGGAAGCATAATCAAGAGAAATCTTGATAAATGAATAGAGATTAACATAAAAACCTTACCACATGTATAACCTTGAATTGTAAACCCCATGAAATAATAATGTTAAATGGAATATATATAGTATCATGAAAATAAATATAATCCATATACTTTATGGCATAGGGTATTTACATACACCTCGTAGAATAATATAGTTTCATAACATAGGATATGTATTGAAGGATGATAATTGGGGAAAACATATCTTAATGCTTCAGTGATATTTGAATCCTAATCCAAAATAAATAATAAAATAAAATAATACCCTAAATTTTATTTATATAATTAGATTTATTATATAACATACCAAAGGGGAAACATATACACCATACAGAAGAAATGAGTGATGAATTTGAGTATATCTCCTAGAAACAGTATAGATACTAGAAATATATTTCCTTAAGTATCAACATCCATCAACCATGATTGAACATCCAACATAATAAATAAATGTTTATCATATATAAATTAAATAAACATAATAATATATATAATAAAACAACATATTATTAACCTATGAACATTAATTAACCATTTATTAACAATTCCATGTTGAAATCACAGTTCAAGAAATAACCTCTTTGTTTTTTGTGTTTTTTCTAATCTATTATTTTTTAATCCTCATAAATTAATGATGGTTACATCATATTTTTAATTTTAATTGGGATATATATAATGGATCGGACACCTCCAGTCCATTGATTTGTCAAAATTTAGTGTTTGAGGTGTTCTAGGGAGTCACCATGACTCATTTCAAGAGTTTTCCAAAAACAATCACGTTATCCTATGGTAGGCCATGAATCGGTAGTTCAGGCAGTGGTAGATTAGGAATCTCTAGGATGGACATCGGTAGGTCAGGTGATGGTGGGTCAGGAATCAGTGAGTGGAATCTGTGAGTGGCGTCAATGAGGGGCATGGGTGAGTGGCGTCAGTGAGTGGGTTCAGTGAGTGGTGTTAGTGGCTGGAGTTAGTGAGTGGTGTCGATGAGTTGCGTTGGGGGTTATATCAGGGGGTCATGTTGGTTCCTTGCTCAATGTTGAGTCACCTGACGGTGACATACCCATCTGTGACTCATGTTGGGGACTCACCCAATGGTGAGTAATTTCTAGCCTTTCCCAATTCTCATAGTTTTTATCCACTTTCATTTTTTATTTAAATCTAGTTTAAAACCTTGTATGAAAATTTCAGAATTGTATTAAAAGATACTAATAATATATTTAATATCTTAATGCCTTGGAGTCTTTGAAACAGCCAAGGCATGTGGTCTTTACATGATCGGAATTTCAAGTGCTATGAAATCAGTTCCCTTCCATTGATATAATATCTGGCCATTTCTGAATCCTTTATCCATTATATTTTCTCTTAGTGTACATAAAATGATTCTTCCTCAATTATTTTCATGTTTTCTATATATATTGGTCACGTTTTTCCTTGGAGTCTTTCCAGTTGTTTGTGTGACCCCCTGTTTTGGAACAAGAAGGTGTAACTAATCACATGTTCTTCGAGGTGCTGGTCCTTTAGTATTTATTTTATTTTTTATCATTTGGGGTGGATAAGATATTTTATCTTTGTGTTTACTATTTAATCCCAATGTCATGAAATTAATATAATCTATCATAAATATAATTAGGTGTGTTACAATAATAGGTTTTTATTACATTAGTAATAAAAAAGGGACGGGGAGAATGATGATGATGATCGTTTGTTTTCTCTATTTTCATTGATCCATGTAGTGACTTGATTGCCTTCTAAAAAACATGTTCATTATTGGTCTTTTCTTGGGATGGGTGATTCATTACACATGTCATGAATCCACTATTGAAATATTGGTATTATGAAATTGATTAACCTTGTATACGTAGTTAAATATTTGGATTCCCCAGCATCAAAAATGTTTGGTGATTTCCCCAAATTTACTAAAGTGGAATTAGAGAATTACTGTGTTAAATCATATTACACTTTTCCATGTTTGGTGTAATTTGTTTTCTATGTATGGATTTTTTTTTATGTCCCTTGTATGGGTTGTGTGGTGCTATTGTTGAGAGAACGTGTGTTTCTCGGGTGATACAAATAGTAAATGGTATCTCGGGTTGAGTGATTGATTGATTATGGAACGGATCGGCAGTGGATCGCTAACGGGGCTATATATTCGAGTTGTGAAATGTTTATATTTCTAGGTAAGGTGTTTCTATGCAGTATAGATTCCCAGTATGGTTGTGATGAGGCTTTTTTGGGGTTTAGATATAAATAGAGAGTTTTATTGTTGAGAGAAAAGACATGGTGAAATTACATTGATGAATGATATTGATAGTGGTTGGCTTGGGTGTAATGTCAGGAAGAAGTGTGAAGTGGGGTGTTTTATCATTATTTTTTCCTCTTTGGCTCGGTTGTGAGGTTAGTTTGTGTTGTGGTTGTTAGTTTCTCTTGTAGGGATAAAATAACTTGTAAAGGGTTAATATACTCAAAATGACTGGGTGTTGAAAAACATTATTTTATCAACTTCATACATGACCATCGTTTATACAGATACATTATTTTAGAGGCAATAGAAATTATAGTTGTGTTATGAGATGATTGAATTCATGATAACCCATAGGTCAGGATGAATGTTTTGTACCTATATATATATATATAATTTTTTTTGGTTTGATTCTATACACTCCCCACCCTAGTTGAGAACTATGTGATGAAATACCCATTTTTTAGGGGATTGTGTTTTCCAAAAAAACCTAGACATATGATGGATGGATGTCCACCCGCTCTTCCCTTTTTCTTTATTCCATGTGGTGATAGAATTCCCCAAGACTCTTTGGGAAGGTTGTGTCTTCTGTGGCTGGGTTGGGTGCAAGTGAGTTTTGTTTCCTAGGTGTCTTCAGAATGATATGTGTTGTTGTTCAGAGGTGTTTTATGAATGTGGTGTGTTGTGTGGACTAGTGGTGTGCAGGTGGGATGATAAGTGACACGTGGCCTAGGTGTGTGAAGGTGGGTTGTAACATGGTTCTTTCAGATGATGTACGAGTGCCAAGGCATTTTCAATCAGGGTGTGGGAGAAGCTAATTAGTGATAAAGTGTTGTGTGGCACCCTATTATCGATGTTATTACTATATTACTTTACATGAGTTACATTATTTGGAGAGTGTAACTTTGGAGAGGTTGGGTGTATAGTATACTATTTTAGGTGCTCATGGTTTCTATTGTTTCTCATGGTGGCATTAGAATGCTTCTCCACTTGTGCATGAGAGACATTGGTTTTCCAACTGTCTTTAAATTCATGCTCACCTGACATTTTAAACTACTTTTAGGTTTCCAAGAAAAGTATAGAGACCATACTATGTGTTACTATCATGGACAATTTGGATGTTTTTGAGTCACTATATAGTTTTTCTCTTATTGTATTTACTTTGGAGACTATTTCTTTTTAGAAAATATATTTTTTTAAACATGCATGTGGGTTGATTTTAACTTTCTCTTACATATTTATTACTGATTCTTTGTTATGGATACAACATATCTCCTAATATTAGATTATATAAAAGGGTAATTCATTCCATTTTGAGATATTTCTACACCATTGGTGTTGATCTCTACCCCATGGACAACTAGACATGGGACTCATAGGTCGTTATATCACATTCTCCATTTCCAACTCATGAGGGGTATCTTTGTAGGGACGGGGTCATGATAGAATGGTATCATAGGTTATGGTTGAGAGATATGATGGATATGGGCATTAGGAATGGTGATAATTTCATGTTTTATTAGGGAAACACTACATGGGGACCATGGTAAGTGACATAATCTTGGGAAGACATGCTTGGTTATGGGATTTTAATCCCCCCTCATGATTTGATGAAGGGAATCTGATCTTACAGAACCACCAAGTGAGGCTACACTATTTGCAGGGTAGAGACCCAAAGAGATGTACATGCTTTATGATGAAATTTTATTTTTGTTTGAATTTGATGTTTTGTGAAGATTAAATAAATGATGAGTTAAAATTAATGTTAAACAAAATTCTATACTACTAGGGATTAGGGTTTCTTTATTTACCTTTCATCTATGGCACCTGATCATCATCCATGTGTGGCTTGGGTAGGGGAGTCTCAATAGGCTGATCTAGATTATCAGTGGAGGGTTGATTCAAAGGAGGAGGAAAACCAGTGGAAGAGCAAGTTATGTAATTTCTAGTGGCAGACCTTGGTTAAATACGATGGGAGTGTCTCGTCGATGGAGATAGAGAGCTGCCTCAAGGAGTTTTTGATCACCTTCAACCAAATTCATGATCGGATGGAGTAATGGGTTTTTTAGTGGTTAGTTAGATGAGGGGATCCCACAAGGTTCCTTGAATGGTAGGGATACCATTGGAAGGTCATAGGAACTGGGGACTTTGAGGTTTCGACCGTTAACGATTCAACATCAACAGTTTTAGTTATAATGTTAGGATCCTTAAAATTAAACCATAGGATTGGGACCATGGTGTTTCCCTTGTGGTGTCCGCATTGAAATTCAGATTTAGTCCCCAGTTCGAGCTTAGAAATGTGGAGGTGGGAATATTTATCTCCCTCATCTACAACAGTTGTCAGCCAGACCATTTTAGGAGTAGCAATAACCAGCTCATACTTCACAGAGGGGAGACATAGTATGTGGAGGACGTACTCATAGTGTTCCTTAGGGACCATGAATTATGCATGGTGGGGGAGGAAGTCATCATGAATGGGGATAGTGGAGCTGGCCAAGTTCATTTACATGCCATAGAGGCAGCAGTTCGATAAGGTTCAGAGAGCATTCAATGTATTATTAGCATGTTTAGTAATCCTTCTTGTTCTTTTTTTGATACGAGATATTCATAATACATTGTGTACCCTTTAATAGGCCATTGTTTGGGACTTGAAATAGATATTCTTTCCATTTTCCTGGTGTTTAATACTCCAGTCAGAGGATATACCAACATGTTTGATGTAGGCCGTGGATGAAAACTGATCATGGGGTCACATCAGTCCCATGGGGATATTTTCTTGTTATAGTTCAAACTATATAAATTCATCATTGGAATCTAATTGTTGTAGTATATTCATACGATTTTCCACTAGTTCCAAATAAGGGTTTTGTTTTCATACATGGATTTCCAACAAGTGGATTTCATTGGTAGGTAGATCCATCGAATGGGAAGAAGACATATAGAGGATCTTGCTTCCTTATTGGATGAGCTGTTAGTTGAATCTGTGGATTCTGAGTAGAAAGAGGTTACTAGTGATTTTGTATAATTATTGGATTTATTTCAATAGGATTTTGTGACTCTACCCCTTGACATAATGTTGAGTTCACAAAGGTCTTGCAGCACCATTCTTCTCAAATTTCAATGGCTCCTTATTTGATGTAACTTTCTGAGCAATGGGAGATGATAATTTCAATTGAGGATCTAATTAATAAGTGATTTATCAAGCCTAGTGTATCTCTATGGGGTGATGTAGTCTTGTTTTCCAATATGGAAAATTGTTTTTAAGGGCTATGCATAGAATACCAAAGGTTGAATTAGGTGACAGTTAAGAACAATTACCCTCTCTCGATGATAGACAATATCTTCAAATAGTTAAGGGAAGAAAGTTGGTTTTCTAAAATTGATCTGAGGTCTAGGTTTCACCAGTTTATGGATAATTATGGTGACATCCCAAAGGCTACGCTCTGTAGAATTTATGGAAACTTCGAGTTCATGGTTATTTAATTTGGTGTTACGAAGGTACCAACCATGTTCATGTGGATCATGAACTCTGTCTTTCATGAGTTCTTGGACCGGTTCATTTTCATATTCATTAATGATATAATGATCTACTCAAAGCTAGAGGAGGAGAATTTCGTTCATCTTAGTATTTTCTTTTAAGTCCTTAGATTCAACCAACTCTATGGTATGTGGTCCAAGTGAATGTTCTGGACAAGAGAGGTACACATCCTTGGGAATACTGTTTCTAATAAGAGTGTATTAGTGGATTCCTCAAAGGTCGTGGTAGTTATTTCATGGGAAGCACCCATAAAATGTTGCAGAGGTTCTCTATTTAATCAGTCTGGTAGGATATTACTAGATATTTAAACCCACTTTTTCTCATGATGAAAATCCATCAATGACTCTGAAAACAAAGGACCGAGTCTTTGTGTGGAGTGGGAAGTTTCAAGTATCATTCATCTACCGAATGTGGAAGATAGTCTGTGCTCTAGTGCTCTAGTTCTAAGAGGAAGGGGTGATGTTCAAGGTGTTTTTTTATGCTTCAAGTTTAGTATTGGGGTGTGTGTTCATGAAAAAACAGGATGTTATCTCTTTTAGGTCTATATATTTATATCACCATGAACATAACTATGTCACCCATGATCTTGATATATCAGCATCCATGTTTGTGCTAATGTTTTGGTGGCATTAACCCATTAGGGAGCACTTTTTTGTATTCACATATCCCAACAGTTTAAGGTATATTATGTCACAATGATATATGAACATATTAATGATTTGGTGGATATATTATCCTCAAGATTAAGATTTTTATATCTCTAACACCTTAGGTAAATAGAGTTATTTGGCCAGTACATTGAGAAGAAATTCATAGAAAGAAGTTGTTCAGGAATCTGATGATGCTTGGAAGGTGAGGGAGGATTTTTACTCATTTCAGTTATATATGGGAATGGATGGTATCATTGGACGTATGTTTTAGATGATAGTGTAGTAATCTATGAGGTATAAGGTTTGTTTGTCTTATAGGGGATACTTAGAGGCATAGTTGACCTGTGATCGCATTAACTAGGGTGATGCTTAAGGGGGATGGTTGGTGGATGGTCAGAATCAATTGTTTTATCATGATAAGTTTTTTTTGTTCTAGTGGGGATGTCTGAGGGAGTTCATTTTGAGTTTAATATATCACCCCTAGAGGTACGCCTAGGTTTTTCCAAGATGTATCGTGGCTTGAGGGAATAGTTTTGGTGGCTTGGGATGAAGTAGGAAATGTGAATTGTTGTAGAATGATTCCTAGTGTTATAGAAGGTGATGGTTGAGCACTATTTTCTTGATAGTTTATTGCATCCCGTAGTTGTCCCTGAGTGGAAGTGGTAAGAAACATTGATGGATTTCCTCATAGTCCTACCCAGTGTTCAGGGAGGTTCTGATTTTATCTAGGTAGTGGCGCACATACTGACAAAATCGGCTCACTTCATTGTAATTAAAGAGTCGAGAATTGTGGGTGGCTTGGGGATAAGTTACGTGGATGAGGTAGTGTGGCTGCATGGGGTTCCAAGATCCATTTTCTTAGAGTGGGATTCACGTTTAACCTCACAAGTCTGAAGGTAATTGCAGCATGTTTTTGGAACCCATGTGCACCTCAACACTGCCTTCCATAATCATACAGATGGGAAGACTGAGCAGAATATCTAGATGTAGGAGGATATGATGTGGGAATGTGTCTTAGAATTAGTGGATCTTCAGTACTGAACCTACCCTTGGTAGAGTTTTCTTACAATAATATATATCACTATTACATTGGTATGTCTCCCCATGAAGCATGGTACGGAAGACCATGTCATTCACCTTTATACGAAACAAAGGTTGGGGAGAAAACTGTTCCTGGCTCTAAGGTATTAGAGAGCACGGAAGATAATGTATAGCTTGTTCATGATAGGATGACGGATGTGCAGGGCCAACCAAAGTTATATGAAGATTACAAGAGGACACCTTTAGTGTTTGAGGTTGGGGACCACATCTTCTTAAATGTTTTCAGTCAACGTGGGTAGCGTGGTTTGGTATAGGGAGAAATAATTCTCTGAGGCTCATCAGACCCTTTGAGGTGTTGGGATAGTTGGGGAGGTGGAATATGAGTTTCTATTTCCACTACATGAGGAGAGGATCCATGATGACTTCTATGTATCCCATATTTATCAGAATTTTCATGTTTACTACCATGTCATTGAGTGTGCAGAGACTAATAACAAGGGCGTCACAACATTTCTAGAGCATACAATGGAGATCTATGATCATCAGGAAGACGTTCGGTGTGGATTAACCATTCCTTTGGTTTCAGTGTTGTGATGTCATGGTGTCCTAGAGGAGTGTACCTAGGAGTTAGAACCATATATGTGTTCCCATAACCTAAAGATGGTTTGAGTTTTTATTTGTGATGTAATGTAGGAAAATTGTTTTCTATAATATGAGTTTCTTTATTGTTTCATAATGTGAGAGGAAATCCAGACATGTGGAATGGGGAGGACCCAATTCCATTTTCATATGAATTAATTGATATGTGATTAATCATGTGCGAGTGAGTATCTACCTCCCATAGAGAATAGAATCTTGACATGGAGGGAGGAATTTCTTGATACATGTGTTTGGATAGTGTGGTTTTGGTGCTAATGTTGTGGGTATTCTCATCAGTTAGGGGTAATAGATATTAGAGGATGTGTTATTGGCTTTTGATGTTTCACTCCAACTTTCAAACAACACATTCTGTTTTATCTTTTTAATTTGATGACGACAGTAGTCTTTCAAGAAAAGCATGATTCTTGAGTGGTATCCCATGAAGTTGTTGTTTAAACGAATCTTTCTTATAGGATTTGTATTTAATTCTCGATGAAGATAATAGTTTTATACGTATATGATGTAATGGTCAAGACACCTCTAGTCCATTACATTAGATACCTATCAATATTTTCTTTTCCATTATAATTCAGTTGAATCACAGTGACTCATATCAATAGTTCACTACAAAAATATAGTTATCTAATGGTATGTTATCTATCATTTAGTTGCAAAACGGTAGGTCAGGCATCAGTTGGTCGTGCATCGGTAGTTCAGGTGTCGGTAGGTAGGGTGTTGTTAGGTAGGGTGTTGGTAGGTTCGGCGTTTTTGACTGGAATCGGTGGATGGGTTCAGTAGGTGGTCTTGGTGGGTGGGGTCGGTGGGAGCTGCCAATGGGTGGCACCGGTGGGTGGTGAAGGTGGGTTTAGTGACCTCTGTGGGTGGCCTCATTGGGTGGTGTCGGTGGGTGTCAATGGTGGGTAGTTATAGTAGGTGGCGTTAGTTGGTGGTGTTCGTGGGTCACATCAGTGGGTAGTGTTATTGACCTTTTCAATGGTGAGTCATATAATGGTGACTCAACCATCGGTGACTCACGTCGGTTACTCACCCAACGGTGAGTCATTTGGTATTTTTCCCAGTTTTTCTAGTTTTCACCCTCTTAAATTTTATTTAACTTAATTTGATTTTAAAACAATTTTTGATCATTTATGATGTTTTTTTCAAAGGTTATTAATGATATATTTAATATCTCAATTTTTTGGTGACATTGAAATAGTCAAGAAACATCGACTTGAACATGATCCGAATTTTATGTACATTGAAATTTCCTCCCTTCAATTGATATAACAATTTCCATTCTCTAATGTTGAAATCATATCTTCCTTGAAACCTTCCATTTTCTCTTTATGTGCATAATACCTTTCTTCCCATAAATGTTTCATATGTCTTGTAGACGTTGGTAATGTTTTCCCTTGATGTATTTCCTACTTCTTGAATGACCCCTATTTTGGTTCAAGGAGGTGTTGTTGATTGTCTGTTCATTGAGGTGGGGATCCCATTGTATTTCTATATTTTTGTTACATGAAGGGTGGGTAGGATAATGTCCGTTTGTGTTTACAGTAGAATCCCAGTTTTATGATGATAATCTAACATGTTATTAAAATAATCAGAATTGTTACAATAATGATTGTTGTTACATTAGTAATAAATGATGGGTGGGGAAGATGGTGATTATTGTTGTATTTTTAACATTTAACATTGATCTGGGTAGCAAATTGAATGCCATCTGAAAATCATGATCATTAGTGGTATTTTATTACTCATGGATGATTCTTTAAAATTGTTATGGATCCCTTATTGAACTGTAGAAGTTATTAAATTGATTAACCATGTATTCCTAATTAAATAAATGGATTCCCCTAGAAAAAAATTGTTTCGTGATATCCAATGATTTATCAATGTTGAATTAAATTATGATTTCATTAAATATGAATACCCTTTTCCATGTTTTGTGTGGTTGTGTGCTATGTGTGGAAATTTTTTAATGTTCTTTCTATGGGTTGTGCGGTGATTTTTTTGATAGAATGGGTGTTCTTAGGGTGATATGGGTGGTAAAATGGAATCTCAGGTTTAAATATTAACTGATTATGGATTGTATGGGCAGTGCTTGGGAAAGAGGGTTTTAGATTCTTGTTGAGCTACCTTTATGTTATTGGGTATGTTTTTGTTATGTAAAAGGGTTGTCCAGTATGGTTGTTATGAGGTGTGTTGTGGGTTTTACCAATAATATTAGGGTTTTCTTGTTGAGAGAAAGGATGGGGAGGAATTACATTAAACAATGACAATGGAAGTGGTTGTCTTGGTGCTAATTGGGGTGGAAATGTGAAGTGGGGTGTTTTATCAGAGTTTTATTCCACTATTTTTATTTGTTTTGAGGCAGCTTAGGTGATATGGTTGTTAGTTTCCCAGATATGGATGGAATAAATGGTAATTTTACAATGTAATAAAGATTGGGTGTTGAATGAATTTCTATTATCAACTATTTATATGACCGTTGTTTTTCTTGATACATGCTTTTAGTAGTAACAACAAAGGTGGATGTGTTATTGGGTGGTTTTTTCATGAGAACCCACAGGTTGGGCTATGTGTTTGGTACCTATATATACATACATGTATTTTCTTGTGATTCTATAGACACCCCACCCTTGTTTAGCACTAAGTGTCTAACACCCCCATTGTTATGGGAGAGGGTTACTTTACCAAATTTCATGGTGGGAGGATGGATGGTTAACCACCTTCCCTTCCTTGCTCCCTCTTCTAGGTTGTGACATAATGTCCTAAGACTATTTTAGTACATTGTGGTTTTTGAGGCCCATGTGTGTGCGGGTGAGTTGTGCTTCCCAGGTGTCTTTAGGATGAGATGTGTTGTGGTTCTAATGTTTCATCGAGGTGTGGTGTGGTTTGTGGCCTATGTGTGTGTGGGTGGATGAGATGTGGTATGTGTATTAGGTGTTTATATACTCTTTTGTGACGTGGTTATTTTGGAAGAGTAAGGAGTGGCATGATGTTTTCTATTAGGTTGTGAGAGTGGCTAATCAGTGAGAAAGTAGTGTGCGGTACCCTATCATAGATGTTCATAAAATATTACATTACTTGGACTAAGTTATTTAGTGAGTGTTACTTTAATAAGGATGGGGGGTAGTATACCTTGTTAGTTTCTTTTGGATTCTACTGTTTTTCACGGTGGAGTTAGTATTCTTCTCCAATTTTGTACAAGAGACTTTGGTTTTTCTACTGAGTATAATTGCATGCGTACCCTACATTATAAAACTACATTCTGGTTCCATGAGAACTATATAGACCATAATGCGCATTATTACCTCGAATTATGGGGCAGTTGTTGTGTCATTTCTTAGATTTCCTCTCTTGGTATTTACTTTGGAGACAGTTGTTTTGTAGCACATATATTTTTTAAAACATGCATATGGGAAGATTTTAGATTTCTTTTTTATATGTCTAGGAAATTTTTTATCATTGATATATCTTATCTATTGATCCTAGTAACTATTAAAACGCTAATGATTTCCATGTTTTGATATTTTTATACACTTGATATTGGTCTTCACCCTAGGGCCTACTGGAGGTGGGACTCAGGAGTCATTATCTCTTTTTCTCTATTGCTAGCTTAGGAGGGGAATTATTGGAGGGAGGGGTTTGTGAAAATATAAATATTATATATAGATATTGTATTTATTTAAAATATATGAATTTATCATAATTCATTTAATTTTGATATTAAAAATGAAATACACAATTCATTGAGACAGTAGGCCATACATAATCTTGAACATTGTCTCTATTTTCTTTATGGATTGAAAAAATGAAGTTAAATAAAATATCACCTTCCGAGTGTCATTTTTATTTCATATATATCAAATGATTTTATTTAAATATTTCATTATTTCCATAAATTTAATGACTATGTGATGAATGTATCATGTCACTTCGTAAGGTAGTAATCTGATGTACACATGAACAATATTATCATATTATGACATAATGGAATGTAATATGGAATATGTGATATAATGATTCTAAATATAATAAATATCATAAAAATATGTAACAAAATTTAGCCTGAATATCATAAATAAATTATATTTCTTACATTATATCTAGTAGTGAGATGTGGTGATGGTAAATAAATAGAATCGGTTCATGGGTCGGTAGTTGGTTGTACATGAAAATTATTTTTCTGTAACCCATTTGATGGAAGAAGCGATGGATATATGATATGAACATAACATAAAAAATATTTTTATATGGTTTATATTTATTCTGTTATATTATAGGTGTTGAATAATAATATTAGTATAATGAGGAAAAATAAAATAAATCTCTTGATGTTACCATTTCTTCTGAAAACATATATTGTTTTTCACCAAAATTCATTATAGGATGGATTTAAGACTAAACGAAGGATTCTAGGATGTTCTTAGAAATGTAATAATGTGATTTGGGAGTGTATTTTAAAAAATAAATATATTAGAATGTTTGAATTGAAAATGAGAATGGGTCGCCTTTTAAAAGCTATGTGAATGGAACATGTGTAATTCTTCAAAAGAAAAAGGCATATGATCGTTTTTCACATGATAAAATGCCAAAAAAAATAGACCATTATAAATAATTTGACATTATTAGGTTAGAATATGTCCATAAATTTGTGTTGGACATGTTTGGGGACATTTTAACCAATATATTTTTAATTTAATCCCTAAGAAAACAAATTTTTACCTTTATAACGTTAAATAATTTTAAATATTTTAAATATTCATTATTCTCATAAATTTATTTTACCATATTAAATAATATAAATAATTCTAAATCCAATTATAGAAACTATTTTTACAAATTCCATTCATATAACTGGAAATTTGTTAAATTAAAATTAAACCAATAGATGCAATAAAAAAGCAATTTTCCCAAGAGAAAATGTTGCATATAGTAAAAAATAATTTTATGAAAATTATATATGAAAATTATTTCGGTGAAATAAATTATAATAAATGGTTTATAATTGAAAAAATTATACTTTGAACCCAATTTTAAAATAAAATTAAACCAAATAGATTAATTAAAAATAATTGATTTTTTCAATAAAAACCTACATTTTTCAGTAATAATCGAAAAATTAATCTTTAAGGAAAAATAAAAAAATGTAACCATAAGATTATTTTTATATGATGATTTTATACATGAAATTAATTATTTCAAATTGTTTTTTCTAAAACTATCAAAAATTATTTTTATTCTTGTTCACAGAATGAAATAAAAAACATTTTGTTTGATAATGTAGTATTTACTAATCATATCAATAATTTACAGAAAATTAAGTATATTTAATCAATATGTTTTTTATAAATAACCTTTAAACGTAATATTTAATATTTTTTTTATATTCACATAACAATATTTATAATCTATGTGATAATGGCCCTGTCTAAATAATAATATTATTAGTTTATCATGGTTCATTAAAACTCATTGTTGCATGTACAACAAGATATACTCAGTAGTGCATGTTACACAAGATAAACAAAGTGTTGTGGGTATTTCAATCTAAACATGATGTAGAATGTAACAAGAAATATCAAAACTATAATATTTATTTGATAAAAAATCCCAAAATCTCGATGTGTTACAAGAATTGTCCAAATGGTACGCCATTATCTAAACTTGTCTAGTTATCTGATAGGGTCGAACAAAGTTAACGAATAGCTTTCCTTACTACCAATAATTATTATTCCCCAACTATGGTGACACTTTTACAAAATCTTAGCCTCCAATAGAAAAATAAAAATGTATTCTCCTCTTCTCTATATATGCTCCCTACCTTCTCCGAGCAGTTACCAACTACTTCCTAATTAACATAACTCTCTCTGAGGTCTCCTACACTACACATGGCCATAAAAGTATTACCTCACCCATGTCATGCCAATATAGTACTCATCCACATTCTCTTCCATATAGATCCCCAAAATTTCCCATTTGAATCTAATATAGATAAATGATTTTGTGCTTGAACTCAAACATGGTTAGATGATCTCCGTAAGATTTACTCAAATCTAAGACACAATATCAATGTATATCCTCAAGTATATGTATCATCCAAATTGGAATTATATCTTTCATGGGATGGAATAATTTGATCATCCTAAAATGATTCTCTATGCCCTTCTATTAGCCTTTCTAAAACCATTTAGTAAAACATGAATCTATATTATAAAAAATGTATATGGGGACACCGTGTAACCATTTAATATTCAACATATATGCCTTTCCCAAATGAACTACTAACTGAGTCCGATATATAGCTATGTAGTGGGAAACATTATTTAGATAATCAGTAATCATCCAGATAGAGTCTCAACACCCTAGGGTCCATGTAGGCCACACCACAAAGTTTATCCTAATGTTATCTCACTTAATCATGGAGATAGAAAGTATCTAGAGCAATCCACATAGATACATGTGTATAGAATTTATTCTATAATAGGAAAGAAATTGATATATAAAACCCTTAATTCCCCACTTAATCCATTGGCATTAAATTTTTTCCTAATATTCCGATTAATCTTCATCACACTTGGATGTACTACACATCTAGGGGATTGGGTACCTCTTATTAAGTATTTTTTAACATCCTTGATTTGTAATGAATTTATTCTCATAAATATAAACATAAATGATAAATAAATGTCATTTTTTTAATAAAAAAAATTTATAGATATATTTATCCCATATTTTGTTTATTTATATATATTTATTATAAAATGTAAATTTATTTATTAATTTTCTAGGAAAAGGGGTAGATCATAGACCTGGTGATGACTCATCCAATTTGGTACGACCACAAGGATCAAGCCCAAATATAATGGGTGAAAAGGGTGCATTCCCTACCACTCACCTATGTGATTCCTAAATTTCATCATTAATTATATATATATATATATTATATTCATTAATATTTTAAAATATGTAATATATTTTATAACTACATTCTATCTATTAATTGTAATATATTTACATCATCATTGTAATTTTTCCATTTTAATTTATTCGTTAACAAGGTGTGAATATTTTTTCCTCGTTATGAAATTATAAAATAAAAAAATTAGAATAACATTAATTTTTTAATATATATATGGTTAAAATACAGATAATAAATTATTATGAATTTATAATGTACATTATTTTTAATTTAATTTATAAGTGTATTTATGATATTAATCAGTTTATATATTTTATTACATTAATATTTCCATTATAAAATTTTCATTATCTTCTTTCATAAAAAAATTGAAAAGATATTTATTTCATTAATTGAGTATAATAAATTTACTTAATGATAATATAAAATAAAATACCCACTATTATAACAGAATGACCAATACATTTCATTACATATCAAGTGTTAACATTTATTATTACAACTAGAAATGGTAAATAGATATTAATAAAAAATAATAGGAAAATAACTAAGAGGTAAAACATAGGTGATAACTAACCTATGAATATCATTCCATTTATAGTGACTTTATAAATATAAACAAGAATTAAAAGAATGATATACATTATCAATTTATGTGTATATACCTTTTTCTGTGTTGTAGTGATTGGTGTAGAGAAAAATTATTAAAAACCAGAAAAAGAATATTTCACAACTTATTAAATTTACATTCAATCTATAAAAATAACAAATAAATTACAGAATATTATAATGGAGAAAAGGAAAAATAATATAAAATATAAAAATTTCAATATCTACAGTCCCCCAAAATTATCTCACCTATGATCATCATTATAACATAGAAATAGATGGTTAGTAATGAGATATTAATTTTGTAAATGAAATTGATCATTGATATAATCAATGATAACAATTCAATATGATAATGGTGGTGTATTTTTAAGGTTATATATCCAGTTGAAATGAAAAACATTGGATGAAAATACTGAGATAAATTATTATTATTTTTGTTATGTTGGAGTAATAAAGAGATCTTTTTTATTGTTTTATGGAACCAAAAATTGTAATTTTAGATAAATAAATATAAATTTAATTCAAAATATATTGTTTGTTGAATTTAGAATTTTGAAATAAAATTTATTTTGATGATATAATCATATAAAATTCATTTTAAATGATTATATAATTTAATGAAATCCTAAATAACATTAATATCTGTTTAAATGTATATAATATCATGAAAATGGGAAATCATCAATAAATAAGGATTTTTTTAAATTTTAAAATGTTAATATATACGGATAATTTTTTGATAGCATAAATATCTTTTTTGGAATCAGAAAAAATTTCTCCGGATTAGTTTTTTGATTATTTCATAAAAATTTCATTTTTATGAATAATAAGTGAAAACAACATTTTTCAAAATACCATACCATCTATGTTGTAATATTTATATGATAATAAATTTCATTAATACTTATCCTCTGTAAAAAAATATATTTTACTATTATTGTAATTCATTTCAAATATTCTATTAATTAAAAATACCATTTTTTAATATTTTGGAAGCTATGTTTTTTCTATTCTAGTAGAAGAAAATTGTTTTTTTTGCGTTATACATATATCATTTTGGAATCAATTTTTATCATGTTTTGAAAACTAATAACGCAAAACTAATTACATATTTGGAATAAGATTTTACAAAATTATTAAATAGGGGAATCATCAATATCATTCATAGAAAACATGTTATATATGATAAAAGAGACTCTGTAGGTTAACAGAAAAATAATATTGTACGTGAATGTTAAATGGTAAAATAGAAAAATAACAATTAAATTCACCATTAAATGGTCGGATGACGTATCTAAAGAACTTGAATATAAATTGAAACATTAATTATCAATTAAAATCATTAGAATTAATTCAACCAAAAATTGGTTGATCTTAATGAAAAAATAATTATTTTTTATCCCATAACACCACACATTATATATAAATACCCACCGAACACTCCCTCACTCTACAATAAAAAATCCTTTGATCAGGAAATTCAAATACCTATAAATATATGAATATATATCAATGATTCCAAACATGTAAATAGTTCCCCACTCAATATTTAAGGATCATCCTATCAAGGTAAGTACCCTCCATTATCCTATTTCATTTTCAAGTAGAATACATTATCGTAATTTATTAATAAATTATTTATAAAATAATACCATTATTTTATTTTCATGGTATTCTCTAATATTAAATATATTTTTAATGGGTGTTTTTTATATAATTATATCATTTAATTAGGTTGAAATGATGATAAATGTTCACTTAGTCATAAAATAATAGAAAATGTTTGTAAGAAAAGTGTTTTTGTTTTTTATAAGGACTGAAATCCATGTCTTTATAAAAACATTATACTTGATTTTTCCATATATTTCTCTAGGGGTTATATCCATAAAAACATTGATTTAGTATATCCTTCTCATCATTGTGGTGCACAATGAGTGGGTCTTTATTATGCACCTAGTTTTCAATCTTGAGGGATATGATTAGATGATATAAAATCTATTTTAAAACCATTATTAAGGATATATATATCATTTAATTAGACTAATTTGTTTTCAAATGAATTATATTGGATACCTAGACACCTTTGTAACATTAGTCCCTTTGAACACTTAATAAGAACATTCTCAAACCATTCACTTCTTATGTGTATTTATTTAATAATTTTGAAACCCTATTTATTAATTTTTTATTATATAGTATTTCAACTTGAAATAGTTATTGATTCTTATATTGGGGATAAATATTTATATACCAGAAAATTATTTATTCGATGTTTCATTATAAACTAAATTTAGCAATTATGCTAACTATTTTATTGAAATAACTATTTTCCGTGAAATTATTAAAACTATGAAGGACTACATTGGTCATTTATATGATGTGTGGGGCCTAAAAATATAGATTCCATTAATTAAATGGTAGGATTCAAGAGATAAATAACATATGTTTATGTGATCTTAATCACATTGTATATATGATTTCATTCCACAAGTGCATGATGGAATGGATAAGAAGTATGACATTATGATATCCCTTTACTATAAGTTAAGTTATTTTTATCAAAGAATCATATCATTTTTATGTTATCCTGGTATTTACTTCTACTATATTGTTCTTTAATTATGGAATAAATCAATTTATTTAATCAGGACACAATATTTTATTCATAAAAACTTCTTTTGTATGAAACCTTGTACTGAACATCTAGGATCACCACATTAAAATGTTTTCCATTTCCCCTAGAAACAAATAATATTTCCATGTATAAAAAATTTATTGTCTATGAGGATAATGGATTTAATGTATTCAGATTATGTATTATTATATTAAATGTAATGTTATTACAATTTTTTAACTAGTTTCCTGAAAATACCAAACTCTTGGATCGCTTATATTGTGATCTATGTATCAATATAATAGTACAACCACCTACTTCAAGGTTCATGATTCGGGGTAGTTACATTTGATATCAGTGGGACTATTTATATAAACCATTTAAACTATAATGAAATTAACATATTAAGAAAAAAACCATGGGAGAAACACTAAGTGTATTCTAGAAGAAATTAAATATTACCCTAAATTAAAATCATTATTTAGTTTATAAATTAATTTTTTATAGACCACTATCAATAAAAAATTTTAATGGAAGGAAAACCCATGTAAACAGACAAAAAATGAAGTAATATTTACCTTTTGAGTATGAAAATTAAACTATAGTCGCTATCAATGTATCATTTGATTATTTTTGGGAATCAAGATTCGTAATATTTTGGGATAGATCCATAAATAGATATTTAAGGAGATCTATGTTAATCATTACTAGTGTGAGCTCATAGGATAACCATATCAAAATATTTATAATGTTTCCTTTATATAGATGATAATTAATAGATTTTTTAGTATTCTCTTATCAATGAGGGAAATTATGATAAATAAATTTGTTTAAGGGGATTTGAATGTAGCATCCCAAATTTAAAACAAATGTTTTTCAGAAAGAAAAATATAATTAAAAATGGTTATATTTATTTAAATAAACTAAGGATTTAAAAAAATATATCGTTTATATAATTCATTAAAATATTTATAAATTAAAATAGAAAATTATTCATTAAAATGGTTTTAGAAAATCAGTGGCTAGTGTATTGGGTCACAATATGTCATGTTTGACAAAGCCACAGGACTCAAACCCATAAACAAAGAGTGATTGGTTGTTACCTTCTACAGTCATCATACATGTTCCCCTACTTCAATATGCCTTCTTTTATATGTATAAAAATATTATTATATCTATTTTACTATATTGATGACCCTTTTCAAACATAAAGTTTTATTTTATAAATATTTTCATTTAATTAATAGTTTCTTTTGACATCATTGTGGTAATTAAGCAATTTTAATATAATACCTAAAAAAGTATGATACATATTTTCATAATCACAATATTATAAAATAAAACAATTCGTAGAATTGAAAATTTTAATTTTTTGTGTTGTTAATTTTTTATAATAAATTATTATGAATTTTATATTTAAATTATAGTTTATTTAATTTAAAAGTTCTTTTTCTTATATTATATTGTTTATATATTTTATTATTTGAAATTTATATATTTAAAGGGCTCTGTCATATGTTTCAATATAAAAATATTAAAAATAATATATTTCATTATATTAAAAATATAAATTTACTGAAAGATCAATGAAACTAAAACGTCTAATATTAAAGATGAAAGACTAATACATTTCACTATACATTAAGTATTAATATGTATTATTATAATTAATAATAGTAAATGGATATAAATAAAAAAGAAGTTTATATCACTAAATTTCTTTCCATAGTTTTGGATTCCCCAATAAAGATCACTCCTATTATAATGGCTGAAAAAAATAATACCTATATAAAATGATCTACATAATAAAAGGATTTATAAGAAACACTGTATGTGATGTACTGAGTGAGGTAGGAAACACATATTAGTAAGAAAAAATGTATTATGTCATCATTGAATATCATTAAAATCAATCTAAAAAATTACACAATAATATATTTAATATTAAAATGGGGAATAAAATATTGGACAAATAAACTTAAAAAGTTTTGATTACATGGATCCCTTAGAGTTATCTCACCCATGAATAACACTATAATATATAAACCTATAGATAGTAAGGAAATATTCCTTTTAAATAACCATTTTATTTAAAAGTTAAATTTATCATGTATGTGTTATTATTTTGATAAAATATATATCATTTATGGAATAAATTCCTCAAAATTAGCATAACATGAATTTTTTAAACTGTTCTAGAAATTATGATTTGGGGGTTAAAAAGTTAAAATATACTTTTTTTAAAAACCATAATTTTTATGATGAAATCATGATTTGATCATAAAATTTATTAATATTTTTTATTGGAAAAAAATATATTTTATTTTTAATATAATTTATTTAGAATATTTTAACACATTTAAAATAATGTCTTTTACAATGCGGTGTCGATGTTTTATGTCATATAAAATAAGAATATTGTTTTTACATATTATACATGTTTCGTTTTAGAATTACATTTTATCATAACTTGATATTAAAAATGGTAATTTTGAATTATATTTAGAACTGAAAGGTAAAAATTAGGTAGTAGTTTTTTCTTTATTTTGAATCCAAAAAAATTACTAAGAGTCAGAGTGAGTTATTGTGTTAAGTGAAATATAATGTAGACGGTTAATGTAAAATGGAAAAATAATAAAATAGATAAAATATATATACCATTAAATTGGTGTAAAATTTATTTACTGACCTTAAAATTTATTTATATTATTAATTATCTTCAATATTTTTTGGAATCAGCTTCACAGAAAAGTGGTTGGCCTTAATAATAAAATTGATGATAGTATTTCAAATAAAATCATCCATACTCAAGTATAAATGCCAATCTATTATTTACCCACACAATACAAAAAATAAATTGAGCATGAAATGAATCTCCCTCTCCCTCTCTAAGGCCCTCTAAAAGAGTCCCTATGGTTTTAAGCATCCCCAACAAAGTTTCAATGACCATCCAATCGATTTAACCATCCTCCACTCTCAATATTCATTTTAAAATGGAATATTTTTTATAATTTCATTATGAATTATTTTTGAAATAATTACATAATTTAATTTACATGTAATTATTTTAAATGTTTTTATATTCTTAGTGATACAATAATTTTTACTCTCATTATACCCTTAACATAATATTTAATATTTCTCAATTATTCTCATAGACAGAAAAAAATCTAGAATTTGGGTATTTAAAGGGTGTATAGTTTTAACAATCATTGAAATCTATATATAGATAAAAAAATTATTTGGTTCTATATTAGATTTATCTAGGTTTTATAACTATGAATATAGGTTGTCACTTATATGGTGGTCATCATTCTACTGTATGATGAGTGGGCCTTTACTGCACACCTGGTTTGATACTCTGGAGGGAAATTATTAGATGATCTTTAACATATTTATAAAACATTATGAATGATTTTTCTATCATTTCATTGGTCTTTTAACATTTTAAATTGAGATCCCTATCTCCATATATACATTTATCCTCATATTTCATGAGATCACCTAATAACTAAAATCTTACACTAATCACTTGTCAATGATATTTATTTGAACATTGGGAGACCCCTTGTTATTCCTTCTATATGATGAAGTATTTCCAAAAGATAGCATTATTATTTATTTAATTGAGAAAAAATATTATCATACCATATAATCATTTGTCCTATATGGTTAGAAAAACCTCACTAAGAAATTTTTTAATGTACTTTATTCAATGAAAATAATGTGGTGAAATTACTATACATGAGAGGAATTACATTGAAATTTTATGTGTAAGGTGGGAAATTTAATTTTATATCCCCCTATGAAGGGAAATTTTTATTATTATTAATTTAGAACTATTTTTTCACAATAATTTGATAGCTTGGATGGAAGATAAGGAAACTAGGGAATATGGATCATGGGGAATGCTCTAGGTAAAGGAATAAAGTTAAATAATGATGGATTGTGTATTTCAAGGGAGACTAGAGGAGGAGATCATTTTAGAGATAGTATGGGCTTAGGGGTTTTTAGATTTAGTTCTTTTATGGGTTTGGGATGTCCATTAATACAAATAAATGATCCTTGGTTACTTGTATTATGTTATGCATGTTATTGAATATAAAAATGACATAAATTTAATCAGACTCTACCTTATATGTGGGGTTCATTCAATGTATGTTCATGTTTCCTTAATAACTGACTTATTATATCAATTAGTGTAGGTTTTTTATCATTCGGGGAAATAATTTAACTTATAATTTATGGTAGGAAAAATTTTCAGTCGATGAAATATCACGAAATGGATCCCTAATGAGAACATCGCAATTTTTACATGGGATGGGCCATTGCCTATCGATTGGTAGAGCATGGTTAAGTGATATTCCCTTGGTCAGCATGATTTTCAACAACAGTTATTGTCGTGTGGTTTTGTTTATATAAATTTTTAATAATGAAAAGAATTAACTGTCTGTAAATGTTATATATCCCTTTAGTACTCTTGTATATCACATGATAAAACTATGATAAGGAAATTTGAGTGTTTGTACATTTTATTTAATATTTTTTGGAACAACTCCCTCCTTGTATGATTAATATTTCGTACACTAAAAAATACCCTCATTACATTTTTTGTGTATTTTTATCTATGAATTAATTCATTATTTACTATGTATGGAATTACTTATTCTCTTAGGTTCATTTCTTATGGAAAAACTCAATTTATATATTTGTTCATGCACTAATATTTTATTTATATATGAAAAATGTATTATCATAGTGGATAATGTTTTTCATGTATTTATTTAATTTATTATTTGTTTCAATGAAATTTAAAACTCATTTATGTGTCCATTTTTCTGAGGATACATAATTATTGGATCCTCTAAATTGTTATCTATAAACCAATGTAATTGAACATGCACTAAATTATGGATGATGGATATGGGGTTGTTACATATTTTCTATTTTAAGTAGGGGATATAAATCTACTATGTGAAATGATCATATAATATCTACTGAATGATCACATAGGTAACATATCACCACTAATAATTCATTCAATCCTAAAAATGCACTCAGTGTTGATTTGTTGATCCATATTCACTAGGTAAACAAGTGAAAATTTTATTTTCAATGGAACACAAGTCATAAATCTCTGATCATCCAAACAATCCATCATCTACTCAACCAACAAGTTCCTCAAGATAATAATACTCCTTATAAGTATTCTCACCAAGCTCCTACTCCACCTATATCGTGTGTCTTAGAAAATCTACAAAAATTAACCTTTATAATGTGTATAAATAATATCAAAGGAAAATTTATATATATTATCTACCTTGATCCTCTCTTATAGATTGAGGTCTCAAATTGGGGAGACAAAATGAAGAAACTTTTTGTTAGTTTACAGTACAAACCTCTCACTGATGTGAGAGTGTCTCCAATACATCAAGTCATGGACCACACCTAATAACTCCAATTTGTGTGTTGGGTATTTTCATTCATGGGGACATATATGTCATGGAACATAAGAAAATATCTACCACCTATTTATTATTAACACTCCAATACCAATTATTAATGCATCAATATATAAATCATAAAAAATTTTAGGATTGGGAGGTGTTAAAAATAGAGTGGTAGTAAAAACTATCATCATCTTGACAAAGATTTATTTACATAGGTTCAGCCACTACAACATCACTCCCCTCTTGTTTAGAGAATCTATATGTTCTCAAAAATTAGATAATCCTTAGATAATATGTATCTAATATCAATTATAGCCTAGGAAACTACTGATCTCAAACAAGTTTTTGGGACATTTCTAGGAAATCAATTTATCTACTTTATATGGGTCTATAGATATACTTATCTCAGACACCACATACTCCATGAATTTCTCTTTTTAAATCCAATATTTATACATAAAAATCGTGAAATAGAAATGTGTTCCTTGAATAATAGTAATGAATATATCAGGATTTGTGAAATTAATCTCTATTGTTTGTGTGTAGATGAGGATATCATCATTGAATAACATGAATAATAAGTCTATACAAGGGATAAATATCTTAATCATGTGTTCTATGGACATTGATGGTGCATTTTTTATGAAAAGTGACATCACTAAATTTTCTGACAACAAATACCTACTCTAAAACATAAACCATGACGTTTTATCCTCTATAACTCATCAACAGTGATAACCTAGTCAAATACCAATTCTATAGGACCTCCAAGCTCCCCATAGTTAGTTAAAAATATCATCAAACATAGGAACCAATATTTTTTCATTACCATAATATTATTTATCTTAATGTAATGAAAATTGATTAATATTTTTTCTTATTGGTGAATAAAATAGGTGTACACCATGATTAATTACTCGCCTTGATAAATCCCTTCAAATCTATATCCTTCAGTTGCACCTTGATATCTCTCAACTCATTTTGAACTATACCAATGGGTTATGAACACATAATAAAATCTATCTCAAAATCACATCCTATATCAAGTGGAAGTTCTATGAATAGATCCTGAAAGAAAATAGGAAGATATCCTAAACAAGAAGAAATGTTGATGGGGAATCTACTATTCCAGCAAGAAGATCCAAGCCCGCAGTTTGTGTCAAGATCGTTAGGAGATGACTCAAGTATGTTAGAACAATATCTAATCCCAACTCTTATTTCACAATCATCATGTACCACTCTATTTAGTGATGTATAAGGTAGCCATATATGTTATTAATCATTGTGATCTTAGAAAATTATTGGCAATTCCATTCCAAGAATAACATTGAAGATCTTCTACTCGAGAATCATAAAATTGTATATTTTTTTAAAAAATAAAACTAAAACAAACTATGGGAATCCTGGAATATGATCCAATTTCATTCTCAATGGTGTGATGAGTTAAAGTAACTCATAATACATCATGATGGGTAAGTCATTCCCAGTGATAACTTGTACTGAAATGACCGAATAATATTAACTCGTATCACCAAAATTATTATATTAAGTAGACATGATCAAATTAAAACATTATATAGTATAGGGTTCCCCACCACCATCTTATGGTGTCTGGTCCACTAAATTATCATGGAATTCCATATCCTAGTGACCCTATTTCTCACTTTCATAAGTCATTTTAATTTGGGCCTATTGTGGAGGACTCAAAACATATACCTCTGATAAATATTGAACCATTAATGATCCCCTATTGAAAATTTCCATGATTATCTTACAAAAAACTACTTTAGATTTCTTTTATTGTCTAATTTTCACCTGTAGGTATGGTTTATTATTTTTACCATGTGGTAGAGTATAATATTCCCACAGTTCAAGAACTATGGGTCACCAATTTAATGGGACAATGAAGATAGAATCTATTCTACCAATATACCACTACTCTGATTTAAATCCATAGTTTTCATCTTCATGATACTAGAATAGGTATTCATTGTATAATTATGAAGTCCACCCATTAGATAACTAATTGGTAAAACAAGAAATGATTCTTGATCATCCTCAAAAATATTTTATATTTTCAATGCCTTTAATATATTCTTTAATTATGAATCTAGGGTAAAGATTCTCACCTATTTTTTATGTTAGGATAAAGTAACATCTCAAACATACTAGCCTTTTAAACATCATTTACATCCAATGTAGGTGGGAATAAAATAATAATAGTTAAACAAGAAGAGTAGTTTGACACTATCATGGAACCCTAATATAGCTCCATGAAAATCAATGATTAGTTAAGCTTTAGCATTATGAGAAATAAATCCTTCAATAATATGTTTCTGAGGATAAACCAAGTTATTTACTCATGATTACTTGCATGTCTCATGACTCCCCCACAAAATCAGGTGGGTCCCTCCAACATGAGAGCTTCCATCTTGAATTTCCCTTCCACGAGTGTATAAATGATGTTTAATATACCTTTGGTGATATCCACATTGTCCTCATTACCATAAGATCCCTTAGTTTCATGAAAGGATAAAGGATTCTAGAGATGAGAATCACTAGTTTAGATAACCATGGATATTTGTGGAATGACTACATGATGGAGTTGGTCAACATCCTTCACTACAGGAAAAGGTGTGTTATCATTCTCTAATGAAACCTTTTGTAATGAATGTGGAAATATAATGTCATTAAGAGAAACATGGCCCATGACGGTAGGTAGTCATGTCAGTCTTTTATGAATATCTTCAACATGAATTTATGAATTATAATTTTTTTATTATATCCTAACTATTCCATTTTATCATTAAATAATTATCTTGGAGTCTAAATGTGACACAATTTATATCCCTCTTAGATATAACCAAGGTTCCTTATCTATGGGCATTGGTCATAGTCACATATATTTATAAACATAACAGTATGGTCGTGGTCTACATATTAATGTAAATATTCATATTGCACAATATCAAGGTAAAAATCGTATATCACTCACTAAAAAATACATGTCCATGTGTAATATATACTAAAATCATAGGAATTAAACTAAAAACCTAATATACAACATAAAAACATGTATATATATGGAATGTGGTCATATGTTCCTTGACATAATTCCTAAACATAACCAAAATGTCATAAAATGAATCAGAAAAAATGCTACAGGTAACAAGAATTTTTATTTCACATGAGAATTCTTAGAAAAACAAAACTCCACTACACATGTTCTAAACTGTTGTCTACATTACATTGTGTCTCATATTACTCCAATAACAAAAGAATTAAATTTTTCCTTCAATAAAATTCCAAAACACCACAACCCAAACCACCAGGTCTAAACTAGAGTTCCATATGACCTCATAGTTTCTTCCCTATATGCAAGAGGATGCCAAATAGAAATGAGTTTTTAATTCCATTATTACTGGTAACATACCCTTAAAATAATTTTCAAGACAAAATAGTTATATAACAGAATTTGGTAAAAATATAATAATCAAAGTAAACATATGGGTACTAATTAAATGTAATACTATTAAAAAAATAATTAAAAGGGATACCAAAGATGAAATTAAAACTAGATTAAATGTACAGTAAGATAAATAGATAAATAAAACCATGGTATACCCAGAGTATATCTCATCCATCAACCAGCACTATGCTCCAGAGCTCAACTATCTATCATGTGCCCCTTTTTTCTTCCTCAAATCACTATACATAAAATATTCACATGCTAAAAAATTAAAATACATAGTGTGAGTAATAATACCCAGTAAGACACCACCAATACATCCTGAAAAAAATTACACTATGTATAATATGTGTATTCTATGATAATAATAAATTCATAAATAAGAATAAATAGTATTCAATGGTTTAGTAAGAGATTAAAAAAACCATCCTTGCACAATCCCCTTTTAATTAAAACTTTAATGACAAGGAATAAGGATAATTAAAAATGTTCCATGATTGACCAATACAATCAATGATTCTAGTAAAACTATGAGTTGTTATTCTCATGGCATAATGCATACATGTGACCAGGAATTTCCTAGGAATCAATTATATAATGCTACACAGCATACAACTAGCCATAAAGGGAGATGCTTAGTATTTTACAAGGAATAATGTAACATGGAAATTTTTTTAAAATTAATTACATGATTCTATATTCAGCATTAGATTCTCTAGAATCAATGTATCCCCACCTTATATGTAGATATGTCATATTTATTGTCACAAGTCATGCATACTGCACATCTAAAGGAAAAACAGGTCACGACGTCCCACCTATTCCGAGAAACATAAAATTCACTCCAAATGATATGTAATTTTTATAATATTTTAGTTCATTAAATTCTATAATATAATAATGATAAAAATGAAGCAACACATAAAAAATTTATTAAAGAAAGAAAAGATAAATGAGTAACATTCTATACTTAGGGAGTTAAGAACTACAATAGGTATCACATATTATAGTCACATACCCATATTATATCATAATTAAAAATGGTTATTATGGTATTCCATTATACGAATTATGAAAATGAGAAAATTATTATATAAGATCACAACATGATAAATAACATCCTACACCAAGGTTATCAATGTTGATGTTAAGGTTTGACAAGGGTGTCATCTCCTGAACCAAATTCAAGCTCTGACCCGAACAAGATCAAATTATACGAACACTGAAGGTCTATATATAACAATAAATTTATTTTTGTATAGTTAAATATAATAAAAATTATTTTTCATAATCAAATTGAAGGATCAAATCTCCCTCGAAGGCACCACATAATAATAAAGGAAGTATGGTAGAGATTTGTACTTGAAATAACAATGATGAAATAGAGTGAGTCACCACAATATAGAGGTGTACCGAATCCACAATGGTGTATGAATAAGATCTATAGTGTTTGTGTGATGGAAGAAAGCAACCATAGAATATAAAATTTTATTGTGGCATGGACGGTTCTGGATGTTGACATCTGTGGTGAAAAAACGGGGATCATCTGTGAAAGAATAATATTATAACATTGATTCTTTTGTGTGTACAATCAAAACTCTTGATTGATTCTAAAAAATGATAGGTGAGGATGAGAATTTTTTATATTGTCTTTCAAGATACATTCCATGTAAAAAACACTTCATTTAATTCTTTATAAATTTATAAAAAAAATTTGCCCAAATCAATATCATAACAACCTATTATTAAGGAATAAAAACCAATGGATATTAACTAGTCTCAATGGATTAAATTAAATTAGTGAATCCATTGTTTCATGGTCTATGTCACCATAGTGTGGCCTCTATACATATCCCACCACAATGCTGGTTTTGGTGAAAGATAAATCAATATGCAATACCACGATGTAGCCCTTTCCTCTATGGTGTGGACCCGATTCTGTTGTAGCTCTATAGCACACACACCTCAATTATGGTGTAGTGTAGCCTATTTCATCTAAAAAGGTCCCCAGACACATATTTAATCTTTAATAAGTTTCATAAATCCAATTTTACTTTTTCATATTTGAAACAAATGATCTCGGACTTTATAAGAGTTTTAATTCCTATAAACCAATTATCATACCTAAATTTATCGCTACATCATAACATTTAAATCACGATATTTTGATGCATAAATCATTAAATACAATTTATAATCTATTAACCACTCATTTTCATATAATTAATTAATAATTCCTTCCTATATTTAAAAATATTAATTAGGCCATAGGATTTTTCAATATCCAAACGTAAAGAATATTATACATAAATTTTATACTTCATTCAATGTTTCCTCATCCTGAGTTTTACATTACATAGAAATTTTTAATCATTGTCTATTTGGTATTGTTGATCCTCTTCACAATATTTCATTATTGGAAATTGATTTTATTAATTTACATAATCCCAACATTTAATAGATTCTAGGATTACCTTTGTATGATCTTCATTCCCATAAATGTAATTAACTTAACACTTATTTTTTTCATGGGATTTTATTTATTTATTGCCTCATTAACCAAATATAAAACATATTTATGTTAATATAAAAACATTTTTCATGGTATTTCTTCAAACATTCCTGACACATATGATGTCAAATATATTTCACATCATTTTCATTGTCACATGAATATACATGGAACATGAATTCTATCTTATTTCGTGTGGTAAGAATCTTTCGTGGGTTCCGCTTTCGAATCATAGATTTTGATGGATTATAAATAATAAACAAAATAGTTTTTTCTATAGCTCCCATTTTATATGTTTTATCATCCAAATAGTCGCCAAATTTTCCTTTAAATGTATTATAAATTTGGTTCCAACTATTTCCAACCTTTTACTAACAAAATTCAAATTGTTATTATATGAAACTATATCTTAGGAAACAATATTATAAAAAGGTTAACAACTAGAATATCCTTAAACATGATATCTAATATTCAACAGTATCAATTTATCCAAAATAAAAATAATTCTTCATAATTACTAGCATTTTTTCTTTTAAATGAAATTTAAAATTTTAAAAAATTACATCCAAACCATAGATGTTATCAAATAACTTTATCTAATACCAAATATAACTAACATGAACCCACACTTCAAGGTCCTAATTAAAAAACAATATAATTATTTTCTACCATTGAATGCGATAAATGTGTCCCAATTTTATCCATAAAAAACATACTACATAAAATATAAGTATTGGACAACTTTAATACCAAAGTGAATTTTATATTTAGTTATATATATATATAATTAATAAAAAAAATTACATGTGGATAATTCTTCCAATTTTAATTTTTTATTCTAAACCAATTCATTATAGGGACATAGTTAATAGAATATATGTAAGATATATATTTTAAACTATGAAAATATTTACATTTATAATAATCCTTAATAAATATGAAAAAACATTTTAAAATCTGGTATAGTAAAAACAAAACTTGTTAACTTACATTTTAATTAAATAATAGAAAACTATTTGTCCATTTCAGAACATTGAAATCATATAAAATATTTTTTCATTTATAATTTTTTTTGATCTCCTTTAATTATTTAATAAAACATTATATAATCTTCACTTCCCATTTTTTATCATAATAAAAAATATAACAAAAGATAAATGAAATATCAATATCATCAAGGCTTCCTAAAAAATTGATATCCTGTGAAATTTTTTTATCAAAAACATATTTGTTACATGTAAAAACCATAATCATTCCCATAAAAATCATTATAATACAAAATGAAACCAAAATATTTACATTAAGTTTATTTAAAATGTATTTAAATTCAATATAGGTTCTTTGGGAGGCCACTTTCTTCAAACCCTTACAAATGAATAACATACCCATTTAATTCCAGTTTAATTATGAGGAGAACATATTATTTACCAAGTGAATTGGAAAGGTATCTCAAGAAATATCATAATCCTAAAATATGAACATAGATTAAAAAAATATATAAAATAATTATAATATCAAATTTTCATGATAAAATATCATAAAATATTTTGATTACACATATGAAGAAACACATTTATGATTTACATAAAAGTAAGGAAAAGTTATTTTATCTATTAAAAGAAAATGTAAAAAAATTATCAAAGGAAAGTAAAAAAAAGGATATTATGTTAAAAATAGTAAAACATATATTGGAATATTATTAAATAATCATGGTATTGATATCTAGAAATTATTCTCATGTTACATACATTAAGAAAACTTCAATTAACACATTTTTAAAAATGCCAAAAATACCCATTTCAAAAACTTAAAAAAACATTTTTAAAATCCTATGTAAAAAAACTGAACATGATTCAAAATTAATTTGAATATAAATTTCAATATATTAATAAACATATGGAATTAATTTTTTTGAAAAATTATTTTGAGTAAAAATTATAGATAAAAATTAAAATATAAAGAAATAACATTTAATTAAAAATATCTTACTACATGATATATTTTAAATCAATGAACAATTGAAAAAATTAATTTCTATAGATTTTTAGGAAAATTTTATTGGAGATAATAATTAAAAAATTCATCTATTAAGAAGTATTTACATCATAAAAAAATTATTGAAATAATAATGGCTTAAAGAAGGAAATTGTGAATAGAATTACCTTACCTTGAGTTAGACATATAACAAAAATTATTTATCTTACTAAATAATAAAGTTATGTTACTCATTTAGTTAATTGGGACCCATTTTCGATTTTTATCTCATTTTTATACATTTTATTACATTTATTATCTTTTCATACATAATCACCTAATTGATTATGTTTTCTTAGGATGTTTTGAGGATATATGGTTGATAAGTCCAAAATGTATTGAGTATGTTGAGTATGGTAAAATGAATCTTGATGAAATAATGTAAATAATCGTAAAAATTATATAGTAAAAAATTTATACATTAATTATAATTTTAGATTTATCCATTAATGGTGGTTATGAACAATTAATTGTGTGACATCATAGAGACAATAGTTCATACACACGCATGAGTAACATTTCCAATTTTCAATGAACCTAAGGGAAGTGTAGTAATAACTATATTATGTTATATAAAGTTAATTATATAATAATTATCATATTATTTGTTTAAAAATGATAATATATACCAGCCATGTGATGTGGTTAAGGAAAATGAAATTTATCGATTCGTAAGGCGGTAGTCTTCACGTACACATATGTGATTTTTTTATTTCTCATTGGATGGTAATGAGAAAATAATAATATTTATATAACATTATCTAATGAAAATTATATCATATATATCAAATTATTTCATTTTCAACAATCATTATTACCATCCAGAACATGTATCATGGAAAAAATGAAATACATAATCCAGCAAGGTGGAAGTCTTCAAGTAATCACATGTGTTGTTTTTTTCATTTGATTATTATTTAAATGAAAAAGGGATATACAATAAAAAATACAATTATATTATATGGTAGATAGTGAATTTTTTATATGAAAATTTATAGTAGAGTTTTGAATGAGTTACGAGATGAAATAAAAATGAAAACACCTAGTTAAGAACTATACATATTCTTCAAACAACCTCCTTAGTTTCATTGCTATGACATTTATAAAATGGAATTATTGTAAAAAATGTTCCTCCCGGATGTGGGTAGGGACTTTTTCAATGTATTTGGGTTAATATTATCAGATATAAGGGCCTCTTGAATTTTAGATAAAAAAAGAGATGGATCCTTTATAAATATGGGAGAGTAAATACTTCAAATTTTAAAAATATTAAAATATATTATTGTCTTACTAAAGTTAAATTTCTAAAAAACACACATAAATAAGTATTGATTATTTTGAAAATAAAAATAAAAATCCAATAGTATTTTATAATGTTTTTAATTCCCTTTAACCCTTATTTATTTTATTTTCTCCAGTTAAATCTATTTAATCATTTATGTTGCTAAACGACTTTTCAACCAAAATTACAATTCATAAATATAAAAAATGAAATTGGTATCATTAAAAAAATTGGAAAATATTATTCCAAATATGTATTCAATTATATCATTTTCACGTTCTATAAGTCTTATAATTAATTTTAAATGAAACCTATAAAATGTGATGAATAACTGTTTTTATAGAAGACCATTTTAAAGAATAAAAAGGTTTCTATAAAAAATACCATTGTAATACAGATACATTATTTTTTTTGTACAATATTAAAAAAATTAACTTATTAAATTTTCAAAACCAAATAAAAATGAATGGGAATTTCTAAATACATAAATGTAGATACATTTTTCAAAAAAAAATATTTTTAACTCTTCCACCCAAAATAAATTTTTTTATAAAAATCCAAAAACATCACCCTTATTTAATATTCGAATAATGATTTTAAAAAATAATATTAATTTCCTCATAAATTATATTAATAAATTTTAGAAACTATGTATATTTTTTGTGTACAAAATTTAATAAATACTATTTTTTAAGAAGAAATATTTTTGATGCATAAAATGACTTCTATGAAAATTGTGTGGTTGTTACTTATAAATTAATTAATAAATTTTCATTTTATAAAATCATAATATATATTTTTCATAGGTTTATTATACCAATTCATATATTCAATTTAAACAATATGTTATAATAGTCATATTTAACTGATTATATTTTAATAGAATATAATTATTTTATTAAATATTTTGTTTATATATACCACACACTTTTGAATTAATTACTTTATGATAATAAATTCTAAAATATTTTCATGTTACACATAATGGATGGTTCTGATTAATAGTATACCTCATATTCACCAATGTCCTTTAAGCTGATGATTCCATATAATGAAGTGGATATATACACCAAGATATTTCATTTCATATATCATGAATAAGATAATGTTTTTCTTATGATAAAATATATTTTAAATTAATTATTTAAGTGAAAATTTAATGTAGTTTCTGTTATTAATGTATTGATTTCAAAATAATGATTTACAATATATTACTAGTGATTTTAGGACCCCATGTATATAAAACAAATATACCTTAATATCATTATATTATCAATAACTCCAATGTTATCTATGTTAATCAATAGTTAATAGTATGAAAATAACATATAATAAACCCACAAATATTTTGAATATTCATTTCTTTAATGATTAGGATTTCATGAATCACGATTCCTCAACCCATGTGGTGAACATATAGAAACACAGTGATGAAAATCTACCAACTAATTAAAAGTCAGTGTAGAAGATACCAATTATTTTGATGAGATAATTATTTTAGTTGAAGGTAATTGGATTAGGGAAATTATTCATTACATATGGGAGAAACATTCACAAGAAGATAAACTAAAATGAATGAATAATAAGTTATGAGAAGCTTCATAGATTCATATATTCATCATTTCTTTTAATATTATTGTTTTTGTTCATTGGTGTCAAATGTAATATGTTTTAAACATATATTTATTCAAAAAAAGAATCATTGATCTTTAAACACATTATAGGAAATAAGGAAAAATAATTATTTTTTGCAGATGGTTCTTATAAAGCTATTAAAGAGGAAAACACCGCACAATATTTCATTTAGTTCTAAATCCCATGAAACTAATAATTTCATTTGAATATATCCAAATCATTAATATCAGTTTCCAATTTTTAATTAGATGAGATTTTATTTGTTATTTTCATTTAATGATTTTTTATACATTATATTTAATATTTTAGTTTTACCAAAATCATAGATATAAATAACGAGTAATGACTATGGTATATAAAATAACATACGCTTACCATGTTTTTTGTAAGATACTTCTTTGAAAAGTAAATCAAATTTTAATTTTCATATATATACCCAATAATATGATTAAAATCATTATAGAAGTAACTATTAATAATATATGTACATTTTTAATATTTTTTATGAAATTTAAACCTTCTATTATAATTATATATTCACAATTAATTTTGAGATAGTTTAGTAGGAACTAATAATAATTTCTATAGAGAAGAAACTGGTAAACTCAAATATATCATGATATACCATTAAGTGATTTTTGGAATGTAATATTGACCTAATTAATGAATATTGAAGAAATAATTGGATCCATCAAAAGATATTTTCTGAGAATATCATTACCAAATATTCAAGGATGATATATATATTTTTATAAACAAGGTGAAACTTTGGTCAAAAGACCAAATAATATTTTATTTAGGAAAAAGAGATTACATGAGTCTAAAAGACGAAATCATTTTACAATAGTTAACATGTAAAGGAAGTTATTTTTCTAGGAGCTCCTCCAACCAGTTTATGTCTTAGAAAACTCCCTTATTGGCGAGACCATAAGCAACCATATTCACCTCTTGGTAGGTATATATTGAAATATAGTTGATATCTTAGTGGGAGTGAAGTAAATTCAACCACCATTTAGTAAGTGGCCAAGTTAGATGAATCATTCCCTTCTAAATGCCACGAACTAAAGCAGAAGAATAACTTTCAATCCACATGTTGTTCTTTCCATGGTGTAAGGAGAAATAGATGGAACGAATCACACATAACATTTGGGCTTCTAGAGAGTTATTATTACTGCATCCTCCCAAAAAGAACCCATCTATCTGACAAAGGGGATTTATGAAGATGTCTCCACACCCTGAGGGTCCTGGATTTCCTTTATAGGCTCCATCCACGTTGATTTTAGTCCACCCTAGGAGCGGTGTTCTCTAGAAAACATCAAATGTACATCTTGGATGTATAAAGTTGAGATCATCTCGAAGGCGTATTAGGGGTATAAAATCTGTCACAGATTATCTTCAACTCACTCTCTTAATAGACACATCTTCTCGAATAGCAATGTGAATCCACATTCTACCAGCGTTACTGTTTAGGAAGAAATTGATGTAAAATTTTCCTTTTTCTCATACCAGATCACATGAATATGCTCTGAAACCCTAGAACAAAACATATTCCTGAATTGTTTTTGAGTTATCCATATAAACACAACGCTTTATTTGGGCGTTGATAGTGTTAATAATTGACTATCTGCAATCCAAAATGTCAAATATATTGTCTCAAATAGTGGTGGTGGTTGCACAAGATAGGAAAAGGTGATTAATATCTTCTATATATTGATTTAAAAGATAAAATTTTCAGAAAATATGAATTCCAAAAAACATTAGGAAAGAATCACTGGGAACCCTATTGTAGGCAAGACATCAAAAAAGAGTGAGACTTGAGTTTTTAATCCAGGACATATTAAAATATTTAATACATTTAAATTAATTTTATGAATTATAGAAGGATTCATTATAGAACATTATTTAATTAAGCATTTCATTGTGATTAGGATCCCAAATCCAAAGATCCTATAAGATTGAAAATGGGTAATTATCGATAATTTGAATAACATTATCAGGAATAATATCAATATGAGAATTAAGAACATTTCCAATATTGGTGTTCATATCTCTAGGGATATGGTTAAGGGAATCAAAGAGATAAGGGTATCACCTATCCAATTATCCAATAAAAATTTCATGGAGGAGTTTCTAGAATCCATCCATCTAAAATTGGACATAATATTATAATGCATTTTTTAATATAGGACCAAATGGTAGAAGTTAGGAAATTCTTGTTATGACTTTTCAATATATCAAGAAACCTATTTTTGATGAAAGAAATCAAGGGGGAGTCATTTTGAATCAGGTTTCCAGATTATTTTTCATGAAGGGCCTCATTAATGAGTTTTATGTTCTTAATAGCAAGACCACCCTTGTCTAATGGTTTAGAAAATTTAGCCCAAGGACTCGTTACAAGATTCATGTCCAAGGTGTTTCTTGTCCAAAACAAATATTTTATGTAAACATTTAGTTTTTAATGAGACCAGCAAGCCTATTGGGTATCATTATCAAGTAAACCTATTTGGATACAATGAAAAACATTAGAAGACAAACTCTCCCCACCATGGAAATAGATGTTCCCCTTCTAAGTAGAAAGGTAATTTAGAATTTTATTGACAATGTTAGAGAAATTTTTTACCTTGGGTATGCACTAAAAGATATAAACACAAAGGTACTTTATGGGAATAAAACTTTCATTGATATTAATCTCATTGATGATACTATTTTTCATGTCAGCCAGAACATTTTTCCCAATGTAGATGAAGGATTTTTTCCATCTAATGACTTGACCCGAGACCTCCTCATAGTGAGTGATAGTAGTTTTAAGAGATCTGATGTTTCCTATATCACCCATTAAACCTGGATGGTTTCATCTGCATAATGCAGGTGAGTGGGAGAATTCACATTTTTGTAAGCATGTATAGGGTTGAGCTTATTTTTATTAACCAGATGAGTGAGAAGGTGACATAAATAGTCTTATGCAATAGATAAAATAATGGTAGATATGGGATATCCTTGTCTAACACCATTGGATCAAATGATGTAACCTCTAGGTGATCCATTTATCAAGATGGTAATTTGAGATGAATTGAAGAGGGTTTAAATTATAGAGATGAAGATATCATTGATTCCAAATCTGTGTAGAACCTTGAGGATTAATTCACAATACATTATTTCAAAAGCATTCTGAATGTCTAGTTGAATGGCTATGTTACTAACTATATTTCTATTGTTTAATAGGTTAGTGCATTCAGAGGAAAGAGAAACGAAATCTTGGATGGATCGCCCCTTGACAAAACAAAATTAATTCTTGGAGTAAATTTTATGAATCATAGTGGTAAGTCTATTAGATATTATTTTGGTGGTAATTTTATAAATATTTTTATAAGGGATATGAGATGAAAGAGATAAATTTCAGAGGCATTGTCTACCTTGGGAATCATAGTATAGAATTGGGAGCTTAACCCGTGGTGTAGGAATCCATTAGAAAAGAAAGATTTGACATGTTTTCAATCATCTAGTTGGATGATATCCCAATATTTTTATAGAATACATTATTAAAACAATTAAGACCTGGGGCACTATCAGGATTCATGCTGGAGATAGTGTCTCTGATTTCATGATCAATGTGAACACCAACAAGAAACTTTTTGTCAACATCAGTGAAAATTGTTAGAATGATATAATTAATTAGGTCCTTGTTAGTGCTAGGGACATTGAATAAAGAATCAAGAAAGGATACAACATTACTACCTATGTCCTATTCATTATGAAAATGGTTGTATCCATCTTTGAAGGAAGCTATTGGTCTACAGGCTATCTGAACTCTCTCCAATGAATTGTAGAATTTGGTATTTCTATCTCCAGTAGTTAACCATTTAATTTTAAATGATTTCTTATGAATATTATATTTTAATGTGAGAAAAAAATTATGTTTCATCCGAGGTTAATTTTATGACTTTTATCTGAAGCAATGTCTGAATTAGTGTTTCTATTTTGGATTTTATGAATCACATTCTGAAGAAGAAGGTTGTCATTATGAATTTCTTTAGCTTTAGTGATGCACTAAATTTTAATCTTTTGTTTGAGATATTTTAACTAAAGAAGAAAAGAGGCTGCATCATTGAAGTTAGACATATAGATACAAATTTTTTTAATGAGATTGCAACATTCATGATGCGAGAACCAAGAATTATTGAATATAAAGGGAAGATAATGTTTCAGAGTTTTGTAAGAAATAGAGACCAAAATAGGATGATGATGAGAATTAATTGTAGGTTGGGTGGATTTGGAAATGGTATCTCATTTATCTATGGCATGGTCATTTGTGAAAGCACTATCCATATTTCTCGCAACCACTCTATTGTAATGATTCATGTAACAAGTATATTTTTCATCGAGGGGGGTAAATTTAGTTATATTGGTGTTTTCAATTTCAGCCTTAAAATACATCATAGATAGAGTTTAATGAAGAGGAAAAATGTATTCACATATAGAAAAAATAGAATTAAAATCACCAATAATAAACAAGGGAAATGAATATTAGAGCTCAAGAAGGAGAGTCCATTCAAAAGAGGCCTCCTATCTTGATATTTTCCCTTGTCATGAATAAAGTAACACAAGAGATAAGTGATATCTATAATAAAGTTACAAGTGAATATTTGATCGTCAATATGGAATAAATTAACATTAGAAAAATATTAATGAACAGAAATCCAATGATTATCCCGATTTGGGTGTTTAGGCAAGAACCTATGAAGGTGTATCCAAAACGAAATAATGCTCTAACTAAATAGAGAATTTTATTTCATGTTCAGAAATAGAAAAAATTAAAGGCTTTTGAATATCTACCATTCATTATAAAATAATGAAATTGACAATGATTTCAATACCTTGATAGTTCCAATATCATATCATCATTTAAACTTGTGTTTGGAGTTACAATAACCTTTTTTCATACTATCCGACCCTTTATGTCTAGTTGATATTTTAACAATATTGACATATTAAGGATTGAATTAGTACAATATGACACGAGATTTCTATTATTTTTATTGTTAACAACATCTAATATTTTATTATGAAATTTAATAAGATGAATATCGGTGCTAGAGGTACCTAGTATGGCGCAGAGATCAGGAGTACCTTCTTGATTTCCAACATGCGCAGCTGACCACAGTTCAATATTCAAACAGAAAGAGTAGCTTCTCGACCTAATTGGTTCTCTATTCTTTTACTCAACACTCAAAACCTCTGCAATAAAATTCTGGTCCTTGGTGAATTTCGGGACCTACTGTAGGGCGGTAACATAATGTCCTTATTTTGCAACTAAAGTATCAACAGAGTCTGAATCCATTTCTGACACCACCCTAGATTATAATTTATCTTTAAAAATCAAGAGAGAAGGGTCACAAATATCCTACACAAGACCACTCATCGAAGATGTTTCTTCTATAAGAGAAATGTAATCATAGAATCTTTGAAACTATCACTAGTATGGGTTGTGACAACAGAACTGGGCTGTTTATTCCCATGAATATCAGTTTGGTTCAATAGTGAAGGTCCAATGTTAACAATGCTAATAGTGAAATTGTGAGGACAATAAATATGGTGACTAGTAGGATCGGAATCTGTTTTTAATATTATTTTTATTTTCAACGTCTAGTGTAGCAGATTAATTCAAGGAAGGGTGTCTAGGATATGTCCAGTGCCAATAGCTGGGAAGCTGTGATCCTTCACTGCTTTCACAAAAATTAAACCTGAGAAACCTATTCTATGACATGGTGCAGTGCAAGCACATAAAGAATTGCATTTCATTTTTATAGGCCGAGACAGTTATCCTTGCTACCCAGGTTATTGACATTATTCTTGTTGAGTTTAGATAATGATACTTCCTCTAATGGACAAATATCAATATATTCTCTCTCCAGTTCTTGGTTCAAGAGTATGATGTAATCAAGAACCAGAGTCTCTAATTATTCTATAATATTTTGTTCCTTAATGAAATTATCTTCCTATTTTGCATCGTCAACCAATGTGCCACCTGAGGTGTAACATCCCAGGTAAATAAAGAATAATACATATTTCATATTTATTAATACTTATAAATTAAATATTAATTTTACTTTAAAGGGGTTACTATGTTCAATAGCATACTCGATACACAACAATGGGTTTCTTTGAAATCTTACGTTGCACAATAATAATAAAATATAGTTATTTTAAATGGTAGTTAACTCCTAGCCATTGTATTGGCTGTAATGAATGAAACTAACTATAATATGATTATACTTGTTTTTTAAATGTATTTACAGTATCCAATAAAAGGTTAAAGGATTAAAATGTGAGTTATTCTAATTTTAAGCCTAATTTACATTAAAAGTCCGATTTATCACCTTTTAATGGTGATCCATCTTTAAATCTAGTTTTTGTTAATTTAATAAATTCTAATTGACCTTATAAAATCCTCTTTTATAATGGGGACACCAAATTTTACTTTGGGTAATGTTTCGGTATTTTTCATATAATGATCATTTTTATATTGCATTTTAATTCAAAAGTGCCTTTTACTCTAATTTATTAATAAGTATATATTATCTTTTTAGTTGGTTTTATTGTGAAATTAAAATATATTTTTACCATTTAATCCAATTTTGGTTATTGGAATTAATTTCCCTTTGAAATTTGACATAAACAAATGTCAATATTTTGATAGTTTTTGTTCCTTAAAAACACGCTATTTGTTTTGATAACGGGAAATAATTTTAAAATTAAAAAATGCCACTTCTATGTTTTGAATTTGGAAAAATAGGAATCATATTTTAATTCAGATTATAAAATATATATTAGGCTGAATTTTTGGTATTTTTCTGAAAAACATCAATTTTTGATGAATAGTTAAACCACTTAGTGGTAGTAAAAAAATAGACTTTTTCATTTAAATGAAAATTTACCACTTCTTTGAATTGAATTTATAAATTCCAATATACATTCTTGTTATCAAGAAGAAAAATTTGGTTCATTAAGATGAAAATAATTTTTGGTGAATATTAACTTTTGACTTTTATTTACCGCGGTTTAAGGTAAATATGGTAATTCAAAGTTAAAAAATATTATAATAATTCGAAATTACCTTAACACCAACCCAAACCTTATTGGTTGAGTCATTAATGACCATGGGCATACTTGGGTGTATTTTGGGACCACATTGAGCCACTTGAGAGAGATAATGACAATTTTGATTAATTAATTTAATGTGAAGACAAAATTGACATTAACAAATATATTTTATCTAGTAATTTTTATATGACGTTATATAAGTCATATTTTCGACTATAAATATTAATTGTAAACCTAATATGATTTTCCACGTGATAGTATATTTTTAGAATTTTTAGAGATAAAATAAATTAAATTATTTATGACAAAATAATGATGAAGTATTTACCTCATTAATAAATGATTTAAATAAATAAGTTTATAATGAATAAAATATTATCCAAGACATCTCCAATTCTGATTGGATGATTTTATTTTGACCATGAGTCATCTCATATTCATCTTTAATGATTTTAGGACCTTTTGAAACCAAAGATATGTTTATAATAAAATAATATTTTCACACTTTCCAAAAGAGCCCCACCTCCCCCTTTTAAAAGGAGACCACTTCTAACCAATTCCTCACACCTCTAAAACCATTTGGATCATCCAAACTCTTACCAATTAAGCTCCCTACATCCCTATCCTACTCCTAGAATCTTTATCTTAGGCAGAAATAACTTCAAGAAAACATTTGTTTCAAACGAAATAGAGATACCCAAATTATAGGTAACCGTTTCTCTTAAATTGTTTTTTATTCTACAACTCCAAAAACTAAACTATTTTTATTCCATTAATTTGTAACAACACCAATATTATCAATATACTAGGATTTTGTTATGAGATTAATTCAAACTACACATATGTACACCTCCAACTAATTGATGAAGAACAAAATGTTTCTGTGGATGGCAGACTAACGCCTCACGAAACGATGATTGTTCGATTATCTTCTACCGCCTCTCATGGTGTCCATTATGATGGAACTGTATTTATATATTCTATATATTATATTTATTTTTTCTTTATTCTTCTTTATTTTCCATTTATATCATGCCATTATGGTTTCCAAAGTGGGTAAATACGATAATCTCATTTGATGAAGTGCGGACTATCGCCCCCTCAAAGTGATGTGATTCGTTAATGCCTTATGTTGGATGTATAAAGGATGGAGTAAATTATTTTATATATTATATTATACTAGAATTATAAAATACCTATTTATCATTATGTTTTATTTCCATTAGAATAATAAATAGAAAAGAAAGTAGCGTTCATGCAGACGTACTGCTTACCGTCTCCATGAATGGTGCATTTCATTTATTACCTATAAATGTTAATTAATATTATAAATACATGTATATAAAGGATATATATGATATATATGATATTTAAATCATGAATATCATTCTGGATATAATTTAATATTGACCACATGGACAAATTATAAATATAAGGTGTTCATTTTTTACTCAAGTACGAAATATCGAAAAAATAGACGTTATTAACTAAAATGATTACGTAATGTTTATAACATGGTAATAAATGATATAAAAGGAATAATAAACTTGAAAAAGGTCCTTAAGCATCTATAAATTAACTTTAGTTTATTATTCAGGAGTTTAAAGAATGTTCGTGTCAAGTCAGACATGAGGTAAAGGAATTCATCTCAATTTCCATTCATTGAGGCATCTATTATTTTAATACACGACTTTCATTTTTACGCGGTATAAACAGCCTTGGATTTTTTAAGGTAATATTGTTCTATGAAATTTTTTACTAAACAAAAAAAAGAAATGTTTCTTTTACATAAGCATTGACAATGACCTTTCTGCCACAGTGAGTATTATTTGATCTTTGGCTTCCTCAGCAAGTTGTAATGTTTTTAAAAGAAAATAAATACCTTATACTCATTTAGGTATTTTTTTTATTTAAAATCGTATTGAAAATGGATTTGTTTTGTTAATATTATTAAATGATATATTGTGATTAAAATGTAGAAATGTTTCCTTTCCTTTATATATTTTTTATGTGATATGATTTTATAATGGTATTTGGAAATTTGATGGTTGGTTACGTGATAAACCAAATGATGGGTGAACATTATTTACTTATTCATAAAGGTGAAAAGTATTACATTGGTTAAAGTATTCATGGATTACTTTTTTTTTTGAAAAACTAACTGTTTTCCTTATTTGTGTATCCCTTACTGAGCTTTTTATGCTCATCCTATGTTTTTCAAATGTTTTTCACAGGACATAATGTAGAATAGGGTCATGGATGGGATCAAGGAAAATTCATGATTTCTTAAACATGGAAATAGACATGACTATTTTTTTCAAGAGTTCATGTATTGTAAAAAAATTGAAACTGTGTAGAAGTGTCTACCTTGTAAATATTTTGAGATGTAATAGTTATGGCCTAACTCTCAAAAACTCTAAACCAGAAAAGATCCTCGATGTGAATTATTCATTTAATTCAATATTATGTAATGTTTAAGGCCGGGTCCATATATTTGGTAATATAGGTCAGTTTAGACAACATTAAAAGTTAGGGTATTGTTAAATTAAAATCCATAAATTTATTTAAATTAATATTGAAATCATATAGCATTTATAGATTAAATGTTGCTTCGGTTAAGATATTTCTCTGTTTAGAATGGTTTTCTGCAGAGGAAACATGGCCGCTATGTTGGGATGACATCAGGAGGAAGATAAACCTCCAAATCAGGAACCTGACATGGTTGGAATTGGAACATAACATTTTGTTACAGTGATGGCACGGTTGAATATGGCTATAAATGGTGGTGGTATCCATGTACGAGATCGGCCAGATCAACCATAGAGGAACATGTCAGTAGTGGAGCATTTCATGAGGAAACATCCCCCATAATTCAGAGGCTCATTTGACCATGTCCAAGTTGAAAGGTGGATTAAAACACTGGGGAAGATTTTTGTGGTCATGGTTTATTCAGAAGATCAAAAGGTTAGTATTATTTTTTACTGTTTTGATGGTGAAGCTGATCAGTGGTGGTCTATGGTGAAAATTATCAGGGATAGTGAGGAGATTGATGCTCTCGATTGGGATGAATTCAAACATATATTTCTTGAGAAATATTTTTCTAAGTTGGCTCGTCTTAGGATGGAAAAACATTCCTGGAATTGAGGCAGGAGGATGACTTAGTGGCTGTTTATGAGGCAAAGTTCACTCTACTGGCAAGGTATGCCCAAATTTCATCCAAGATATTGATAATAAGATAAATCAATTTTACTCAATACTGAATCCACGGTATCAAATAGTGTTATCCTCTCGTGAGTTCACAAGTTATGAAAAACTTTTTCGTTTTGCTGAAAAAGTGGAAATGGAGTTTTCCGATGATCATGTGTTCTTTGAAAAACAACAGAATAAGAGGTCCAGTTGGCAGGAAAAGGGTAAGAATTCATCAAATAATCCTCGAGGTAAGAAAAATAAATATCCAACATGTGATTAGTGCGGTTAAAATCGTCCTGGAGAATGTTTATCAAAGTCTGGAATGTGTTTCTAGTGTGGTATGTCTGATCATATTGCTCGTAATTGTAAATATGATGATCGAGTAGGCAATGATAAACCATCAGGAAGATGTTTTTAGTGTAATTAAATGGTTCATTATACAAATGAGTGTCCGGCGAAGAACTCAACTGAGGGAAAGCCGCTAGACTATAAGAAGAAAGGTGTGGTGAAATCCTTTGCAACTACTTCAGTATATGTTGGGCCATCAAACGATGTAGTATTAGGTACACTGTCTGTTTGTTCAGATTATGCCAATGTGATGTTTGATTCAGGGTCTACACACTACTTCATTTCTGAGAAGTTATCTAGTAATTTGCTATTTCCATCTCAAGATATGAATACAGAACCCACGGTAAAAACAATTGGAGGAAATTTTGAGACAAAAAAAACATAAGAACTTTAATATCCTTGTGTATGGAAAGAATCAAACTGAAAACCTTATTGTTTTGCCTCTAGTAGAGTTTGATGTTATTTTGGGAATGGATTAGATTTCTGTTTATCATGATAATATTTACTATAGATCCAAAGAGGTTTTTCTTCAGAAAGATTTACAGTTTGTGTACAGGAATGAACTGTTGCTTTTGATAACATGTCAGGAAGCTGAGAAACTATTAAAAATTGGAAAGGAATGTTACCTTTCACATATTGTTGTAAATAAAGGAGTTGTTCAAATTAATGATGTCCCAGTGGTAAATGAGTACCTTGATTTTTTTCCTGATGATTTTCCTGGATTTATACCTGATAGGGAAGTTGAATATACTATTGACTTATTTCTTGATGCTACACCAATTTCAAATCCCCTTATGGAAAGTCTCAAATTGAACTTTTAGAGTTAATGAGTCAAATGAAGTAGTTATTAGATAAAGTTTTCATTCGACCTACCAAATCACCATGGGGTACTACTGTATTGATTGTTAAAAAGATGGATGGTTCAATGAGACTTTGCATTGATTATAGAGCATTGAATAAAATAACTGTTAAGAATAAGTATCCTTTGCCACATATCGATGATTTTTTCGATCAGCTCTAGGGAGCTCTGTATTTTTCGAAGATTGACATGAGGTCGGGGTACCATCAGATGAATATAAATGATGCAGAAATTCCAAAGACTGTGTTTCATACTAGATGTGTCCATTATGAATTTGTAGTTATTATTTTTGGGGTAATCAATGAACCTACTGTATTCATGGATCATATGAAAATAATTTTCCATGAGACCATGGAGAAGATTGAGGTTATGTTCATTGATGATATTTTGGTTTATTCCCAAAGTAAGGAGGAACATGAAAGTCATTTAAGGGCTATCTTTCAAACCTTAAATGAAATGAAACTTTTTGGGAAATTCAGCAAGTGTGAGTTTTTGTTAAAAAAATTTCTATCCTTGGTCACGTTGATTCAAAAAATGGCATAACCGTTGATCCTGTTAAAACCAAAGTTGTTGAAGAATGGCCAAGAATTACAAATATAAATGAGATCTATTGTTTTCTTGGTTTGGCTGGTTATTACTGGAGGTTTGTTGAAAATTTTTCACGGTTATCTAGTCCAATGACTAAGATAACTCGAAAAGGTGTTATGTTTATCTGGACAAAATAATTTGATGATTTTTTCAGGAATAGAAAAGAAGATTGTTAAATGCTCCAGTTTTAGCACTACCTTCTAGAAATGTGTGTTTTTTTATCTACAATGACGATTTGTTGAAAGGACTGGGTTGTGTACTAATGTAGAATGATCAGGTAATTGCTTATGCTTCCCGTCAGTTGAAACTAGATGAGTTAAATTACCCTACACATGATTTGGAATTAGCTGCTGTTGTTTTTGCTTTAAAAATTTGGAGGCATCATTTGTATGGGGTGAAATGGGAAATATATACTGACCAAAAAATATTAAATTAGATTTTCAATCAAAAATAATTGAACATGAGATAGAGAAGATGGTTATAACTAATAAAGGATTATGATTGCATGATCCATTACCATCTGAGAAAAGAAAATAATGTGGTTGATGGTTTGAGTCAAAAATTTAATGTCTCATTAACCATTATACATTTGGAATGAGATCCTTTGGTTTTTGATTTGATGAATTATGGAAAAGAAGTTGTTGGTGCAGTCAATTATTCTATTTTGTATCAGGTTTCATTGAGATCATCTCTATCAGACAGAATAAAGAAAGCATAGAAGGAAGATAGTGAGTTGTAGAAAAAGGTAGATTTGGATCAGAAAGGTATGTTTACAGAATTTAACATTGATAATGATTGTGTTTTAAGGTCTGGAAAGAGATTGTGTGTGACTTGTGATTCACTTTGATGAATGAGTTGTTATGTGAAGCTCATAGTTCCCAGTTTTCAGTTCATCCTGGGAGTACTAAGATTTATAGAGATCATCGGGAGTATTTCTGGTGGGATGGAATGAAAAGATATATTTTTGATTTTACTGTGAAGATTTTGACTTGTTAGCAGGTTAATGTAGAGTGACAGTTACCAAAAGGAATGCTTCAGCCTCTATCGGTGCCAGAGTGGAAATGGGAAAATATATCCATGGACTTTGATTTTGGATTACCAAAGACATCTCGAGGTTAAAATGCAATATGGGTTATTGTTGATCAATTGAATAAATAAGCTGATTTCATTCATATTTGAGATACTTTTTCTCTATATCAACTTTCTTGGTTGTATGTTAATGAGATATTCTGGTTGCATAGTGTTCCCCTCTTCATTGTATCTGATCGTGATCCCTGGTTCACTTCTATATTTTGGAAAGGCTTTCAGATGTAATTGGGTACTCAATTAAATTTTAGTACAACTTTTCATCCTCAATCAGATGGGAAGTAAGAATGAACAATTCAGATCTTGGAGGATATGTTATGTGTTTTTTCAATAGATTACCAATGAAGATGGGACCAAAATATTTCTTTAGTTGAATTTTCTTATAATAATAGTTTTCATTCCAGTATACAGATGGCTCAATTTGAGGCATTATATGGAAAGTGTTATCGAACTCCAACTTTTTGGGATGCAGTAGGTGAGGGGAAGTGGATGGGACTAGAATTGGTAGAAGTTATGGCAGAAAAAGTTCAGTTGATTCAGGAGCACATGAGAACAGCTTATAGTAGAGAGAAAAGTTATGCTGATAATAGGAGGGAGGATCTTTTTTGTGGTATGTGATCATTTGTTTCTCAAAGTTTTTCCATGGGAAAGTGTGATGTGTTTTGGTAAGAAGGGAATGTTGAGTCCGAGGTTCATTAGACCTTATGAAATTCTATAGAAAGTTGTATCAGTTTCATATAGAGTAGCTTTACCCCCACCTTTATGCTAGGTAAACAAAGTTTTTAATGAATCAATGTTGAGAAAGTATATGCCATATCCATCTCTGGTTTTGAGCCCAGAGGTAGTTCTGTTGGAAGAGAATATCTCTTATGAATAAAAACCAGTCCAAATTCTTGACTTTATAGAGCAAGTGTTGTGGAAAAAGGTAATTCACCTGGTAAAGGTTTTGTGGAAAAACCATATGGTTGAAGAGGCAATGTGGGAATCTGAAAATGGTATGAGGGATAAATACCCCCACTTATTTTGATATGTGAATAAAAATTGCAAGGACACAATTCAAAAAATGGGGGAAGGTTGTAACATCCCGGGTAAATAATGAATATTACATATTTCATATTTATTAATATTATTATACTAAATATTAATTTTACTCTAAAGGGGTTTCTATGTTTGATAGCGTACCTGATACGCAACAACGAGTTTCTTTGGATTCTTACGTAGCACACTAATAATATAATAATATTATTTTAAACGATACTTAACTCTTAGAAATTGTATTAGCGAGAATGAATTAAACTAACTAAAATATGATTATATATGTTTGTTAAATGTATTTACATTATCCTATAAAAAGTTAAAGGCTTAAAATGTGAATAAATCTAATTTTAAGCGTAATTTACATTAAAAGGCCGATTTATCACCTTTTGTTGTCAACCCCTCTTTACAATTAGTTTTGTTAACATTAATACTTTATAAATGACCAAATAAAATCCTTATTTCGAATGGGGACATCAAATTTTACTTTTGATAATTTTTTGGTATCTTTCTGATAAAGTTTATTTTTTTAATGAATAGTGAAAAATATTGCAATTTAATTCAGAAGTTCCTCTAAATATAATTTATTTATATGGTTATATTATCTTTTCAGTTGGTTTTAATCTAAAATTAAAATATATTTTTACCATTTCATCCATTTTTGGTCATTGGTGTTATTTTTTTTTGAAATTGAACATAAACAAATGTCAATATTTTGATAGTTATTGTTTCGTAAAAACAAGCTATTTTTTTTATAACGGAAAATAATTTTAAAATTAATTAATTCCACTTCTATGTTTTGAATTTGGAAAAATAGGCATCATATTTGAATTTGGAATATCCAATATATCTTAGGCAAAATTTCTGGTATTTTTCTGAAAAACATCAATTTTGGAGGAATAGTGAAACCACTTAGTGGTAGTTAAAAAACAAACTTTTTCATTTATATGAAATTTTACCACTTCTATTAATTTAATTTCAAAAATCCGACATAAATGGTTGTTATCAAGAATTAAAATGTTTTTTATTAAGATGAAAATAATTTTTTGTGAATAGTAACTTTTGACTTTGATTTACCGCGGTTAAAGGTAAATAAGGAAATACAAGGTTAAATGAATATTACAATAATTCAAAATTACCTTAACACATGTCCAAACCTTATTGGTTGAGTCATTAACGACCATGGATATCCATGGGTAGATTTTGGGACCCCATTTAGCAACTTGGGATTGATAATTACATCTTAGATTATTTAATTTAATGTGAAGAAAAAATTGACATTAACAAATATCTTATAAAAATTAATTTTTATATGGTGTTATATAAGTCCTATTTGTGACTATAAATATTCATTGGAAATATAATAATATTTCCTACAAGATAGTAATTTTTTAATATTTTTCGACTTCAAATAAATTAAAATATTTATGACATAAGAATGATGCAGTATTTACCTCATTAATAAATAATTTAAACAAATAAGATTATAATGATTAAAATTTTATCCAAAACATGTCCAATTCGGATTGGATGATTTTATTTCGACCATGAGTTAATGATTTTTGGACCTTTTGAAACAGATGATAAGTATATAATAAAATAATATTTTCACACATTCCAAAAGAGCCCCTCCCCCCCCCCCCTTATAAAAGGAGACCAATTCTAACTAATTCCTCACACTTTTCAAACCATTTTTCTCATCCAAAATCTTCCCCAATTAACCTCCCTACATCCCAATCCACCTTATATAAGCCTTAACTTATGTAGAAGGCACTCCAATAAGTCCTTTGGTTCAATCCAAAGGGATTTACCCAAATTAAAGGTAACAATTTCACTTAAATTGTTTTCTTTTATTCTACTTCTCCAACCCCTAAAATCTATTTATTCCATTATTTTGTAAAAAAACCAGTATCCACAATATACTAGGATGTTTTTATGAGATCTATTATAACTACACATACACACACCTCCATCTAATGGATGAAAAACATAATGTTTCTCTGGATGGCAAACTAACGCCTCATGAAACGATGATTGTTCGATTATCTCCTACCGCATCTCATGGTGTCCATTATGATGGAACTATATTTATATATGATATATATTATGTTTATGTTTTCTTTATGATTATTTATTTTCCATTTATATCATGCCTTTATGGTTTCCATAGTCGGTAAATACGATAATCTCATTTGAGGAAGTGCGGACAACCTCCCCCTCAAAGTGATGTGATTCGTTATTGCCTTATGTGGGATGTTTAAAGGATGGAATTAATGATATTATATATTATATTATATTGGAATTATAATATACCTATGTGTCATTATTTTTTATTTCCATTAAAATAGGAAATAGAAATGAAAGTAGCATTCATGCGTACGTACGGCTTACCATCTCCAGGAACGGTGCATTTCATTTCTTACCTCTAAATGTTATGTACTATTATAAATACATGTATATACTAGAGATATATGATATATATGATATCTAAATCATGAATATAATTCTGGATATAATGGACTATTGACCACTTTGACAACTTATAAATATAAGGTGTTCATTTTTTACTCAAGTACAAAATATCGACAAAATAGATGTTATTAACTTAAATGATTACCTAATGTTTATAACATGGTAATAATTGATATAAAAGGAATAATAAACTTGAAAAGGGTTCTCAAGATGTAGAAATTAACTATAGTTTATTATTCAGGAGATTAAATAATGATCGAGTCAAGTCGGACATGAGGTAAGGGACTTCGTCTCAGTCACCTTTCACTGAGGCATATTGTGTATTAATACACGACTTTCTTTTATACGTTGTATAAACAACCTTGACTTTTCAAAGGGAATATTTTTCTATGATACATTTTACTAAACAAAAAAAGGACGGTTTTTTATGTAAGAGGTGACAACGACCTTTCCGCTGCCATGAGTATTATTTGATCTTTGTCTTCCTCAGCAAGCTGTAATGTTTTTAAAATAAAATAAATACCTTATATTCAATTAGGTATTTTTGGTATTGAAAATGGTTTTGAAAATTGATTCATTCTGTTAATATATTTCATTGATATATTGTGATTGAAATGTGGAAATTCTTCCTTTCCTTTATATTTGTTTAATGTGATATGATTTTATAATGGTACTTGGTCATTTGATGGGTGGTTACGTGATAAACCAAATGACGGGTGGTGCTGTGAATACCAGGATAGGTGGTTAAGCTATAACCTCCAATGCATTGTGTATAGAAGTCAGCCATATGGCTATTCCATTTAGTGATATGTTTCTAAGTTGACTGTATGGTTATTCCATTTAAGTATGTAAATGTCTCAAGTTACCTTTATTTGTTTTTTGTTCTATGAATGGGGTTTAAGGTAATATTCTCATTAAAGAATGTGTAAGTAATGATATTTTATTCAGTGAAGGGTATTTGTTACTTCATAAAGGTGAAAGGTATTACTTATGTTAATTTATTCATGGTTTACTTTTTGTTTTGAAAAACTAACATTTTTCCTTCATTGTGTATCCCTTACTGAGTTTTTTATACTCATCCCATGTTTTTTAAATGTTTTTCACAGGGCATAATGTGGAATAGGGTCAAGGATGGGATCATGTAAAATTCTTACTATCTTAAACATTGAATAGACATGAATCTTTTTTTCAGGAGTTCATGTTTTGTAAAAAAAATATAAACTGTGTAGAAGTGTCCACCTTGTAAATATTTTGAGATGTAATAGTTATGGCCAAACTCTCAAAAAATATAAACCAGAAAAGATCCTCAATGTGAATTATTCATTTAATTCAATATTATGTATTATTTAAGGTCGGGTCCTTACATAAGGAGTCACCTAAGAGTGTCATGTTTTTGGTTTTTTAACCCAAACTTTTATTTTCTTTTTTTTTTCTGGTAAATCCATCATGGGAGCATTGTCCTTCATATTTTTACTTATATCCTTCCATTAATTTTAAATTAGTGGGATAACTTTTTTCCTAACCACCATGAAATTATAATTTTTGTGACCAATAATCATACAGAGATTGCGAAGGGGGAGAATTTCTATCATATTCTATTCTGGTTTCAGTTTTATAATTATTTGTATTGAATGTAATAGTATTATATAGCTTTGAATCAATATTTATTTCAAACATCACCCTATAAAAAATCCTACAACAACATATAATTCTCTATGGTGTATTTTGAGTGGGGTTACTACACAAGAAACAATGTCATTAAAAATATTTGGATTCCAAAAGAACCAATTCACGCTGTGAAGACTTATCCAAACTTAGGCCGTTGTGTTCCCATATTTATATGGGTTGAATGAAAATCCCACATAGATAATTTTAGAAAACCTGGTTTTAGTTTAAGATGACCAGTCCTCCAAAATTTATCAAGAACCTCTTATGTTCTTAACAAATTATGGTAATACCCTTTACCATTTGGTACTTTTTTCTAGTTTGAGAAATTCCAATAGTGAGCAATACACGAATTTAAATCTATAAGGGTCCATGGATGGTCACCTTTGAGGTAGGAAATGTTACCCATAATAGAATATTTTTACATTCGAGTGTTTTTTAGAAGTGCAGCAAGGTATTATTCCACCTAGTAACCTCATTCATCCATATATTTGAAGAGCGTCTCCATCGGTGAATTTTCATTTCCCAGTGTGTTCCCATTAGAGCATCCAGAAAGAGATCCCCTGAGATCACCCCATAGGCATTTTATTGTGAAAAATTACATCAGGGATTTCAACTCTATGATTTTCAATGAAGAGATCTTTCACTGTGATGGTTTTATTTGTTCAAAGAGACCCGAATCGATACGATTCGAACCTCATAGGCATGAGAAACAAAGACTCCACGAGAAGTGAGATCAAGAAAAAGGGAAAATAAAACCTAAAATCATGATACTTTTTGAGATATATGGTCTCCCATATCTCTAAAAACTGTCTATATAAATATTTCATAATGTTTTTCCTAAATAAAATTTACATTATAAAAAAACAAAAAGTTATTTAATATATAAGGGATATTAATGAAGATTTAGTCTTAAGGATTCCCTTTCAGGAAATGATTCACAAATAGAAGAATAAAAACAAATCATATTCCATCTTAATTGATTTATTGATATAATATATGTTTTAAAATTGATGTGATCCCATTATACAACAACATCAACTATTTTATTAGAATAATATATCATAAAATGAATTAGGTATAAAATTTTATCATGAAAAACACTAAGTGGGTGTTATTCAATTAAATTATATCTACACAAGAGTTTAATATCCCTATAATTGAAATTTATTATTCTCGCATAACATAATATTTATAAGGGTGAGGAATATCAATTTTTATATAGTTTTGGTAAGATACATACTATTGAAGTCTAGGATTTGGAAACACATGAGTTTTTAAATTAGAATTAATCTTCAAATTATTTAGTGCGAGGAGTTATCCATGTAACACATATAGTGTATAAATTTAAAACCAATAACATTGTTTTATACTCACAAAGATAGGTGATATATTTTTTAAAAATAATGAATCCTCTAAAAAAGTTATAAATTATAGTATAAAATAACAATAAATTTCATATATATTTAGTGATAGAATCCCTTTTCAAAAGATTATGTATTTATTTAAATAATTTTCCCTATTTATGTAAATTCATTGGTGAGTAATAAAAATAAAATAGACATGGCTGTTAGAAGATAACAACAATAAAGATCCACTTATTATTGAATTTTTAATTAAATGTATAGATATAGTTGAAGAAAATACCATTTTATCAAGTTATCATGATAAAGAAATTTGTTTCTTCAATTTTATAGAAATGTTATATGGTCATTATATTAAGATGTTAGAGGAAAATAATGTGTCCCTTAATGAAATTCCATTAGAATATTTCTTTTTGATTCATATAGATGATTTGGTGAGACCATATAAATCCATTTGGTTATATGAGATATAAAAATTTATATGTGGATTAAATTAAAGATCATGATAAATAAATATTCATTTTAATGAAGCCATAAGAAATATTTATATTTTTAATAATGAATGTTTTATATGTGTCTTAATGTCATTAGTGGGATCACTATAGTTTTTGAGTCGTATATATTGATAAAATATGAAAATATATTTATACTCGTATAATTGGTTAATATAAATTAAATTTTCATAGATGATATAATGTAGAAACCCAGGTTACAAGACAAGAAATCATCAGAATCATGTCGTTGTGGTTTCATATTTCTAGTCAATGTATTTATTTTTATTTTCAAAAAAAATATATGAAGGAATAATTCAGTTCCAATTTGATACATGTGTTATATTAAATTAATTATCCCTATGGTGATGTGTAAAGGTGAAATATGATATTTTTATGATGTTACATGTTCCAAAATGTAGTTTGGAATTTATCTCATATTAAATTATATATTCAATGGTTAGATACAATTTATATATAAATTGTAGATAAAATATATCAAACATTATTGGGGGATCTACTAAGGTTAGTTGTATAAATTGTGTTATAGTACATAAGAATGAAAAATTTGATGAAATATTTATACTTATGTAAATAAAAATTGTTCAATATAGTGGGATAATAAAATTAATCTATTCTATTAAATTCATCTATAATAATTGTATTTCTCGGTAATGTTAGGTAGTAAAACAGTGTCTGGGAAAAAAGAAGGAGGAAAAACATATAAATGAAATACATTTCTAAGAAAAAGATGGATTATTAACAATTAATGTTGTGTAAGTATAAAACAAGTGGTGCTAAAAAACCCAAGTATCCATTACTAACAAATATTTCAATGAAGCATCACCTGATACTATATCTGAGGTGGATGTTCCATAATTTTTTGGCCTTTTTCTGAGAAAACCATTTTCAACAAGTAGGGGAACGAATTACTCTATAACTCACCATCAACATGTATTAAAATTTATATTATTCTTATTTTTAGCAACATCTAATAATTTATTATTCAATTTAATAAGATGAATATCAGTGCTTGAGGTACCTAGTAGGGTGCTGGGATCAGGAGTACCTACTTGATTTCCAACACGCGCAGCTGACCACAGTTCAATATTCAAACATAAATAGGAGCTTCTCGGCCCAATGGTTTCTTTATTATTCTACTCAATACTCAATTCCATTATAATAAAATTATGGTCCTTGGTGAGTCTTGGGTCCTACTATAGGGTGTTAACATTATGTCTCTCTTTTCTAACTAAATATTCTATAGAGTCTGAATGCATATCTTACTCCACCATATAGTAGAATTAATCTTTAAAACTTGGGAGAACATGGTCACAAATATCCTGAATAAGACCCTTAATAGAAGTGGGTTCTTCTATAAAATTAATGTAACAAATATAATCTGTGAAACTATCACTAGTATGGGTTGTGATAATAGAACTGGGCTAAACATGAGCCTTAGCCCGGTTGACAAGGTCTCTGTTGGTGCATACAAGCGACCAGGGATCAAATCAAGGCGGAGGCAGAATTTTCAGGTACTGTAGCAGTACTGTAGAAGTGCTGTCGCAGGTACTGTAGTAGGTACTGTAGAAGGAACGGTGTAGTACTTTAGCAAGTACTATAGCGAGAACTGTAGTAGGCACTATTTGGAACTGTGATGCCGGGAATATGCCCTCATTTGGGCCTTTGGGCCTCAGATTTGGTCCTCGAGTCCTTCATAGGCCTTCGGGCTCCCAGGACATCAGGTTAGTTGGGCCTTCGGGCCATCTCAAGGCCTTCGGGCCACTTGCAGATGCAAACCAGACAAAAACTACAAGGAACAAGCTCTACAAAGAGGATGAGCAAAGGAGCTTTCACCACAGCAGAAGATATACGGATTGCAAGAATGAGAGGGTATTGAACTTGCCATCAAGACAAGCCTATGCATGCACGGGAATGCCTAGTCGAACAACCATGAGAAGGTGGACAGTTGATTTCACGATGAAGATGTTGGGGAGGAGCAGTTCCATGTTGTTAGTCTGGGTTGCATGTAATGTTTGTGCCTACGGGCTATGACTTCCTCTATGGCCTATGGGCATGTAATCATTCGCCTATGGGCATTGTCGGGTTCCAACTCATCCCTTGAAAGGTGTATTATCAAAACCAATAAAAAATGAAGGCCTTTGGTCCATTGGAGGATAACAGAAATGGGCTATTTATTCCCTTGAATACCATTAGGGTTCAAGAGTGAAGGTCCAATGTTATCAATGCTAACAGTGAGATTGTGAGGGCAAAAAAGAGGGTGACTATTAGGATCAGAATCATTTTTTCTACTATATTTATTTTCAACATAGAGTGTAGTAGAGGTATTCAAGGAGGGGTGTCCAGGATCAGTCCAGTGCCCATAGCCAGGAAGCTGTGATCCTTTACTGCTTTCAAAAAAATAAAACCTAGGAAACCTATTCTATGAAATGGTGTAGTGAAAGAAAAGAAAGAATTAAATTTCATTTATACATGAGGAGACCGTTTTCCCTCCTACCTAGGTTATTGACCTCATTCATTATGATTTATGAGAATGATACATCCTCTAATGGACAAATATGAATATCTTCTCTCTCCAGTTCTTGGTTGAAGAATATGATGGAATCAAGAACCAGAGTCTCTAATTATTCTAAATGATTCTTTTCCGTAATGAAATTATCTTCATATTTATCATTATCCACCAATGTTTCACCCGAGGAGTCACCTAAGAGTGTCATGTTCTATGTTTTTTAACCCAAACTTTTGTTTACATTTTTTCTAGAAAATCCATCACGGGAGCTTTTTCCTTCCTAATTTTCATTATATCCTTCCATTAATTTTCAATTAGTGGGTTAACTAGTTCCATAACCACCATGAAATTGTGATTTTTGGGACCAATAATTTTTCAGAGCTCACAGAGGGGGGACTTTTGATCATATTCTATTCTGGTTTCTGTTTTCTAATTATTTGCATTGAATGTAATAGTATTATACAGATTTGAATAAATATTCATTTCAACCATCACCCTTTAAAAAAGTCCTAACTCAATATTTAATTTTCTATGGTGTATTTTGAGAAGGATTCCTACATAAAAAAAAATTTCATTCAAAAAATTTGGATTCTAAAAGAACAAATTTAGGCTATGAAGTCTTATCCAATCTTAGGCCATTATGATCCCATATTTTTTTGGGTTGAAGGTAAAATCCCACTCAATTAATTTTTGAAATCATGGTTCCAGTTTAAGATCACCAGTCCCCCAAAATTTATCAAGATCCTCCTATGTTCTTAAAAAAATATGAAAATACCCTTTACCATTTGGTATCATTTTCTAATTTGAGAAATTCCTATAGTGAGCAATACACGAATGTGAATCAATAAGGGTCCAAGGACGGTCACCTTCGAGGTATGAAATATGGCCAATAATAGAATATTTTCACATTTGAGTGTGTTTTATAAGAGTATCCAGGTCTTCTTCCACCTAATAACCTCCTTCATCCATATTTTTTAAGAGAGTCACCTTCAGTGAATTTTCATTGCCTTGTGTGTCCCTTTAGAGCATCCAGAAAGAGATCCCCTGGGATCTTCCCGTAGGCATTTGATTTTGAACCATCGCATAAGGTATTTCACCTCTCTGATTTTCAATGAAGATATATTTCTATTTGATGGGTTTCATTGTACAAAGAGACATAAATAGATAGGATTTGCACCTCCTATGAATGAGAAAGGAAGCCTCCATGAGGCGTGAGATCAAGAAAAAGGGAAAAGAAACCCTAAAATCATGATGATATTTGAGATAAATGGTCTCCCATATCTCTAAAATTTATATATATATATATATTTAATAATGATATTTCTAAATAAAATTTACATTATACATTACAAAAATTTAATTAATGTATAAAGGATATTAATGAAGAGTCAGTCTTAAATAGTCCGTTTCAAGAATTGATTCACAAATAGAAGAATAAAAAAATATCATATTACATAAAAATTGACTTATTGATATCATATATGTTAAAAATTAATGTGATCCCATTATACAACATCCATAACTATTTATTAGAATAATATATCAAAAAAGGAATTAACTATAAAATGTTTTCAAGGAAAACTCTAAGTGTGTATTATTTAATTAAACTATATCTACTCAAGAGTTTAATATATCTATGATTGAAATTTATTATTCTCGCATAACATAATATTTATAATGGTGAGGAATATCAATTTTTGTATAGTTGGGGTATGATACATACTATTGAAATCTAGGATTTGGATGCACATGTGTTTTTAAAGTAGAATTAATCTTCAAAATATTTAGTGTGAGGAGTTATTCATGTAACACATATAGTGTATAAATTTAAAACCAACAAATTATTTTACACTGCCAAAGATAGGTGATATATTTTTATAAAATAATTAATCCTATAATAAAGTTATAAATTAAACTATAAAATGATACTAAATTTCATATAGTTATAGAGATAGAATACCTTTTCAAAAGTCTATGTAATTATCAAAACATTTACCCTATTTATGTAAATTCATTGGTGAGTAATAAAAATAAAATAGACATGGATGATAGAATATAACAACAATATAGATCCATTGATTGTTTTATTTTAAATTAAATTTATAGATATAGTTGAAGAAAAAACCATTTTATCATGTTATCATGATAAAGAAATTAGTTTCATAAATTTTAGAGAAATGTTTTATGGTCATTGTATTAGGATGTTAGAGGAATAGAACGTGTCCCTTAATGAAACCCCATTAGAAGATTTCTTTTTGATTCATATAGAAGATTTGATGACACCATATAAATCCATTAGGTTATATGAGATATAAAAATCCATATATGGATTAAATTAAGGATCATTATCAATAAATATTCATTTTAATAAATCCATAAGAAATATTTATTTTTTTAATAATGATTGTTTTCATGTGTCTTTAAGTCATTAGTGGTATCACTGTAGTTTTTTGAGTCAAATATACTGATAAAATATGAAAATATATTTATACTCCTTTAATTGGTTAATATAAATTAAATTTTCTACAATGATATAATGTAGAAACCCAGGTTACAGGATAATAAATCATCAGAATCATGACTTTGTGGTTTCTTATTTCTAGTCAATGTAATTATTTTGATTTATTTTTAAACAAATATAGGAAGGAATTATTCAATACTAATGTGATACATGTGTTATATGAAATTAATTATCCCTATGGTGATGTGTGAAGATGAAATATGATATTTTTATGATGTTACATGTTCCAAAATGTAGTTTGGAATTTTTCTCATATTACATGATATATTAAATGGTTTCATACTATTTATATATAAATCGTAGATCTAATATATCAATCAATATTGGTGGATCTACTAAGGTCAGTTGTACATATTTTCTTATATTACATAAGAATGAAGAAATTTAAGGATTATTTATAATTATGTAAATGAAAATTGTTGATTATAATGGGATACAAAAATTATTATATTCTATTATATTCTCTTATAATCAATGTACGCCTTAGTAATTTTAGATTGTAAATGAGTGTATGGGATAGAAGAAGGAGGAACACCTTATGAAAGAATTAATTTTTTTAAGAAAAAGATGGATTCTTAACAATTAATGTTGTGTAAGTATAAAACATGTGATGATATAAAAATTTAAGGATCCATTACTGGCAAATAATTAAAAGAAGCATAACCTAAAACTATATCTAAGATAGATATTACATAATTGTTTGGCCTTTTTCGGATATAACCATATCAACAGATAGGGTAACAAATTACTGTGTAACTCACAATCTACATGGATTCAAATTTTTATTTTCAACTTATATGTGTCTAATAATTTTATCTTGTGAATCCTTCCATTTCAATAATTTTTTAATTTTCATAATAAAAATAGATTCAAGATTTTAAGAATACTATTTGAATTCAAACACCCAATCCATTAAATGTATTATAACATGTTTGAGATGTAATACCACAAAAACCTTCCATGAAAGACAATTCCCATGAAAAATAATTATTCCCTATGAATGTAAATTTTTATAGAAAACAAATAATTTTGTGAATATGTGTTATGTATACCAAGTTTAGGTATCCTCCGTGAGACCAACTATTGGGGGTTATGATGACCCTAGAGACCCATGTCCTTTAAATTTCAATCATCTTGTTACTACACTATCTGTATAAATATACATTTTTATCATTGATCAAAACATTCATAATCCACTTACGTATTATTTCATGATTTGATTATCTGTTGGCCCTTTATCATATATCCATGCTACTAATTCAGACCCTAATAATTCAATCACATGTTTTTATTAGGAGGCATTCCTCTATTTTCATCTATTTTATTTGTCATATAAGTATATTATCTTCTCCAAATTTAGTATATAAGTCCAAAAAATGAAAATATTAAATAATAACACCTAATTAATCCCTTTTCTTCACCACATTATTGAAATATTCTTATTTGATGTATTACATTAAAATTCACAGACTAGTCTTATTACACATCTTAAAAATATGAATCGTGAACAATGTTATTTTTGGTTTTGGTTTTATTATGATATATAGGCCACCTCTTTGCGGATAGAATTAAAATTTCATGAAATGTTCCATCAATATCTCATCCTTTATAAGTATTATTACTCAAACTCATCTCACCCTAAAAATAAAAATGTCTTACTTAGAATCTTCATTTAAGAGTAATTCATTGTAACCGTAATATATATTTAAGGTTTTAGCAATCTATAAAATATTTACGAGTAACTATAAACACTAGAAATTAACTTATAATCTCCATTATGTGAAAAAATATAAAATTTCCTATGTTAGGACAATATGATTTCCAAAAAACATGATGAATTTAAAACTGAACAATAAATAAATGATGTCTATATGATTCCATATGTTATGAGCCTTGGATTACTTATGTCAAAAGATTTATTTTCCTTAGTTGTAGAGAAAAATATTCCCTTAGATCAAAAAATGATTATTATTGATAATGATATATCCAAATACCCAATATTTATAACTACATTATCTTACCAAACTAATAATGTTCACCTTTCCAGTAAAAAAATATATGTAACTTCTATGTGCATGAATATGGAATCATGAAATTGATTCATGTGAATGTATTAAATATATATGGGATTCCCCTTAAATGAAATGAAATACATAGTGGAAAGTGATGATAACCTATAATAATATAATAATTAAGTGAAAATAATTATCATCCCTATGGTAGAAAACCTCACCCCTTACAAAGACAAATTGTGGTACCCAGATAAAAACCATATAACCATAATTTGACATAATTTCCTACTATATACCATCATAACAAATATTGGTCAACATTATTTGAATTCATTATCAATAAATATTTATTATATGAGTAATGTTATGAATCACAAAAAATAATCATCACCAATGTCTAGATTCCATGAAATGACTGATGAACCCATTGTGAATCACATATCCATAAAATCAATTAGATGATTTGGAATTTATGGCATCAATAATATACTAACTATTAGATGTAAGTAAACATATATAATTACATCGATTAGTAATTCAAGGAGTGTTTTATTGGGCCTAGATAGGAGGATGACTAAATGTGTAAAGAGGGTTAATAAACCAAATTGAAATTTAAATAATAAATTAATTAAATAGGTAAATTATTTTAAATGTTAATTAATATAGTTAATTAGTTGTGGAATAAAATAATGAACACAATGATGATTTTTATAGTATTTTGGTCGAATTTAGAACAAGAATATACTAAAACATGTCTACTCATTGAGGGATAAATTATTAAATAAATGATTTTTAAAGGAGAATAATAGCATTATTACACACTACTTCATCTATAAGTATAATAACCATAAAAAATGACGTTTTTATGGGAATTCACAACCTAATTACATCCTCATTAGTAGATACTAGGAATCATAAACTGAACGATCCCTCTATTATAATCTTGTATTCATAACCCGAAAAAATAAAATTATTTTATATATAAATGCATGAAAAAATATGAAGGTTCAAGTGAGAGTTGGGAAATAGTGTTACTGAGAAAAGAGACTAGAATGAAAGAGAATATTAAATGAAGGAATCAAAAGTACTAGTTCTTGATTAATGGATCTTCTCATATAATCATGGAAGTATAAGTTGAAGAAGATGTAATTCAATAATTGAAAGATAATCTTGATGATGAAAGAGATATCACACAGAACCTTTTAGATTATGAAATAATTTTAAAGTTCACAATATTTTTATTGTAGAAAAATACATTGTTTTAGATGTTATCAATAGTATATTTTATTTCTATTGTGTCCGAAAACCATTAAATATAAATTTTAAAATAAAACACACATACTAATCTTTAAACAGATAAAGAAATTCAGTATCAAATTACAAAATTATTCAGTGTAGAAAATATTACCATCCAATATAATTATAAAATTAATTATTTATATTCCAAATTTAATGACCTCTTCAAATTTTATTTAATTTCCCGTTAAATAATTAATAAAAAATTGTAATAATAGTCCATGAAAATTACATAAATATATCATGAATATATAATGTAAATAAATTCATTGGAATATATTTCTTTATACATGAATATAATGTAAATAAATATTAACACACAAGTAATAAATTAATAATTTTTAAAATTTTTTGAAATATTATTAAATAATTTAAAAATAATTATAAAATGAATATCAGAAATAAAAAAATATTTTATACAAATGTTTTTTCTTTCTATAGACAATGATGTATAAATTAAAACATATTTTTTAACAAACTAAAATAATTTAAAATTACCTTACACAAAATTCATATAATATAAATATAAATTTGAGGAATTAATAAAAAATTAAAATATTTAAAATTATTATGTAGTTATGTGAAATATAAAAAATGGTAAAAATACACAAGGGGATTTTTTTAAATGGTATAAAAAAATTTAAACTAGATATAGGATAAATATTTTATTACATATTTTAGGATAAATTAATATCTCGAGATTGTAATAGATTTATATATTCACATTACAAAATTTTACTACCATGGTGATTGCAACTACCATCACCAGTTCATCTACCACTATAATGATATCGTTTCGATTGAGATCATTAAAACCGTTTCACTATGGTGATGCCTCTACCATTGAGGAAATCTACCATTATAAAGGAAAATAGTAATACAATTGTTTGATGTGGATAATGATTCAACCTTTTGAGATAAAATAATCTACCAACGAGTTGTATTTACCATTGCAAGTATATGTATAATTGTAATCGAGGTAAACTACTAATGCATTATGAGTAGAGCTACAATCACTAAATGGTACAATAATTTGTTGGATGAAGTTCTATCGTCACATGAAATAGCTTTTATTGCATTATAATAGTGGATCTACCCTTGTATATATGTTCTAACATGGAAATATCTACAATTTATTTTATGATGATATGCCATTATTGAAAAGATCTGTCGTATAACTAGAAAAGATCAACCAATTTTGTAAATCTATAGTTTTTGAGAAATATAAAAAAAGAAAAATATATACCATTGATTTAAATATAACATTACATTAATAAGGGTTGTAGAATAAGATATATACCATGATCAATAAAATAATTCATGTGCTTATATAAGCATGGCTAGTGGAATTGGTGTTATGTCCAAGAGAAAAGAGGAGTAGTGTAAGGCGTGGAGGTGTTGAAGAACTATAATAATCGAGGGTAAATGGTGTGTGGTTATTCTATGATAAAAAGGATGAAATATTAATTCATATATAATTTTTAATTCATTTATAGAAGATTTGAAGGAGATACGGGTGGAGAACATATTCTATGTCATCTCTTTGATGGTGTGATAAATATTAGAGGAAGATGATGATGAACATTTTTCATTAATTAAAGCAATAGTTTGAAACATAATATTTGGTTATTTTAACCAATATAAATGATATAATTAGGGAAATTTTAAAAATACATAAATAAATATAATTTCCCAATATTTTTAATTGATCAAAATTCACTTCAATACTCTATGTATATAAAGAGATATCATAAAAAATAATGAAATACATAGAAAAAAATATATTGAAAAAATCACTAAAATGATGAAGTTATTAATTATTTTTGATACAAATAAATAGAATTTATATATTTTTATTTTTTTAATTGGAATAATGCTAAAACGTATTATATTTACATTGGAAAAAATAGTGTTTGATTCTGATTTATATAAAAATTGATATCACATAAATAAAATTGAGTTTGAATTTTTGAAATTCCACACTCCCAGAACAATTGAATAAAATTTTGGAATTTTTTATACTAAAATCACAGTAATTATTGAATTCATTTTAGTTTCATTACATTTAAATAAATATATTGGATATATAAAAAAATTCATGATATTCCCAAATATGTAAATAATTTTATATTAGAATAATATATGGAAAAATTGAAACTATATAAACTTAAAAATATTTTCCAAAAAAATTATAAACAATATGATCAAAACAAAATCAATATATTATAGTTAATATATTATTCTCATTATAGATAAATATAATTATTATTTAATTATTATATATAAAAATATATAATAATTAAAATTATACAATCAATATAGTTTATGACAAAATAATAAATAAAATACTATTATAAAACTAATTATCTCATAAAATAGTGAGAGGTTTTTGAATATTCAAAACCATAAACTGACTAAAAGTAATAAAAAAATAGAAACATATTAAAGAACTTGTATAACTAATAAACATTTTTATTTCAAAACAAAACATTAAAAAAACAATATTTAATTTTCTATTTATTTTGTAGATAAATTAATATATGAAAATGAACCATCCTCTATACATATGACCAGATAAAACAATTATGCTTCCAATATTCCATGAAATAATTTAATATTTTTAATCTAAGTAGAGTATAAATCATCTGTAAATTTTATGTAATAAAATTCTTAGTAATGTTAAATTATAACACAGTATCACCCTTATTCACATGATTTTAAAAAAATAAAGTATATTCTTGATATGCTTTGTTCCAAAATGTTATAATATATTTTTTCAAATGGAGATTATAGAATTATTATTACAATAAAAATGTAATTTATCATGAAAAATACCAAAAATAATTTTTGTTTTTCTAATCCATAATCTTTTAGAATAACTACTAACCATAGAGATATACATATATTCTTTAGTAGATAGAGAAAACAATAATGTATTATGAGAAGACCAAGAAATAAAACATTTTACATGAAAATGACATAGATGTAATATTCTTTTATTATGAAATATAAATCATCAAAAATAAAATTTAAAATATTATATTAAATCAAATCAAAAATATTTATGATAAAACAGACCATATTAAATATTTCAATTAATATTTCTAATTATGTTTTTTACATCTTTAAAAAGGCACTTTTAAGGATCATTTTGAATTGTGGCACATACATTAATGTGAAACATGATATCGTGTCCATATAAAGAAAATTAAATAATTCTACCTTTTATTCCATAATAAATATTATTATCATGAGAATTACATAATGCATCAATAAATAATTTACAACTGTTACTCAAAATATTTTAAAAAGAATTATAAGAATTGAAACAAGACTTTTTAACAAATTATTTTGTATATATTAATTAAGTAATTAATATTTCATCATTACTTATGTGAAATTATAATTCTATTAAGAAACATTAATTCTCTCATTAAGTTTATATTATAATTAGATTAAATTAAAGTAGAAAAATACTTATAAATAAATTCACTAAAAGAACAGAAAAATATATCATCAATATAAATTTTCTTAACTAAAATATCACAATAAATTACTTTAATAAAATTTATAGGATCAAAATTAACATTAATAAAATCATTATTTAAAATAAACAAATATTTCCTCTTAAACCAAGAATAAGAAACTTGTTTGATACAATATTTCAAAACATGGGGTTTGAAAAACATTAACTCTGATGGTTATAAAACCATTTTACTAAATATATTTTATAATACATTTAAAATAATTTACGACATCAAAAATATTAACAAAATTCTAACAAGATTCTAATAGCCTCTAATATTAAAATATGAGAAAATTAATTTACAAAGTCTGTACCTTCTTCAAGATATTAACCCTGTTTAAAAAGTCTGGCCTTTTTTAACAAGATTTCCAAATTCATCATTCTTTTTCTAAAGATTCATTTACATCCAATTATATTATTATCCTCTTGTAATTATCAAAAAGTATTAAATTTATTTCTAGAAACTAATTATACTCATATATTAATGAAAATATCTATTTAAACATTTATTGAATCTATAACATAATTTGGAACATGACAATAATCGAAAGTAGAGTCTGTAATGTTTTTTAAAATTGAAATTATGGTTTTTTATTCTAGAAATTAAATTTCCAATCACATTGTCTATGGGATGATATTTATGACTCCTCCATGATCTATTATCAGATCGAGAAGTAAATTTCTACCACTTAGTAGACAAATTATCCATAGGTTTTTCTACAGAAAAATTGAAATATATGAATTCAAATTCATCATTATCCAAAACATATTATTGAACATAACTAGATTCATAAAACATCATATGTATAGATTCATTAAATGTCATTTTATTCATATTATAGAACATGTAATCATTACATTTAGATGATTTTACAAGGATGATAAATTTAATAATTTTTGCATTAAAGTTATCTAAATTATCTTCTATATTCAAGATTAAAACATTACAAATAATATAATTATTGTAATAAACCATTGGATTGATACAATTAAAATATTAATAAGTGATTTCATTCAAAAAAACTAACATAAAATATATCAGAACAAAGAAATCATTATAAAAATATTTATCTGAAAAATAATCTCGTTATCTATATTCATTAGGAATGGTTTAATCTATTTATTGATTAGTGAAACCTTTCGGTTCAACAAAACCATTTTTTTGTGGTGTTCTACGAGTAGAAAAAACATAAGCATACAAATATTCATTATAAAATTTCCAATACTCAAAATTAAAAAACACACCACAATTATCACTTCTAATTGAAACAATTTAACACAATTTTTTAAAAGAATTATTTATTTTATCAAAAGAAATAAATATAATAATGGTTGCATGCTTATGAGAAATAAAATAAACCATATAAATCTACTAAAATAATGCACAATTAAAATGAAATTTATTTTAATTTAAAATATTAGTTTTACTAAAATAAATAAAACAATATGTAATAATTCAATAGGTATATAAGATTAAATATGATTTATGGATTTGAATATTTTCTTTTTGTTGGATACCATTTAATCATTGTCCAAAAAAAATTATTTACCATTAAATTTGGTAAATATGTAATTTGTACAAGGTTAGTTAAAATGTGTCTCATTCAAAAATGAGCTTGAACGATATTTCTTTTCCATAGAAAATCATATATTTCAATAGCAATGAAAAACCAAAAAACATTGATTAGATAATTCTGGTAAATTAACAGAATAAATTTTATCTTCTATATTATCATAAAATAGAACCTTTTTCATTTTAGAAACTATACCATTATTATAATAAAATTTTACATACATACCATCATTAGTTAACTGTTAAATATCAATTGTGTTGTGTTACTAATAATCAATGTATAAAATAGTTGAAATTAAAAAAATATTTAAAATACCTACTTCACCAAATCACTTAGCATTTCCTTTTAAGTTATCTCCAAATGATCAAGTGCCTCAATTGCATTCGGTTTATGAGAGAAAATTTCATAATTCGTCATTCATGTTCCAATAAAATACACTGTTAAGTTTCCATGGGTTTTTTTGATACATCCATAAAATATTCCTTACGAATATCAATTATTGACTTTTTTCATACCCATGTTATTTTGGGTCCAACTAGGTTTGAAAAATAATTCCTCGTTACCCAATAATTTTTGTAATATTTATTTTATGGTACTCTAGAAGTTCAATTATTTAAATTAATGTCATGGAATAACTAATAGGTTTAGTATATCTAACGGAACATTCATTTTTATTATTCCCTTATATACAATATTTAAATCATGTAATGAAAGAATAATTTAAATAATAAATTTTATAATTGTACTTATATATAATTTATGAATATTTTTATTAAAACCAAATCATCTTATATATATATTTTATTTCACCATAGAAAACATATTTTCTTATTTTTATTTTTCATGAGAAAATGTAGAAAAAATCAATTTTAATATTACAACATCATTTCTATGGTTATCAATTTCATTCATAATAGATCCAAAATCATTATTGATCTTACATTCTGAAGATGAAGAATAACATCATATTTATTAATTAATAGAATCGTTCTACGTATTGACATGATTTAAATCCTTTATAATACTCTAATTTTTTTATTTTAATTCATTATATAACTCAGTAAAACATAGAATATAATTTTTATGTTTTTTATTTTCCTCATATAACTCATAGAAGTTGTAACCATTATTATCAGAATAATCACTAGAATCTGAATTATTACATACCTCATTTTTATCTACTTTCATTAGGAAATGTTATTTTTTTATTATTTTTTGATTCATCACTCGAGTTAGAAAATTCAATGGATCTTCATCCAATATGATTAAAATGTTTTAATTCCTTATTTTATTTCATATATAAACCATATTTCTTAATTATAGAATAGTCTGATTTGATATGTCCCTTATTTACAGACTCATAATAGGCCACATATGGACTATATATTGTACAGTTATTTTACATAAGATCATTATATTGATCTTTTCATGGAAACTCATTAAAAGTTTTATTTAAAATAAAAAAATTATATACAGCATTTCTTATAATATAAATATCCCCTTTTTCACTTTCCTCTACCATAGATTCAAACTATCTAAAAATAAAAATTATATGAGATTTTATGGATACAACATTATTAATTTTAGAATATTATTCTTCAATATTCATTAAATCATGTTTATATTATAATAGTGATCCATTGAGATCATCCAGAGATTACTACGTAATGTTCATACATTCATATTTATAATCCTTCATTGTATTCCATTTCTTGGATAGATCTCTTAAAACTATTTAAACTAGTTATAGGTTTTCAAATGTTTATCTACTAGAATAAATCCAATTCCCAATTCCTGTGAGTCAAGGAAAATTTTTATTTACAATTTCATATTCATTCATCTTGGTGACTTGGTACTCAGATCATAGTATTACATGGTGGGTTCCATTAAATTTTCATGATCCCAGGTGTGTATCTTGATGAATCATTCAAATATCATGAGCTATCATACTAGAATATAGATGACTAAACTCACATCTATTAATAAAACAATAAGATAAATTTGAAACTTCATAATTCATAACTTATGTATCTATATTATTTCCTTTAAGAGTGTTTGTATCATATTTTGATAATATGTACGATCTTCCCATGATTAAAAAATGTTAAATTGTTAACTATTTTAGGTACTCCTCCCTTTTCTCTATCCATTAGCAATATTAATTTTTCACAATGTGAGGTCAATTATGTGGAATCCAACCATCATTTATTTTTATTCATTTCATCATAAATATATTTTCCATAAAAATTGAGATATATGAATGGGATGGTATAAAAAAATATAATCAATAGAATCTATAGAAGAATTGGATAAATTTCAAAAGGAACAAGATCTAATACCAATTATTATGTTCAGATTGGACGATGACAAAAGGTCTATAGGGGGGTGAATATACCAAATTAAAACATCATAAAGTAATTATTTAATGATTTTAACTAATTATAAATATTAAAAAATGATTTATAATTTTTGGAATAAAATAATGAAAAACGATGTTTTTAAATTTTTTTGGTCAAAATTAGACCTAGACCACTCTTATACATCTCAACAAGGTGGATGATACATTCTGAACTACATTTTTTTAGTGTGGATTCACATCCAAATTAAAAAAAATCCACCTAAATATTAGGTAGCCATATAGTGTTCATATGGGGAGTTATAGGCCAATTGAAAAACTGAATTTAGATAATATGTGTCACAACCTGCACATTCTAGAATTTAGATTTTTGGAGGGACAACCTAATTAATAAAATTATTATTTTTGTAAAATAATAAAAATTAAGTGATATTACATATGAATTGTAGAAATGGGTTGTATATAAACAAAATACTATAATAAAATATAATATAAAATGAAGTAATCATATTTATTAGTTCGTGAGTAAATGATCAGTTCATTTTTTCAAGGTTACAGAAGAAGAATAATATGTAATTGAGCACAGATAGATCATCTAGATAATGAAGCATATATTTTCTGTGACTTATCAAATTTTACAATACATTTATTGTTCACAACATTATTCTTTTATAAAAATACACTATTATTGATTTAATCTTTAACACCTCATTCCTCTCACATTTTCTTGGAAAGATATAGATTTTCTATGTTTCTTAGGATACATCTCCATGATGCCAAATGCTGACAATAAATTCAATGGAATTAAGAAAACATTAGGGGGAGAGATTCACTAAGAACCCATACAACATTTCAAGAAATATAAAACAACCATGAAAAACTAATTTACTCATGATAATAATCTATATAACAAGATGAAATACCAATCTCAAAACAATATCCTAGTATAGAATAAAATGAAATAAATGTATACAGCTAAGATTCCAAGTAGAAAGAAAATGGAACCAAGGGGGAAGCATTCCATGTCAAGATAAGGATACTCTCTATATCCGACTCTAGTAACCAAATAATTATATAAAGGATAACCACTAGAGATGTATGAAACATGACCCTCACCTATAAAATGGTATACTACAACTAGAAATGTAATAAAATTACTAAGGAGGGGATGTGTATATCACTAAGTAGAATTTCCCGAATGAATTCCAATCACACACCACCATGTCAAGAGTAGGTTTTCATTTATTATATAAAATAGAGGGTGATAATATCAAAATATTTTATAAAAGGAAAATAAATAAACTTATACAATTAACCAAATAAATCATTCAACTTTCGCTTTATCATTCACTATGGAATTCCCAAACCATGATCCTTACCCATAGAGAATATCATGTCAAATGAAAATATCTATAATAACATGAATGGTGATTTGTACTTCACCTTGTCATCACTAGGTGTATCCCCTTATTCCCTCCCCGATTGGCATCGAGCACAATGCTATTCACCTAGCCTCATATAATGAAATAAAAATACCCTCCACCATGTATGACATGATCACATTCTATAAAATATTTATTTAAACCGAATTTAATAATTCAAAACAACCCTTTTAAAATCATATCAAATAGGTATTTTCTGGGTGAATTTTACAAATGATTTTTAAAAATGTGTAATGAAATTTTAAATAACTCATGCCAAAATATTATAACATAGTTGTGGAGTAGAGAAGACTTTTACCTTGGATATGTTTTCATAAAGGATAATAATAAATTCTACTGATAAAACTGTTCCTTCTATTATACTATCAAAATCCAATATCATTTCATCAAAAAAATACAAATATATTTATATGGCATTACACAATATTCTATGGTTCCATTTGAAGTAACATAATATGATTCAACATGCGAAAAAAAGAGAATAACCTAACATGTAAATTCATGAATTAACACTCAAGGATATATTTCTATTGAATTTCATATTTTGATGATCCCCAAAAATCACCTAGGGTAAAACTATATGTCAAGGAGAGAAATTCCCCATATTAGAAGTTTTACACACCTATTATAGCTAAATTTTGTCAGGCCGATGTTTTTTTCAATACGAATTATGATTTTATATTTGGAATTTATTAAGATCCCACTTACAATGATATTCACGTCACCTCATATTATTTTTTATGAGAAACTAAATTTGTATAACGAATGGTTTTTACATCATGTATCTCCCTAAAAAACAATGTGAAACCATTCCAAATATGAGATAACCTCATAACATTTTTCTTCTATTATTAATTTTATGAAACCCATTCACAATATAAATATGTTCTATAGCTAGAATATATATTTATTTCTATTTATACATCATAAACCTTCTAAAAAATTATCTAATTCATTTTACACAAGAATGATTAAAATAGGAAAATTATTCCAAACCTAAATCAAGTGGGTACTAAATTCTCTACACCATTTTTATTTCTATTATCGGAAAGATGGGACAAAGCATTCCATTTAACTCATATAACATTTTCATGTTACTATGTTTATTCTTGACCCTAAAAATGTTTCCATATTACTTTCACCATGGAAACAGATCTACTTCATTTGTACTTCTCTTTTATATCCATAACAAGTATCATTTTGTTGATAAAATTCACATCTAGCTCAAGATTAACATGATCCCAACTAATCATGTGTCAGGGATCTGCATTGTACTTCTTCAATTAAGAAATGTTAATGATCTTATGAATATCACTAAATCCTGATGGTAATGTTAATCAGAATGAAATTGTTCCATTCCATTCAATAACATAAAATGGTCCCATATATAGTGGTGCAAACCTACCATATTTCACCATGTATCAATGACCATATTCTATAGACGTTTTCAACGAAACATGATCACCGACATCAAATGATAATGGTCAGTGATGATTATCTGATTACAGATTCAATCTAAATTGTTTTTTAGACATCAAATTATGGATCAATTTGATTTTCTTAATAGTCACGTGAACAATTCTTAGTCAAATCATAGATGTTTCTCTTTTTTCCCACTAACATAATGGAGAATGAAAATAAAGGTAACATGAAGCCTCAAAAGTGGCATATAAATTGTCACCTAATAACTATTTTTATAATATTATTTGACCAAAGGAATATGATCCTCCCATGAAAGTCCAAATTTCTTAAACAATGCTCATATCACGTATTCCAATGTCTAATTTTTTTGTATGGAATTTCCATCTATTCATGGATGAAATGTTGTTCATGGATGATATTTTATTTTTATTTGGTGTTCTCTATCCGATAAAATAAAATCTTGAACTTCTTAAAACCTGACCATTTCTCACAAATAAAATTTATTCAAGTAATCTACCATTTTGGATTATCTGATGTGTGTAAAGTGTATCAAATTTAAATTTCAATAAAATACAATCAATATAGAATCATATATCAACAAAATTTATTGTAGGAATATAAAAAATTCCATCAGAAAGTTTTACCACATATATATAGGTGTTAGATTACATACAATATAATAGGCATTCTTTTTTATTTAGAGATTACCTACTAACATGTTAGATATTTCATCCCATATTTTTCAATATTTTTTCAAACCATCCCAATAGAAATATGCTTTAATTTCCTTATATATATTTTTAATTCCAGTATGAGTATCCCATTTTTAATGGTGATATGTGGAAGAAATATTTTCTATACAAAGTCTATTTAATTATAATTCAATTCTAAAAGAAAAAAATTATTTTTCATCTTCTTTTTAGTTTTGATAAGTCTCTCCACCATTTAGGTTTCACATAATGGTATCCAATCCTTATCATCAATTTGAGATTATTTACCCAACATTAATAAATATAGATCAATAATTACTAGAAACAAATCTATCTAATCATCCTATAAAACCCTTTCGAAATTCATTTCAAAAATCATGATCATAAACATTCATTACTCATGATCTTCTTGAGATACATCGCTAAATAATTTCTATCTCAACACATATTCAACATAATTTCCTTATAAATATGTGTATACCAAGTTGAAATAAAATAATTAGAGGAACCACATATATCTATGTTTAGCCTTGTTCATGTCTCAAAGAAAAAAAAGCTTTTAAAAATGCTATGTTTTGTGAAAAAATATGATCTTTTATCCAAAGAGTTCATTCCTTCAGCTATCGAATGAAAGGATAAGTACAAATAATTCACTATCATGTGTAGAATAACTTTTATCATTAACTCATAACTAACTCAAACCATAGGCCACAACATTTTCTCCCTACATGAAAACATAACCATGATGCGATCCAGACACATTAAAATATGGGACATTATTGGTTATTGATTATAGAATAATTAGGATGTGCACCATGGTGAGAGGAGTATTATGTTCCAAAAATAATTTTTAACAATAATATATAAATTCTGAAAGAGATCAATTCCTTATCATTGAAATCATGGGATAATAACAACTTGAAAACTACTGAACAATGTGGTGATAATAGATAGCTATTCCTAGAAAACAATTATAAGGACCCAACCTTAAACCATTACATAATCATGAATTAATTTAATAATTCACATTTAAGATATTTTTAGGTTTATAGTTTTAGAAAATTAGGCCAGAACTATTATATTAAATCTCAATAATTACAAATTATACACTTCTACTATGTATCCATTTTTTTATAATATTAAAACTCTTAAAAAAAGAGACATGTCCAGTTCTATGTTTTAGACAGCATGACTTTCCGATGATCTCATCCTTGAAACTATACATCATTAAATCATATGAATAAACATTTCAAAACTAGGGATGAGCATGAAAATATCAGTATGAATTATAAAAAAAAGGAAAAGAAACATTAACCCATAAATAAATACAAATCAATGAAACCATACTTTTCAATCAAAGCATACCTTATAAAATCATACAATTTATGAATAACACACAAGATTCATAAATAATAAAGGTAAAATATGGAATAATTAACATACATACATTATAGATTTCAATAAAATGTGTGGAGTTATGTTTGGAATACCTATAATAGTATATTCCCAAAATCTCTTAGGAGAACCCTTAATGTTTACCTCTGTCATATAACCCAATGCATTGGAGAGCTATATCGGGCTCACCGTCCTAGGTTTATAACAGAACCACCTGTATACGTAAACAATTCCCTATAACCGTAACATATTCATAACACATAAAACATGATTAAAGTAAAGTTAACATTTCTACATTGCAATCACAATATATCATTTCAATATATTGACATAATCAATTTTTTATGAAACCGTTTTCAATACCATTTAAAACATTTAATAAAGATATTTTTTAATCCATGTTTCCCATGCCACATTGAAACATTTAAAAATAATTTTAATTTCAAACATTATTATCCATATAAATAAATCCTTAAAACCTGTTTTAAAAACATGGATATTAATGAGAAATATTTAGAAGAATAAATCTTTAAAACAAAACTTTAGTTAATGAGTTATTGAACAAATGAGAGACGCGTGAATACTAATAATTGAGGTATAACAATAATGAAAGCTTATAATATAATTAGAATAAGGATATTCATAAAATAATATGTTTAATAGAAGCATATACACCATATAAAAGTGAATTGGTGTATAACAAAAAATAAGTCTCAATGGAATGTAAATTGAGACAAAGCTGCTTACAGAGATCGTATCCTTAGATTAAGGATAAATCAATGACATAATTATGTGTGAAAAATAAGAATAATCCCAATATAAGTGGATATTATGTGTGAAAAGATCATATTTCACTCAAAAATATTCATAGCTTGACATAATCAATATTTATAATATTAACCCAATGAATTTAAATTAGGTTAAGAAGTTTTCTTTTTGAAATTAGACAGCCAATAGCGTTGCTTAAAAATTGAGAAAATGCATTGATGCAAGGTACAAGGTTCTATTATCACTTGGATAGAAAATGTAATTTAATAAGGATATATACTAACATATCCCAACATAATAAATTGATAATTACAAGACATAACATAAATGAAGTCTTTTAAAAAGAGGAGGGTGAAAGATTCACTCACTGATTTGGTAATTTACGAAACATACACCCCTTGAAAGAAGTATCGTACAATTAAGATGTAAATATCAATATATTAAAGTATATTACAAATAGAATACAATAATGGGCTGTACATAAATCAAAAAAATGAAATAGTGGCAAATATAGCATGAATACCATGGGAATAAAAAGTGAGATGAAAACCCCTTACCACATTTTAATCAGTTGAGTCGTAAGGAAAAATTTTCATAACCACCAAATAAATCATATAATACCATGAATATAAATAAAATACTAATAATATATATCAAATTAAAGTACACAATACACCACATGCAATAAAGTAGTCGTGAACAATTGTAATCTCATGAAATTAATAGTGAGTTCAGGAACCCCTTACAACGTGTCTGACATGACTCATTTGTTCCTTGTTCTTCCTAAATAATTAACATAAGTTAATGTATACTTTATACAAATCATTTTCATCTTTATTATTCCTATTATATCTCTTATTACCATGAAATAACATTTAGATAATTATTTTAGTTCATATCTTTCATTTTGTCGATTTTTGGAATTTGAGTTAAAAATAAACTTATTATAATTACAATTTGTCCATGTGGTAAAAATTAAATTTTCTACAGAATTATATTCATGATTTAGATATCATATATATCATATTTATCATATATATCCATAATATATGTATTTATAATAGTCTATAAAATTAGGACATAATAAATGAAACACACCATCTATGGAGACGTTAAGACATACGTATGCATGAACACTACTTTCATTTCATTATTTTCATTTTTAAAGTAATGAAACAATAATTATAAAATGGTATATTATAATTAAAGTGTAATATAATATTTTATAAATGATTAAAAATTTCATTAACACCATCATTTATAAGTTCCATTTATGGTATGAATAAGTCATATCACTTGAATGGGGATGTAGTCCGCACTTCCTCAAATTAAATTTTCATATTTATACAACACGAAAAACAAAAACGTATGTTCTAAATTAAAATTACACAACAATATTGATAAAATAAAATAAAATATATATCATATATTATTATACTTTCATCCTAATGGCCATCATGAGAGGCAGTTGGAGATATTTAAATAATCATCATTTCGTGAAGCTGTAGTTCGTCGTCCGGAGAAACAATATGATCGTATCCATTAGATGGAGGTGTGTGGAAGTTTAGTTTGAATAAATCTCATAACAACAACCAAGAATATCTTGGATACTGATTTATTATCAAATAAAGGAATAAAGGGAGCTTAGTGGGTTTGAGAAGTAAAATAAAATAAAATAACTTAAGAGAAGACGTTGCCTTTAAATCGGGTATATCACTTTGGTTTGAATCAAAAAGTTTACTTAATGTGCCTTACGATTAAGGTATGGATTTAAGAAGGAAGATATGTATATTGAGATCTTATTTGGATAGTTTTTAGAATAGCCAAGGTCCTTGAGAGGTGTGAGTAAAGGGTTAGAGGTGCTCTTTAGGAATGTTTGAAAATATTGTTTTATTATATTATTATATTCAGTTTATAAAGGTCAAAAACTTATTAAAGTCAAAGAAAATATGAAAATTGTTCGAAATAAAATCATCCAATAAGAATTGTATAGGTTTTGGATATTTTTTTAATCTTTATATTCTTATTTATTTAAATAAATCATTAATGAGGTAAACACTGCCACACTATTGTGTCATAAATAATTTTATTCATTTGATGACTAAAAATTAAAAATAAAATACCATGTCATAGAAAATATTTTTATATTTATAATTAATATTTATAGTAAAATTTATCAATTATATAACCCAACATTAATTTTTTTTACCAAAACTATACGTGTTTATGATATTTTTATTTTTATTTTAAATAAAAAGCTTTTAATGTCATTATCATTCCCAAATGGCATTCAAAGGCCAAAAAATATCTTCCTAGGGTTGTATTGGTTGGAAATGTCTAATCCAATAAGGTTTGGATAAGTGTTAAGGTAATTTTATATTATTGTAAAATTATTTTTACCTTGAATTTCCTGATTTACAATTAACCACGGCAAATAAGGCAGAAGTTACTATTCACCAAAAATTATTTTCATCTTATTAAACCACATTTTACTTAAAACTATAAACCATGAATCTAGGATTTTTTAAATTCAATTCACAGAAGAGGTAAAATTTAATTTAATTGAAGAAGTATTTTTTTAACTACTACTTAGTGTTTTCACAATTCATTAATAATTGACCGTTTTTAGGAAAATACTAAAAATTCAGCCTTAGATATTTTTCATTTTTAGAATTCAAAAATGATATCTATTTTAACAAATTCAAATCATAGATGTTGCATTAATTAATTTAAAATTAATTCTCGTTGTGAAAACAAAAAACGTGTTTTAAAAAAATAACTATCAAAATATTGACACTTGTTTTTGTGCAATTTTAAAGTGAAATTACATCCAATTACCAACATTGTATTAAATGTTAAAAATATAATCTAATAAGACATTTAAAAAATTATAAAAACAATATAAAAATATAAAAAATCAGATTAAAAAGCTATTTTTAATTAAAATGCAATATTTTTTTCTATTCATTAAGAATGATTTTTATCAGAAAAATACAGAAATTTTACCCAAAGTTAATTTAGTTGTCCCAATTCTAAAGAATATATTTATTTTGTCAAACACAACATATAAAAGTTCCCAAAACTAGATATAATGAGGGTTCACCATCAAAAAGTGGTAAATATTCCTTTTAAAGAATATTAGAGTATTTATGCTTAAAATTGGATTTATTCATATTTTAAGCCTCTATATATTATTGTATAATGGTAAAAACATTTAACAAACATGTATAATCATATTTGTTTTAGTTCTATTCATTCCTACCAAAACAATGGCTAGTTGTTGAATGCCATTTAAAATAATATTATATTATTATTTTTCAATATAACCCAATGTTTCATGCAACATAAGATTTCAATGAAACACCTTGTTGTGTGTCGGTACACCATCAAACATATGATCCCCATTAAATTAAAATTAATATTTCATTCAGAAATATTAATAAATATGAAAATTCAATATTCTTTATTTGCCCAGTATGTAACATATTTCTCCTTTTTTAGGGACTCCATCCCCCCAATTTTAATGTTGGACTCGGAAACATTATTAAAAGTCCGTCATTGAAAAAAGATACAATAAAACAATCACTTTAAAAGAATGAAATATAAGTTAAAAGGTCACTTGATATAAACCATTCAAGGATTCCATATAAGAAAACATGATTTGGAGGGGAAACTAAGTGTCAAGTTCTGATAGAGAGTGATAGAAAACATTATTAGGAGAATGTTAACCACCATAAAATCACAAAGTTGTGATGTGTTAAATTGTTATTAGTTTACCATTGAGAAAAGTAAATAGATAACTTTTTTGAAGTTCCATTTTATAAAAATAGATAATTTATTTATGATATTGACTAAGTACATTAAGAAATATACTTACTTTTCCCGTTGACTATCATTATTGAATAGGTTTCTACTAAAAATTCATCTTTTCTCCAAATGATGAGTATTAAAGATGACTTGTTCACATATGAAGTTCTAAAATAAAAATCTATAGAATCAAATAATCCAAAAAAGATAAACTATATATTTACCCTATTTTTGACATTATCCAAAATCAAAATATTCATTACAAGATCAGATAATCCCCAAAAAGGATATCACTTTAAAACATATTATTCATAATCTTCAAAATTTGACAATGAATATCCAATGTTCAACGAATACCATTAAATAAAATAACTTTCAAATTAATTATTCAAACTAAACTAAACTAATATTGAAACCCAAAACACAGAATGATTTAATCACATAATCATCCACAGTAAATCTTAACATTTATCTCAAAATAACATCAACTAATCTTAAAGTGTAACACTGAAGTGTAATTAACCAAATCACATATTCTTTATTATTGGTTAATAATTTCCACAAATAAACCAAATATACATATAACATAGATTCTTCTAAAATAAAATTTCAAACATTATTCCTCAATTTAAATCTAAAATTATTCTATTTTCATTATGCATATAGATTCCCAAAAAGAGAAAATATCTTCCAAAAAAACCTTTATCACTTAATCCCAAAATCAGTTTACTATACTAAGGATATCTATTTGATAAAACATAAGATCCCAAACCAAAAGTCAATAAAATAATTTAACTAAAAGAATAAGGCATACTAACCAGTGGCTTCACGTAGTCTAATGGTAGGTGATAAATCCCAATTTTACTTTTGTTATGGGTTTGATTTCCGAAGCTCGGTTCAATGCGACGGGTTGTCACATGGTCTTCATGTTGTCATTTTTCAGAAACTATAAAATTTTATAACTTTCCAAAAAATGAGATAAATTTCTCAAAAATAACTATAACATAATCAAAATCTATAGTTGTCTTATGCCTCTCATTTTCATCCCAACTCATAATGACCTCAATATTTAAATGAAGTCTTATATATATTGTAATTTTTTTCTTTCACTCGAATATGATAAAATAAAACTATTCACCAAGGAAATAACATCATAACATTATCATGGGGTTAACATGGTTTCATCATCATATTTTTCACGTAGTATGAAGATTCATGCATTGCAACAATGATTTATATATCTTTCAAAATATTTTTCTTCCTTCAACCAAATACACATTGTACAACATGGGTCGTATGGGTGTTTGCATAAAAATAGATTCCAAAAATAATCATGTATAACATATAATTTAAAAACATATGATAAAACATTGTTTTTATAAAATAGTCTCACAGTGTTTGAATTGAAACATTCAATCAATAGTCCTTTTAAAACACCAGATGTATGTGCTAAAAGACTATAATATAAAGAAAATATAAATAGGTTGTGCAAAGGTCACCTTCTTCAACATATTTTTCAATATAACAATATGCTTCAAAATCATGTGATAAGGTAAAATATTTTAAAATGCCATGATATTATTTTCCATTATTGAAAAAAATAAAAATATTGAGAAAATTGGATTTGATTTAATAAAACCCAGGATTCCTGATGGTATCGATGTATAATGGAGGTTTTTGATATCTCAAACAATTTCTTTCATGTGAGTTTTATGTTATAAAATTTTCCATAATAATTTGTGCATGGATTCACAATAATTTTGGAAATTATGTCATTAAAAAAGATAATAATGTCATTTTAGATCCTCATCCTTCCATTTGTAACAAACATTCCTTGATCTGAAAATTTTACAAAATAAGGATTTAACATAATGAATAGATAAAGAGACTATCCTTGTGTCTAACTAAAACTCAGAATCCCTAAAGTCTTCTAAACCGACCTTTGATACTAACTATAAATATTCAACCTTAAAACATTACATAATCTTGAATTAAATTAATAATTCACAATGAAAATATTTTCAGGTTTGGATTTTTACAGAATTAGGGAATAACTATTACACTACATCTCAAATATTACAATGTAGACAATAATACTCCGTTTCAATTTTTTTCATAAAATAAAAAACTCTTGAAAAAATGAAAAGCCTAGTTCAATGTTTTAGACAACATGACTTTTTCTGAATCCCATCCTTGACCCTATACATCTTTAAGTCATGCAAAAAAAATTTCAAAACATGGGATGAGAATAAAAGATCAATAATGGTTATAAAATAAGGAATGAAAATATTAACCCATCAATAAATACAAATCAATGAGACCATACTTTTCAATCATAATATACATTAAGAAATCATAAGATTTATGAATAACACACAAAAATCATAAATCACAAAGAAAACATATGGAATACAAAACATAAATACATTGTTGCTTTCAAAGATATGTATAGAGTTACTTTTGGATTACCCAATATAGTATACTGCCTATATCTTTTAGTAGAAACATTAACCTTTACCTCTATCATGTTACCCAATGCATTGGAGAGCAATCTTAGCCTCACCCGCCCTAGGTTAATCACAGAACCAGCCGTATACATAATCAATTCCCAATAACGATAACATATTCATAACACATAAAACCATAATAAACAAAAGGTAACATTTCCACATTGTAATCACAATATACCATTTCAAGATATTGATATAATCAATTCTTTATCAAAACATATTCAAAACCATTTAAAACATTTAATAAATAGATTTTGGAATCAAACTGTACCATACCACTTAGAGTCTTTTATTCGGAATTTTAATTTCAAACATTTATATCCATATAAATAAATACTAAAACTATTTTTAAAACATGGATATTATGGAGAATTATTTAGAAGAATAAATCTTTAAAACAATTCATTAGTTAAGGAGTTCTTAACCAAATGAGAGACGTTTGAATAAAAATAATTGAGGAATAAAATTGATGAAGGCTTATTTTATCATGATAATATGGACATTAATGGTATAATATGTTAATGGGATGTATATGCACCATATAAATGTGAATTGGGATATAACAATAAATAAGTGTCAATGGGATGTAAACTGACACAAAGTCCCTTAGAAAGATCGTATCATTAGATTAAGAATAAATCAATGATAGAATTATGTGTGAAAAATAAGGATACACCCAATATAAGTGGATATTAAGTGTAAAAAATCAGATTTCATTCACATATATTCACAGCTTAATATAATCAAGAAGTTGAAGTTTAATCCAAAAAAATTGAAATTGGGTGAAGATGTTTTCTTACTCAAATTCAACAGCCTAACTGCGTCATATAAAAAATTTGAAAAAGAACTGTTGAGATAGAAAATTTTTTATCATCAGATGGAAACAAAATTAACATCAACAAGGATATATAATAACATTTCCTGAGAAAATAAAGTGTAAATTAAAAGACATATCATCAATAAATTCTTTTAAAAAGAGAAGGGTGAAAGATTCCCTCACTGATTTGGTAACTTGAGAAGAATACACCCTATGAAAGAAGAATCATACAATAAAGGTGAAAATACGAATTAATTAAATTATTTTACAAAATTAATATAATTATTGGTAGTACACACAAAATAATAAAATAAATAGTGGAATATATTGCATGAATCACGTGAGAATTAAAAGTGAGATGAAAACCTCTAACAATGTTATAATCAATCGAGTCGTAAGACCAAAAGTTAATAACCACCAAATAAATCATAGAATACGATTAGTATATATAGAATCATGATAATATATATCAAATGGAAGTACACAATAGACCACATGAAATAAATAAATGGGGGACAATAGAAATCTCATGAAATTAAAAGTGATATAAGAAACCCCTCACCATGTATCCGAATTGACTCGTTTGGTCCTTATTCAAACTAAATAGTAAACATAAGATTATTTCTAATTTATTTGGAACATTTTTGAATTTTATTATTCCTATTATATCATTTATTAACTTTTAATAAAAATTATTTTATTAATTTAGTTCATATTATACATTTTGTTGATGTTTGTAATTTGAGTTAAAAATGAACTTATTATAATTACAATTTGTCCATGTGGTCAAAAGTACATAATCTCTATAATTAAATTCATGATTTAGATATCATATATATCATAAATATCCAGTATATATGTATTTATAATATTCCGTACCATTTTTATGTAACAAATGAAATGCACCATTAATGGAGACAGTAAGTTGTTCGTATGCATAAACACTACTTTAATTTCATTTTTTTTATTTTTAATGAAATGAAAACATAATGATACATAGGTATATTATAATTTTGTATAATATATTATTTTATATATGTTACAAAATTTCATTAACACGATTATTTATACGTTCCATGTATTGTATGAAGGAGTCATATCACAGTGAGAGAGCAGTAGTCTGCACTTTCACAAATAAAATTATCATATTTATACAACATGAAAAGCATAAACGAATGTTCTGAATTATAATTATAGAATAATATTGATAAAATAATATATTATCATATATTATTAAAGTGTCATCATAATGTCCACCTTGAGAGGAAGTTGCAGGTATTTGAACAATTATTGTTTCGTGAGGCAGTAGTTCGTCATCCACAGAAACAGTATCTTCATATTCATTAGATGGAGGTGTGTGGAAGTGTAGATTGAATAATACTCATAAGAACAACATAGTATATTTTGTATAATTGTGTTGTTATAAAAGAAAGTTATAAACAGAGTTTAAGGTGTTGGAGACGTGAAATAAAAAAACATAAGAGAAGATGTTTCCTTAAAATCGGGTATCACCATTTGGTTTGAACCAAAAGGTTTAGTTGAAGTTCTTTATGCATATTGTAAGGGTTTAGGGGAAGAGGGGGATATTTAGGGCTTATTTGGGAAGATTTTTGACGACCCAAGGGGCATGAGATGTTTGTGTAATGGGTTAGAGGTGAGGCCTTTTTTAAGGGGGAGGAGGGGTTCTTTAAAATAGTTTGAAAATATTATTTATTATATAATGAATTTTAGTTTCTAAAGGTAAAAAACATATTAATGTCAAAGATAAGAACAATATTGTTCGAAATAAATTCATCCAATAATAATTGGAGTATTTTTGGATATTATATTAATCTTTATAATCATATTTATTAAAATCATTCATTAATGAGGTAAACACTGGATCATTATTCTGTCTTCAATAACTATATTTATTTGAGGTCTAAAAATTATAAATAAAAAACCATGAGGTAGGGAAAAAATTAATTTTTATAATGAATATTTATAGTCAAATAGATCCATATATAACCCCTCATTAAAATTGTTTTAGAAAAACAATACATGTTTATGAAATTTTTATTTTTACATTAAAAAAATGTTATTAATGTCATTATCTTACCGAAATAGCTTTTAAAGGCCAAAAATATCACCCACGGATTGTATTGGTCGATCTGGAATAATTAAATAATGTTAGGAAAAGTGTTACAATAATTTGATAATTTTATAGTTTTATTTTCACCTTGAATTACCCTATTTCCCTTTAAACGCGTTAAATAAATTTCAAAATTTACTATTCACCAAAAATTATTTTCTTCTTAGTGAACAAAATTTTACATACTAATAACATTCATGTATGTCTATGTTTTCAAATTCAATTCATAGAAGTGGTAAAATTTCATTTAAATGATGAAATCGGGTATTTAGCTACTACTTAGTTTTTTTAACTATTCATCAAAAATTGAAGGTCTTCAGAAAAATACAAGAACTTCAGCCTAAGCTATATTTGATATTCTGAATTCAAAAATGGTATCTATTTTACGAAATTCAAAAAATAAAATTTCCATTAATAAATTTAAAATGAATTCATGTTGTAAAAAACGTATTTTTAAAATATAATAACTATCAAAAGATTGACACTTGTTTATGTCCAATTTAAAACTAAAATTACATCCAATAACCCACATTGGATTAATTGGTAAAAATTTAATCTACTTACACATTAGAAAGAATTAAAAATATAATCTAACCATATAAAAAATTTAGATTGAATGGCAGTTTTGAATTAAAATACAATATTTTTAAATATCAATTAAATAAGAATTTTATCAGAAAAATACCAAAAATTTACCCAAAGTAAATTTTGATGTCCTGATTCTAAAGAATAATTTATTTTGTCAAATATAACATATACAAGATACAAAAACTTTATTTAAAGAGGTTTCACCATCAAAATGTTGTAAATCAACCATTTAAAGAATTTTAGATTATTTATGCTTAAAATTGGATTCATTTACATTTTAAGCCTCTTAATTTTATTGGATAAATGTAAAACAATTTGACGAACATGTATAATCATATTTTTTACAGTTCTATTAATTGTCACCAACACAATCGCTAGGCATTAAATACCTGTTAAAATAATATTATATTGTTATTTTTCATTATGACACAACATTGTGTGCAACTTAAGATTTCAAATAAACTCGTTGTTTCATATCGGGTAAACTATCGTACATAGCATCCCCTTTAAAATAAAATTAATATTTAATTAAAAAATATAAATAAAAATGAAAATTCCATATTCATTATTCACCTGGGATGTTAAAAAAATGTTCCTCAAAATCATTCTAATGTGGCTTTCATGAAATAAATTAATCTACCTTTCCAGGGATAATAAATATTCATTCTTTATAAGAAACATGTATGAGGAAAAAAATTAATGGATCAGGAATTTTATCATTTAAATATTAAAATACAACTAATGTTCTAATTATAGAATCAGTACAGCTATCAATTTCTCCTCTTGTTAATACTTATTTTAGGATTATACAATAACATTATTAACCAAATTCATCAAATATTTGGTCAAGATACATATGAAAGTTAAAATTCATCAATTACATCAAAACATAATCATTATTCATCAGATAAAAAGAAATAAAGGCATATTATTATTGTTCATGGAGACTCCAAAATGTTTTCTTCAGAATATCCTCTTTTCCAAATCATTGTTGGTGATTTCATGAGTGTAGAACAATTATATAAAACACATGTATTTATTTAAATGAAAAAAATATATTTGAGGTAGTGCATAATGATTTTAAATAAAAAATTTATTTATTTTTTGATAATCATTATATAATAGGAGGGTTCCAATTGATTTCATTAAAAATAATTTTTTCCAACCAAAGGATATATAATAGGTCTGATAACGCCATTACATTACAACTCCTCTAGGTAGAATTTTAATTGACACAGCTCAGTCAAATACATTCTTTCATATGTAAATAAATAGAACATTTTTCTCTGAGTGAGTAGATAATAAATTTAATTTCTCACTCTAATGGTTACCTAGAGAAATCAGTTGAAAAAATATCCATGTTTTAATCAACTATTAAATAATATTTTATTTCTCTATTTCATGAGCGTCACTCAAGGTCATTGATTCCATATAGACATAAGTATTTCCCTAAACCATAACTAATGGTCTTACTCAAAATATATTGATTTTTCAATCCTACGTGAAAATGTGAAGGAATATATACATGGATGTAAATGTTTCTTGATGAGTGTAGAATTTGACATGAGTCCTAAATCCCACTAGACCATCGATTCAAAATATAAATTAAAAAACATCCATATCTGGGTCCATATATTCACAGAGAACTTTCATTTCATTAATGATAATAGAACATGAAAGTAATTTAAAACTTTTCAGTTTGGTGCTCTAATGGGAATCTTGCTATTCCTGACATGAGGTATCATTACCATTTAAATACCAATGTTTAAACACCAAAAATCATAGAAATAATGTGATGAAAGAGTATCAAAATATATAGGAATAATAGTATAGTTTAAAAAATTGTAACATAGACTATAGATAGAAGTAGTTTATCACTCTTAAGAGTATGTTCTTCTCTATATATCTATCACTTAGATTTCATGGGATAACACTTGTTTCCTTTATGAGGAATGAAATGAACAACTGATGTGCTAAAAAATATTTCCTATGTCACTTGTGTCTATGTATGTGAACTTGTATAATGGGACTGTTCTATATGAGAACATGAAAGTTTGGGCTGAGTCAATTCTATTCCCCTTATTAATCATTGATTTTTATAAAAATATACCATTATATCCCCTTTATTTTTGAAATTGTGCATATTCCGTGGTGGTTCAATATATTCTATACTAATGTAATTAATGAACCGCACTTAAAAAACATGATTTAAAATCATTATTTATAGTAACATTTCATGATTCTATAGTTTGTGTCATAGTTTTTTCTACCTACATGAGAGTAGAAAACCATTTTTCTCTTAATTTTATCATTATAGATGAAATAATTCCATATGAGAACAAACATACTCCCTTCCATTGTATTGCCAATAATATCTCTTTCCCCCATTTTTTCTCTATTACATATATGCAAATAAACTATAATATAGATAACATGAAATATAGAGTGGAATCTCTTATCATAATCACGGATTAAACATACATGCCTCCAAGTATTCACCTGAAACTACTTCTTCGGTTAAATGAACTATTTCATTAATCATTGTTGTGTACTATGTCCAAATATGTTTTCATTCTTAAAATATAATAAATATATAATTATTTATCTTTTAAATTTGTGAAGATATAAATTTTTATTGAAAAATTCCACAAAATCATATGAAATAAGTCATTGGTCACCTTTATCATAGAAATTTAAATACCACCATTGGCATAAAATATCTCCCAACATATTGGTTTGAAGCATAATCATAAAATCGACTTATGAACCAAGAAATTATAATTATCTTATAATTATTTTTATCAACTCCTTTTATTTTTTTGATTTAGAATCCCCTAAAAACAAAGATGGATTTTTCATTTAAAACTGCACCAAATGATTAAATTACATTGGTTCATCATTTTGATTTCATCTATCAACATCATGAAACACATTCATAATAATTAATATTATTTTTTGTTCACCTACGGTTCAAGTGAAGCTACATTATGAACTATTTCATTTTATTAATTTCTTTAGCTTCTTCAAAGTTCCATTTTTTATAAATAGAAAAATAACCCATTTAGACCATCTATCTCTATGCACTAAATGCTTGAATAAACTACAAAACATTATAATTAATTATCATAGCAATGTGTAAAAACCATTAAAATAATCATTTCATGAATAATAGATTTTAACCATTTTCAAAAATAATTTTAGTAACAAATGAACAATGTATTCTTTTTGGGATGCCTTGTTACAAATTCATGATATGATACTCCCTTCACGTAAACACATGATAACGAGATAAAAACACCTCTATCCATGTATTAATGCACTTTTTTTACTTGACCACCCTAATATCATGAAGTTCATCATAAAGAGGTTACCAACACATTTTTAAGATAAGAATTTCAGGTTCTTACAATCCTATCTTATTACTACTAACCCAACTCAAGGAAAACACAAAAATGATAACATTTTTAAACACACTCCCACCAACCATTACAGTTTGAATAAATAGAAGTTAATGTGGCCTTAGATGACATCATTAATCCATAAAAGGTTGAAAATAAATGTGAAGGGAATAAGACAAAATGGGGGATTATTTTTCCCCTTGAACCCATTCTACATGTTAATAAATATACAAATTCCAAGGCAAACAAAATTATGAATCATAATAAAAGACACAAATCAATGAAATTAAAGTACAAGAACAATACCATTGTCGAGTAGAAATAAAAATAATGGTGAAATTATATGGCTCCAAATACAAATACATTTGAACCAAAGTGAAACCATCATAGACCAAGATGTAGACACTGCCCAGATCTTGATTTAGTAACCACACCACAGTGTCATGGATCACCAATTGAGTAGTATGAAATTTGACCATTACTAATATCATGGTATATAAGAACTAAAAATGCACCAAACAACCAATATAATGAGTTTTTATATCACTCAGTAGGATTTCCCCTATGAAATCTCATCACATGCTACTAATAAAAGAATAGGTCAGCAGATTTTATATAAAATAAGTGGTGAGAATATCAATATAGTTTATTAATGAAAAATAAATAAATAAATTAGTTTAACAAAATAAAACCTAACATTTTCCCTTACACTTCTCCTTGGAGTACCCAAACCATGTTCTATACCAATGATTGAATTCATGGTAAATGGAAATACCTATACTGACGTGATTGATGATCTACCCCTCACATAGTTGTCCCTAATTGTATCACCATATTTCTTTCTAGGTTGCACTGCCCACTAGATTAATTATCAAAGCCTTTTACAATTCTATATGGACACATTGCACTATGTATTCCAAGATCATATTCTATAAAACAATAATTTACATAAACTTTTATCGTTCAGACCTACCAATTTGAAATCACAACAAAAAAGGAATGTTCCAAATTAGTTTTACAATGGATTTACGTCAAGGAATAATGAAAATTTAGAATAACTCAAGCCAAAAAGATAAATAATATTAGATATTGAGAGATTCCACCAACCTCGATTATTTTTTCAAAAAGTATCTTAAGTGATTCTTCAGAATAATTTATTATTTTTAATCCTCTATCAAAACCCATGAAGATATCATCACCACAAATATAAATATATAGATATATTTTTATGCACTTATATAGGGTTCAAGGTGATACAAATCATAGAGATACATGATAAAGAAGAAGGAGGAGACGATAACCTCTGAATTCAAGAATATACAAACAAATAATCGCATCTGACATATTTAGGAAATCAAATATCATTTTGAATGGGATAGGGTAGCCATAAAAGTCAACAAGGTTAAGAAATTAAATTTATAAAAAAATTACACCCATTGGATGGGTAAATCTAGCCTAGCCTAATATATTTATGACATGAATTATAAATTCATGTAATGATATTATTGAGAGGCTACTTATTCCAATATTTTCCCCTCAACGAATTTTCCATTATTAACTAATTTTACATTATGAATGGTTTCACATTGTGTATTTCTATAGCTATACCAAGTGACAAAATACATGATATGAAATAACCACAAAGAATCTATCCCACATTATTCATTCCATCAAACCAATTCTTGATGTAAATATTTTCTATAGATAAACTACAATTTTCTTTCCCTTTAAACAATTTAAGACTCCCAAAACATTTTCCAACCCATTTCAAACCTGAAAAAATTTATAAGATGACGAATTACCACAAAACGGGGTGATATATTATCGCTATTGTCATATACTATATAATTAATCCTCAAAAATTAAAATATAAACAATTAAAAAAATAATTAATTTCTAGTTGGGTAATGAAATTAAATTTGAAATTAAAAAGTTATTTAGGAGAGGTAAATTCTACATAAAAAATAATCATTACAATATATTTTTTAATTCAAAACTCAAATACCAATTCAAGTCAATTTTAATTACCCATTAAATAATTCATATAGACTCCATAATTATAGGTCATAGAAATTATATAACTATATTATGAGTATTAAAAATAAATTAATTCTTCAAAATATATCTCTATAGAATAAGTAAAATGTAACATAATATTATCATGTATTTAATAAATTGAAAACACATTGAAAATATTTGTCAATATAAAAAAATATTTTAGAAAACATTTAAATAATGAATATAAGAAATAAATAAATATTATAAACAAATCATGTATCTTTCATCTTGCGGTAAACTATAATTTAAAACATATTTTAAAAATAATTCAACAATTTTTATATGACAACACAAGGAAGTAATATAGAATATATGAATATAAAAAACAAATAAATCAGATAAAAAAATTATTTATTTAATAAAAAATGAAATATAATGAAAAAAATTTCATGATAATTTTGGAAAGAGTCAGACGAGAAAAAGAAAAACTGGTCGTTTCATTTTTATTTCATAACTGATTCTAGGATAAACTAATACATGGCAGTAGCATGATATTGAAACCATCACATTTCAAAGTGGTATTATCATGTATAATACTATTATTGTCACTAGTGCTACTAAATCATGATGCTACCATAGTGATGGAGAATGATACTAAAATTTCACTATAGTGATACAACTACCATTTCAGTAGGATAACATATTTGAGAGGAAGGGTACTAAAATTTGATGAAGTTGAAAAAAATTATACCATTCAATATACAATGACCTCCCATCAAGTGGCACTACTAGAAAAGGGGGATCTTGAGCCCCCCTGACACGGTCGGCCTAAATTTCCTATCATTATTGATACCCATTAGAGACCACCAATGGTGGTCACTAACATTAAAAAATCCCTCATCCATGATCCCTCTCTCCCTCATTCTCGAAGCCCCCTCGCACCACTAGAACCCTACCCCACAGTGCTGACAGTCACTACCCTTGCACCGACCATTGTCGCCCTCACGCCTTTCCTCCCATGCCACACTACTGATGTTGTCCACCTCTTCCCAACCCTCCTCCCTCCCCCACCCGTTCACACTCGAACCCCCTCGTGCATCTCCTCATTCCACTAGAAGCGTACCCCGCAGTGCCGACTGCTGCCACCCTCGTGCTGATTCCACCACCCTTGCACCGACCGCCACCGCCCCCATGCATGCCCTCCTTTATCGCAAACCTGACACCATATTCCTTTACCCCACCCTCCACCACCATTGCGTTCGAACCCCCCTCACACAAAAACCATACCTACAACACCTATTCTCTCTTGCAACACCATCACCGCCCATCACCAGTCACCGTCGACACCGCACCGCCAACTCCACATGACCGCCTCCCCCCCTCCTCACGGCTAAACCCCACTCGCTCTTGAACCCTACTCACAACTTCTTTTCTACCTCTCCGCAACTCCACCACCCATCACTGGTCACCATTAAACCCACACAACCTCTTCTAGCTCCCCGCTGTCACCTATACCCTCCCTTTCCACACCGCCTCAGAATCCATCTCACTCTACTTCCCCTCTTCTCTCTCGCAGCACCACCTCGGGCTCCCCACCCTTCCAGATTTGTAGAACTATTAGGTCTATTGTAACATATTTTTAAGTGTTTTTATTTTGATCATTCTACATTACAAAATTGGTATTCACAGAGATTATATGAATATTGTGTGTGAATAATTTTTTTGGAAATTCAAGTTCATGTGTATACGAGCTTGTGTGCATGGATAACTATGAAACAATGTGTGCTAATAGTGTTTGTATAATAATACATCACAATATACTTGAGGTTGGATGTTACATACAATGTAAAATCCATGTATATAATGACTTTATTAATAATAAGATGTGTTGTTATTTTTTTATAGAATTCAGGAGTCTGTGTGTGTATCCCATGAGAAAATGTTTGAGGCTAGACCAAATTTTTGTAAATGTTTGTTATAAAGATATTATTATGGATAAGAGTTGGATTGATCGTCTAAATTAAATTTATAGAGAATATTTTGAAGGAATTATGCAGTTCATTGTGTTCACTAGAAGATTTAAAAGTGACTATATTAGTTTTCCATGTAAAAAATGTGCAAATAAATATCAATTGACACAAGATACCATGAGAGACCACCTATTATTGAATGGATTTCAGAAACTTTATAAGAGTTGGACTCATCATGTGGAAGAATATATTCGTCGTCTAAATACATATGCAGTTCAGATGAATATTGATGTGAGTATGAATGACCCAATGCATGAAATGCTTATTGAAATGGTGTGTGGGTTGGCTCCTAAAGGCATTGAAATTCAGAAAGTTGAGATAGGTGAGATAAATCTGCACTCTGGTGCAGATATTGATTCAAAATATTTTTATGAAGTACCTGAAGATGTGAAAACAGTATTATATCTTGGATGTACTTCATATAATAAATAGTCGTTTATCATGGGTTTAATTAATTTTAAGGCATAGAATCAATGGCCAGACACATCTTTCGGCATATTATTGGCATTATTGAAAACAATTCTTCCTATCGAAGCTATGATTTCTGAGTCTTATGACCATACTAATAAGTTAAAAGAGAACATAGTTTTAACATATGTGACAATGGATTCATGTGAATACAATTGTATGTTTTTTAGAATGGAAATTGTGCATTTGGATATTTTTAGGGTCTATGGCACTTCCAGGTGGAAAGAAAACATAAGAAATTAGACTCATCAAGTTCTAACTATGAAACAGGGAAAACTAATTTCCATAAAGAAAATGTTTTACTTTCTCCTAGAGTCAAGGTTTAAAAGATTTATTCTGTCATCTAAAGTTTCTAATTTAATGAGATGGATTGCAGAAAGGAATCAAGAATGTGATATGTTAAACCAACGGGCTGACTCTCATGCATGGATGGATTTTGATAAGAGACACCCCGACTTTGCTAAAGATGCTTGTAATATCTGATTGGGGTTGGTAGCAGATGGTTCCAATCCATTCAATTCTATGGTTGGTATAACTCAAAGCACATGGCATGTGGTGTTGGTTCCATAAAATCATCCTTTGTGGATTTGTATGAAACAACAATTTATATTACATTCCACTCTTATTGATAGACCGAGAAGTCCGAGGGATAAGATTGTTGTTTACATTCAGCCATTAATAGATGAGTTGAATGAATTTTGGGGCAATGGTGTGATGACTTATGTATGTAAAACGAATGAAATGTTCAATTAGCAGGTTACTTTATTGTGTATAATCATTGATTTCCCGGCTTTTGCAAATTTAATACGCTGGAGTACGAAAAGGGAATTTTCATTCCCTTGTTGTAATAAAAGTAAAAAAAACTGTATGGATTAAACATTCAAAAAATGGGAATACATGGGTTATATATTTTTCTCCCCCTTCAGCAGAGGTTATGAAATGACAGAGTGTCATTTGATGGTTCTAGATTCCTCAACCCTACACCAAGGATTATTATAGGAATAAAAATGTTTTCTCAGATTGAGGAATAAAACATCCGCACGGTATATGAATTTCTAGATTTACTTGTTCATACATTATGTAATATTTGTGGTGCAGGTAGACAACGCATTCACAATTGGAAAAAGTAAATTATTTTTTACAATCTCCCCTATGTTAAATCTAACATGCTAAGTCACAATTTGGATGTCATGAACATTGAGTAAAATCATTGGGATAATATATTGCGGACAATTTTAGGTGTCAGAGGAAATAAAAAAACCATGTTAATGCAAAATGTAAATTGGAAGAAATGGGTTGAAGGAAACAATTGTATTTATAGTTAGCTGTTGGAATCAAAGAATATATTTCTACTGCATAGTATACGATGACTACAAAGGAGAAAGAGACATTTCTTTCCATTTTGAAGATGCTCAACGTGCCTGATGGTTAGTCTTTTAATATTTCAAAGTTTGTGAATTTGAAGATAAATACATTGTAATGGTTGCAAAGTCATGAAAATCCTATACTACATCATTAGTTTATTCCAATCACAATTTTTGATTGTTTATCCCCCAATTTTGTTCAACCGTTGATTGAGATGAGTAATTTTTTAGAGAGATTTGTTTAAGAAGTCAATGAATGAATGATTTTGTAACATCACAGGAAAATAAAGAATATGACCTTTTCATATTTATTAATATTTTTGAAATAAATCATAATTTTATTTTAATGGGGATTTTATATTCAATGACGTACCTGACACACAACAATGGGTTTCTTTGAAATCTTACGTTTCACACTAATAATATAATATTATATTTTAAATCGTAGTTAACACCTAATCATTGTAATGGTGGGAATTAATAAACCTAAATTAAATATGATAATATATGTTTGTTAATTTTTTTAACATTTATCCAATATAATTTAGAGTCTTAGAATGTAAATGAATCTATATTAGGCATAATTTACTTTAAAAGGGTGATTTATCGCCTTTTGATGGCGAACCCTTTTTAAATATATATTTTTTCAAATTTACATATTATATTTGAAAAAATAATTTTCATCTTTAGAATTGGGTTATCAAAAATTACTTTGAATTAAATTTTGATATTTTTCTGATAATGTTAATTTTTAATAAATAGTGAAAAAAATGAAGTATTTTAATTCAAAACCACCTTTTAATCTAATTTATTTATAAAGTTATATTATATTTTTAATTTTTTTTAAGAGTAAATAGTTTATATATTTACCATTTATCCCAATGTTGGACATTGTATGTAATTTCAAGTTGAAATTAGACATTAACAAGTATCATTATTTTGATGATTATTATTTCGTAAAAACACGATTTTTTTAACTATAGGAATTAATTATAAAATTAATTAATGCAACTTATAGTTTTTGAATTTGGTAAAATAGAAATCATTTTTTAATTTGTAATATAAAATTTTTCATAGAGTGAATTTTTTGGAATTGTTCTGAAATCCTTCAATTTTTCACGAATAGTGAAACCACTAAGTAGTAGCTAAAAAACTAACATTTTCATTTAAATTAAATTTTACCTCTTCTATGAATTTATTTTAAAAAATATGACATATATGGTGGTAAATAGTAAGTAATATGTAGTTCAATGAGATGAAAATATTTTTTGATAAATAGTAACTTTTGAATTTTACTAACCACAATTAAAGGTAATTAGTGTAATTTAAGGAATAACAAATGTTATAATAATTAAAAATTACCTTGAAACATTTTCTAACATTATTGGATGAGTAATGGACGACCAATACAATCCATGGGTCGATTTTTGGGCCCCATGGAGCCACATGAGTAAGATAATGACATTTATAACTTTTAATTCAAAGTAAAAAATAAAAATGACATAAACATGTATTGTTTTACTAAAAAGACTTTTACATGGGGTTATATAAGTTATATTTTCGACTATAAATATTCATTTGAAATCTAAAAATATTTCCAACATCATGGTATTTCTTTAATCATTTTTAGACATCAAATAACTAAAATTATTTATGACACAATGATGGTGGAGTGTTTACACCATTAACGGATGATTTAAATAAATAAGAAGATAAAAATTAAAAAAACATCCAAAACATATACAATTCTTATAGGATGAATTTATTTAGAACATGGGCCACCATATCTTATACTGTAAATATTTTTGGAACTTTAGAAATCAAATATCATTATATAATAAAATAATATTTTCACACATTCCAAAAGAGCCCCTTCCCCCCCCCCCCTTATAAAAATCCTTCACTTTCTACCTATTTGTCACACTTATAAAGACATTTTATTGTCCAAAATCTACTGAAATAAGATCACAAGATCCATATATTCATCGTATAATACTTACCTCATTCATAAATAACTTCATGAAACCCTTTTGGTTCAAACCAAAGGGAGTTACCATATTTAAAGGTAACATCTTCTCTTATGTTCTTTTGTTTTAATTTACTTCTCCAACCCCATAAACTCCTTTTATTCCTTTATTTTATAACAAAAATAGTCTCCTAAATATACAAGGATGTTTTTATGAGATTTATTCGATCAAAAATTACACACACCTCCATCTAATGGGAAATGAAGATACTGTTTCAAGGGATAGTGAACTACTGCCTCCCAAAACGATGATTGTTCAATTATCTCCTACCACCTATCATGGCAGCCATATTGATGGAACTGTATCTATATATGATATATTATATATATATATATATATATATTTCTTTATGATTCTGTATTTTTATTTTTATAGAATGCTATTATGGTTTCCATAGTTGGTAAATAGGATAATTTTATTAGAGGAACTGCAGACTGCCGCCCCCTCGAAGTGATATGACTCATTCATTCCATACGTGGAACGTATAAAGGATATAAATTATTAAATTATGTAAAATATATGACATATATATTATATTTAAATTAAAATATTCCTATTAATAATTCTGTTTTCTATTTATTAAAATATGAAATAGAAACGAACGTAGCATTCATGCGTACATACGGGTTATCGTCTCCATGAACGGTGCATTTCATTTCTTATCTCCAATGGTTATGTACTATTATAAATACATATATATACTAGATATATATGATATATATGAAATCTAAATGATTAATACCATTTTGATGATAATGTAATTTTGACCACATGGACAATTTATAATTATAACAAGTTCATGTTTTACTCAAGTACCGAACATTGACAAAATGTCCGATATGAGATCAAATAATTAACTAATTTTTATAGAAAAGTAATAAGCAATATAAATTGAATAATAAACATGAAAAATATTCTTATTAATTTATAAGGTGACATATTTTTATTATTTAGTAAGAACAAGGAACATAAGAGGGACTCGGGTCAGACAACGAGGTAAGGGGTTTCTTATCTCACATTTAATTCAGTGAGATTCACATTATTTGATACTAATTTATTTCATGTGGTGTATTTTTTACTGTAATATAATATATATTATCATTATTATCTTTATATTCATGTTATTTTGTGATTTGTTTGGTGGTTATAATTTTTTGGTCATACGATTCGATTGAATACAACGTGGTAAGGGATTTTCATCTTAGTTCTTATTCCTATGATATTCATGGTATATTTTCCACTATTTCCTTTTTTGTGGCATATTTAGGTCCCATGATTGTACTATTTATGTAATATTCTTTAATTTATGAGAACTTAAATATTCTTGATATGATCCTTCATTCATGGGGTGTACGTTTTGAAAGTTAACAAATCGGTAAGGGATCCTTTCACCCTCCTCTTTTAAGTCATCACTTCATTCATGTTATGCCTTATAGTTCCATTTTAATATGAGGGGTATTGTTATTATATATCTTTAATACTTTCCATTTCATTTCCAAATGATATGGGTCCCTTTCCACTCTCATAAAATGATTTTCCTAATCTTTAAGTGACGCCTTTAGGCTGCCAAATTTTCATAAAAGAAATCACATCTTCTCTTTTTTTTTGTTTCATTTTCAAATGGTATTTCCATAAAATATCCATAAAATGATCTCATTTATTTTTATTCAGTACCAATACTGTATTATGAGTTATTTATGAGTGGTTGTCTTTTTTCCCCTCTCTTTTCAATGTTTTCTAAAACCATGTTATATAGCTTTTTTTCTGCCGAAATTTCATCTCAAAATTTCTCTCTCTTTCTCTCAAGAAATTATCTAATTGAATGTATGGGAATACCCATACCTATTTCTTTTCCAAAGGTATTCAACAATAAATAAAATTGATCTATTTTATTCTGAAATTGACATAAATATAACCCTCACTCATTTTCTCTAGGTTATAAATGACGTAACGATCAAGTTTTTAAGAAATTTTAAAACGTCATGATTTAGAAATCAAACACATTTATTTTATTCTATATGGGTTATTTATGAAATTTTTGATTATTATATATATTCATAGCATTAATTTAATGATATATTAATGGTGTTCCTAAATAGAACTCCAATTCATTGGGTAATTAATTAATATCTACAGATGACAAGTTTCACGATACCATGGTAAATAACCTCGGTTATTTTTATGACACCTTGGGGATGAATCTTAGTGATATGTTCATGAATGTATAAATGAAATTTTGTATCCACATATTCAAGTTATGATTCATTATATTATTATGATAGTCCTATAGTTCCATTTCTCTTGACTCTATGATCTATATCATGTTCTTATTAATATTTCTCAAGATCACATGCCAACTGTTTCACTTGTTTTACATTACTGAGATTTATGCTCACCCTTTACTTTGATTATATGTCTCCAGGATATGAGATGCAGTAATTTTCCATTGGATGATCTTTTCAAAAATAGTTTCAAGGGGATTTAATGGAGTGTTTATGTTTACAGGTTTTTATTCCTGATTTCCAAGACAATAGACTATAGTGATCCTTTTTTTGTAAAATGTAATGAAAATGCATGTATTAAAAAGGAGATATGCTATAGATTTAAAATGTTTGCAGGACGGAATAGTACTTACACTTTTTTCACATTGAAAAAATATTCCACCATCATTTTTCAATGTTATGGTTCACTTGACAGTGCACCTAACTGATGATGTACGGGCTGCTGGTCTAGTGTGATTCAGGTGGATGTATCTTATTGAGTGGTATCTGAATACATTGAAATGATATGTATGCAACAGAGCTCGTCCGGAGGATTCAATAGCTAGTAGTTATTTGATGGATGAGTATACTACGTTTTGTGCAGAATAACTTATGGATGTCAAAACAAAATTAGATAATCCCTCTTGAATTCATGATGGTCCATTTGGAGAAGGAACCAAATTTGATAGGGACAAAATCGAGTGGATACAAGCGCATCAATACATCTTGTCCAATACTCCATCAGTTGCACCATTAATGTAGAATGTGCCTTATCAATTTTATTATTTAACTTTTACATGTTTTCATTTTATATTTTTTTCATTTAAAAATCGATATTGTTCATTTGATGGAAACACATTAATGAGCTAAAATAAGAGATGTATCATGCGGTGGATTATCAAAGTCAAGAATCTCATTATAAATCATTTCATGATTGGATCAAGGATTGTGTATGTATAAATTGATTTTCACTATGAGTGAAGTATTATAATAATTCCCTTCTGTAGAAAAAACTATTAAATTCTGTGAATTATGTACGTTCATAAGCTGATGGAGTTAGGTGACCCCATGATAATGGAAAAATTCATCCAACTAGCTAGGGATCCATCTATAATGGCTCGTCATTATAAAGCTATATGTTCTAATGGATTTTGATTTCACATTAAATATGTTGATGACAAATGAGAAACACATAACAATTTCATCAGTTTTCCATTCATCGATTCTGGCTATTACTATGGTCAATTGAATGATATCATTGAAGTTTTACACACACAAGAGTTGAAGTACATATTGTTAATGTGTAATTTTGTTGATCTAGTGCATGGAGGTAAAGTCAATCAGTGTCAATTTAAAATGGTGAATTTAAAATATATGTTATATAGAAATGACTAAGTTGATAACGAACCATTCATTTTCACATCACAAGCAGAGAAAGTATTGTTCGTTACATTGCCTTTGGATCCTAGTTGGCAAGTTGTTGTGAAAATGTCCCTGCGAGGAGTGTTTCTGTTCAAACAAGATGAATCATTGACTGATCCTTTTTCCCCAACATCTTGATCAACACACTATAGTTCAACATGAATGAATATATTTATTGGGTCAGATTGACCGTTGAAGGAGAAAGGGTCGATTTTCATGTTTAATAAAAGGTGTATAATTGTTTTCTAGTAAAACCCCATACAACCCCTTCCCCCACCACAGACTGCCCCACCACCCGAACAGTGCCCCCCACCCAGGACAGCCCCCCCCCCACACCTCGGACATCCCCCCTCACCCTGTACAGCCCTCGATCACCCACCCCGGATAGTTCCCCCACCCCGAATAGCCCCCCCCCCCCCACCTAGATAGCCCCCCCTTCCCATCATCCTGGACAGCCCCCCCCCCACCCATCCCCACCCCCGAACAGCCCCCCCCCCCCCAGAAAGCCCCCAAACCCCGCAGATAGCCCCCCATAACCCCAGATAGCCCTCCCGTCAACCGAGACATCACCCCGCCTTGAACAACCCTCCACCGGCACCCCTGATAGCACCGCTCCCTCACCCCCGAACAGCCCCTCCCACCCTCCCTTGGAAAGCCCCCCCACCCCACCCTGGACAGCCCCCCTCATCCCCAGAAAGCCCCCCCCCCCACCCCGAACACCCCCCCCCCCCCGGATAGCCCCCAACCCCCGGACAGCCCCCCTTACCCCAAACAGCCCCCAACCCCCGGAAACCCCCCCCCCCCACTCGGCCTCACCGCGGACAGTCCCCCAACCCCCAGACAGCCCCCCTCACCCCAGATAGTGCACTAACCCTCGGACAACCCCCCTCGCCCCGAACAACAGCCTAACCCCAGGAAAACCCCCAACCCATGTAGCCCCCACCCCCCGTACTGCCCCCACCCCCCGTACTGCCCCCACCCCCCTGGACAGCCCCCCAGACAACCCCACACCACCCCCTCGAAATACAATCCTTTCTTACATAATTTTATTTCTGTTTTGTTAATTTTTTGATTTTTTAAAATCCATTTACAAAAAATTAATATATCCCTTATATTTTGATCAACTACTATACAAGTATGATTTATTTATAAACAATCCAATTTAACTTTTTGACACTGTGGATGGTCCATTTATTAATGTTTTGTACGATCGCAGGCATATCAGGGGAACATGCATTAGATCCACATCATCCATTTGAGACATCTATGTCTCAAGGTCGAGGTATGTTTGAATGTAACCATTTAAGTTTTTTATGTAATTTCTAAACATATAGATAAATATTCACATCTGTTAAATTAATTATAAAATTGTTTTTAGTAGTATCAAACTCGACAGCTTCTTCCTCCTGTAAGAGAGGCCCTGGTCGTGAGATTTTATCATGGAATTCAGGCATGACTTATGATGTTTCATTTGATGGCATATTTCATCCTATGGGATTGACTTCCACAACATTAATTTTTCAGATGGGTCATATCATACACAAAACGCATCAATTTCCATAGTCCACACATTATTGGTATTCTATCCCTCACAATACATTAAATCGGATTTGGAGGCAACTTAATGTAAGAATACAAATTTAATTTCGTCCCCATGTTTAAAAAAACTAACTTGTCTGTTTTTTTCTTAAATAGAATAATCTGAATGTTTTTTCTGATGAGTTTCATCTTGTTTGTATGTGAAAATTTCGTAAGATGTGAAAATATTATGAAGGGAAAGTCATGACGGAGCACTGGGTAACAAATATGGGTGTTGTAGACATTTTCGAAAAAGTATCGAGAAGTGTTCTCCCATCTCAGTGGCGTGACTTAGATGCATATTGGTCTAATGAAGCTGCCACAATTAGTATATTTATTTTTTTATATACATATTTTCATGAATTTGTGAAATTATATTGTCTTGAAATTTGAATTAATAGTATGTTGGAGGTGTCATCATTCAATTTCAAGAATCAAGCATTGTAGGGACCACCTCACATGCTCGAGACTCATCACATGTCTTAGATCTAACATGAGGCATTTATTATTATTTATTTATTATTTATAATGGTTTTGTGTTATACTATTATATTTTATTGGTATACAGTTACGGAAGAAATGTGCACCGACTGATACAATGTCAGTGTGGATGAGGATTCGTGATCAAAATGATCCAGAGGTTGCAACTCTTATAGTAAGTGCTTCTAATCATTAAGAATACTTACATGAATTTGTAAATAAACGTATATAAGTATATATATTTAAATATATCACAAGATCAATTTTAAACTGAGTTAGAACAACTACCATAGGATCATAGACAACTTCCCATGTGAGGGGATGCGATCTTCCATCGCGTTATTGGTCGTGATAGACATTGATATAGTTTTAACTATGGGACAGGATTCCCCTTTCTATAGTACCATGCACTATGGTTGTCAGTCCTGTTGTTTCTAAGATGATGCATCAACATTTTTATTTCTTGGCACATATTCATGCTTTATAGTAGATAAATGTGCAATTGATCGCTGAGGTTAGAACACTGCATGAATATGTGTGTCTGGATACTAGTGCCAGATATCATACAATGTATGTTCATACTGAATTTATTTATTTACATTATGGTTATTTTTCTTATTAAATCTTTATAATTTTTATTTTTTGTTGGACCCTGACACAAGGGGTGGAGGTAGCAACCATGACCATGAATGTCACATCATATTCTAGAGGGGTGTTTATTTTATATTTATTATTTAATTAATGTTATATATTATTTTATACATTAAATGTAAATTTTTTAGGGGGTTTTCCTAGGGTGAGGGGGCTGTTGGGGGGTGGTAGGGTTGTCTGTGGTTGTGGTGGGGGCTGTTTGGTGGGTGAGGGGGTGATGTTTGGTGGGTGTGAGGGGCTCTTGGAGGGGTGGGGGGCTTTTAAGGGGGTGGGGGGCTATCCGGGGTGGGGGTGGGGGGATCTGTTCGAGGGTGAGGGGGGTTGTTCGGGGTGTGGGAGGGGGCTGTTCGTGGAGGTGGGGGGGTTGTTCGAGGGTGAGGGGGTGTTTGGGGGGGGGGGCTATCCAGCGGGTGGTCAGGCTGTTTGGGGCTGAGGTGGGCTATCTGGGGGGTGGGACGGGGGATCTCCGGGGGAGATCTCCAGGGATGAGGTGGGCTGTTCGGGGGGTGGCAGGGCTATCCATAGTGTTAGAACATTGAGACTGGTGGTTACCATGTCTTTCACATATACATAACAAAAACATAAGGCCTCCAATAGGTATACAGAATCCACCTACCCTCGAGGGATGAAAATAGATATACCACGGTTAGTTCCCCAATAGCTGGAACCCTGATTAACTGAACACTTGTAACCAACTTCCAAAAAAACTAAACCTCGAGACACCCTATTGTATACTCTCTCATGGAACAACTCCATAAGAAAACATCTGATTGATAACCTATGATTTATTCTACACCTTCAACTGTATAGTAAACGTAAGTGGAGTAACTGTATACCTAATATCATAGTACAAACCATATGTCTGAATGAAGCTCCATATCCTCATACACCTCACCAATAAAAATTATGGTGCTCTCATGTTATTTCACGTCATTCTAATGTCATTCGGTATGCATTTAACCTTTAAACACTTTTTTGGACATTTATGACACGCATAGTGTGTTTTTGGTCCATGCAGTTAAACGAAACCTTCGATTAATGTGTCGTCTGCCAGACCATTTAATAATTCACGAACCCTTTGTTGTCGTCCAATTTCATAGAATTATGAGGTCGTTCGACCAGTTTTGACCACCCCACAGAGGCTTTTCAAATGCGCCAAACATCTAAAAACACATTTCCAGTCGTTCTGGGGAAACCTCTTGTCCGAATGATGTGACATCTCCTAGTACACCTCAAAAATAATAATTATGGTGTTCTCGTGTGATTTTACATCATTCCAATGTCTTTCGTTTGGAATTTGATGGTTAAACACAGGTTTTGGACATTTACGACTCGCGAAGTACATTTTCAGTCACCATGGTCACACGACACATCTGATTAACGGGTCGTCTGCCTAGACATTTTACATTTCTCCAAACCTTTGTTTTCATCTGATTTCATGGAATTCCGATATCGTTCGGCTAGTTTTGACCACCCCACGGATGCTTTTCAAGCACCAGAAGCACCTAAAAAGTATATATTCAGTTGTTTAGTGCAAACTATGAGTCTGAATTATATGTTGTATCCTCGTACACCTCATCAATAATAATTAGAGAGTTATTGTGTGATTTCACATCATTCTAATTTCGTTCGTTATGCATTTGACTGTTAAACATATGTTTTGTCCATTTACGACATTATAAGTTTGTTTTCTATCACTGCGATCCCATGACACCTCCAATTGATGTTCTTTCTAACAAACCATTTTACAATTCACCCACTATTTTTTGTCGTCCGATTTCATGGAATTCCAAGGACTTAGGCCGGTTTTGACCACCCCACAGACGCTCTTCAAACACGCCAAACACCTAAAAAACAATATATTCTACCATGTAGTTCAAACCGCACATCTGAATGATGTGTCGTATCCTCACACACCACACCAATAATAATTAGGGTGTTTTTGTGTGATTTCACGTCATTCTGATGTAGTTCAGTAAGCATTTGACTGTTAAACTCATGTTTTATACATTTACAACATGTGAAATGTGGTTTCAGTCTCCACTGTCATATGACAACTCTGATTCACATGCTACATACCTGACCATTTTACAATTCACCCACCCTCTGTTGTCATCTTATTTCATGGCATTCCTAGGTCATTCTGCTAGTTTTGACCTACCCACAGACACTTTTCAAGCAGTCCAAACACATTAAAAACACATATTCAGTCATACCATGAAAACGATGTGTCTAAATGACATGTCGTCTCCTCGTAAACCTCACAAAAAATAATTAGGGTGTTCTTGTGTGATTTCACATCATGAAGATGTCGTTAGATATGCATTTGACTCTTAAACACATGGTTTGTCCATTTACGACTTGCGGAGTTCATTTTCAGTCACCGCGACTACAGGACACCTTCGATTGACATTCTGTCTACCTAACCATTTTAAAATTCACCCTCCCTTTGTTGTCATCATATTTCATGGTATTATGAGGTAGTTCGGCTGGTTTTGATCTACCAAAGAATGCTTTTCAAGTGATCCAAACACCTAAAAAACACATATTCAGCCATGTCGTGAAAACCACGCATGTGAATGATGTTGTTTCTCCTCGTACACCTCACCAATAATAATTAGGGTGTCTTTGTGTGATTTCATGTTATTCTGATGTATTTTGGAATGCATTTGACCATTAAACACATGATTTGGCCATTTACAACACCCAGAGTGCAATTTTGGTCACCGTGGTCACACGAAACCTCCGATTGACATTCCATCTGCCCGATCATTTCTCAATTCACCCACCCATTTTTCATCCGATTTCATTGTATTCTGAGGTTGTTTGCCCTATTTTGACCACCGCATGAACGCTTTTCAAGCGTGCCAAACACCTAAATAACACATATTCAGCCGTGATACACAAAACACATGTTCTACTAATGTTTCGTCTCCTCGTACACCTCACCAATAATAATTTCGGTGTTCCCATGTGATTTCAAATCATGTCGATGTCATTCGGTATGTATTTTACCGTTAAACACATGTTTTGACCATTAACGACACGCGAAGAGAATTTTAAGTCACCATGGTCACACGACACCACCAATTGATGTTCCGTCTTCCCGACCATTTCACCATTCACCCACCCATTATTGTCGTCCGATTTCATGGCATTATAAGGTCGTTCGGTCAGTTTTGACACCTCACGGGCGCTTTTCAAGAGTGCCAAACAACTAGAAAACATATATTCCACCGTAACACATAAACGACGCATCCAAATGACATTTCGTCTCCTTATATGCCTCACTAATAATAATTAGTGTCTTCATGTGTTATTTCACTTCATGATGATGTCGTTCGATATGAATTTGACTATTAAACACATGTTTCAGCCATTTACAACCAACGAAGTGCATTTTCGGTCAATGTGGTCACACCACACCTTCGATTGACATGTCTCATACTTTCCCATTTTACAATTCACCTTCCCTTTGTTTTAGTCCAATTTCATGGCATTCTGAGGTCATTCGGCTGGTTCTGACCTCCCCACTGACGTTTTTAAAGTGCGCCAAACACCTAAAAAATACATATTCATTCATGACACACATACCGCATGTTTAAATGATGTGTCATCTCCTCGTAAACCTCAACATTAATAGATAGTGTTTCTTCGTGTGATTTAATATCATGCTGAGGTCGTTCGAAATGCATTTTACCGTTATACGCATGTTTTGGCCATTTACGACATTCGGGATGCGTTTTCAGTCACCATGATCACACGACACATCTGATTGACATAACATATGCTCGAATATTTCACAATTCACCCACCATTTGTTTTTTTTTCCAATTTCATGGCATTCTGAGGTCATTCGGCTGGTTTTGACCACCCCACATACACTTTTCAAGTGCGCCAAACACCTAAAAACCACATATTCAGCCGTGTTGTACAAAACACACGTTTGAATGATATATTGTCTCCTCGTACACCTCACCAATAATAATAAGGATGTTCTCGTTTGATTTCACATCATGTCGATGTCGTTCGGTATGCAGTTGACCATTAGAAACATGTTGTGTCCATTTATGACCCACAGAGTGCATTTTCGGTCAACGCGATCATAAGAAACCTCCGATTGATGTGTCGTCTACTCGGCCATTTCACAATTCAAAAAACCCTTGTTGTCGTCCGATTTCATGGAATTTCGAGGTCGTTCGGCCTATTTTGACCGCCCCACAGACGCTTTTCAAGGGCACCAAATAACTAAAACGCACTTATTCACCTGTGCCACACAAAATGCACATCATAATGACATGTTGTATCCTTTTACACCTCTACAATAATAATTATGGTGTTCTTGTTTTATTTCACATCATGTCGATGTTGATTGATATGCATTTGACCATTAAACACATGTTTTGTCCATTTACGACAAGCAGAGTGTGTTTTTGGCCAAAGTTGTCACACAAGACCTCCGATTGTTGTGCTGTCTTCCTGGCCATTTCAAAATTCACCCACCCTTTTTTCGTATGATTTCATGGCATTCTGAGGTCATTCAACCTCTTTTGACCACCTCATGGATGCTTTTCAAGCTAGCCAAACACCTAAAAAGTACATATTCATTTGTTCCATGCAAACCGCGCATTCGAATGACGTATAGCTTCCTCATACATCTCACCAATAATAATTAGGGTTTTATCATGTGATTTCACATCATTACAATGTCATTTGGTTTTAATTTGACCCTTAACTGCATGTTTTCACCATTTACGACATGCGGAGTGTGTTTTCGGTCACTATGATCACACGACACCTTTGATTGACGTGCCTTCTACACAACCATTTCACTATGCACCCACCCTTTATTTATGTTCTATTTCATGGAATTTAGAGGTTATTCAGCTGGTTTTGACCACCCCAAGGATGGTTTTCAAGCCCGCTGAACACCTAAAAAACACATATTCAGTGTTGTCGTGAAAACCACATGTCTGAATGTTGTGTCGTATCCTAATACACCACACCTATAATGATTAAGTATTTTCTCATGTGATTTAACATCATAACGATGTCGTTTGTTATGCATTTGACCATTAAACGCATGTTTTGGCCATTTTCGATATGTAAACTCGTGTGGTGGGGGGCTGTCCGTGGGGTGGGGGTTGTCTGAGGTTGAGGTGGGTGTCTGAGGCTATTCGAGGGGAGGAGGGGATGTTCAGGGGGTGGTGGTGGTCGAAGGGGGGGGGGGCTAATGCGCTAAGGCCACCCTAACATCGTAATGGCATATTAGTGTAACACTGTAATGAACAAATGGACTAATGGAATATTAGTTGATTGACCTAATGGCCCAATTCGATATATATATAATAGTTTAATAAATATGTCCAATTTTCATTTTCTTTTTTTACTTGTTTCTTTTGTATCTTATGTTAGTCTTATTGAAGAAGAATATTGGAATGGATTAGAGATTCTTGGATCACTGTATGTGAAATAGTATGTCCTTCATTTACTGTTTTTTGAGGAACATAATGTTTATGTTGTTTTGAATTTTTTTTTCTCATTTTAGCAGTTTTTCTACTTCTTGGAAATTTGTTTTGTGATTTTTAGAAATATGATGTATACATTAATTTTTTTAAAAAAATTATGGTTTCTGGCCACCATTGGCATTCGCTATTGGTAAATACCAATAGTCATCGCCATTGGTGATCAATGCCTACAACGACCACCAATGGTTGTCGCAGTACGCTTATTTTCTGGTCTCCTATAGTGACCTCCATTGGCAGTAACTATAGGACCACCAAACAGGGACCGCTATGCGGTCGCGGTGTACAGAATATTCGGTCAACTACAGCGACTGCCAATGGCGTTTGCTGTAGCCCTAGAGTGATGGGCCAAATGCCACTTCCATCTGTATTCTCAAGGTAGTCGTTATAGGCCCAGTTTCTAGTAGTGTATGAACTTCCACAATAATATGTATAGGGACTACCTTCAAGCTAAACTCTCATTTCATTATTAGTTGAGCTATGATCGATGAGCTATGCATCCCTCGGTTCGATGAAGTGATTCCATTATATGAAAGAGTTGATCTACCATGAAAACATAGGATATATTATTTTAGAGTAGTTATACCATATGAAGATTTACCATGAAATTATCTACCATATATTTTATAAATATATACTACTACTGAAGAGATCCAGCATGGAACCATGTAAGATCTACCATTTCAGGAAATCTAATGTGGGTGAGAATTCTACCATTAGAATTAAATATACCAGTTGTATATATCTACCTCTGCATGAATCAAGGACGTGGGAGAAGATATCTATCATTAGAAATAATAAAGGTAATTTTATATGATTTCATGTGGATGAGTAGTTGTACATATATACTATCCATGGGAAGACAAGAGTAGTGCAAGGCATGGAGGTGGTAAATTAATTCCACCATGGAGGAAAACTATTGTGTGGTGTTACTGTGGAAGATGGATGAAATGACCTTTCATGAAGAAAAAATAATCCAATGGTGTTTGTGTTAAAGGACAACATGTTTTGTAATAGAGGTTCGGTCTCTGTTGTGTTTGTGTGATAAAGCTTAAAGGAATGAGTTGATGAAAAATAATCATCAATTTGTACTATAGCTTGAGAAATTATAGTTTGATGATTTTTTAACCCATGTAAATGCTAAATTTTTAAAACATTATAGTATCATTAATGAATAAATTTTTTAGTGATATCCAATGGATCAAGAATATCTTAAATATGACATTTGTATAATGATATATCACTATAAAAAAAATTAAAAATATAGTTACAGATGTTGAAAAAGAATTAAAATGTTGAAAAACAATAGTCGTTTTTATGGAATCTAATCATAATTTATATATTTTCATGTAGTTAAAAAACATTTATAAATACATATTATATTTATATCTAAATAAAGGGAAATTTAATCATATATATACTGAATGATATATCATTTAAATAAATAATTGAATTACAGAGATTCTAGAATTTTAGAACAGTTTCATAAAAACATATTTTTTTAGACCAATAATACAACAATTTAACTAATCCTTTATGTTTAATGAAATTTATATAAATATTTTTTCTAACCAATAGAACATGTTTCATTATAATAGAATATATATAACTCATGATGTAATTTAAAATATAATGAAAATGCTAAAGCTCTATAAACTAAATAATATTGATCGAACTAAAAACAAGAAATATCTTCAACAAAATTAGAAAATTCTAGTGATTGATTTAGAATTTTTATTAGTTGAATAAAATGAATATATAAAACAAATATTTATAATTATATAGGAATTATAAATATTAATGATATATAGATTCATATATAATAAAAATATAGTAATCTAGTAGAACTAGTAATCGTAAATAAAAATAAGATAGTTTTTTATTCAAAAAACAAAAACAAACAATATGTAATCAAACCAAATAAAATACATACATTCACAAGATAAAAAAATTATCCCATATTATAAAAATATTCATTAAGGTCTTGATGTTCAAATTATATTATTTTAACCCATGAGAAACCAACAGTGGTGATCATATAAACATACTCACCCACTGTGAAAGTGGTGTTTCTAGAGGTAGTTGGGTTCCCTTTGCCTATTACATCTATATAGATAATAAAATGTATGGTAATAAATGACTTGGTAAATTTTCAAATGAATGAAGTCATAGTACATACCCAAAAAATATCTCTAAATTATTTTGAACGCATGTCACCAAGTCAATAACAGTATTAATAGAGACATTATTGGGGGAAAGAACCTCATATCATAGTGGACAACCAAAATGGGAGTCTTTCCCCATATTTGATAATTATACTTTCCATAATCATGTCGAGTTCGAGTTCAAGTTTTTTTACTCACCTTGGATTCTATAAGGGATCATCCAAAGAGGATTCCTACTAATGGATTACTACATTAAAATAGCTCTACCCAACATGTGACCAAACAAGTTGAGCCTATAAATATTCAAAATACACCAGCCTGAAATACATGACTCCCTAGTTGGGGTAATTATTCAACATGTGGTTATAAAAAGGACTACCCTATAGTTGTAATCTCATTTCCTTTCAGTAAATCAATTTTTTATTGTGACACTTCTAATAGTCTGGGATATAAACACCAATCAACAACCACAAATTCCCATAAAACTATCCCAACCATTAATTCCACTTCCAACCATCATAAAGGTCCTCACAATAATGATGAATTTAAATACCATGGTGTTTATCTCGATGTTGAAGTGACTGACATTGATAATAGAGTTTCTACCAATGAATTAAAAATATACCAGTGAAATGGATCCCTTTGATTGAAATGTACTCTTTCTTGGGGAAATTCTAGACAAAAAAAGGAATCATTTGGGGAACTAATAATATATAATAATTTATATTTAATAATCTCATAACAATAAGGATTATGAATATAATCTTATATATCCACTAAACATCCTCTGTAGAAATTTATTCATCGATTAAACATGTAAATTCATGAGACAAAAGAGAAAGTGTTTTGGAAGGCCCTCATAATGTTATTTTTTTGGAGGTGGTCTTTTGTTACATCTAAATACTATCCAATGATTTGTTCATAGAACCATAAATATCCCTTTCTATCTACAACTACTCATGTTTTGTGGGATGAATCATATTCCAACCTAGCATTACTGGATGGAGATTTAATGTTTTTGAGACAATAGGGCCCAAATATCTACATCAAGACTAGGATATGTGACTTAAATCCTATATAGACTTGATAATGATGGTTGAGACACATCATCATGAAACCTCAATAAAATTTAATATTGTTTACTAGATTTTGACACTCTCATTCAGTGATATATAGGAAATGAGATAGTATCCATTCCCTTATTATATTTATACCATCCTCATATGAATATTTGTATTGATCATGATAATGTTAATATTTACAAATAAGGAAAAGAGGATGATTTGAAACATTGAGGTTATCAGGTCGCTAATAAACTTCTTATTATGTTTAGATCACATGATACTCTATACTTCAAGATCATGTAACTTAAAACTAAATATCATGCATCATGTCTCTAAAATAATTATTCAACAATGTTCAACTACAGTCACAATTGATAGGTGTTATATATATGACACTATTAAATTCTTCATACCATCAAGATACAGTGCAAAATATTCAATCTTTCATCATTTCTAGTAATGTAGAATTACAACACTATAGAATATCACAAATAATTATATATATATATATGTAATACCACTATTTTCATACTATGCCAAATTATTAGTGATGATTATATCAATGTGTATGATTGAGGCTATAGGTAGTGTGTTTTCCTATAGTTTAGTCCTATCAATAATTGATAGAAGAATCCTATAGTATGTCCATATAAGGATTCAATAACCTCTTCATCATAGAAATAATCCATAATGAATGTTTTCACCATTGAAAATTTTGATTATTAGGAGTGTTACACAATTGATTTGATATTTGTGGATGATTTTCCGTAGTCTTTCTACCATTAATGGGTGAATAAATTGGGATATCCACAGACCCATCGCCAGAGGTAAATCAAGGGTCATATGACCCAAATAGATATAATACTCCCAATAACCTACTTAAATACTAATAAATTATATGTTGTGGATGATCTTTATAGTGTGTTTTGTGTCAGTATCAAGTCCATCATGTTTATGTGAATAACATATTTCACCATTAGTTTGATTCATTAATCTGACGTAATATTTTCCCCATATGAGTATGTCATATTATTTTGGAGGATGTTAAATAATATCACATAGAAATTCACCATTATCCTTGGGAATTGATAATAACAAATAAATTATCTTTGAGATAAGCATGGTGTTCTTTCACCGTAACAAGTAGTCAGGTACTGTGTGTGGCTCCCACTCCATTTGACATGCATGAAATCCCATATCTATATGTCGACAACTACGCATTGCATGTTATCTAAACATCCATCGAGTATATGTATGAGGAATCCCATCTTGATGAGATAATAATTTTTTGTACGATTGTATTAGAATCAATAGAGATATAATGAGACATAACTCAACTTCAGAAGATGTTATAACCAAAATTAGTGGACTTTTCCACACTACAGTAAAATAAAAAAACCTATCAATATATTAATTTAATGGAACTAGTATCTCTAGGTATCACCTCATAATCTAGTCCTATTCATATCTAAGGATTCTATAAACACCATTTTAGTAGTAGGTATCATGATAAGATGTTATATCTATAATATAGATGGACCTGGATTTTTCATCTATATTAATCAAGAACATGGACCATTCACCAACATGGATGATCAACACTAAAACTTATATTCTTTTTATGCTTTACCTAGTAAAGGATGAGTATCACTGACCCCTTCAACTAGAAATGGTGGGATATTTAACGTATTAAATGAATATTTATAGATCCTAATGTCATAAATTACTCCCTCGATAAGAAACTTCATAAGGTATAATTTTCATCGATTTGTGTGGTGATATTTTGAGATGAGATTATACAAAACATCACCTCCCTTATCTAACATGTTAGATAATTATAATTATTTAGTATAAAAAATGTACTAGATTAATATTTGTAATGAACCATGAAATGTTTTTATATTACTCCTCTCCAACCTGTATAATTCCATATAAAGTCATGAAGAACTTTTGACTTATAATATTTATTCCCTCTGCTAGTATAACCTATTTAACCCCAAAAACATTAACCATCATGAAAATAATCATTATGATACCTTTACATTTTTTCAATCAAGGATAAGAAAAAATTACCTTAGTTGATTAAAGAAAAAAATCATGAAACTTTTATTAAGAACATGGTTAAAAATTTTGTTATATGTTACCTAGAAAAGAACAATCTCAAACACCCATAAATCAGGTAAATACTAGAGTTAGAGTTGATGTAAAATCCAAACTATTTCCCCTACCACAGTTCCCTTGAAAAAAAGATCCGATATTTATTTTTGTTCATAGAACAAATCTAAATCATGTTATATGTAAACAAAGAAGAAATGGGTGTCCCTCCATCGTTTTCACATGTTATTCCACCATCCGTGGAAATGAAATTGTTTATATAGAAAAAAAGAAGTATCAAATCAAATATAATATATGATTATAAAATATACTAGTCTTAAATATTAGGACTTAATCCCAAAAAATCATATGTGTGAAGATCAATAAACTAAAACCCTCCTCAAAAATATCATTGACTTTGTAAACCCAACCCCTTTGATTGGCCTATAATTATTAAAGTATTAACCAATAAAAAATTATGTTAAAAATCACCCTTTTCTAATAAATACATTCAACACCTAAATAGAAAACAGTCCATTGATATTGGGAAAAAAATTTATTTTATTTTGGGAGTTAGATGATTTATTCACTTAGGAAATAATAGAAGAATACTATTATTTGGAACCATATTTTTCCTTTTTAAAAATCATCATATTTCTAGATAATTTTGTGTAGACTATGGGTGAATCAGACCTTCCATTCCTATTGAAATACTCTTATCAATTATCTTAATCAAATGTAAGAATCTACATAATCAGAGATAATTCACGAGGAGATATCACATTTATATATATATGTGTGAGATAATAATATAGGTTTTTATTTTTTCTCTACCTTGACACCATACATATATTAATCCACCATTATCACTGAATTATACATTCCAATGCTTAATATCTTGGATAATCATTACCCACTAAACCATTTAAAATATTCATTTATTGTCTACAAGGAACCATTATCTCATCCATATAGGCCCAATAAAAATTCAATTAATGAGAGACCCTTTATGATAAAAAACCTTTGTCATAAATTAAAATGTTGTAAAAACCATTTACAGTATCCCATTCAGGCTTTCCTTTCCTATTCTTCTCCCTATGTTAAAGGGATTTTATGAATCTCTTATTAAGGCCATGGGAATACCTATATAATATGAGGTTAAATTGAACCATATAATTCATACCATTGATTAATAGGAGTTAATTTGGACTAAAATATTATATTCACCTTCTATGAATAATATTATTGATAAATAATAGGTTCTATATATAATAATGTTACTCTCTCTTAGGCACAATGTAGCTGATGTCCTTTTGTTCTTATTGTGCACTGGTTGTTACATCAATATCCTACCTACATGTATTCTTTTAATAATGTATTACACTATATCTAATCTATCCTCACCTAAACTTTATTGTATCCAACCTTTTTGTAACATTAAAATTTCATTACAACGTACAAAACAATGGATCTTTTAAAGTTTAGTTTCTTGTATATGAGGTACATAAACCATGAAAACATGAAACATTATTCTATTAAACATGAAAGGATTAATCATACATTCATCCTAAATAATATTATTGCATCTCATAAAATAGAGATATACATTATAGGAAAGTGTGAGAATATGGCCCAATAAGAGAAATAATGGGATACCATTTACATGTGATCATAGGAAATATAAATAAGAACATGAGGAATAAATTAATTAGATAGAAAAATTTCATAAAAATAATAACATTAATCATAACATGGAATGGTGTATAAAAAATTTTAATGATACATAAATAAACATATAACCATTGTTTGTAACCTAGGTATCATAAATAATACCATGGTTATTCCCCAATATATCATAAAACATGTCATTTATAGAGATTAAATACTTTTCCCAATTCATTACAGTGAAAGCATTGAACACCCATAATATTGATTAATTTTCATGTATTGAACATTTATCATAATAAAAAAATACATAAATAACGATGGAGTATTAAATAAATGGGTTTTATATCAAAATCATTGATTTTTAAAAAGAGCATGAAGAACATGACCATTTTGACATTTTTAAAACATAAAATGGTAATGTGGGTTTTATTTATGTCAATAGCAGAATAAAATAAATAATTTAATCATCCCGTTGAATATCCAGGGAAAATGAAGAGGACTTGTTATTCACAAAATGAAAATATAATAGAATTTTCTGAAGAGAAGAGATAAATTTTTAGAAAAAAAAATCAGCAGAATAATGGGTATAAAATGTGTTTTAGGAAAAGAGTAAAAAGAGAGTTAAAATGGTACACCATTATTAAAATATTCTTAATATATTATATGGAAAAAATAAATTTTTCATAAGACAATTTTTTTAAATTTAAAGGAGTACCACATAGACACGGCACGTGAAAATAAAAAGAGAAGTTGATATTTCCCTTACCATGAAGAGTAACTCCTAAAACTCAATGATAGGGAATTTGGAGGCCTATGGACAACTTGTTATGACTCCATAAAAGGTAAAAATATGTCATATTTTTATTAAGATTAATCTATAATGAATTGTAATGGATAAATGTGCGGGTATTTATAGGAAAAGAGGAAGCGTTTTTACTAATTTTCTTGGACAACTATGTACTAGTAAAAGAAAATCCATGGTCATTGCCATTGTATGTTCCCAGGGTATTGCACATATGGGACACATATTATGATATTTTAATTCACAATAGTCAACCAGAATTTTATATTACTTATTAATTCATTATGAAATAATTATTATGTCATTAAACATACAAAAAAACTCAAAGGCTATTAATAATATTGACGAAAAAATAAATTTTTGTAGGAAATTCTCAAAAATTCACCATAAGATAATTTGAAATGATAATTCAAAAAATTATATTTATTTTTCCATATTTATTATATAAATATTATAATTATAATATTAGAATATTATAATAATTATTAATTAAAAATAATAGTGGATAGAAAATACAATGTGAAATTGACGACACATGGAAAAAATAGAATTATTTTATCAATTATTTTAAAATAAATATTTTAATACTATATCATTAAAATAAAAAAATTTATTTTAAGAGATCATTATAATAATTATATATTTTCTGAAAATTATAATTGAAACTTGAAAAATCACTTAATAACATTCATCATATTTTTAATAAAAACCAATCTCAAAATAAAATTAATGGATTTTTTTATACAATGGTATTATACATTTAGTCTATGGGAAAGAAACATATCCCCTTATGACACCTCTATACAACCTATATTTTATGTGTGTGATGGAGATAGATTCAGGGGGCGTCTCCACTAACATCGGTCAAGGTGTAATTTCAACTAAAATGAAATTCTCATATAATATATTCCACTCAAGACTCCTTTATAAAATATTGGCTTGATATTAGTCAAGATCAGACCTTGGAGATGATACCTCCATCCCATGTTTCAAAAAATGGGCTTCAAATAGAGTGACTCTACATGTTGAGTCCATCGACTCTTCTTTATGCAACAATTTTCCTTTATCAAAATATTAATTATAAACTCTAATTATAATGTTAAAATTATTAAAATGATTATATTTTTCAAAGGTATAATTGACCTAAATTCATAATTTAGCTACAATATTATAATGGTCAAAATACAAAAAGTCACATTTCATTTTAGTCACACTTAATTATTAATGAGATATTGATTTTTTGTATATAAAACATACATTTTCAAGATACAATTATTATTAAAAATGTTTGGGTTATTACAGTATCCCACTAACATAAAAAATTCATCTATAAAATTACAACTCATTCCCTCATATGGAAAAGGTGTCGGTATTTCTACCTAACTGTTTCTCTAGTTCCCATGTCACTTCTTCAATTTTGGTTCCTCCACAACACTATAACGAGTTTGGTAGTCTTATTTCATGGAACCCCAGCTCTACTATTGAATATCTCCACCAACTATACCTCATAAGAGTGTTTAGGTTCCAATATTACCACCTCGGTATTTAGTACATGTGAATAGTCAGTTATGTACTTCCTCAAAAGAGATACATGGAAAATATAATAAATTATAGATAGGTTTATTGTATGTGGTACTGATATACCACTGCTCTTATGAAATCAAGGATTTTATATTGTACAATGTACATATGGTTAAGTTTCCCATTCTTCAGAAACTGCAGGACTCTACTCTATGATGAAATTAGAAGGAAGACTTTATCACTATCATCAAACTCCATGTCCCATCGATGGTTGTTAGCATAGCTCCTCAACAAACTCTAATTTGTCTTTATGTGTTGTTGGATTCTATAATACATTTCAATTATCTCTTGAACATGATTGGGCCTAAGAATAATTATATCACTGGCTTCATCCCATCATGAAGGAGTTCTACAATGGTTTCTATATAGAGCTTCATAGTGTTACATTTGAATACTCTAATGAATTTTTTTTCTTATATGAGAACTAAAATAATTGGATATGTTGATCCCATATATCGTTAAATTACATTGATTATGTTTCCAACATGTCCTTAATTGTTTGAGTTGTCCTTTCAGATTGGCCATCAGTTTGAGGGTGATAGAATATACTATAATTCAATTCAATCTTAAGATCATGTTGAATAATTCTCCAAAATTTTTATGTGGACCGTGGATCATGATTATGAATTATATAAAGTGGAACTCCATGCAGCCTTAACACTTTTTTCATGTATATCCTAAAATTTTGATAAAGATATAAGTCTTCTTAAATAGAGTTAAAATTTGAAGTCTTGGTGAGACAGTCCACTATAACCAATATCACATTATTGTCTTTGGATTTTCCTTGGATACCAGTGATAATGTCCATAGTTATATTTTAACAATTCCATATTTTTATAGGTATTTCTTATAATACCTATTTAGGTATTTTTCTCTCTGACTTCACTTGTGGACACAGTAAACACCTTGTATTGTAGTTTTAACTCTCTCTTTTCATGTTATCACAAAAATAATGGTCATGAAGGTCCATAAAAATTTTACCTATTTCAGGATTCATAGAAAATGTATAAATATTATTTTCATCAATCATATCGTTCAATATTTCTGGAATTGATGGAATACATTTCCATGTACAAAAATTAGTACACCTTCTTGATCAATACTGAACTGAGGAATCTTCTCATTCTTCACATACTCTATGTTCTTCTATAACAAATAATATTATCTTTGAGATTTATTTATCATCTATTATCATGATGGTTGAAATATCATTTAAGATAAGGGTGATGATGTCATTTCCCTTATGATTCCCTTATTCTTTATTTCTAGGTCTTTGATCAATGTATTTCCTTGAATCCTTAAAATTTCCATCAAAATTGGTTCTTTTCAACTTAATGCCTCGGTGAGATTATTTTCTATTCCAGGATAATAATAAATTGAAAAATTATTGTCTTTAAAAGAAACCAATCATCTCCTCTATCTCATGTTCAATTCCTTTCATGTTAACATATACTTCCATCATTGGTGGTCTTTATATATATCACATTTCCCCTAAAAAAGATGAAGTCTTCATTTCTTTAGAGAAAAAACTACTGTAACTATCTCCAAGTCATGTGTATGAAAATTCTAATCATGATGCTTTAACATTCAGGATTCATAAGTTATCACATTCTTATTTTTCATAAGGATACATCCATGAACATTCATATATATATATATATATATATATATTTCCCTGAGAAAAATTAATCATTCTCTGGTATAGGGTAGAGTTTACATAGTTATAGTAACCAATATCTTCTACAACTCTTGGAAACTTTAGTTAAACGCTTTTTTCTAGAAAAAATAACCCATTTTCAAGTAATCATATTTATTGTACATGATGGTCCATAAACGTTTTTCATAAACCTCTTATAATATCCTACTAATCCATGTAAACTATGAGTCTCAATTACAATTCTAGTATGAGGCCACTACTCCACAACCATTAATGTATAATGATTAACTGATATTATTTTATTGGTTACAATGATCCCTTAGAAAAATACTTGTTGTAACAAATATTTTTATTAGATTAACATTAAAAATTTCCAAACTTTTCTTAGAGTTTTAAATAAAACCCTTATATTATTCTCATACTACACAAGATATTTTGGAAAATATTAGAATATCATCAATAAAAACTACCAAAATTTTATTAAGTTACCCCTTAATGAATCAATTCAACAAATCTATAAAAATTGAAGGATAATTAGACAGGCTGGTAGACATAAAAAATGCATAATTCCTAAAATATTGATCACATGATGGTTTTTGATATATTATTTCTTCACCCTCAATACATTATAACCTTATTAAAGAACAAATTTGGAAGATAAATGAGCCCCATGAAGCTAGTTAAATAAATTAGCAATCCTTAGAAGATGGTACTTATTCTTCATTATGATTATGTTATGTTCTCTATAATCAATGCATAGCATAATTGATCTATCCTTATTTTTCACAAAGAGAATAGGTTCTCCCTAAAGAGACGCATATGGTCAGATAAACCACTTATCCAAAAGATAATTATGTTATTTCATTAATTCTTCCAACTCCACACTTTCCATTTTAGGTGTAATTGAAATTTTCTTGGAACAAGGCATGATCTTAGTAGATAACTGTACCTATCTTTATAGGGGAGGTCCAGATAACTCCCCATGAAATATGAAAATGTATTACTTAAATATTATGACATTTTTTATTTATATAATTTCATTTCATTCTCTATTATCATATATTATCTCCATAAAGAAGTCTAGAGGAAGTGATTATTGACATAGATCAGGTTGAGATATCTCTTTATTGAATATAACTATAGGATTTCCATTCAAGCCTAATGTTATTTCCTTGCTTCATATTTTTACCTTATCATTATAATTGGAGAGATAGTATATCCCTTATATAGTGTATAATCCCATCAAGGGAATGACTAACAGATTTTTAATTTTATAATGCATGAAAATGCAAATACTAGAGTTTCTACACACTGTTGATGATTGGATAATACATCTATGATTCTTGACTGATATTTATACTTTTATAAGTTCACACATTGATTCTACATTCTTGGAGAGTGTGGTAAAAACAATGTAATTCCTAGGACATAAATCCAACAAATAACTTTCTCTCTTTGAGAGAAAAATGAGAGTACCTACCACCACATCATTAGTAGCCTCAAAAAAAACTATCAAGATAGAGAAATAAATACCTTGGTCCCTTGTTCTTTGATGAGGCTTATGGTGATTCCCCTTGATTGAAATTGGATTTGGAAAGTGATTATAAATGTTCCTAGGCTATCCTAACATGAAAAATTATAACTCAAGCTAGGCATGCACCATCTTCCCATTGTTCCTAGTGTTGAGAAGTTGAGTATTTACCTCCCAAATATAGTTTTGAGCAATATGGACATCTCTTAAACAATTGTAAAATTTCATCTCCCAATAAAGATCTTCCTGAAATGATTCTTCCTACATTTATTTCATGTGGATGTTTTCACATGTTTTCATACTCTTCCATGATCGTAGATTGTCCCTAATGTTGGATCTATTGACATATTCTTTTCATTTGATCTATGGGACCATTTCATCTCCCCAAACTTTGGTTCAACCTTCATTGCACTTCGTAATATCTCCTTATACATTCCATAGTGTCTATTTGATTTATTTTGAAGTAGAAGGGGTCTTATTCCACTATATAGCCTATCAAACCTTCCATTAGGATACATGAACAAGCTAAATGTATGACAAGAAAGTATTCTAAAGATCATCTCATAACATCCCACAAATTCATTCTTCGTCTGATTCAGCTCTAGGAATTCATTCTCTTTTTTCTTTCACCTAAAAAGTGTAAAATATATTTTGAAAAAGTTTTCCCTAAAAATATCTTACTCCATATCTTAAATATTACATCCTTCCTTTATGTGTCTAATAAGTTTACACCACAAATCAGATTATATATATATACGTTATATAGCCATGGTGACTTTCTCTAGTTCTGAATAATAGAGTATAGAAAATATATTCTCTCTAGATATTCTCCATTATTAAGAAATATATGGGTGGATCAATCCACTAAAATAATGTGGTCATTGATTGAATGAATGAATTAATGGAATGTTATTCACTTTATAAAGAATCACATCTATCAACTTTATTGATGTTATTTTTGATATCTAATGTTTTTATATTTATAATCCTGATTATGTATTCCATTATATCTCTTATAGGAGGGTCATCAATTCCTAGTCCATTATGATCTCCATTTATACAGTTCCACCTATTTCCCACTATTTTCTAAAATAATAAAACTATAGTGAGAAATGAGTTTCATTTAATAATATTGTAACTGTAAATGAGTTTTATAACTTAACACATCATGATTAATAATGTTATTCTTTATCAACAATTTCATTTTCAGAAAATACTCTATAATAGTTCATAAAAAACTTTTGATTAACCAAGGATATCCATATGGACTATCAATATAGGTGTGTAGTAAGGACCATTGTCATGTGCCACGTTATGTTTAGTCAGGCCCGACACACCTTATCAGATTTGTTACACCTAGTTAAATCTATTCTAGAACCACATCTGGTTGTTCATATCTAGACATTGGTTTCATTGTTTAGAACCCACATATATAATACTCTACCAAAATATCAGTATTTTTTCTTAAATTTTTACTTGTTTTTATGGTTCCTTCGAATGTTTTCAAAACCTAATTTCCATAAATAACTAACACTTCCTTTGATACCATCAATTAAATCCATCCTTTCATTATATAAATTTTCATTATAGTGTACAAAACAGAATATCATTTAATGTTATATTTCCAAGACATAGGTTCATAGTAAAAGAAAAGATAAAGAATATTATAATCTAGTTGAAAGGATTTATCATATGTGCATACTAAGTGAAATTATTGCATCTATTAACCTAGTGATATACATCCATGGAAATAGTGAGCATAAGGCCCAGTAAGGAAACTAATGGGAAACTATTTTCAGGTCATCATCATAAATATCAATAAGAAAGTGAGAAATAAAGGCATGAGAAAAAGGCTAATCATTATGAGTAGAAGATGAATTAAAACATGTAAATTTGGATCTATAGTTTTAAAGAGACTCTCATAAACATATCACCGGGTTTTTCATATATTTTTCATAAAAATTAACAGGTTTATTCATTATGGTATCGTAAAACATTTCATCTCAATAGAATATATTCATTATCCAATGCATTATAGACATATTAGGGAGAACCATTAATATGAATTAATTTTCATGTGAGACACATATATCAAAATATAACATTTAATAAATGACCCATAGATAATAAAAGAAATTTGTTTCATACCAAAATAATTTCATTTTTAAAATATCGTAATGAACATGATCATTATGTCATTTTTAACCCACAAAAATGGAATGTGAGGTTTATGCATGTAAACCCAAGAATAAAATAAATAATTTAAACATATTTTTGAATACACATGTAATATAAAGAGTTTTGGTTATTCAAAAATTGAAAATAAAATATATTTTCCTGTGGAGAAGAGATAAATGTGGAGAAGAAAAATCATCTGCATAAAGGGTATAAAACATCATTTTTGAAAAGATTAAAAAGGGAGGGGACAAGGGTCTTCCATTATTAAATTAAAATAAATATATTATAGGTATAAAATAAATTTAACATAATAAAACAGATTAAAAAATTGAAATATGTACCAACTAAAATGGAAACATATAATGAAAAAGAGAGGTTGAGATTTCCCTTACCTTGTATACTAACTCCTAAAACAAAAATATTGAGACCATAGAGGATTTAAGACACCATGGTAGGAGTCACTGGGAAGTAATACTTACCTTGATTCATGGATAATGAATTGGGAAATAAATATAATGGATAATTGGGTGGTTATTTATTTCAAAATAGGAGGATTTATTTAATAATTTCTGTGGAAACCTAGGTAGTGGTAAATGCCAAACCACAGACATGACCATGGTAATTTCCCATGGAATAGAACAACTAGGAAAAATTTTATGATATTATGATCCAAAATAATCATACATCCTTTTATATTACTTATTACATCATTGTTTCATAATAATTATTTCATTAAACATACTTAAAACTCAAACTGCATTTTTATTAGTTAGAAAAAAATTATATATTTTAGAAAATTCTCATAAATTCACCCTAAATAATTTTCTACATGATGATTTAGAAAATTATATTTATTTTATCATATTAACTCTTTAAATATGATAATTTTAATTTATTAATCAGAAACATGATTTGTAAAATATAATATCATATATAAAATGTATAGTGTAATATAAGACAATTTTAAAAATTAAAATTATATAATAATTTATATTTAAATAATAGTATATATATGTTAATATATCATTAAAATAAATATATTTAATAATAAATTAGTTTATTATAATAATATCCTTTATCATCATCATCATAATATTATTTTATTTTATTAATATCAAGTTAAAATAAAGAATGAAACACAAATGAAAACAAGCCTGTACCCCAGTGGTGCAGGCTCTTTCTTGGCATACAAATGACCTAGGATAAAATCCGGGCAGGGGCGAATTTCTGGGGGATACTATTGTAGTATTGTAGCATGGTATTATAGAAGTCTTATAGTAGCGACATCACTGTAGCAGTGGAGGGATTGTAGTAGATACTGTAGCAGTGGCGGTACTATAGCTGGTATAGTAGCAGCGCGGGTACTGTAGTTGTACTATTCACCGAGGTGTCCTTTAGGCCCAAAAATGGGATTTCAAGCCTTGTATTCAGGCCACATGGAATTTGGCCTTCATGCTATATAATGGGTCACCCTCTACCCAGTCTAAAGATTTCATTACATTAAATAATAAATTGAGGCTTTAGCCGTAACCTTTAAAAAAAATAAGGAAACACAAATGACTCATGAAGGCCCATCTCGTCCCCCTATTATAGGATCCTTTTCTAAAGAGGCCTAAAATAATGTAGACCGAGCACATCACCCTTAATATAATTGACCCCTCTGCCTTGATGCTGACTACATTGTGAACAAATACCTCCACTGTGCTGGAAATTTCCACTGAAGCCAAGTAGTCAGCGACCTTGTTCCCCACCCTCCATGTATGAGGCAGTTGAGCATTGATATTAAGATATTTTCTGAATTTTCTAATAATGTAAAAAATCGACCCAGGAACATCTACATATCCTTTCAAGTCTTTGTGAACAATCATAGAGTCTATATCCACTTCATAAATTTCTAACACAGTTTTCCTGCATAACTCAAGACCAATCTATATCTCCCCTACCTCCACCAGAAGGGAAGACCCCAGACCAAATTTGGTGGAGAATCCCAAGTAGACAAATCCATTTCCATCTCGCACCACCCCACCTCCTTCGGCATACCCCAACATGCATGAACCATCCATGATCATCATTAAACTTGATGTAGGTATCTGCCATCATACCCATTCACAACTCCTATTACTGGACGTAGGGACCACTCCACCACCTGACTGAAATCTGTTCATAGATGGTGCATTCTTCTATGAACCAATATCCATATTAAAATGAATCAATAAATTACTATCCCATGAGATGACAGTGTGTCTTGTCACCTTCCCTCCCTCATGCCTCGACCTGTTACGTGCCTACCAAATACACCACCACCCTGCATGCATCACCACAGAATGATCCATCTGCTCATAACCCCCATCCCCAATACCTAGGAACCATTTGTCAACAATGGTCTAGGTATCCCTAGCTGTGGTATGGAAAACTGTGAATTCCCCAAGAACCTTCCATACCTCAATGGCCCATTCACTGCAAAACAAAATCAGATGTGCAATGGAGTCCTCACTGTGAAAAGTACAGCACACACATGGACTCCAGTTGAATACCACACCTCTGGACATTGTCATTAGTCAGGAGAGTGTTGTTCTTTATCTCCATGTGAGGAAGTTATACTTGGTGGGAATATTTTTCACCCAAATGATCTCGTCCCACTCGAATTTCTACACCTACCCTTATACAATGGGTTGAAACTATGTAGATGAGAAACGACCCGATGAAGAAGTTGTGATGGCACATTGGTCCTCCTCTTCATTCACCTTGATGAGATGTTAAAGCTCTTGTTTCTCCTTATCCAACACCATGTTAATAAATGAGGGAAAACGGTTCGTATCCTTGAAGGTGATATCAGGTATCAGACTGCCTAGGAACCCAATCATTGATCTACACTAGTTCTGGTTCTAGAATGAGACTTCTCTTTTCCCCACTATCCATCGGGAAAAAGGTTGTATAACAGGAATAATGGGGCCAACCATTGACCATATCAGGGAGCAATGTCCCTGCCCAGAGTCCCGAATGCAAGATGTGTACATGTGCATGGTAATCTCTCAAATCATACAATGTTCCATCACACTGTAATACAGCCTCGCGTTCTTGTAGTATAGGGTATCGTTGAGGTTCTGCACATTAATGCCTCCCTCACACACTGGCTTCCCCATTCTACCCCAAGAATCCTAGTTCCTGCTAAACTCCACACCTAGATCCCACATAAAATTTTAAATCATCCTATTAATGGATCTGATGACTTCTTTTTTAAACCCTTATGGATTAAAGATCATTAATAGGAGAGGCCACTAGGACAATGTTAACAAGGGAGATCCTACCAGCAAAAGACAAAAAAATTATTCTTCCAGTCCATCACCCAATCAGTGATCCTGATGAAAAGGTTGTCAGAGTCTCTGATCCTAAGAAGTTTATCCGATATAGGTGCTCCACGATAAAACATTTGGAATCCACCCCTCCACATACCCAAAAGCCTGCTGATAGTCTCTACCCTCACTGTGGAACACTTTTTAGAAATGAATTATTCACTCTTGCTCTTTTTAATAATTTGGCTGCTCCATCGAGAATACTCACCCAGAACATTATTCAGATTTTTTACTGATCTAATTCCATCATTAAGGAACTTAATAGCGTCATTTTCCAACATGAGGTGAGAGACTACTGGAGCCTTCATCTGACGACGGTACTGTAGAATCCCCCCATTCATCGATACTCTTCTAAATTAGCCTACTCATAAAATCATGCATAATAATGAACAGAGACGGTGATATTGGATCCCCTTGTCATATGCCTCTGGTGGCCTTGAATAAAAAATAATATCATCCCAAGAATGTGACAGAAAACCATGGGGAGATAAAGTAGTGAAATATTATATCTACTTTCAAGGGAAAAAACCACATACCTAACAATACTCTGATAAAGAAGCTCCATTCGACCCATTCATATGCCTTTTTAATATACTGCTTAATGAAAAAGTTCAATCCACGTGTTTTTAATCCTATATCGTAGACAATCTCCCGATCTTGGGTGATTTTATCTTATATCGAATGACCTTTAGTAAACCTGTGTTGTTCCAAGGAGACCAATATGGTGATATGCATCTCCTGCCGAGAGTTAATGATACCAGCCAAGATATTGTATGGGATGTTGCACATGCTCATTGGCCGGTAATTAGAGAATGAAGTTTGACTCTTGTTCATAGGAAGTATAACCATGGTGGTGGAAGAAGAATCTCGAGGTAAGATTCCACCTAGAAAGAAGTCTAGTACGGCAACAATCAGATCTTGCTTCACTATCTCCTAGGAGTTCTTATAAAAAGTTGTAAGGAATTCGTCAATCCATGAACTTCTATCCGAGTTCAACTACATGAGGCTCTACTTAATCTCAAGTTCATAGGGCACAGTTCCGCAGCTTGTATTAATCTATATCGTCACTACATTAGGGACCCACTATGAGAAGTCCAGGCATCCCGAAGGATAACAATTGGGAAAACTCTTCGAAGGACTAGAAAAACGATCCCTAAAACCCAAGTTATCCAAAACTACCAATGTATCCCTATTATCCATGTACAAACTATCTTCCAACTGAATATTAGGATTCATTGGTCTCTACCTCTATTTAATACAAGCATTAAATAATTCCATGTTATTTCTTCTCTTTCTAATCCATTTAATCCGAGCCCTTTCTCTTGCTAGCCATTATTTCTTTACGATCTGTTTCACCACAATACATTTCTTCTCTGAAACTCCTCATACACTTGATCCTCTCATACCTCTTATAAACTAATCTCTAGGTGCTAAACCTCCATTATGACATCATTAAGCACTGATTTTGGAGGAAAAATGAGTTTAGACCATTCAGTGAGCTTAATTTCTAGCCTTTGTTGTTTGCAATGCATGATGGTCAACTAGTTGCCTTGACCGGGGACTACCCATTCAGTGCTAACAAATTCAGGAAAACCCGAGATTTCCACCTAGTACCAGTTTTATCTGTAATACTCAACAGGGCCTTGATAATCCTTCAGCATTACAAGGAGAGGGGCATGATCTGAGATTCCCCTAACAAGACGCACTACCATGGTGCTGAAAAAGGCTGATATGGCATAAATATTGGCCATGAAGTGGTCCAATCTCCCCCACGACCTATAGAGGCCCCACTAGTTATTACACCACATATATTTATCACCCACAAAACCCATATCCGAGATCCCCTTCGCATCTATGAATTGGGAAAGTTCAAGACTTCCCTTCCTAGGAAACTGTCCACAACCCTTCCTTTCAACTGGATCTACCACCACGTTAAGGTCCCCCAAACAATCCATGGGTAAAGTCATGGGTGGAAGGCACTGAGGACCTTCCACAAGTTCTAAAGAGCATTACAGTCACAGCTATCATACACAAATGAAGCATAAAAGGAAGAGATTCTATGAGATACTTTGAGAGTTATAAACTGATCCCCTGCTTAAATAAAATCTACTATGCAAAACCTATTCTAGACAAACCAAATGTACTTGTTAGCTATGTCCACCTGCATGACTCCGTCCATTTTCATCATCCTGGAGAACTCCCCGATCTCAGAGGATTGCTGTTTATGCTCATGTATTTCCACAAATGAATCTTTGTGGCGGGCTATTTCTGAGCCAAGTAAGTCTGATTTAACCTAGGAACGTATCCCAGGATCATTACAAATGATCATTGGAGTCATTTAATAACTGAACACCCTGGGACTAGCTCTAGAGCATGTAGCATTTCGAAAATGGGAGGTTTTCCTCCCTTACTGTATCCTGACCATGGATCTAGTATACACACCCGACTCCTGGAGCACCACCCTACTGGGAGTAACTAAACTAACCTTCAACCCCAATCCATGATTCCTCCTGTAACTAGGTGTTGAATAAGCTCCCTATATCCTAGTACCCACTAAACATGGGTAGGAAGAGGTTGTGGATGACTGAGGGCAAACAACCACATAAGAATAGGATCCTCCAAAGACAACTCCTTAATCCCAAGAAAACACCACCAAGGCCCACTACTGTTTCTATGAACTAACGGTAACATCCTCATACTAGGGGACAAAATCCAACTTCTCCGAGTACTGTGATATAGGGACCTTCCCTCTAAGTAGACTGGTTTCTTGATAGAACTGAAAAAAAACTACCAAATAGTAGGGTCGCCATCGATACCTGGGCAGTTAGCGGTCACCACAAGATAAAAGGACCAATAGCCATGTTGATCTCTACTCTATCTAGTACCTCGTGAACAAAACCTTCCACTGTGGTGGCCTCTGATGGATTAATAGCAGATAAAGGTTCCTCCTCTTCCACCCCCACTACTCCATGAATTCAAGACAATGATGAGGAAAAATCCCAAACACCTGTGCCAGCAACTACCCCTACTGACCTGATGCTCCTATTAAGGCGATGACGAAGACATACTTGGAGTGTGTGTCCCTCCAAGAGGCAATGCGAATAGTACCTGGAAAATACCGGGTATACCGGATACTGAGACCTGGTAAATTCTCCCTTGACCTGTAAATCAAGCTTCTCTAATAGATAACGGGAAATTTCAAGCTCCACAAAAATGTGAACCTCCGAGGATGACATATCCCTCCTTGTACCATCATTCAAGAACAGATACCCTCTAATGGAATCCATAATAAAAATGAGGAAGCCTTCTTTATGAAAGGTGAATGGTAAACTAGGAAGGTAGATCTAGACTTCCACTGTCGAAATTTCATTGCCTCTGTGAGTTTCCGAGGACCACCAAGACAAGAAGAAGCTCAAACGGCCCCTGGATCTGGGTACCGAGCAACAAGAATGAAGGAAGTCCACCTCCATGGAAAGGAAAATGAAAAACAAACACCTATAGAGCACTGAAACCTGTGCTGGTTAGAGGATACCAGAGGACGAAACCCAGTTTTCGAATACGGCGAGAGGCAGTTTGGCAACCCCAAAACTGAGCCACTAGGGTCCATTTTTGATAATTTTGGCCTCATCAATGGCGCCCGCTGGCACTGAAACCCTAACTTTATTTCCCTCAAAAAATGATAGTGACAACGCCACCGAAATCACTAGAATGATATGGGATGGTCGATCGATTCTGCAAAGTTCATCCTGAAAAGAAACCACACCACCGGTTGGACGAAGACAAAGAGGAGGCAGAGAAATGTCATTTTAGGGACTCTACAACTATGTAAGGGAGCCCCAAAATAGAAATGAAGAGATCCCAAGGTCATACACCACCGGAGATAGCGACAGAGACATAATTAAGGCCTTGATACATAACCCCTTATAAAAACTACATAACACCAATGTGTAAGGTGTGCGATGGTGATAGATTCGTGGGGCAGCTCGTTTAACCAATCCTAGGTGGTAATTTTTAGTAACTTGAACTTATCTCGTAAGAGAATATGTTCAAGTATCACATATTGAAGGTCTGATTGTGATTAGTCTAGACAGAATCCCATTAATGATACATCCATCCACACATTAGATGTATGGGTTTCGAATAGAAAAACTCTAATGGTTGGGCACATCAATTGTTTTTTCTCTAACTATTTTCAGTTGTAAAATTTTTACTTATAAACTATAATGATAATGTTAAAATTATAATCAAGAGTATAATTACAAATTGTCATATTAACCTACCTTCATAATTGATCACCATTCATATAATGGTTGAAAATTAAAAGTTCACATTTTAATTTATACTCACAACATTATTAAATAGATATTTTTTTATTGTGTATAAAACATATATTTTCAATAAACAGTTATAATTTAAAAAGATGGGGTTGTTAAAACCTGATATTACTTATATATATAAATATTGAACATACTCCTCCCCATAAGACCAACTATAAGATCCCACTAAATAATGAGTTCATAAATATTATATCTAATAAAAATTTCATATTTATATAATAAAACTCTTCCTTCAATGGTATATTGAAAATTCCTTATATCCACATACATGTAGATTTATCTTAATAATATAACCTATAACTCATTAATATATTATGATATATATTTTTTTATATAAATTTAATATATTTTGTAGCTTTGTTCACACACAACACCAAGTTTAAACCTACCACATTATACACTATTGGAATTTTTTTGTGATAGTTATCATATAGTAGTTGGATTGGTGGGTATGAATTGGACCAACTCAATTATGAAAATTTTAAATTTAAACCTTTTTTAAATTAATTCACTAGCTATCAATTCAATATAAAATAAAATAAAATAATTTAAATGTAAAAAACAAAAACTATTTATGAAAAAACTATTTTTTCCACACAATGATTTTTTTATTGTAATAATTAAATTAATCTCTATTGATGAATTTTTTAAATTAAATATTTATCAAATATATTCATCAATATATTTTTACATTAATATCTATGTTTTTACTTTGTAATGGATAATAATAAAGTAAGTTTTGTGATAAAAAATTCATTTCCCAAAAAATAATGTTTCTATTTTTTCACACAAATATTAAAATTCATTTTCCCCATGTATAAAAATATAATCATGTAAAATTCATTGCATGTTTGGAATTATAATACATAATAAAATTCCAAAAGTATAAATTATTTTTTGATAATAATAAATACTAAAAAATATAAAACATTATTACCACTATAACTATTAAAACGGGTTCAATGAGGTGGTGTTAAACAAACATAGAGATGTATAATTTCCACATAAAATTCTATAAATGATATAGGTAAAATGTATTTGGACTATATCATGACCTATCACTGAATAATTGAACATTTATTACACAAACACAATAATGTGACCATTTATTATCCAAATCTATTATGTAATTACACATTTCTTTATCCCTTTATATATAATATAACCCATGTTATCATTATTTAATCATATAATTCAATCCCTATATTACAGTTATCTAAGATAAAATTTATTTTATTTTACATAATTTCTATAATTTAAACGTTACACTTAAAAATAATCTCATATTTCAATGAAATAATTTTTTATTACACCTATGAGGACCCGTTAGATATGAAATATATTTTTCAAACTTTGTAACCTCTATCCTTATTAGAACACATTTTGAAACCATTAAAGATTATCATATGTTATAATCATCTTAATATCATGTGGAATAGAAACATATGAATTTTTTGACCACAAACTCTTAGTAAGTGAAAAGCATATCAGCATGTCATCATGGGTTATAACATAATCTCATGAGAAAACCTGAGTTGGGAAAATATCATATAGAAAAGAACATGGTATTATAAGACCTATACATATCTAATGAAGGCCTTATAATATCCAAATAAAAAAACATTTCACATGACATAAGATTGGGTGACATACAATGAAATATGGCATAGTGAAATGATATCAAATCTTTATATAATAATAAATGTTTGTCCCTATTATAAAAAATGGCATCGTAAGAGTATTTTAATGATAACTACAAAGACCATAATAGTGGGAAATGTCCCAAGGTGGATTGGGATCACTCCCCATCCCCGTAACCATGGTAAAAAAATTCCAATATTGGAATGTGTTCGCACTGAATTCCCATAAATTATATGGAACAAGTATCATGGTGGATTGGTTTTACTCCCCATTCCATTAAAAATTATATAAACAAAGATACAATAGATCATTTCTACTCCAAATTACATAAAAATTGCATAAAAAGTCCCATGGTGGACTTGTCCCAATATCATCCACAATATCACATGGAATTTAAAACATTATCCAATACATTATAATGATATATAATGTGAAGACCTTATTTAAAATCATATTATGTACATAGATAAGTGTTTCATATATGATAATAAACCATACATAAAGAATAATCATTATAACACCCATGTGAATGAAGTGAGTTTAATAATTTTGTATCAACGAATAAATGATTGATATATCCTAACCATTCTCAAGATAATATTAAATAAAATAAATTTTCAAGTTAAAATTTTATTATGAAACATAATTTATTCCAATTGTGTTCATAAAAATTAAGATTCAATAAAATGATCCTAAGGAAGTAAGGATACAAAAAATAAACCACACATATTCCTATTTTAAAAAATATCACAGGATATTTTATGGAGCGAAATAACTTTTAATTTTCCTTTAGACCAGAAATGAACTAGGATGGTTTTTAATAAAATTATGAAGGTATTTAAAATCTATTCATGGTGATAAAAATATTAAATAAGTGAAATATTTCATGAAATAAGAAATAAAAAATGTTATGTAACTCAGGTTTACTTTTAATTGAGAATTTGAAAGGGAACCTTTGCCTTGTATTGATAATAAAAATTAATTGTATAGTAAATTTTTTTTTATTTTTATGGGAAATATAAATAAAATATATAATAAATATATATTAATAGTATAGATAAAAATGGCGAAATATGATGATACATTTTCACCCAATTGTAATTTGTGTGATTTTAGAAAGTGCCTTTTTATTTTTTAAAACACATTTATTGAAACCCCACAAAGTACAAATGATAATAGAACATCCTTCAAAAATGTGGATAATTGACATATTGAGGTCAATAGAGAGAACTGATAATTTGGTTTCCAAAATTAAATGAGACCATTCTCTAGATGGAAAATTATGGACAAAGAGGGGAAACTATCTATTAAGATAGTATGAATTATTGTAAATAGTGTTTCATTTTCATGATGATAAAGAACTCATATATAAGGAAACTATTTATTATAATTCATGTCAAAATATAATTATAGGTTATATCTTGTTAGGACAATGATTCAACTCAAGGAGAAACATTATAACTCAAGAAAGCATATTGTGATATGAAGGCCCCTTATATTTTATTGAATATATGAATTATATACCACAATAATGAAGACATTGAATGGATGTTAATTTTAAAGTGACAACAATATTATATGATATTATAATTCATGGTTGTTTACTTAACACCTAAAATTTAAAGTTGGAGAAATAATATAAAATAATGTCTAAATGAAAAGTTATTGAGATAGATACTCATACATTCTTTCTAATTCATAATTCTCATGAACAAAAAATACTAAATAATCGATTATATTTTTTAATATATCTTCCTAGAATGCTTATTAATATATATTTAAATTGTTATCTATCAATTATAATAATATTTTATTTATTTATTATATACCTTTTCCTTATGTTGGAGTCAAAATTGAATCTGTGCCAATTTATTTTAGTAGATTTAGTGATAAAATATGATATATTAATAATAAGTTCAATACAGAACATGAAAATTTAATAATCATTAAAAAAATTTAATTAATTATCAATTTAAATTTATATAGGTATTTATGTTCCCATAGTCACCCATGTTGATGTTTAATAAAATTATTCTTGTTGGAGGTTGAACAACCCAAACATGAACATACTATATCTCGATGGGTTATTATAGTTAAAAAATAGTATAAAATCATTATATGATATAAATAATGGTATTATTTATATTTTTTATGTCGGTGAATTAAATTTTATATGTTTTTGATAAATAATAAAAACATTATAGAAAGGGAAAATGTTACATCATAGACGTTGTAGACTACACAATGAAAAATTAGCATTCTATTATTTTGATATATTAATGGGAAGGATTAAATATTTATTTTCCATTCATCTAATTAAAATTTATTATAATAATTTTATTCATATTATAATTATACTATTTTTAATTTCATTTAAATGTTAAATATTATGAAGAAAATATATGGAATATGTAATACTCACTTTTATACCATGAACTATCCCTTGAAGGTTTCCATGGAAATGAAGGGAATACAATAAGTAATTGAAACCATAGTATTATGAAATTGAAAGTGGATTATATTATGAAAATAATACAATAGTTTTCAATATTTAATTTGATTAAATGGGAAACTAATGAAGTGTCTGAATTTTTTCCTTTTATAAAAGGAGAAAAGGGAACTTTTTTTGAATACCCGGTACTTTTTTAGTAATATTTTTACACTAATAAAGGGTAAAAGGCTAAAAAATTTAGAAATAATAGTGTTATTAGAGATAATTGGCAAAAAAATGTTGAACCGAGAATCTATAAAAATGTTTTAAACATGTTTTTATTTGTTATAAAAGATTGATACATTTACAATTTTGGTTTTTACCTTGGTAAATAGTTTTTATGTAAGTTATTTATTTTTATTAAAAAAAATACTGTGAGCCAAATTAAAGATTATTTATGTTATAATTATAAATTTAATCTCTATTTAACCTAATTAAATTTATAAATAATATAAAATTAATTTTTAAATTAGAACATTTATCATACATAAAAAACTTTTTTTAATAAAAAGTTCATTTTCAATAATTTGTTTTCTTAATTTTAATATGCATTTAATAATAATTTATAGAGTGTTAATATATTATTATATATAATTAAATATTATATTATATTTATTATTTTGAAGTATGTAATTTATTTTATTTTTAAATATTATTCAATGTTATCAAAATATTTCTTTAAAAATACTAGTATTATTGTTATCTTGGCCATTAACTTTCATATTTCTATTCATACGTTTATTCCAAAAAATTAAATTAAAATTATAACATTAAATTATATATGTTACCTAATAGATGAAATCCGTTTTTTTATTTCATCATGTGATGGAATCTAATATATTTACATAAAAGAAATTAAATCAATTTTTAATTTAAAATATAACACAGATATCCAGAATGATATAAATTAGTTTTATTAAAAACTATTTTAATTTTAAAGAATTTATTTTAATTATAAATATTTATATTTTTAAATAATTTATTCAAAAAAATTTAGTTCCTTATTATTTTGTTGCAATTTCATAATGGTTAATGCTTTGCAATATTGGTGTTTTTAACTATTCACCAACAATTCAACTAAATTTGGAAAAATGAAAAAAACAATATTAATATTATTTTGATATTATAAATTAAAAAATGAAATAAATTTTATAAAAATAAAATTCTAAATTATGGTAATTTAACATTTAAATAAAATTATTAATATACAATGAAAAGATATTTTTATTGGAATTTTTTTTCTAAATATTTACTATTCCTATTAAATTTTTTATAGATTTTTAAAAAAATAGTGTAAATATAATTTTCATGTAAAAATATATATTATTATTATAATCATTATAAATTTTTAGTTTTAGATTTATTTAATTAAATTAATGAAAACAAAAAAGATAATTATTTAAAAAATAAATTATGAACAGAAATTAAATCATAATAGGTATCATGCTACAATAAAAACATTACATACTTGTGAACCATTTACTAAAATTGAATTATTGTAAAAAAATTCAAGACATATCATATTCTTAAAGAAACTTCATAACCTGGTGAATAGAAAAAAATGGGTGACAAAATTGACAGATAAGGCACAAATGTATCAAATCATTATTAAGGGTTAGATATTAATCATATGATAAAACATTATTATAGAGACATTTATTCTTAAAAATCATTTGGGATAATAAGATCTACCCAAAAAATTTAATGGAATGACATGTAATCTAAAAATAATAGACATATACCTTAACAAAACATTATTATATAATAATGGAAATAATTAAAAAAGAAATGATAAAATAACATCATAAATCAAAAATATATAGAAAAAACATAAATCATAACTTAATAAGAATATTTCAAGTATCAATATAATAAATGTAATAGATGATATATTCCCAAGGTGAATTGGTGTAACTCCTCATTCCCATAGAAATAGTATAAAATATCTAATGGTATATTTGATTATCTCAAAATTCTTAAAAATATAGTATAAAAATCCTTTTTTTTGGATTAGGATGAATCCCCATTCATAAAACTATTCTAGAAAAGGTACTATGGTGATTTTTATTCACTCCACATTTTTGAAAACATTGTTAATAATGTCCACTGGTAGATTTTGTTCACTCCAATATCTCATACAAAGCATCTCAAGTGATTTAAAGCTTTACACAATGAATTTTGTGAAGAAATATTTAGTTTCCCTCCCATCACATCATATTATGTACATGAATAAGGTTTATACATGCATATAAAACCACACATAAGAAATAATCATGATAATATCCATGTGAAAGGGGTGGGTTTTTGAATCTTTTCACAAGGATTTACTAAAAGACATATAATAAGGATTACCAAGTGATGGAGGAATTAAATATTTTTTATATTTATATAATAATAAATAGTCATAGGTTGTGAATAATTAGTTTAGATATTATAAGGTTCATGAGAAGTATCAAGGATGGGTGGGAATAAAAAATTAAATATTATAGGTAATGATTTTGTAATTGATCCTAGGATTTTTTAGGAAGGAATTAGTTATAATTTCACCGTATAATAGAATATAACGAGTTTGGGTTTTTATAAAACAATGAACATTTTCAAAATATATTAATGTTGAAAAAAAATTTATTCAGGTGACACTTGTCAAGATACAAGCTATAAAAAATGACTCTTAAGCCGAGTTTAACTAAAAGTGGTACATTTGAATAGAATATAGGTCATGAATTTCCGAAAAAATAGGTATTTTAAAATATTTATATATATTAGGAATATATATATATATAATATCAAAAAAATATAGGAGTATACAATATATAAAAATATATAATAAGGACGATAATGTGCTACCTAAAAGTAACAGGGGTGGTTTCAAAAGTTTTGATTTTATTATTTAAAACACCATTATAGAAATCCAAAATAGTATAAAGTGTAATAAAATATAATTTTGATTGTTGGATAAGTAATAATTTAATTTCATGTGGTATAACATGTATTATTTTTCCTATTAAAAAGGAGAACATTTTTGGGATGTCATGTTATGGAAAAGGAGTGGGAAACTGTCATTTAAGATAATTGGAAATATTCTTAAACAATATTCATTTTCAAAAAGGAATATAACTCATCAAAAATTAATATATGAATCAAAGGTGATCTAACATGGTTAATATATATTATTCAAAATTAAATGAAATATAAAAAATAATTAGTCACATTATATAAAAATAAATGATATTGGGTTTTAAAAGACACATATATTTTAGGAAGGGAATCAGACATATTCTATAATTAGGAAGCACATAAATTGAAGATATATTTATAATTTCAAAAATAATTTCTAATATTATACATTAAGTGTCTTGTAGTATTACTATATAAATGAATATTGGTGAATAATATCAATGGGCTCCTCAATAAAGGTTGATTCAGACAGAAACCCTTGAATTGTTCTGGATCCATTCTGTCCATAAACCTAACATTCGGATAAAAAAATTATGTTTAATATTTAACTTAATAAGTATTTTTTCCAATATCTTATTTAATTCAGTCCCTTTATTATCATATGTTATTTGTTATTATTATTATTTCCCATGTGTTTATTAAAAATAAATCATCATTGGCTTATTTTAGTAATTTTATCCATAAAATATGATATATTAATAATAATATATATACATAATGTAATATATCATAAACCATGAAAAACATTAATTTATTAATAATGTTAAATAATATATTAATTCATGTTCCCCATGTCATCCTTGATAGATTTTCATAACCTTATTCATGTCTTTGGTTACACCAAAACAAACATGGATACACTTTATATTGATGGGTGAGTGTGGATATAAAATTATGTCATATGGTTATAACAAGTATAATTATATTATTCTTTCCTTTTTTTGAAACATATTTTATGTTATTTATGTGGAATAAAAATCAAGATGAAAAATTAAAAACAATTATTTGTGCAAGCGGTAGTCCACAAAGTAGATGGTTAATGTTATATTGAATTCATAAGTGTCTGGGAATGAATGAATAATTTTACCAATTAGTATAGAAAAAAATAAATATACTAATGATAATTATTTCACTATATTTTTATGGTTTGGGAAGGTTTGAAATATAATTAATAAGATTAGAATATAAGGTGTAAGTAATACTCACATTGTTACCATGAAAATTATCCTGAATGTAAACCATAAATGAAGGCAATATGATAAGTAATTGAGAATTGATAATTATGAAAATGATAATGGATTCTATGGCGATAAATATTTTATATTTACAAATGAATGGTTGTGTCATAAAGATGTTAAAGTGTCTCGTATTAATGAGAAAATAATGAACATTTGTGAATACACATTACATTTTCAAAGATATCATTACCGTATTCAGGGTTCAATGACTCCAAATGTTTGAAATAATATATTGTGGCGTGATTGTAGTTTTGGAATGCCACAACCATGGATTACCACACATTTTTATCGTGTTTTATTTTATTTACCATCACATTCTTACATTTTTTTCATTTTTCTTCCTACCTAGGAAACTTGTTTCTATGTATTTACTATTATATTTTATTAAACATATAATGTAATACGACATAAGAAATATTTATTATCGAAATAATATTTTAATCACATTTAAGCTGATTTAATTTCAAGATAATAGAAAATAAATTTTTAAATCAATACATATATTATAGCGAATAAAATCATTTTTTGAAGAAAAAACATGTTTCGATAATTATGTTTTATTAATAATATTTAGTATTTATTAAAAAATTAAGGAGTATTAATATATTTATATATATTATTGAAAATAATATTATATTCATATTTATAAGTGATTAATTATTATTATTTGATAAAAAGTGTGAAATGTTATTGAAACGATTCATTGAAAATAATAATTTTACAATTATCTTAGTCATTAAATTTAATCACAGAAATCACAATTCTCTTACCAAAATTTAAATAGTTTGTATTTTAAATTTTTTCATTTTATAAAGTGTTAAATTCATTTTTTTATTTTAATTTCTATAAGATTCATAAAATAATTTGTTTAGTATAATTGAGTCAATTAGTTTCTCGAGTAAATTATTAAATATGTTTCCAAAATGATATAAATAGTTTTTTTAAAAACATAAAATTAAATTTAAAATATTTATTATATATATATATATATATTAAAATTTTATAGAAATGTTCTTCAAATATAATTATACTGTTGTTGTATCATGATAAGGTCGTAAAAGAGATTTTTTATGGAATATCATTATTTTTTAACTATTACACTAAAAACTCTATTTATTAAATATAACAAATATCCATATGAAAAAAATATTAATATTATAAACCCAAAACATAAGTTTCTTTTTTCAAATTCAAATTATAAATTTTTTAAATTGGACATTTAAATATAATGATAAATATAATTTGATCTACTTTTTATATTATTAAAAACCATGAAGTGTATTGACCATTCATATTCATATTTTCTATAAATTAATAATAAAATAATTGTTAAAAAAGAATTAATTTTAAAATATTACTTATTATTATCAAAAACATACTATTTATATTATATATTTTGTTTCATAAAATAAGGTGTATAATAAGATTATTTTATAAGAAAATATTATTAATACCACAATGTCATTTTATTATTTATCAAGATACAATAAAAGAAATGATAGTTAATAACACATATATTTTATAATGTTTTTATCTCTTGTTATATCCAATATTTTAATTGATACACTATCATTATTCAATAATGTTCGATTGTTTTTTTAGTTCAGTGTGGCGTGTATGTAATTCTATTTGACACATTAATTTTTAATAGAGAAATATTATATAGTAAACTCTTGGGGAGTTACTTCTAGATCAATCAAGGTTGTCTTAAAAACCATCTAATATTCCTTTCTATTATTCTTGATTTTTATTTTTTAGCAAAAGATATTCCTAATAATTCCTATTATGTAAGCCAATGGATGACCTTTAATGAAGAAGTATCATCTTACATGACTCCTTAATGTTTATTTATTATTCTAAATCCTATAAATCTATTATATTAGTGCTTACATTATTAATTATTTTATTATTAACACAATAAGAAATTATTATGATTATGGTGAAACCATTTTACACCTCTTTCCAGTCAAATTGAATTTGAAAGTATCGACCATGTGTGTTTGCTGAGTATTGCCTCTATATAGTAATATGATTAATTTTATATAAACTCCACCATGGTGGTTATTATGATGAATTTATTTTTCATATATGATATCTATTAAATAAATATACATGTAGATCTATATGATCATATCTAAATTTTTACATCCCAATATATTAAAAAATGATAACACTGCTCGTGAATATGTGTGGACTACCACTTCTACAAAGCTTTGTGATTCATTTTTTACTCCTTATATACATGTTTTTTAATAACTGTAGATTTAATGCGTATATATGACATTTATCATATAATAATTATTATTGAAATTAAAATTAATTATTTTTTCCCTTCATTCCATCAATCTAAAATTGAATACTTCACTTCAGTGAATCATAAAACTATGGTCTATATAATGTGGTGTAATTAATTTTTCATCACAGATTTATATGAATGGTTATAATAGTTTATATAATGAATTAATGTGAACTATATTTCAATATTAATATTTTCGATATAATTAAACCATGATCATAGATCATGTACCTAAACCAACAAATAAAAAAATTCATAGAAAACATATAGTTTTCACATAAATGACCATTTTAATGATGAAATTATTAATAAAAGGATAGTTAGAAATTTTAATTGAATGATAATTAGAATTATATTTATGAATATATTATTGGAATATATTTGTAATAAATATATTTTTATTATACATGAGAACTTAACATGTATGAAAAATATATAACATGAGGGAAGGTATTTTTGTTACAACAACATTTCATTTCGTTATTGTTTATGTTAAATTTATATTAAGGTAAATAAAATGAGTCATATACATTACACCTAATGTATTATATTATAAAAAATTTATTCCTTTAATTTTCATGTGATATCACATTTTTTATCCATTAGGTTGCTACAATTACCAAGGAAATATTTTTCTAAAAAATAAACCTTATTTCTTATTTTGGTCAATGAAAATTTTCTCCCTTGTACATGTTTGGGAAAATATTAAATATAATATTCTTTTATATAAATCAATAATTTTTTAAATATATTATAAATCATATTTTATATTATTTTTAAATTTTATAAAATTAATTTTAATAATGATTTTTGATTTGATAATTTATGATTTTATATAAATGTGTGAAAAGAATCATTGTCTTAAGATTTAATGCATAATTGAAATTTTCAACAGTCATGATATTCAATACATATATAGTTACATTAAATTTGTTTGTGGTTATTTTAAATCAAATATTTGTTCTTAATATTATAGTAATATTTTATGGATATAAAAATAAACTTGTACTTTCAATGTTTTTAGAGAAAGGTTCCAAATGTCCTCTAAGGTTATTTATCATCTTTGTAGACCTATTTTGAAGATTATTATGGCTTAATTTTGATATGATTTATTATTTCATAAACATTAATTCTCTATATAGATTATAAAGTTTATGATTTATAGATGATTCTAAAAAACCCCTTTCTTTCCCATATGTTAATCTTGTTATTATGAAATATTGTACCCCTTTTTTGAGTTATATAACCATCTTTATGCATTTTTTAAAAAATTTTTGGGTAATATTTGGTAGAGTATTGAAGGTTTTTGGGATGGTTTGGATGATTTTATAGGGGTGTACAATTTGAGCATGGTTAAGGTAAACCATGTAAAAAACTCAGGTAACTAACATGAGGCATGTGACTTTACATGGAGTGCATAAGGTTTTATTAACCGTATGTGGAAACCATTTGTGTTGGACTCACCTGTTTTGATAATCCTAAATCATGATTCATTTATGTGATAATCATGTTTCTGTTATAGGATAATCAGGATTCATTAATATTCATAGTTTCTATCAAGTAATAACTATATATATTTAATCCCATGGTTCTATCGATTATGTTCACAGTACCAAATTTATCTATGCGAATGGTCCCTGATGAAAGGTCACCTATAAAAGGTCACCCATGAAAGGTCACCGATGAACGATCACCTATAAAAGGTCACTGATGAAAGGTCACTGATGAAAGGTCACCGATGAAAGGTCACTGATGAATGGTCACCGATGAAAAGTCACCAATGAAGGTCACCGATGAAAGGTCACTGATGAATGGTCACTGATGAAATGTTACCAATGAAAGTTCACATATGAAAGGTCACTGATTATGGTCACTAATGAAATTACATTGATGGAGGTCCCAGATGAATGTCACTTATGAAAGTTAACCGATAGAAGGAAACTGATAGAAGTCTACCGATGAAGGCTACCAATGAATTCTACCATTAAAGCCTACTGTTGAAGTCTACTGTTGAGGAGGCTATCGCTACTAGTGTACTGATGATCACTCTTAGACTCCACACATTTTCAAATTCTTAAGATTATTCTAATAGCCATATTTTTTAATTTTAATGCTTCAAAAATTAATTAAGTTTGATTGTAGACATATAAAGAGTCCATATTTGGGGACATTATGAGGTACAAGGAGGACCTCATGTGGTTTACATATTCTTATTTCCAGATATCAAATATAAAATAGAAGGCCAATGAAGAAAAAGAAAAATTGTGTCAAGTGGAAAAGGTAGAGAGAAGTTCATGGGGAAAAAGGGAAAAAGGAATAACAATCCAACACATACACTATGAAACCAAGTGCATCATGAATATAATTTGGGAGAAAAAATTTCACATTTTTCTTCGGTGCTTCCTCAAATATTTGTCCAACCGAGAAGAATAAAACCTTAGTTCATGGAAGCAAAAACTAGTGTGGCAACACTCTTTTTTAAGACAACTTTCAGAGAAAGACTTGAACTGTAATTTCTTCACTCCAAGGAGTCATGAGATGACCTTAAAAAATGTAGATCTTTCTAAAATCAATCTCATAACATGATCTCTATTGTGTTATTTTATTTTTCATTTCTAGGATGTGTGTTTTTGTCTACTACCCACATTTTCTCATGTTTGTGAACTGAAGGATGCTGAAAATCCACACATAAATAATCCTTTATTATTTTGATTCCCATGTATAACTGTGGAATAGGTCTTGTGTGGCCTTCATGTGTCCTCATCCCAAGAAAAACTCTGGTAGAGGGTTTCATCCATAGAAAGTTTGTGATAACTATTGTAAAGCCTGATATATGCTATGTATCATGTTTATTATTTATATAAACTTCTTCGTTTCATGTGCTCACCAAGTAGTGATGATTAATTCTCAACATGAGACTGATACACTTGTTTAACTCTCTTGTGTACTATAACTAGTAATCCCCTATTTTTTCTATTTTCCAATGATTATAATTTCAAAAATAGAAAACTGTATTACATTGAATCTTATAGTTAATTCCGATTACTGTGTGTTTATGTTTATTTCTGTAAACCTATTTCAAAAGTAGAAGAATTTTTTTACACAAATTCAACAAAGGACTAATCACCCTTTGATAATCATATTGTCCAACTAAACATTTAAATCTCTACTGTCTTAATTAACATGGTTGTTTAAAAATTTGGGGATTTTTATTATAAATATTTTAATAGAAATTTTAAGTAGGAACTCAATTAACCTTCTATTGAGTTTCCACGCTGACCCATATTTGGTTTCATAGGATTAATTTTTTTTGCTACCATCTAAATTTTTGTAAAAGTTTTTGAATCTTTTTCAAATGTTATTTTAGTTGTATCTAAATGATATTAAAATTTTTGTCACATATAAATTTTCATTTCATTAATAATCTAATTATCAATGGATAACAGTATTGAGGATGATGCTACTAACATGACACATTTCATTAATGGTAATAGCTATACTCAGTGGAAATTAAAAATGAAAATTTATATCGAGGGAATGGGTCCTAAAATATAGTTTTCAATTGTAGAAAAAATGCATTTCTTTTTACTGCTAGGGACAGAATGTCTTAGTAGATTAAGGCTACATATAACAGTAAATGTAAATCGAATGCATTGTACTATTTTATAAATGATAAATAATTCAATATAATATCTTCATGTTAAACTACATATGAAATTTTGGATACGTTGGCTATTTATCATGAGGGAACCACCAATGTTAAATAAACGAGATTAAATACTTATAATATTAAATATGATAATTTTAAAATTGAGCCTGGTGAAATTATATCTGAAATTTATGTCGGGTTCAATGAAATTGTAAATACCATGTGTCTTCTTGTGAAACCCGTGGACAAAAATGATCAAATTATGAGGTTGCTTTGATGCCTACCTGGCATATGGAGAGGAACCTCTGTTTCTATCCAAGAATCATGTGACATTGGCAGAAACCAATGAAAGAACTAATTGGAAAATGTATGAAGTTCGAAGAAGATAATAAGTTAAATCAAGAAGGAGATGAAGAAACATGAACTAAATCTATAGCATTCAATACTATTATCTCAAAGATCAAATATAATGAAAAAAAATCAAGCTCTTGTAGAAACATCCACCAGTCAAGATTTATCCTCTAACAGTGATGATGAGATGGATCATCTTTCTATGAGATTTAAGATGTTATACCATAATAATATGTTATTTAGAAACTAAAACTAAAAATGAAGGTATGATACTAAAGGATAGTGGAAAATGATAGAAAATGGAATGACAACACAAATTAGATTATCTGTTATGTGTGTAAATGAAAATTCCATGTGAAGGCTGATTTCCCCAAGATGAAATTTAAGAAGAAATACGAAGACAAGGTAAAGGGATATAAAAGGGCTATAAAATATACTTGATGTGCTTCAGAAGATAGCTCTAGTGGATCTGGCACTTCAGATGTTGAGAAGGAGAAACATGCAAACCTGTGTTTCATAACCGGAACATCTGAGGTAATACACAATTCTCATATACATAATGCCTATTATTTTGGGAATGAAAGTGAATGAAATAATGATGAGAACATGACTAACGATGAACTACTTGAATATTCTGGAATGCTTGAGGATACCTTTAATTATCTCTAGGATAAAAATAAATTATTTAAAAGAAAACATGCTTTAAATGCTAACTATAAATATGATTTGGATATTGTGAGAGATAAATGTGCACAGCTGTTAATAGAAAATACTGAACATAAATTATCATATTAGAAATCAAAAAGGGATCTTATTAAGTTAACTGCACCTATAGATACCATGAATCTATTTTTAGGGAATCAAATTGCTCCAAAATACACAAGTGTTCTAGGATATTAACATAGACAGAGAAGGATTATTAAAAATAAATTTGTTCCAAAATATAGATAGTTCGCTAATAGTTCATTTTCTGGATCATCTTTTGAAAAAAAAACATTTCTAAAGGACCAAAAATGTATTCATGTCTTAAAACATATCCTTTTGATTATAGAATCCCTTTGAGACAAGTATGGGATACCAAATCTTTACTTTCTAACCTCTCTAGACCCAAGAAAATCTTTGTACCAATGTTACCCTATGCTTAATCTATTTTTTAGGAAATTAATCAATGATCTTCTATAGATTTATACGGTACATGGAATGTGGATTCTCAAGACATATGATAGGATAAAATTCAGTCTTCAAGAGCCTAATTAAATTTGATGGTGGACTTCTCACATTCGGTGATAATTCTAAAGGGAAAATCATAGGCTTAGGCTATATTGGTAACCCTAATACTATATTAATTACAAATGTATATTTTGTTGATGGGTTAAAATAGAATCTACGTAGTATCTCATAGTTTTTTGATGATGTTTTCAATGTTAAATTTGAAAATGATTCATGCAATTCTATTATTTCTAAAAATGATTAAATATTAACTTCTCTTCGAATGGAAAATGTATATGCTGTTGATTAAAATAATTTATCTAAGAAAAAAGTTTCTTATTTAAATTCTTTGTATAAGGAATCCTGGTTATAGAATAGAATATTAGAACATTACAATGTGCACTCACCATGAAAACTATGTAGGAAAGTTTTAGTTAGAGACTTAACTAAATTACAATTCCCACATAAAAAAGTTTGTAATCCTTGTCAAAAAGAAAAACAACACAATGTTTCTTTCAAACCAAAGAAAAAAGTTTCTACTTCTCAACTGCTTAAGTGGATTCACATGGATTTGTTTGGACCATCTAGAGATTCAAGTTTAAATGGGAAGTATTATGTTTATGTTCTGTTAGATTATTTTTCGAGATACACTTGGGTATACTTTCTAGCTCAAAAAAGTGATTCACGTTCTTACTTCATTAAAAATTCCAAGTCTGTAGAAAATCATACTGGACATAGAATTAATACCATGAGAGGTGATCATTTTCGTGAGTTTGAAAATGAGGGGTTTGAATATTTTTGATCACATAGTGGCTATAATTACAATTTCTTTTCTCCTAAAACAACATCAAAAAAATTGAGTTGTAGAAAGAGGAAATAGGTCACCTCAATAGAATTCTTGGACTATGCTAAATAAGTATAATATGCCTATCTATTTTTTGGGATGAAGATGTTCATACAGCTTCATATATCATCGCTTGAGTATCAATTAGACCTATTCTTAAGAAAACCTAGTATTAGGTCTGTACTAATTGGAAACCAAAGGTTAATTACTTTAGAGTTTTAATATGAAAAGTATTTATTCAAAACACTAAGGATAATCTGGACAAATTTTCATCCAAAAGTGATGAAATTTTTTTACATGGTTACTCAATCTCTAGTAAATCATATAGAGTATTGAATCTGAGAAACAAATGTGTGAAAGAATTAGTTCAGGTAAAATTTGATGAGACTGGTCCACATGAACTCAAATCCCTTATTGATCTACTTGAGAAATATATGTCAATTCTGGACCATAATGATAAAGACAATGAACCCTTAGTGAAAGAAACAAGTTCTGTAAATTTTCATGAATCTAAACATGGTTAATCTGAACATGTAGAAAACCCTTAGGAGTCTAGTTCAACTCTTTTTAGAGGTATTAGAATTCTCATGAATAATCATTTAGATTATATAGAATGTGATCTAAATAGATTAACACATACTAGAGCTTCTCTGAGAAACAATGTTGAATATCAAGCCATTATTTCACATCTTGAACCCAAAATATTAATAATGCAATCAATGATGAATTTTGGGAGATAACTTTGCAAGAATAATTAAATCAGTTTTAATGAAATAACGTTTGGGAATTAGTGTAAAGACATAAAGACACTTTGACCATATGCACTAAATGGGTGTCTGTAAAAAGATATTATTGAATCTGGAAACATAGTTAGAAACATGGATGGACTAGTTGCAAAAGGATATATTCAAGAAGAAGTAATATACTATGAGGAAACCATCTCACACGTGTCTAGACAAGAATCCATTAGAATACTTCTTGATTTTGCAGCTCATCTAAATTTCATACATTATCAAATAGATGCAAAAGTGAATTTCTAAATAGTTATATCAATGAGTTTGTATTTATTGAACAACCCCCCAGTTTTACATGTCCCCATTTTTGAAATCACGTCTTTAAACTTTATAAAGACCTATATGGTATAAAACAAGCTCCAAGATCATGGTATGATAGACTTTGTTCTTTTCATATTTCAAAGGTTTCTACAAAAGGAAGAGTTGATCTTATTCATTTTATTAAATTTATTTGAAAAGATGTTTTAATAGTTAATATTAATGTATATCATATTATTTTTGTATCTTTTAAAATTTATGTATGTACTGATTTTCAAAAATTATGCAAGATGAATTTGGAATGAGTTTAATGGGGGAACTAAAATTTTACTTTAGATTCCAAATTTATCAAAATAATAATGGTATTGTATTAAATAAAAGTAAATATAATAATGATCTTTTGAAACATTTTTTGGATAGTAATAAATGTAGTGATACACCTATGAGTACCACTTTTATGTTTGACGCTGATAAAACTAGTAAACTAGTGGATCAAAAAAATTACCAAGGTATGTTGGGGAGTCATATCTACCTTAATTCTAGAAAACCCGACATTATGTTCATTGTATTCATGTGTTCTAGTTTTCAAGCCAATCCCAATGACTGTCATTTAATTTATGTAAAAAGTATTTTTAAATATCTCACATATACTACAAAAATATGACTATTTTATCCAAGAGGACAATCATTTGATTAAATAAGTTATTCAGATACTTACATTATTAGTTTCAAGTTAGATAGAGAGAGAACCTCTGAAACATGTAACATTTTGGGCAAGTCACTAGTATTATGGTGTAGTAATAAACAGAAGTATGTTCCATTATCTATGGGTTAATTTGTATGTATAGCTGCTGGTAGTTGTTATGATCCAATTCTGTGGATGAAACACACTTTTCTAGACTATATATATTAATTGAAACATGTCTCTAAAAACATTGATAATACAAGTGCAATTAATATCTCTAAAAATCCAGTATATCATGCCAGGAAAAATCAAATTGATGTAAGACATCAATTCTTGAGAGATCATTATCAAAGAGGTTATGCACTCATGAGTTCATTTGCAATGAACACCTATTTGCTGATATATTCACAAATCCATTGACTTTAGAGATATTAATTTACATAAAACATGAGTTGGGTATGATAAACTGTTAAAGTTGGGACCTTACCGTTCATACCTCTACGTTAAGAACCCAACATTGGAACTCATAGTTAAGAACTCATAATTAGATCTCACTATTGGACATCACCGTTAAAACCTCACCGTTAGATACCACTGTTAGACATCACTGTTAAGACCTCACAGATAGACCTCCCTATTAGACCTCATCATTTAGACCTCACCGTTAGGACCTCACCAATGGACCTCACAATTGGACCTCACCATTAATACCTCACCATTATACCTCACGGTTATTACCTCAACATTAGGACCTCACTATTGGACCTCACCATTAAGACCTCACTATTAGGACCTCACCATTGGACCTCACCTTTGGACCCCACCTTGGACCCCACCGTTGGAACCTTATTGATAGTCAATCTTTTGTGGACGTTGAATTTTTCTGCAAGAATATGAAACATTTTTTGTATAAAATATTTATTTTACTTGATTTTTTTTATCCGTAAATGATAAAAATAAATAGCAAACCACATTTTGATCCACATAAAACCTCTCCCGAACCACTTTCTCTATAACATTCAAACATAACCATCTGTAAAAACCCTCAAACCTCTCCAAATCACATAGAATTATTTAAGATATTGATGGTTAATGATGAAGGAGATGCACCAAATCCTATGAGACCTCAAGCTAGGTGTAGTAGTGGAAGCTAGGTAGGGGCAAAGCTGATCAATACACATTTGACAAAGAGGGAAATCATGGTTAAGAAAAAATTAAGTTCTGAATTGTTTCTATTAAGGAAGTATCTAGTGATGAAGGCACATGATGCTAAGGATAGTCTAAAATGATTTTCAAATTACAATGTACATTTTTACCTGAAGCTAGTGAAATAATTTTATGAGTCTCTGATGTTCATGCAGTATTAGGATGAGTAACAAATTACTTCAATGGTAAATGTATTATGTATCATATTCACATCTGTTGAATGGGCAGAGCATTTAAGAGTCTCAGATGAATGGATTTTTGATTACTACTCTAGAGTGGTGCCTCCCACTAGTGATTTCTTCATTTATGAAGACCATTGGGCTGAAATGATAGGGAATGGAATCCCTAGGAGATTGATTGCAACTAAAATAGAATGGAAAAACAAGTTACTATTTAAATTTGTTCAGCATGTTTTTCGTCCAAGTATAGGTGACTTTGCTACTTTGAAGTATCAATAAATATTCCTTTTGTATCTATCGTATCATGGACATAAGATAAATCTATGTTGGTAGCTTGTATCATCCTGACCTGGCTCACCACTAAACTAGTGGCCATACCGGTCACCACATGGCCTCAAGCACGTCTCCATGTATCCCAGAGGTTGTAGACTAGTAGCAAGGGTCTAATGATAGCCAGTGGGGAGACTATACACTATTATCCATGTTTCATAAAATTATATAAAATTAAATAAAAAACAATTGAAATAAATAGCAGAAGTAGTCTAATAAATGATAAGGTATTGTAAGGTATATTTTATAAATCTTATATAGACAAATTGCTATGATAAATTATATTACAGATTCATGAATGACATACAATAATGGATAACAGTAAAAAAACAGCATTATAAAAATTCCATTATAAAAATAAACAATGACTTCAAGACCCTATGGAAGTCTCCTCGAGCATCCCGAACATCTGCTTGGTCCATTTCTCATATCTTCCAAGTAAATGAAAACCACACAATCTTGAAACCATATAGATTCTACTCGGGTACCTTAGTGCAATGTCGGCCCTAGTAGGGTGTGAGATATAAATTTTAGTAGGACAGGACCACCAGTGTCTACCCTAAATCCTGACATTAAATAAATAATTTAAGTAGTGCAAGAATTCATAATTATGGTAATAAGTACAATGTAACTATATACCCATGTACGTTCTTTGGATCTCAGCTGGTGTCTGAACCTGTATTATACATTTTCCATGCATACACAATAGTCATTACACACTCATTTTAAATAATAAATTATTTAAACCTCATTAAACTACATAATTATCATGATCTGGACTAAGCCCGACATTTCCCGTAAAAGTCACTTGCCATAGATATCTCCAATGACAATCTACATAATCAAACGTAAGACCAAATCCAATCTGGTGATTTGGCTTGGATAATGCATCATAAGATATTCAATTTAATATTTCGTATACTATATCTAATCCCATCCACTAAAAAATTAGTGATTCTCTTCTGGGTCTGTCCATTAATAGTTATTCATCCAATTCACTGATAAGCATGTACCCTTTCTCATATTCAATTCTCTAATCATAATGTCACAATAGTTTTCATTAACCAATTAATTCAATTCATGTATAACCAATCCTACCCATCATCCAATGTCAATTAATGGGCATAGCACATCATGTATAGCACACTTGTGAGTATTTGGAGTGTCTTTCCTTGTCTCACAACCCATGGGTATTTGGATCACTAGTCCTTTACCCATAAAATAATATTTTCATGCAAGCTGGGTGTAGAATGCCAAATCTACCACCCCTTGAGTATTTGGAGTTTCATTTCCTATCTCACAACCTGGTTATCAATAATACATATATATTTATCATTGGTGTAGAATTCCATGTCTAACACCTCACAACCATCCATTAATTAATTAATTAATTAATTAATCATATCTGTTAAATAATTCAACATCTAATTAACAACATAAATCGCCCATCAAAATTCATCCATTAATTAACCATTCAACATCTAAATAGTAAATAATTAATTAAAAATTCATTATTCTTATCAAGACAAATAAATAATTAACTAATCATTTAATTATCCAAATTATTTAACAAGTTTAAACACATCCACTGAAACTGTGATTCTTCCCAGACATTAAGAATTTTCAAGCCCATCGTAATCATCAAAAATCAAGCTGAAGAAAATCCCTTATATTTAGCAACCATCTAATAATATAAAGAGACACCATAAAAGACAAATAAATGCATGGAAATGTAACATTCATCAGAAGGTACCCATGGCCAACAGTCATAACAAATAATTAATTCAAAATCATAATTTAATTCATTCAAATTTATTAATTATGAAATTAATTAATTAAATATTATCTCTTTATCCAATCACCAATTAATTATCCATTTTCTATATATCATGTAATAATTAATCCATCCATTAATTATTACCGGTTTCCAATTTATATTCTGAACATTTTAAATATTCAATATTCTCAATTATCAGTAATAACCCATATTTTTATTCCAAATCATGACATGATAATTAATTCTACAATTAATTACCCTATTACCCATTCTTCCCATTTAACCCATTTAACTGCTTAATCATATCACTTTAACCAAATTAGAAAGACATGTTTATAATCAACAAATATTCAATTCCACATTTATCTCACGTGGTCGACATCATATAATAACATCAAAAGTGTCATGCATAGACATATCATAATCAATTATACTCACATTCTCAATTTACTTAAAGAAGCTATAATTCTTAAATAATGTGATGGGGATTTGGGACCCCACATTAAGGTGACACTATTTTAAATCTAAAGCGCTTTAATATACTTGGAGGAAACTAGTCCACTACTGGTCCACAATCACACGATCTATATATATATATATTCACATGTGTTCCCTGTAACAATATAAACTCAACTAAAAATATTAAAATAGGTACTTTGAATCAAACCATTGAGGACCAACACACCTATAACTAGGTACTGAGGAATCATAAAAATTATCAAAACCTTTTGTGAATGATGTGAAACAATACAGCGGTGAAATAACCTTACCTGAAAAGTGACAGAAAAGTGAAAATGAACTCATCTACCTCGCCTTTGTCGGTTGATGCCTGAATATGGTACAAAAGGTATAGAAGATCCCCTTATAAATCCGTAGAACCCAAGAAACATGAAACACCAATAAAACATGAACCATAAGATTTTGGAAGATAAAATACTGTGAGGGAGGATCCAAACGGCCAATATGAATCCCAAAAAAATGGAGATGGACTCACCTCACCAAGACACACAGGATTCGAGAAGACACCAAGAGGATCTGATCATGAGAAGAGGAGCTGGTGAGGGTGTTGTAGCATGACTCAATAGAGGGGACTCATGCATTTTTGCTGTTCCTCCCGTATGGTGGTGCACCACCCTCATGTTCTCTTCCCCAATTATCAATTAACCCAAAGATAAACTAATAGTCTATTCAAATAAATGTATCACAATTAATTCTGAAAACCACCATTAATCATCCAATCAAATTAATATAATAATAATAATAATAATCTTATTATTATTATTAAATATTTATTTTAATTAAAATAAAATTAAAATAAATCATTTTAGAAAACAAGATAACCACACAGCTGACCCACACCATTTGACTACCCATTCACAACACGATATCTATATTTAAAATGGTTTAAAATAATTAAACCCAAATCCACAATTATTCATTATTTAATATTACCATTTAAAATTCCCCTTCTTCGATAATTGCCAACTCATCATTATTTAATTATTTTTCTCAAAAAAAATTAATTAAATAATACCCTCCACTTCGTAGCAATTAATTAAATTCTTATTGACCTTTAATTAAATTAAATGAATCCCAAAAAATTCCAGTAATATTATTATTCATAATTATAATAACAACCACTCATAACACCATAATAATAATAATTGCATTATAATTTTTATTATTATTCAACCTTAGATAAAACCCAACACCTCTTATTAAATAAAAAAACATTTTTATTAATTATGAATATTTTTATTTAATTTGATGTTTCTTTGATATACGCAAAACCCTCATTAATTTCACATAAATATTATACGTCATTAAAAATCCTATTAAAATATTTTAATATAAATTTTACTCCCAATTAAATTAAAAACAATTCTTCATTATTTATTATCTTAATAATCATTTCAAAATTAATTATGAAACGTAAAATTTATTACAGTATCATTAATATTATAAAAACTCTAACCCATAACCCCTAATTTAATTTCCATAATGTTTATAATAATTACATCAATAAATATAAAATAATAATAATCTCATTTTTATTATTTTTCAATCTTTTGATAAACCCAAACCCACTATTTAATAACAACGCTTAATTAAACCTGAAACACCTCATTATACTATATGTTTCTTTGAGAGGCTCAAAAGAGTCATTAAATTCCCATAAATAATGTACTCCTTTAACATGTAATTAAAATATCATCACGTCAAAAATAATTTTTGACAACATAATAATATTAATACCATTATTATTATTAAGACATTCCTCTATTTAGTAATAAATAGTCCTTTAATAATTTTGAAACTCTTCATTTAATTAAAATGGTTCTTTGATAAACCCATAATCCACATTAATTTCTTTTTATGCCATCTAATTAGTTCGTTGACATTAATTTAATTAAACATCCAAAATAATAATAATAATAATTTTATTATTATTATTATTAAAACGTTCTTTTAATTAATCTCAAACTCTCATATAATCATATTTAATTAAATTAAATAATTTATTTATAATGGTAAACTTCACGGGTAGGACCACAATAGTGCACTGCCTGTGCAAATCCATTAAAGTATAATTTACCAAAATCAGTGTTCCCGAGACTCATCGGTACCCCTACAAAAATATCGGGTAGTTATTCAAGCCCAGAAATGACACAATTAGGTGTTCCAACACCCAGAATAAAATTCTAGATCTCAGTTTAAAATAATTACCCGTGGATAAACTGAAAAAAATAAAAAAAATCATATTTTAACCTGTTTCAAAAACATGTGTCATTACAAGATACCCACCATTAAAACTTCTCTTCCCCGAGAATCCATCGAGAATCGCTACTAAAACAACCGACCTACCATGGTCATTTAATCTTGTTAGAAGTCATTTGTTACATTCCAAACACCAAACACACCATTAACTATTATCAAGCCTAATGGATAATCCGTTAAAACCAATGCCAAAGCTCACCTTATAGCTTAAACACTGAAATGGATCATATATCATTGGCTATTAAAGGGACATCTTCAAAGAAAATGGTTAAATATCGATCAATCATCATAACAGGTTTCACATGCTTTCATTGAAAGATGTTGTGGACCCGAAACCCACTTTTTCTGTTTATCTAATGAAATTTCCTTAAATCTATTCCAAAACCATCTCTATTTATAACGATGTCCATACCCGATATCTGGTGAAATTTCTAAGAAAAACCATCACAAGGATATTTTAAAACAACCATTTACCAACACAAAAAGAAAAGTATCCCATAGAATAAATGCATCTCGTGTACTACCCAGATAACAACCACTCATCAATCATAAAAAAATTTAAACTGTAGTGCGGCATAATACCAACACTATCTTAGTGTCTCCATGACGAAGTCAAGATAGGGGACATGCTCGTCCTATTCAGAAGAATGTACTAAGAGAAAAACCATGGTTATTAAGAATATCAATCAAACTATTTCTAGAAAACTCTATTCTAAATGCTCAACATCACCTACTGTATTGTTTTTCGAAAATGATGCAACAATACCCACCATAAGAATTTCCATGACTTCGCAAGAAAAGGTCAGCCGCTCACCAGCACATTTTTTTAGAACACATTAACACATGCATGTGACATTCCTCGAACCATGATCACCACATCAATCATTGATCATAAAATCCATAACAAACACCTATCAGCATGCCAAAATAGTAAAGTCCTACGATGTCCTCCTGAGAAATTGGATGAACTTACTTTAATATCCTAGAACATACTATGGGTATTACCAACCACAGGTTATCCCCTTACGATCATTAACATCAACCCACTCACATGGTCACACAAAACCAAAAAAACATGATTCAAAAGCACCTTTTTTCTTTTTAGCCATTTTAATTAATTCATTTCAACCTTTCATCATTTGAATAAATTTCAACAAACAGACAAGTAATTTTTCACCAAAAGCCACATGGTTTTCAAAACAATTCCCTACATAAAAACAAGCCTGATATCACAAACTACCTATTTAAACATTTTAAATTCAGTGTTATTCAAATATAAATAGGAAATTTTTCATCTAAATTCCTTTTACCAAAAAGGAGTCCTCCAAAAGACCCATTTATTAATTCTGACTTCCTCAAAAGCAACCAAACAATGGTTCATTACAATCAAAACTCAGCAGTATTACATTCATAAAAAATTTCATAACATACTATGGTTATATGGATAGGTCATGTGAGAAGCCATATACCAATTGATAAGGCACCCATACACTATATCGCATGCAGTTGGCTCCCATTTATCACAATCAACATTCAGTTAACATGTTAACTTTAGACGCCCTTTAATATATCAAAATATCAAAATCATGTTAACATAAGAAGTAACACACCAATATGTTATAACATAGAATCATGGAACAACCACAAAACATGCTAATAACTAAATAAGTATGACATATAATCACTCAAGAATGTTAAATCTATCACCAAAACATGCTATCTAAAAAGACATGGTAATGTAGATCAAAACATGGCATTACACTCAAGTATCACAATCCCAATTTGAATACATCCTACTAATGCAACTACATGGCATGTTATATGCATGGAATGTTAATATCTAAGTAACTAACATGATTCATGTATGAAACATACATTGCATATCTGGCCAAAAAAATTATTTTTTTTCAAAATTTACAAAATCATTAAACTACAGAAAATATGCCAGTCACTTATGGTGAAATCATATCAACTGTATCCTCTAATAATAGAAATAGAAATTCACATACCTAGCCATTTGGTCATTTCCCATACATGGGGTGATCAGTCCGAAGCACAACTATTTACTGAACTACCGACACATTCTATGCCTCTTGTATACCAACCCCAAAATAGTAAGACAAAGTAAAAGTAACCCTCTGATACCACTTTGTAATGTCCCAGCCTAGCTCACCACTAAACCAGTGTCTGGACTGGTCTCCACATGACTTCAAGTGTGTCTCCCCATATGCCCAAGGTTTTTGACTAGTATCGATGGTCTAAGGATAGTCAGTGGGGGGACTATACCATATTATCAGAGTTGCACAATAGTATAAAAAATTAAATAACAAACAATGAAAATAAATATCAGAAGTAGTCTAATAAATGATAAAGTAAATGAAGTTATATTTTATTAATCTTATAAAAACAAATGGGAATCATAAATTATATAGAAAATGCATGAATGACATAAAAAAATGGAAAACAGTGAACAAAACAACATTATGAACATTCTATTACAAAAATAAATAAACAATGACTCTAAGCCCTGAGGGCAGTCTCCTCGAGAATCCCGCGCTTCTACTCGGTCCTTTTCTCATATACTCTATGTAAATGAGAATAACACAATCCTACAACCAAATATAATCTACTCTGGTAACCCAGTGCAATGGATGCCTATGTAGGGTGTGAGATATAAATCATAGTAGGTCAGGACCACTAGTGTCTACCGCAAAGCCTGACATTCAATAAATAATTTAATCAGTGCTATCATGCATAATTAAGGTGAGTAGTACAATGTAACTATATACCCAAGTACATGCTTTAGCACTCAGCTAGTGTGCGAACCTGTATTATACATTTTTCATGCATACACAATAGTCATTACACAATCATTTTCATTTATCAATTATTCGTACCTCATTAAACTACATTATTCTCGTGATCTGGATAGAGTCCAACATTGCCTGTATAATCCACTCACCATAGATCCTCTTAAATATCATCTATGTAATCAAATCTAAGACCGAATCCATGCTTTTTCTTTGCCATGGATAATACTTCATAAGATATTCAATTTAATATTTCATATACTATATCTGATCCCATCCACTAAAAAATAGTGATTCACTCTCGGGTCCGTCCACTAATAGTGATTCACCCAATTCATTGATAAGTATGAACCCTTTCTCATATTCAATTCACTAATCATAACGTAATAGTAGTTTTCATTAACCAATTAATTCGTTTCATGTACGACCAATTGGAATCATAGTTCAATGTCAATTAATGGGCGTAAAACATCATGTCTTGCACCCTCAAGAGTATTTAGAGCATCATTCATTGTCTCACACCCCATGGGTATTTGTAGAATCAGTCCATAGCCCATAAAATAATATTTTAATGCATGTTGGGTGTAGAATGCCAGGTCTAGCACCCTGTGAGTATTTGGAGCATCATTCCCTATCTCACAACCCATTTATCAATAATACATATATATTTATCATTGTTGTAGAATTCCCTGTCTAACACCCCACAAACATATATTAATTAATTCATAAATTAATTATTCTAATCTATTAATTAATTCGATAACTAATTAACAACAGAAATAGACCATCAAAATTAAACCATTAATTAACCATTCAACATCTCAAAAGAGAATAATTAATTAACAATTAATTATTCTTAGTAAGCCAAATAATTAATTAATTCAAAATTTAATAATCCAAATTCATTATCAAGTATTAACCCATCCACTCAAATTGTGATTCTTCCAAGATAATAACTATTTTCATGCACATCATAATCATAACAAAACATGCTGAACCAAGCCCATATATTTAGCTACTATCTCACACAATATCTCATAATATAAAAAAAATTCATAAAACACAACATAATCAATGGAAATATAATATTCATCAAAAGGTACCGAGTGCCAACAGTCGTAACAAAAAATTAATTCAAAATCATAATTTAATGCAATAAAATTAATTAATTCAACAATTAATTAATTAAATCTTATCTCCATAACCTTACATAAATTAACTAACCATTTTCCATTTATCATGTAATAATTAATATGTCCATTAATTATTACCAGTTTACAAATCATATTTTGAACATTTCAAATATTTAATATTCTCAATAATCAGTAATAACCATAATTTTTTTCTATCATATGATAGGATAATTATTTCTACAATGAATTACCTAATTACCCATTCTAACCATTTAAATCATTTAACAGTTTAATCGTATTACTTTAACCAAATTTGCAAAACATTCATAAAATAAACACATGTTCAATTCCCCATTTATCTCACGTGGGTTACATCATTTAATAACATCAAAAGTGTCATGCGTATACATATCATAATAAATTAAAATCACATTCTCAATTTATTTAATGAATCTATAATTCTTAAATTACGTGATAGGTATTCTGGTCCCTTCCTCCGGCTGGAAACATTTTAAATATGAATCTCTTTAATATACATGGTGGAAACCAATCCAGAACTGGTCCACAATCACATGCATGTGAACATTTTATATATTCCCACGTGTGTCCTCCAAAAAAATAAATAAAATTCAAAATATTAAACTAGGTACTCAGAATCAAAGTAGTAAGGACCAACGCACCTCTAACGTGGTACCGAGGACTCAAAAAAATTATAAAACTATTAATTGAATGATGTGAAAAAATACAATGGTCAAATAACCTAGCATTAATTAAGATGGAAAAGCAAATACAAACTCATCTCCCTCGCCTTTGTCGGTAGACGCCGGAATATGGCCTAAAGGGTCTATAGGATCCCCTTACAAATCTGTAAAATAGAAGAAACATCCACACCCAATAAAACATGAGCCTTAGGATTTTGGATTAGGAAATAAGGTGAGGGGGGATCCAAACAGCCGATGAGAATCACAAAAGAAATGCAGATTGACTCACCTCACCGAGACAGAGAAGATTCGAGAAGACATTGGGAGGATTCGATCGCGCGAAGAGGAACCGAAAAGGTTGTTGTAGCACACCTCAAAGGAGGGGCCTCGTGAATTTTTGTTTTTCCTCTTGTATGGTGGTGCACCACCCTCATGTTCTCTCCCACAATTATCAAGCCCCCCCCCATGATAAAATAATAGTTTATTTAAATAAATGTTTCACAATTAATTATGAAATTCGCCATTAATCATCCAATCAAATTAATACAATAATAATAATAATAGCCTCATTATTATTATTAAATATTTATTTCATTTAAATTTAAATAAAAATAAGACATTTTATAAACTGGATAACCACACAGCTGACCTACACCATTTGACTACATGTGTACAACCCGATATCTATATTTCAAATGGTTTAAATAAATTAATACCAACTCCACAGTTATTCCTTATTAATACAATTTAAAATCACCCTTCTTCGATAACACCCAACCCACCATTATTTAATTAATTATCTCAACACAAATTAATTAAATAAAACCCTCTGATTCGTAGCGATTAATTAAATTCTTATTGAACATTAATTTAATTAAATGAAACGCCAAAAAATACATTGTTATTATTATTATTATTCATAATAATTATATCAACCACTTATAAAACCATAATAATAATAATTGCATTATTATTTTTATTATTATTCAATCTTAGATAAAACCTAATACCCCTTATTAAATAAAAAAACTTTTTATTAATTATGAAACTCTTTATTTAAATAGGCATTTCATTGAGATACCCAAAAGCCTCGTTAATTTCAAATCAATATTATACCTCATTAAGCATTCTATTAAAATATTTTAACACAAAGTTTACACCCCAATGAATTAAAAAGGATTTTTCATTCATTATTATCTTAATAAAAGTTTAATAATTAATTATGATCCTCTATATTTATTACAATATCATTAATATGATAAAAAATCCAACCCATAACCCCTAATTTAATTTCAAGTATAATAATAATTTTTATACTCATAAAACTAAAATAATAATAATCTAATTATTATTATTTTTCAATATTTTGATAAAACCAACACAACTATTTAATAACAAACACTTCATGAAATCTAAAACTCGTCATTTTATAAAATGTATCTTTGAGAAGATCAAAAGATTTATTAAATTATCATAAATAATATTTTCCTTTAACATGTAATTAAAATTTCATCACATAAAAATAATTTATAACACCATAATAATAATAATAACATTATTATTATTACCACATTCCTCTATTTAGTAATAAATTATCCTTTAATAATTTAAAAACTCTTCATTTAATTAAAATGATTCTTCGATAAATCCATAATCCCCATTAATTTCTTTAACCTTCATTTAATTATTTCATTAAAATTAATTTAATTAAACAACCACAATAATAATAATATATTTATAATTATTATTATTAAAATTTTGTTTTAATTAATAAAAAATTCTCATATAATCTTATTTAATGAAATTAAATAATTTATTAAACTTGGTAAATTACAAGAGTTGGACAACATCTGTGTGATGCCCGTGGAAATCCATTTTAGTGGAATTTTCGAAAATCTGTGTTCCTTAGACTTATCGGGGAACCATTAAAAATTATTGGGTAATTAAGCATGTCTAAAAATGACACCTTTAGGTGTTCCAACACTCGGAATAAAATTCCGGAGCTCAGTTTAAAATAATTACATGTTGATAAACTGAAAAGAAATAAAAAACATTCATATTTCAACAATTTAAAAAACATGGAACATTACATTGCTGATGATTGAATTAGAGGATATGACACAGCCATGATCCATGTCCAGTGTTTCTTTTCATTCCAAAATGATATCCTTAATGTTGAAAGTTAAAGGAGTTACTGGAAATAAGGAAGAAATAGTTGTTTTAAGGGAAAACATCAGTATTACCAAGATGATTTCCAGGTTTATGAAGATAAGCTCAAACCGTTGGAAAAAAATATGGGTGAATGATGGGGCTATGATGTGTGAGTAATTCAACCTTAACTCCCATCCAACATGGATTAATAATAAGATAGTTCTGACTATAAATCCTAATTATGTGGATCCAGCATACTCGAATGAAGAATATGTGGTTGTTGTTATGCAAGAAAGAGAGGATTCTCCTATAGATGATAGGAGTGGTCATGACCTTCCCTCAAGTCCTTATAACAATATTATATTCTATGGTGAGACTTGCCCACGAAAAAGATTTCTTAGAAGGGAGACTATCTTAAGGGACAGTGATGATGCAAAAACCATTGAAGAAGAAGGGGAAGAAAATGTCTTAAGTGACATTAGAGAGACCTTAGAGGAGGAAGATGAAACTGAATCTATTCATGATGTTTTTTATACAACTTCTGATGGAAGTGAAGAGGAATGTCTAAGTCATAGTCAAATGATAGGATATTCTATAATGTTATAATATGTAGATGAAGAGTTATAGAATTTGATGGATGCTGGAATTGCAATGGAAATAGTTTAAGATTATGTAGATGATGTGGGAGTGGACTCTCCTATCGATGTAGTTGATCAAAGTGGTATAGTAGATATAGATGTAATTGACTAGTAAAATGCTCTAAGTGAGGTGGAGGAACCTATTTACACAGGTTCAATTGTTGTTTCTCTTAGAATAGAAGGCTAGTAGAAAGAACCTAGATTTGTGGTCTTGGGCTTAGACTATGGATACTCTGATGATTACAAGCCTTACAGATTCCCTCTATTTCTTTCTACTACATAGTCTAATATTGTACCAATAGTTGTGCTATTCCCTCGAGACTATGTGATGAAGGATGATTTAGAATCATTAAAAAAAGATTTTTAGAGACACTTTGATGAGAGATATATTGAGATAGAGTGAACAGTGCATCTAAATAAAAAAAGTTGTATCCTCTACCTTATAATGTGTAATTTATACCTCTCACTCAAATTTTCTACCTGAAGTGAAGGAATGTCAGAATCAGGAAAGAACCTTGATAGAATCTATTGAATCAGTAAAGAAAATCAATTTTCGGTTTACAAATCTATATGGCTTCAAGGGTTCAATTGGATAGAGACAATAAGTTTGTTAAAAGAGTTTTTTATCATATTGTCACTGTGTTTGAGGACTTTAAGAAGCCTATGGAGACACATGTGAGTGGAAATGATTATGATGTGAAGATATTGATCAGTGGTCTGACCAAGTATTTTAATGAGACTGTGGCTTTTTATGTGGCACCTCTTTGTGTATCTACTTCCACATCAGTTGCTCCTCCTATTTATCTAGAATCTTTTAGGTGAGTTCTTAGAAAATAAGTGGAGATGTTCTCTTGTGCCAATACCTTAGACCCTCAGTCAATGACTTAGTTCATTTACACTACTAGTAAAATTCATAAACATTTTATAGATTATTTAAGGAAGGTTGTTCAAGATTATAATGCCATCTATGAGAAAGTTGATTTCTATTAAAAAAGGGCGTACACTAAGCATCAGATGGATGGTCACTTAAAGCTCTTTTTTGAAAAAATGAGGATCCCACCTATCACTCAAGAATTTAAGGATCATGTTAGTAGGATTATACAGTTGAATCATTCCTAAGAAAATTAATGGAGAATCAGGATGATTTAATATCAGTTATATAAAAAGATGGAAAATTATTATGGATTTCAGAAATCATCTTTCACTCTTTCTCCATGTGGACTCCACTCCATTATTGTTCCTCTAGAATTACCATATTCCTCAACTGCCCCAGGCTCTACCAGTGTGGCTTTATAGATGACTCTTGATTAAGGCATCTACACCTTGACCCCTATGATCCTTCAGAAATCTACTCACTTGAGGTCTACGGATTCCTCTGTAAGAACCTATCCCCACCTGCTCACTACCATTCCTCTTCTTATCCCTCGATATTTTAGACCTAACTCGTCAGATTCAAAAGACCAATCCCCCTTCGAAATATCTTATGTGGATTTAATGTGGTATTTTTTAGTTGATAGAGATCTGTGTACACTTTTTATACCTTTTATTCTTGCTTCTTTAATAACAAAATCCACATTTGTCTTCTATTTTCTTCCATTTTTTTAGTTAATCACAAAGGGGATATGTTTTAAGTATACTAGAGTCTTGTCATATATACACTATCTATATTTACAATAATAAACATGGATTAATTTTACGTATACACACCTCTAAAGATATTATCAAATATCCTTATCCCGGATTCAATAATACTTAAATCTAAATTTTCACTAACATAATTTTTGATTATAAAAAAGGGAGAGATTTTTGGACACACCTGTTTTGATAATCCAAAATCAAGTTTCATTTATGTGGCAATAATGATTTTATTATAGGATAATCATGTTTTAATAATATTCTCTGTTTCTATCATGTGAAAACTCTATATCTTGAATCTCAGTGTTCTATCTATTAGGTTTACAATTCCAAATTTCTCTAAGTGAAAGGTCACTGATGAAAGGACACCGATGGAAGGTCGCTGATGAATGGTCATCAAAAAAAGGTCACTGATGAAAGGTCTCTGATGAAAGGTCTCTAATGAAAGGTCACCGATGGAAAATCACTGATTAATGGTCACCAATGAAGGTCGCCAATGAAAGGTCTCTGATGAATGTTCACCAATGAAAGGTCATCGATAAAAGTTCTCTGATGAAAGGTCACCGATGAAGGTCACTGAAGAAAGGTCACTAATGAAAGTCACTGATAAAGTTCACTAACGAAAGGTCACTGATAGAAGGTCACTGGTTTAAGGCTTACAATGAAGGCTATCGATGCAAACTACCATGGAATCCTAATATTGAAGCCTACTGCTAAAGAGTCTACTGCTACTAGTCAATTGATGCTCACTCTTCTACTACATACATTGTAAAATTCATAGGATTATTATAACGGTCATACTTGGAAAATTTAATAATTCTGACATTAATTATTGGTGATTGTAGACATATCAAGAGACCGTATTTGGGGACAATATTAAGAAAAAGGAGAACCTTATGGGGTTTAATTATTAATATTTTTAGATATCAAATATAAAATAGAAGACCAAGGAATAAAAGGCAGATGTGTATTGAGGGGCGATGGTTGAGAGAAGTGCATGAGAAAAAAGTGAACAACGAAGAACCATCATGCACATACACTGTGAACCGCAGAGCATCAATAATATCATTTGGGATAAAAAATTTCACGTTGGTATTCTTTCCTTCTTCACGTATATGTCCAACCAAGAAGAAGAACACCTCAATTATTTGAAGCTAGAACATGGAGTGGGCATACTCTTTTTTGAGGACAACTTCCAGAGAAAGACTTGAACTACTATTTATTCACACCAAGGAGTCAATAGCTTAACTAAAAACACAACTATATTTCTAACCTCAATATTATAACATTATCTCTATTGTGTTATTTTATTTTACAGTTATTAGATGTGTGTATTTTTTATGTTACATGCTCTATCTCCTGTGATTGAACTGGAGGATACTGAATATCATCACATCAATCATCTTTTATTCTTTGTTTCCCACTTATAACTGTGGAAGGGGTCGTGTGTGGGATGGATGTGTGTTTTTTCCACGGAAAACTATGGTAGAGGGTGTGAAGCCTTGACAGTTTTTAAAAAATGTTGTAAATCCTGATGCAGGCTATGTATCATATTTATTAATTATATAAACTGGTTGTTGGAAAGTGTTCTCTAATTAGAGAGGATTAAGTTTTAGCTTGAGACTGAACCTCTTGTTTAACTCTACTGTGTACTATATTTTGTAATACTATGTTTTGTCTATTTTCCACTGCTTATATTTTCAAAAATATAAAATTGATTTACATTGACTCTAATAGTTGGTTTTGGTTACTCTGGTTATATATTTATTTTAGTAAACCTGTTTCAAATGTTAATGAAGTGTTTTACCCAAATTCATTTGAGGACTAATCAACCTTTGATAAACTAGTTTACTAAAAAAACATTTATATGTAATTCCTCTACCCCAGAAGCCCAGATTCGGTGCATTTTTACATATCATTGGCAAGATCACACAATATCGAGTCTCGAAAGACTGATTAGTTTAGTAGCCTTTGATTTAATAGATACATTCATAAGGATTATATTACATCATGAAATGGAAAACAACAAAAACATTGTTTCCATAGATAACACTTAGATCCCATAGACTATCCTTGCAGGTCAGTCATAATATTCTTCTTTTCATCCAGGGACAAATAAAACATAGTAAGGGGTGAGCATAGATGCTCATAAAGGATAAAAACATAGAGTAATCATTTATAAATAAGCATAAAAATTTATGGTAATGTATAAAAGAAAAACAAAATCCATTTAAATATGATCTTCAGCATAATATAAAAAATATGAAATCAAAATAATGCCATTTATTTACTCACATGTATATTCTAGAAGATAGATAAACACATGAAATATCAATAGACACTTTCATAATGATGGAATGCATAATGCTAGACTTTCATAACCACGTAGTCAAGGCCTTGTTCCAAGACTACAAATAATATTTTGTCAAAGCCTTGTTCTAATACACTATTTTGTCTCATGAGGCCTATTGATGCATCGAGGAGCTATATCGGGCTCCACCAGTCAATTACTAAGTCCAATTCATTCCTCATATGAATAGGTATAATGATAAAAAACATTAATATTAAAAATGGCATACAAAATGTAAATACTTTATCCATAAACCATGAATGGTATGAAATAACACATCCATAGTCAATCATATCACAAAACCTTCAATTCAATACGGATGTTTGGTATCATAATAAATTAACTTCGAACAAAAATAAAATCCATAAATATATGTTTACATATTGGAAATCATAACATTTTTAAAGAGATATTTCTTTCTATTTTAAAATTATTTAAAAGTAATTTAATTATAAAAGAAACTATTTATATTTAAAAATATTATTATAAGATTGTAAGGGAATATTTAATGCTGTTATAACAGTGGAAAATAGTTTCACCAGCCGTATAAGTTAAAAAAACATTTATACCTTGATTTTTCCAAAATGTTCATAAGGTACCTTGTTTGGAAAACGACGGAAAGAATCCTTTCAACCCATTTTATAAAAATTCAAACAAGGGCATTGTTGACTTTAACCCATGTTCTAGTAAAAAATATAAAAAATTTGGAATAAATTTTTAAGAAACATGGATGTGGATGATAAAGGGGTCCCTGATGATACTTACGTAAAAACAACCTCGGATAACAAAGAGATTGTGAAATTAACCCTTCACTTTTAAATTTCTTTAATTGAGGGTAGGTTAACCTCCTGTATAATGGTAAAATAATTTTTAATAAATTATACAAGAATAATATACATTAATATGATATCATTTATGATCTTTTAACGTTGCTTTGTTAATAATATCTTAGTATTATCATCGTTTCGGGTGTTTACTAATTAATTTTTTTATATATACATTGATATGTAAGTAATATTTTTTATGGATAATATTTATCTTAATAATATTCAGAATGATATTATATCTTTAAAATTTATTTTTAATCATCTAATGAAAACTAGTCTTTAATGGATATGATGGGGAATGAATCTCATCGAGTTCATGGAGACGGTAATCTGTACGTACGCATGACTGACAATATAAAATTTTTGATATTAAAATAATATATAATTAGATTTCATATCATATATGAAGAATAATTATCATGTTATATTTATTATTTTAATAAATTACACATCATTATTATAACTATCCAAAAAATAATGTATTGAATAACAATTACACCACGATGTGGAGACGGTAAGCCGTACATACACACGTATGGTGACATGTCATTAAAAAGATGGATACAATAATGAATATGGTTGTACCATATTTATAATAACATCACAATATTTAGAAGATACTGGATTTATTATTTTATAATGGAAAAAACAATGAAAGATGAAGTGGAAGAAGAATGGAACTTGAAAGAGGTTATGAAATATTTACCTCTTCTTCGGGTTCTTCCTATTGATTTGATCAAAAGGGATTCTTAGGTTTGCTTTTTGTCTAATGTATGGGATCTAGGATAAATTAAGGGTAATTTATAGGTTTATGGGCAGGGTTTTGCCGAGAAAAATTGCTTTGAAGGTGTGAATTAGAGAGAAGGGTGTATTCCCTTTTATAAGAGGAGTGAGGGGAACCTTAAGAAAGGCTAGAAATATTATTTTATAATAAAATAATTTCGGTTTCTAATGGATCCAAAGTTAATTATTTAATGTATAATGTGGGAATGGGTCTAAAAACACTCAACCAATATGATTTAGACATGTTTGGGTCACGATATTCACTGAATCTTTTAGATTTAACTCTTAGTTAAATAGCTTGACATTAACCATGTCTCTATGTATTTTTATATTATATGGTAAATAAGCATACTATATATTTCCAAGCGACCCCATGTGGTTCATTAATGATGCGCCTATAATTATATATGTCTTTTGGCCATACCATTTATTTTATGGAATAGAATAGCAATTAATAATGTAATATTTTTTTATAAAACACTTTTTGTCAATTTTGACACTCTTTGGTATTTTGTTTTTTCTAAATTCATAACAGCCTTATTACTTGTAAAAAAACTCATCTAACCAACCGTAATATGTCATATTAACATATTAAATAAGTGGAATTCATAAAAAGTAACAAATTACATTTATTTGGGTATTTATAATATCAATTATTTTAATATTTCATTAATTAGGTAATTACTACATCATCATTGTGTCAAAAATAAAATAAAATATTTAATTTTTAAAAAATATAAATAAAATACCATTACGTGGAATGTAATAGCCCGGGATTTTATGAAAAATAATCTTTTTAATTTCATTAATGTCTTGTGTTGTACGCTACACCAAAATGAGCTTGCACAAAACGCATCCTTGACTTTCCTTTCATTACACGCAATCACGCCCCTCCTCGATAGCGTGTGTAGTATGCAATACCGAGTTTCACTAAACAACGATATGCTATTAAAATAGTATTAAAACTAGCCGTTATGAATAGTAATAACCAATTTTTAAAATTTTTTAAATTTTATTTTTCAAAATTGACTTCATTTTTGGATTCGTAATATCGAAATTAGCTTAGGATGAAATTTTGGTACTTTTCAGATAACTTTCATTTTCTAATGAATAGTGAAAAATACTAAATTTTAATTAAAAAAAACCTTTTTAATCGAAATAATTAATAGTGATAAATTATTAATTTGAGTGGTTTTAAAGTATATTTAGAATATATTTTTACAATTTAATACAATGTTGGTCATTGGATGTAATTTCACATTTAAACCAGAAATAAACAAGTGTCAATCTTTTGATAGTTATTATCTCTTAAAAACACACTATTTGTTTAGACGACGGGAATTAATTTTAAAATTAATTAATGCAACTGATAATTTTGAATTTTGTAAAAGAAAAATCATTTTTGAGTTCATAATATCAAATATATCTTAGGCCTAATTTTTGTATTATTCTGGAAACTTTCATTTTTGATGAATAGTGAAACCACTAAGTGGTAGTTAAAAAAATGAATTTTTCATAAAACATAATTTTACCGCTTATGTGAGTGGAATTTCAAAAATCTGAGAGACACGGTTGATGTCAGTAAGTAAAATGTAGTTCAATGAGATGAAAATAATTTTTGGTGACTAGTAACTTTTAACTTTTTTTACCACGGTTAAAAGTAAATAGGGTAATTAAGGGTAAAAATGTTATTATTAATACCCTAACACATGTCCTAATTCTATTGGATAAATGTAATTGGACCAAAAAATACCTTAGGAATAAACTATGACCATTTAGGCCCACTTGGATTAGATTAGGAACTTTATTATTAATTTATTTAAAGAAGGGTTAGAATAGTTAAAATCAAAGATTAATAATAAAATAATTTTTAATATAGGGATATACATATGATAAATTCAACTATAAATATTCATTAAAAAGATAAATATATTTCCTACATAATGATATTTTATTTGCAATTTTTATACTTCAAATAAGTTAATTTATTATTGACACAATGATGATGTAGTAATTATCTTATTAATTAAATATTGACATAATTGATGTTATAAATACCCAAATAAATGTAATTTGAGACTTTTTATGAATTCAACTAATTTTATAGTTCAATATGGCATGCTATTATTGATTTAAGTAACTGTTTTTTAACTAATTATTCTGTTATAATTTTCACAAAAATCAATTACTAAATAGTGTCAAAATTGACATAAAATAGTTTTTAAAACAAATATTATATTATTAATTGTTATTTTATTCTTAAAAATATAAGGTTAGTCCAAATGACTTAGATAAGGTTATATATATTAATAATAAACAACTTGGGGTTCGTTTGGCTTGTTATTGTAAGTTTATTATCCTTATAGTGTATGAACACAAAAAGACACGCTAAAAGTAAAATTATTTAACTTAATGTTAAATCTAAATGATAAGGTTAAAAAGGGAACCTAAACTTGTCTAAATTCTATTGTAGGAGAGTTTGTCGACCCCTCCCCACCTTAGCTTCGAAATATATCAATTTGGAGCTATTAAAAACCGAATTTGACTTTATAATAAAATAATAGTTTTAGTTATTCCAAAGGTGCCCCTCTCCTCCCTTATAAAAGGGCACCTCCTCCCTCTCTTCCTCACACCACATTGAGCCTTCAAGATCGTCCAAACCCTGCAAAATTCCCTTCTACACTTCCCTAGAAACATCCTAGAGGTTCTGGTATTCTTCAAAGACTAATTATTGTGCCCTAAAAGGAGATCTCAAAGAGGCGCTTCAAAGAAGAGGTAATGTCTGTTACCGATTCATTCAACTTTATTTCTTCTTCCACTTCTTCATCATAGGTTGTTTAATTATGAAGTAATAACATCAGTATCACTAATATACTGATATGTTATTATAAGTATGAAACAACCCTATTTCACTATCTATCCATCCTTTGGAAAATGAAATCACCGCGTGTGTGTACGTACAGAATATCGTCTCCATGCCGTCGTGTAATCTATTTTCCACCACCACCTAACTTGGATGGGTATAATGGTGTAGATAATAACTATATATGATTATTGTAAAGTTATATTGATTCTGAAATAGTATACATACACTCCAATACAATTCCACGATCATGAGAACAATATCATCGCTCGTGCGTACGTACGGACTACCGTCTCCACGACGTGATGAGATTCATTCTCCACGTTAACCATTCATGAATGACTATAAAGTATATATAATAAGTAATCATGAAATATATGACATAATAATGATACTTGATTTATGTGTATATATATGTATGTCATATACTTAATTCCATTTAACTCAATAAGGAAACGAAAACAGCGTTCATGCGTACGTACGACCTACCGTCTCCCTAAACGGTGTATTTCATTCCATTTACTGATCTATTATATATATGTATATTCTGAATATATATTATATATAAATAATTTTTTATATTCTGGAATTAATTAATCATGATCTAAGTAATCATATGAATAATTACAAGTCAAAACACGGACGACAAATAAAACAATTTTACCCAAAACGCTCTTTAACATGGAATTTACAAAAGAAAGGGTGACATAAATTCATAAATGAACCATATATGATTATGATTCTGGAATAAGTCAACGACATTATTTAAATAATTATACATAAGGTTCGGACATTTATGAAGAAAATCAGACCTAAGGTAAGGTAAATATCACAATCTCATTTTTTCTGAGATTGTTTATGCTTTGGTATTTACTGGGGTGTATTTTATCATCCACGTCCATGTTTCCTCAATATGTAATATTATTTCCATCCACCTACAATTTTTTAAATCCAATTTTACCCTTAGGTGTGTTTTGAATAAAAGATATGAAAGGAATCATTTTTCATTTTTCGTACGAGGTACCCTTTTTACTTTTCCGAAAAAAGTACGAGAAGAATGTTTTTTTAACTTATACGGCATGAATGGATTTTTAAAACAATATTTACAAGAATATTACTTTACAAGTTTTCAAGTTTATTTTTAATCAACTTCTTTTAGTTTATAATTTTATGACATATTAAGAAAGGAAAAGTGTTTTTGAAGTATAAAGGATATTTTCCTCAAGAATGGAGTTCAAGTGTTTTATCAAAATTATTCTCCATCTAAGATATTAAAGGGTTATGTTTTTATCCATATTATTACATTTATTTGATTATGTTGTGATGGAAGTATTTTTATGAATTCCTTTATCTTATATGAATTGTTTTATGATGTCATGATGTTTAAGATTCCCATTTTTATTACATGGGTTATGCTATAATGTAGGGTTTATGATTTTGTGGCACACATAAAAATGGTATAATTATTATATGTGTGGGACCTATATCTCCCTCCAATGCATTGGGTAAATATTTTCTATCTCATGAGATAGACATGGCTAGAACGGCAGGTTAAACCGGTTCAGTGAAACAGGACTGAAACGCGGAGTGAACTCGGTTCAGAAATGGACTTTGTCCACTACGATAGTCTTGGAAATGAGTCTTGACTAATAAGAAATGATTCTCTATGATTATGTGTGTATGCCAAAAAGTTTCATGTTTTAAGTTATGATTATTGGGATTACATTTCACTACTATGATTCATCCCATGTCATGATATTATGATCTCTTTTGCAGGTTAAGATTTCCCAAATGATATGTTCTTATGAATATGATGTGATTGATATTTCTTTTGATTACCCTTACTGAGCATTTGAGCTCACCCTTTTATGTTTTCTTTTCCCCGGGATATAAAGAAAGGTTTTAGGAAGAAAAGGAAGATCTTTATGGGAGATGATGAATATCTTTTACCACGATTAGAAGATTATATTCAGAGTTTCAAAAGACACTAAACTATTATGGTCCTTGTGTGTGTGTTTTTGTTATGTACTAAGTATTCCGCAAAAGTAATGTAATGACCATGTACGTTAAGCTTTCGGTCTTTTCATTTGGTATCAGAGGAAAGATTTAGTCAACCTTTGGAAACTAGGATGTGAAAACGTTACTAAGATCCCTAGAGATATGTCTATGGTATGTCTAGGGATGTCTCTAAGGTTAAGTATACGCATAGGTTATAGTCCTAGAATTGCACTGACTATATTATAATTTAACCTAAGATGTTAGAAATTGAGGGTACTCCCCCTTTACTATGTTGTTTTCTCAAACATGATTTTTGCCTCTCACAGAATTCTTTTTGTGTTTTAGTTAATAGAGGGAACCAGAAGGAATTTGGTTAACATTGAATCCAATGGACAAATTGGTGACTATGAGCAGCAAAATTGTGTGTGTAATTTCTAGAGAGAAAGATATTTTGATTATGCTGAATCATTCATCGCGATGTATGATTTACAAGGTGAAATTTAGTGGTATGGCTAATTCATCAAAGAAGTGGAAGATAAAATATTATGCATGTTCAGATGTTGCGGAGCATAAAGAAATGAAGATTGAGATTTCTAAAGAAGGGAAGAAGAACCTTGAGGAATACCTCAAATTGAGGGACCGATGTTATTTGTGTGGAGAAAAGGGTCATAGAGTGACAGACTGTTATGGAGTTCAATGTATTATTTGTGGAGAACATGGGAATTACCCAACTCAATGCCCTGACCTAAAAAGTTACTTCTAAATCAAGGAAGGAATTATTCTAGGAAAATACTTGAAGAGGATGGATTGAAGTGTTTATGTATTGGTATTTAGGAATAATGTTGTTGAGGTACTTTTATTGTGTATTAAAATATTTTTTTATTATTCTATTGTGGTTTTCAATAATTTTAATGTACTGGTAACCATGAAAAGTGATTCAAATATTTTGGAAACCAGATGATATGCGCATCATGAAGGAATAAGGAGAAAATAAAATGTTTGACAGTATTCATGAGCTCATGATTGATATAAGGACTAAGTGATATCATGGTTTGAGTATAGAGAATTTTGAGGATTTTGGTTTGTGGAAGGTGTTAACTTTTAACTAGATTCATGTTCTCACTAAGGTTCAATGGGTCTTCATTCTTCAAGAGAATACATGATTAAGGTATTCACATGTTTATAATTAGACCAAAAAGATATATCTTATGATATATGGGGGATAAATTATGGAATTCACGTGATTGTTATTTGACTTTTCAAGTAATCGTTTTCTTTATACTATGAGCTGGGACTGAAGTATTTTTGATAAGCCTAAAGATTGGAATGGATTATATTGGAAATAAGTTAGTATTGTTTAAGGATAAAAGTTTTTTCGATATTACTTATGGGATGTTATAGTAATGTAGTTTTTTAAAAAAAGGATAGCCTGTAGGATGGGCGACAACCCATCGCGTCGGACAAGGCTGTGGGAATCGAACCCACAACCGAAGTGCGACTGGCCTTTATCACATCCCACTGGCCTACAGGAAGTCCCTGTTTAGCAGAAACTAGTTTTATTATATTAAGCAGTATGATATATGAAGTATATGTCCATTTTAGTAACCATATATGATTAATCTCACAATAGATGGACTTACGTTTTTTTTTATAACTTTTCTAACCATTTGTTTGAGATTGATGGAATGACCCATTATTCTTTCACATGATCTGCTAACACTTCAGGAATAACAAATTCAACTTCATTTCTTTAAGAGATGAAGTGGAAATTGTTCAAGGCACGAACAATAGTGAGATTGTACCAAAATAAAGTAACTATTTCTTCTAATTCAAATTCATCAACTTTAGGGAAATGATCTTGAAAACCAAAAATGTTGTCCTAGTGCTCTTATATCTGATGAATCAGATGGTACCTTAGATCGTCACAAATTTATGGCTTTGTGATTGTTGTCTTTTCCATAGCCATGTTCTCTACCACTCTCCATCAGAACATGATGGTTAGATTTCTCTTCCATTTCAATATTTTCACCAATGTGGAAACCCAGTGATTAGTTTATTTGGGTAACCGTTACATTTCAATTTTTTTTAAGATTGGTTTTGGTATTCCTTTTTACGATGTGGGTTTCTATTAAAGAAACATTCAAGTAGTAAACCATTTATAACCCCGACGAATTTCGAGGGAGAAATTCATTTTAAAGGGGGTAGAATGTAACACCCTGAGATTTTATGAAAAATATTCTTTTTAACTTCATTACTATCTTGTGTTGTATGCTACACCAAAATGAGCTTTCACAACATGCATCCTTGACTTGCCCTTCATTATACGCAATCGCGACCTTCCTCGATAGCGTGTGTAGTAGGCAATACTGAGTTTCACTAAACAAGGATATGCTATTTAAATATTATTAAAACTAGCCGTTATGAATAGTAATAACCACTTTTTAAAATGTTTTAAATTTTATTTTTCAAAATGGACTTCATTTTTGGATTCGGAATATCGAAATTAGCTTAAGGTGAAATTTTGGTACTTTTCGGATAACTTTCATTTTCTGATGAATAGTGAAAATTACTAAATTATAATTAAAAAAACCTTTTTAATAGAAATAATTAATAGGGATAAATTATTAATTTGAGTGGTTTTAAAGTATATTTAGAATATATTTTTACAATTTAATACAATGTTGTTCATTGAATGTAATTTCACATTTAAACCAGAAATAAACAAGTGTCAACCTTTTGATAGTTATTGTCTCTTAAGAACACGCTATTTGTTTAGATGACGGGAATTAATTTTTAAATTAATTAATTCATCTGATATGTTTTGAATTTTGTAAAATAAAATTCATTTTTTAGTTCATAATACCAAATATTGATTAGGCCAAATTTTTGGTATTATTCTAGAAACTTTCATTTTTTGATGAATAGTGAAACCACTAAGTGGTAGTTAAAAAAAATTAATTTTTCATAAAACTTAATTTTACAACTTCTGTGAGTGGAATTTAAAAAATCTGAGAGACACGGTTGATGTCAGTAAGTAAAATGTGGTTCAATGAGATGAAAATAAGTTTTGCTGAATAGTAACGTTTTACTTTTTTTACCACGGTTAAAAGTAAATAGGGTAATTAAGGGTAAAAATGTTATTATTATTACCCTAACACATGGAATAATTCTATTGGATAAGTGTAATTCGACCAAAAACAACCTTAGGTATAAAATATGACCATTTAGGCCCACATGGATTAGATTAGGACATTTATTATTAATTAATTTAACGAAGGGTTAAAATAGTTAAAATCAAAGTTTAATAAGAAAATAATTTTTAATATAGGGTTATGAATAAGATAAATTCGACTATAAATATTCATTTGAAAGCTAAAAATATTTCCAACATAATGATATTTTATTTGTAATTTTTAGACTTTAAATAAGTTATTTTATTTATGAAACAAAGATGATGCAGTAATTATCTTATTAATTAAATATTGACAAAATTGATGTTATAAATACCAAAATAAATGTAATTTGAGACTTTTTATGAATTAAACAAATTTTATAGGTTGACAGGACATGTTATTATTGATTTAATTAAATTTTTTTGAACTAATCATTCTGTTATGATTTTCACAAAAATCAATTACTAAATAGTGTCAAAATTGACATAAAATAGTTTTTAAAACAAATATTATATTATTAATTGTTATTTTATTCCTAAAAATCGAAGGATCAGAAAATTGACTTAGATAAGGTTATATATATAAATAATAAACAACTTGGGGTTCGTTTGGCTTGTTATAGTTTGTTTATTATCCTTATAGAGTAAGAACACAAAAAGACACCCTAAAAGTAAAATTATTTAACTTAATGTTAAATCTAAATGATAAGGTTAAAATAGGAAACTAAAATTGTCTAAATTCTATTTGATGAGAGGCTTTCTACCCATACCCACCTTTGCTTCTAAATATATCAATTTGGATCTATTAAAAATCGAATCTGACTTTATAATAAAATAATATTTTTAGTTATTCCAAAGGTGCCCCTCTCCTCCCTTATAAAAGGGCACCTCTTCTCTCTCTTCCTCACACCACTTTGAGCCTTCAAGATCGGACAACCCCTGTAATATTCTCTTATAAACTTCCCTAGAAACATCCTAGATGTTATGGTCTTCTTCAAATACCAATTATATTGCCCTAAAAAGATATCTCAAAGAGGGGCGTCAAAGAAGAGGTAATGTCCGTTACCGATTCTTTCAACTTTATTTCTTCTTTCACTTCTTCTTAATAGGTTTTTTAATTAAGAAGTAATAACATCAGTATCACTAATATACTTATATTTTCTTATAAGTATGAAACAACCCTATTTAACCATCTATCCATCCTATGGAAAAAGAAATCACCGCGCGTGCGTACGTACGGAATACCGTCTCCATGCCGTGGTGTAATCTATTTTCCACCACCACCTTACATTGATGGGTATAATTGTGTACATAATAACTATATATGATTATTGTAATGTGATATTTATTCTTAAATAGTATACATACACTCCAATATAATTCCACGATCATGAGAATGATATCATCGCTCGTGCGTACGTACGGACTACCGTCTCCACGACGCGATGAGATTCATTCTCCACGTTAACCATTCATGAATGATTATAGAGTATATATAATAAGTAATCATGAAATATATGACATAATAATGATACTAGATTTATGAGTATATATATGTATGTCATCTACATAATTCCATTCAACTCAATAAGGAAACGAAATCAGTGTTCATGCATACGTACGACCTAACGTGTCCATGAACGATGTATTTCATTCTATTTACTGATCTATTATATATATGTATATTATGAATATATATTATATATAAATCATGTTTTATATTCTGGAATTAAGTAATCATGATCTGAGTAATAATATGAATAATTACAAGTCAAAACACGGACGACAAATAAAACGTAATTACCCAAAACGCTCTTTAACATGAAATTTACAAAAGAATGGGTAAAATAAAGTCATAAGTGAACCATATATGAGTATGATTCTGGAATAAGTCAGTGAAATTATTTTAATCAGTATACATGAGGTTCAGACACTTACGAAGAAAATCGGACCTAAGGTAAGGGAAATATCACAATCTCATTTTTGTCCGAGATTGTTTATGCTTTGGTATTTACTGGGGTGTATTTTATCATCCACATCCATGTTTCCTCAATATGTAATATTAGTTCCATCCACATACAATTGTTTACATCCAATTTTACCCTTAGGTGAGTTTTGGGAAACAGATATGAAAGGAATGTTTTGTCGTTTTTTGTACGAGGTACCCTTTTTACTTTTCCAACAAAAGTACGAGAAGAATGTTTTTATTTAAATTATACGGCATGAATGGATTTTTAAAACAATATTTCCAAGAATCTTTCTTTAAAAGTTTTCATGTTTATTTTTAATCAACTTCTTTCAGTTTATAATTGTATGACATATTAAGAAAGGAAAAGTTTTTTTGAAGTAGAAAGGATATTTTCCTCAAGAATGGAGTTCATGTGTTTTATGAAAATTATTTCCCATATAAGATAATAAAGGGTTCTGTTTTTATACCTATTATTAAATTTATTTAATTATGTTGTGATGGAATTATTTTTATGCATTCCTTTATCTTATATGAATTGTTTTATGATGTCACGATGTTGAAGATTCCCAATTTTATTACATGGGTTATGCTATGATGTATGGTTTATGATTTTGTGGCACACATAAGAATGGTATCATAATGAGATGGGTGGGACCTATATCTCCCTCCAATGCCTTGGGTTAAGATTTTATATCTCATGAGATAGACATGGCTGGAATGGCAGGTTAAACCGGTTTAGTGAAACAGGACTGAAACGAGGAGTGAACTCGGTTCAGAAATGGACTTTGTCTACTAAGATAGTTTGGGCAATGAGTCTTGACCAATAAGAAACGATTCTCTATGATTATGTCTGTATGCCACAAAGTTTCATGTTTTATGTTATGATTATTGGGATTACATTTCACTACTATGATTTATCCCATGTCAGGATATTATGATCTCTTTTGCAGGTTAAGATTTCCAAAATGTTATGTTCTTATGAATATGATGTGATTGATATTTCTTTTGTTTATCCTTACTGAGAATTTGAGCTCACCCTTTTATGTTTTCATTTCCCCAGTATATAAAGAACGGTTTTAGGTAAAAAAAAGGAAGATCTTTATGGGAGATGTTGAAGATCTTTCACCATGATTAGAAGATTATATTCCAAGTTTCCAAAGACACTAACTATTACAGTCCTTGTGTGTGTCTTTTTGTTATGTATTAAGTATTCCGCAAAAGTAATGTAATGTCCATGTACGTTAAGCTTCAGGTATTTACATGGATAATATTTTTATCTTTTAATTAATATTTATAGTTGAATTTTTCTTATTTTTAACCCTATATTAAAAATGTTTTAGTTATTAAAATTTGATTTTAACTCTTTTAACTCTTCTTTGAATTAAATAATAATAACTGTCCTAATCTAATCCACGTAGACCCAAAGGATCATATTTTCTTCACAATGTAGTTTTTGTTAGAATTATATTTATCCAATAGAATTATGACATGAGTTAGGGTAATAATAATATCATTTTTTTCCTTTAATTTCCATAATTACTTCTAACCGTTGTAAATAAAAGATAAAAGTTACAATTCACCAAAATTATTTTTATCTTTATGAACCACATTTTACTCCGTGATATTAACCTTATCTCTCATATTTTCAAAATTCAACTCACAGAAGTTGTAAAATTATGTTTTATGAAAATTTTCAAATACTCCTAGGAGGTGGGTAAAAGACAGTGAAAAGTTCAATAAAATTTGATATATCTAATATTATTACGAAATGACTCCAATGAATTACATTAAACATATATAGGTATTATGTATCTATTTTTACCAAGAATAAATTTAGATAAAATAATAAATTATTTAAATAAAAATTCAGATTTAAACTATATCTCAGTGTTTTTCACTATTCAACCAAAAGTGAATGTTTTCAAAAAAATACAAAATATTCACCCAATTCTATTTTTGATAATCCGAATCCAAAAATAAAGACCATTATGATATATAAAATTTATAAAATTTTAAAAAGTGGGTATTACTATTCATAAAGGCTAGTTTGATTGGTTGTGGTGTGTTAGAACTCAATTTTGCGTAGAACACACACATCTGTATTATTCAAAAAGAAGCATACCATGGATGACTGGGGTGTTACATTCTCCCGTCCATAAAATAATTTTTTCCTCTAAATTTCAAGAGTATTAGTGTGTAAAAACACTCAGGTGGTTCTTCATTAAAATTTTCTTAGGTTCCCACGTTTCCTCTTCCATCTTATGGTTTCTGTATAGATGTTTTACCAAACAAGTCATTCGGTTTCACAACACATGTTCTCTTGTATCAATAACCTTGACAGGTTCATATCAATAAGACAGTTCGGGTTCATGTTCTAATTCCTCATAGGTGAGTAAAAGCATTTGGTCAGGCATGTATTTTCTCAACAGTGATACGTGGAAAACATCATGAACATTGGAAAGACTTGGTGACATTTCCAAATGGTAAGCTAAAGCCCCAATTTGTTTTAGAATTTTGAAAGGTACGATGTACCTGGGACTCAATTTTACCTTATTACCGAAACATATAACACCCTTACATGGAGATACCATCAAGAAAACATGATCTCCTACCTGAAATTCCAAATCCTTCCTTTAGTTATCAGCAGATCTCTTCTGCCTATATTGATCTACTTTGAGGTGGTTTTGGATTACCTTCACCTTTTCCATCATTTCCCCCACATGTTCTGGGTCTACACGTTTTCATTCACCAACAACATCCCAACAGGTTGGTGTGCAACATCTCTTTCCGTATAATGCTAAATATGGTGCCATATGAATACTTGAATGGAAGCTATTTTTATAAGAAAACTCTACCAGAGGTAAATATTGATCCCACATACCTTGAAAGTCATGTGAGAATGATCTCAACATGTCTTCTAACGTTTGAATAGTCCGTTCTGATTGTCCATCAGTTTGGGGGTGGTAGGCAGTGCTCAAACGAAGTTCAGTATCGAGGGATTTCTAAAGACTTTTCTAGAATCCTGATGTAAAGCATAGATCACGATCAGAAACAATTTATATTGGTAATCCATGAAGTCTTACAACTTCATTAATATATATTCTTACTAAATGTTCAAGTGGTAAATCTTCCCTTATAGAAAAAAAGTGCTAACCTGGTAAGACGATCAACAATGACCCATATTGCATCATTTCTTCTAGGAGTCCTTGGTAGTCCCATGCCGAAGTCCATTTTAATATTATCCAATTTCCACTCCGGTATGGGAAGTGGTTGTATGACTCCTCTAGGATGTTGCCATCCATCATTCACTTGTTGACCAGCCATAAATCTTGACACAAAATCAACATTCTCCCTCTTCATGTTGTCCCACCAAAAATATTCCATTAAATGTCTATATATCTTAGTGCTACGAGGGTGTATAGTGAAATTCGAACTATGAGAATCATTCAACAATTCCCTTTTTAGATCAGGTATATCGGGAACACAAATTCTCTTCCCAAATTTCAAAATTACATCTTTATACACAATGTCGCTCAATCTCCCATCATTCACAGCTTTAATCTTCTTTTGAAACTATTCATCATCAGCATGAGAACTTTTTACCCTTCCTAATAAAGATGGTTTGGAAACCATTTGAAAAATATTTTAGGATCCACCTTCCATGGTAACTCCCATATCCATCTTTACTAGATCCATGAGAATAGGAACCCTTTCAATTATCATCTTGTTTAAAACTCCATGATATTCTCTACTCAAAGCATCTTCCACCTTATTTTCCTTCCCCGAGTGGTAGTGTATAGTGAAATCATAATCCGTGAGTAGTTCATGCCATCTCCTTTGCCTTATTTTGAGTTATTTCTGTGAGAAAATATAATTCAAACTCTTGTGATCAGTATAAATCTCACAATTTTAACCATTGAGATAATTTCTCTATATCTTAAAATCCATTATTACAGCTGCTAACTCAAGATAATGATCAGGATAGTTTTTCTCAAGAATTTCTATTTTTCGTGATGCATAGGCAATAGCCCAATCATTCTGCATAAGGATACAACCAAGTATTTTCTCTGATGCATCAATATAAATAACAAACCCATAATTTGACGATGGTAGAGTCAATATAGGATAATTTAATAATCTTCTCTTTAGTTCTACAAAACATTATGCACAATATTTTTTCCAAAAAGATTTATCCCCATTATATGTGAGATTGGTTAATGGGTTAGTAAATCGGGAAACATTCTGGAGGAAACGTTGAAAACAACCTCATGAACCAATAAAACTTCATACCTCAGTTATATTCATCAGTGTTGGCCATTATTTATTTCTCTTTTCTTAGAAGTATCAATAGGGATTCCATCCTTTGAGTGGCTTAGAAAAGAAATCTCTTGAAGCTATAATTCACACTTTTTAAACTTCCCATGTAATTCGTGTCTTCTAAGAGTCTTCCGAATAATGTGCAAGTGATTTTCATGATCTTCGTAGCTTTTGGAGTATTCCAAGATATATTCAATACATACCACTAAAAATTCATCAACATATTCATTGAAAACTATATTCATTAGATCCATGAAGAAAGAGGGTTCATTAGTCAATCCAAAAGGAATTACTGTAAAATCGTATTGCCCATACCTGGTTCGAAATGCTGTTTTCAGAATTTCTTCATTCTTCACACGCATCTGATGATCTCCAGTTTGAAGTTCAATCGTTGAAAATTATTGAGGTCTATGAATTTGGTCGCATAAATCATCAATGTGAGGTAATGGATACTGGTTCTTCATTTTCATAACATTTATCTCCATATAGTTAATGAACAAACTCATAGATATATCTATCTTCATAACAAAAAGGAAAATGGCTCCCCAGGGAGAACTACTAGAGTGAATAAATCTTTTATTACACAATTAGTCAAGTTTCATCTTTAGTTCTACAAATTCCATAGTGGACATTCTATAATGGGTCCTTGATATGGGCATTGATCCAAGAATTAAATCATTGGAAAACTCAATTACTTGTTCTGAATGATGTCCAGGTAAATATTATGGAAACAAAACAACATATTCGTTCACATAGGAACATCTTCTATTTGAACATTATTTTCCTCACCCATGGTTATTTCATTCCGTTCCTCCCCAATAATTAAAATTTTTTGAGCTACTGAGGGTAGATCTAGATAATAATTAGGTGGTGACGATTTTTCTCTAAAGAGAAAGTGTTCTTTATCATCCTCATCAAAAATAGTACCCTTTTATTCTTACATTACATTTTTTTCATCATGATCTAATAACCAATCCATACAGTGGATTATATCAAATTCAATCATGGGTATGACGATGAGATCAGCATATTAAGAACATTTATATGCCCTAATAGACACTATTTCACAAAACAATGTAGCAATGATACTTCCCTTCAGAGTTTTGAATGAAAAATTCCTTGTTAAATCAAATTGGAAATATCAAATTTTCATAGTAAACAGGAATTATATAAAACAATGTGATGATCCACAATCAAATAAATCATTTTCTAAACTGGAGAAAACCATTAAATTACCGCCCACTATGTCTTTTGGAGAATCAACCATAGCAGTTTTGATAACATAACATTGTCCTTAACCCATTTGTCCTTTCGTAAGGTAATTTCCCCTAACTCTTAAGACATTCAATTTCATAATCACCCTTTTATAAAATTGTTTCATTCTATATCGACAGCCTCTTTCTTCCGTTTGAAATCATGATCATGGGGGCCTTTTTCACCACACTTGTAACAGACTCACATTCCCTTCAGGCATTTACCAGGGTTTTTCTTCCCACATTTACTACAGGATGGATTTTCAACATTCCCATTTTTCCCCTTATTTTATTTTTAGAGTGTTAAGTAGATCTCTTCTTCTCTTTCTTTTCTTTACAGATTTAAGACATAGAAAATTATTTTTCTATCTTGATAGCACATGAGATAATATAATTATACAACGAGAAGGATTGGGAGACTAATGCTCGATGGAGAAATAGTTTTAATCCGTCAAATAAATTATCAATCTTAATTCGTGGGTTATGTATATAATCTCCATCATTCCTTGCTAACCTTGTAATGTTAGCTTCATACATTGTAACATTCTCGTCCTCCTTTTGCCTCTGACTCAGAAATTTTCATTACATATATGCTCGATGGTCATAAGGAAAGTATTATTTCTATGAAAATCTATTTAAAGTCGCTCTATTCCATATTTGATAATTCATCATCTTCCTATATGTTTTGAATCAATGACCACTATTGATAAGAATCTCTAGTGAGGCGATAAACTACCATGCAATTTTTTTCCTTTTCACTACTCCCCAATGCATTGAATATTTTCTCTAAGGAATGTATCCATTACTCAGCTACTAGTAGATTTTTACCCCCATTGAATGTTGGTGGTTGTTTCCTCATGAAGCGATCAATCATTGATCCTCCATAATACAGATCAGGGTACTCCATATGGGTAAGGTTATTATTCATAACTTGAGTGAGTTGTCCTAGTATGATGATTAGCTAATCAGCACTAGTTGTATCACCAGCTCCACTGTAATTATCTTGAGTAGGAGGGAAATCCCAACATGGAACATGTGCATTGATACGGTTTCCATTCCTTCCACTAGGTGCCATTTCTAAACAATATCAAAAACTAGATTAGTTTATGAATCGAAATACATAACTACATTCTTATAAAACACTTAACATAAATTGATCATTTTATGGATGTAATCCATAATCATAAAAAAATGTTTTCTTTGAGGATTTATGTACTCATAAACCATTTATAATGGGTTTTGAAGAAAATGAGAATTACCCTAAACATATCCCCTAGGAGTGCTGTAACCAAGAGGGCAGCAATGCTCATTATCGTGCACCAGTTCTCGTTCGAGTAAAGAACAAAGTGGTTTTATTAGGTTTCACCCCTAGTTAAATCTATTCCAGAGCTGCCCCTACCTGATTGTATCCAAACAAGGATGTATTGCAAGGAAAACTCACAAAATCTCTACAATAACAAAATTCTAGGATTTAATTCTACACTAATCCTCAAAGACTATCTCAGGGTAATGTGCTCTAATCAGATTTTATCTAAATCTAGATTCCAAGGATTGTACTAAACTTCTTTGATACCAATTATAACACCCCAACCCCAGAAGACTAGAGTTAGTGCTTTATTACATATCATTGGCATGATCACAAAAGATCAAGTCTCAAATGACTGATTATTTCAGTTGCCTTGGAATTACTAGATACATTCCTAAGGTGTATATTACATCATGAAATGGAAAACTATAACAACATTGGTTCCATAGAAAACAATGAGATCCCATAGACTATCTTTACAGGTCAGATATAATATACATCATCGTAGACTAGAAAAAATAAAACATAGAAACGGGTGAGCTCAGATACTCAGTAACGATAACAATTTAGGGGAAAAATTCATAAATAAACATAAAAATTTATGGAAATGTATAAGACTAAAACAAAAGCCTTTTATGAATGATATTCAGCAAAATATCGAAAAGATAAAATCCAAAAAATAACATTTACTTACTCACATGGATATTCTACTAGTCGAATAATCACAAGAGATATCAATAGAAACTTTCATAACAATGGAATGCATAATGCCAAACTTTCATAACCACATATTCAAGGACTTGTGACAATACTAAAAATACGATTTTTTCAAGGCCTTGTGTCAAGAAACTAGTTTTTCTCATGAGAACTATCGATGCATCAAGGAGCTATAGTGGGCTCCACCCATCACATAATAAGTCCAATGCATTCTTCATATGAAAAGGTTTAAATATAACATAAACGTTTGTATTAAAAATGGAATACAAAATGTCAATACATTATCCATAAACCATGAATGGTATGAAAAAAAAAACATCCACAGTGAAACATATCACAAAACCTTCAATACAATAGGGATGTTTTGTACCATAATAAATCAACATAAAAAACATAAAATCTCTCAATGGATGTTGACATAGATGAAATCAAAACCTTTCTAGAAAAATATCTATTTCTATTTTGAAATAATTTAAAAGTCATGTAATTATAAAAGAAAACATTTATAAATGAAAATATTTTTATAAGGTAGATAGGGAAGCTTTGATGATGTTATAATAGTGGAAAATAGTCGCACCAGCCGTATAAGTTAAAAAACATTCTTACCATAATTTTGTCGAAAATGTCATAAGGTACATTGTTTGGAAAACGGTAAAAAGATTCCTTTAAAACAATTTTATAAAAAGTCAAAAAAATGTTATAAATGAATTTAACCCATAGTCTATTATGTAGTATAAATTATTTTGAAAACATTTTTAAGAAACATGGATGTGGATGATAAAGGGGTCCTAGTTGATACTTACATTAAAACAACCTTGGATAAAAAAGAGATTGTGAAATTAACCCTTACCATGTAATTTTCATTGATCGAGGGTTGGTCAATTTCCTTTAAAATGTTGAAATAAATATTATTAAATTATACAAGAATCATATACATTAATATGATATCATATATGATCTTTTAACATTTCTTTGTTAATAATATCTTAGTATTATTGTCATTTTGGGTGTTAACTAATTCATTTTCCTTTATATGCTTTGTTATGTAAATAAAGTTTGTTATGGATAGGATGTATCTTTTAAATATTCCCAATGATATAGGTCTTCAAAAATAATTTTTATTCATCTATAGAAAATTATTTTTGAATGGATAGAATGGGAAATGAATCACATCTCATTCATGGAGACGACAATCCGTACAAACGCACGAGTGAAAATATCAATATTTTGATATTAAAATAATATATAATTGTATGGTATATCATATATAAGGAATCATTATGTGGTTATATTTATTATTTACATCAATTACAAATCATTATTATACCCATCCAAATAATAATGTATTGAATAACAATCACACCACGACTTGGAGACGGTAAGTCGTACGTACTCACATATGGTGACATTTCATTCAATGGATGGATAGAATAATGAATATGGTTGTACCATATTTATAAGAACATCACATTATATAAAAGATACTAGAGTTATTATTTTATAATGGAAACAATAAATAATGAGGATGTGGAAGAAGAAAGGAACTTGAAATAGGTGATAAAATATTTACCTTTTCTTTGGGTTCTTTCTTTTGATTTGATCAAAAGGGCTCCATATAATGGATTTCGGACTAAAGGGAGGGATATAAGATTAAGGGAGGGGAATTTATTGGGTATTTGGGTAGAGGTTGGACAAGAAAAATTGCCTTGAATGTGTGAATTAGAGAGAAGGGTGGTTTCCCTTTCATAAGAGGAGCGAGGGGCACCTTAAAAAATGCTAGAAATATTATTTTAGAATAAAATAATATTCGGTTTTTAATTGCTCAAAAGTGAATTATTTAAATTATAAGGTCTAGATGGGTCCAAAAACACTCAACCAATATGTTTTAGAAAGTTTTGGGTCACTATATTAACCTTATCTTTTTCATTTAACTCTTAGTTAAATAGTTTGACGTTTACCATGTCTCTTTGTATTTTTATATTATATGGTTAATAAACTTACAATATAATTTCAATAGAACACCAATTGGTTAATTAATGATAAAAAGATAATTATATAGATCGTTTCAGTGATAATTATATTTTAAATAATAGAATATCAATTAATAATATAATATTTTTAAAAAAACTCTTTTATGTCAATTTAGATGCTATTAGGTATTTCGTTTTTGCTAAATTAATAACAGCATTATTACTTCAAAAAAAATTCATATAACCAACCCCAAAATATCATATTAACCTAAAAATTTAGTGTAATTAACAAGAAGTCTCAAATTACATTTATTTAAATATTTATAATATCAATTATTTTAATATTTCATTAATTATATAATTACTGCATCATCATTGATTCATAAATTAATTAAATTATATAAGGTCTAAAAAATATAAATAAAATAAAATTATATTGCAAATATTTTTATCTTTATAATTAATATTTATAGTCGAATTTATCTTCTGTGTAACCCTATATTAAAAATGTTTTTGATATTAAAATTTGATTTTACCTCTTTTAACTCTTATTTGAATTAAATAATAATAAATGTCCTAATCTGATCCATGTGGACCTAAAGGGTCATATATTATTACTAAGGTTGTTTTTTTTCAAATTATAATTATCCAATAGAATTAGGACATGTGTTAGGGTAAAAATAATTTCATTTTTACCTTTAATTACCCTATTTACTTTTAACTGTTGTAAATAAAAGTTAAAAGTTACTATTCAAAAAAATTATTTTTATCTTATTGAACCAAATTTTACTCCTTGATATTAACTATGTCTCTGAGATTTTAAAAATTAAACTCAATGAATTGGTAAAATTATGTTTTTTCTAATTTTTCAAATGCTCCTAGGAGGTGGGTAAAAGAGGGTGAAAAGTTCAATAAAATTTTATATATCTAATATTATTACAAAATGACTCCAATGAATTAAATTGAACATATATAGGTTTTATGTATCTATTATGACCTAAAATAAATTTAAATAAAATAATTAATTATTTAAAAAAAATCGGTTTTAAACTATAACTCAATGTTTTTCACTATGCATCAAAATATTTATGTTTTTAGAAGAATACCAAAAATTCAACCTAGGCTAATTTCGATATTCCGAATCAAAAAATAAAGTTCATTTTGAAAGATAAATTTTATAAAATTTCAAAAAGTGGGTATTACTATTCATAACAGCTAGTTTGATTGAATGTGGTGAGTTAGAACTCGAAGTTGCATACAACGCACACTACTGTATTATTCAAAGAGAAGCGTATCGTGGAAGCTTGGGGTGCTATATTATATCTCTACTAGCTTAATTGTCTGGGCTATTTCAAAATTGGGGGATCTTTATCATAATGATTTTAATAGAAAGTTAATGTAGGAACTCAATTCACCCCTATTTTTTCATCTCTGACCAAAAATGTAGAACACCCACTTGAAGGAATATGTATTATAGTTAGAACATGGTTTGTCTAGACCTGTGAGATAACTATACTCGACATTAAAAATGGGCTTTTAAAAAATGGGTCATTCATGATTTTCCCAAAATCACTATTTTCTTCTCCCATATGAACCCTTCTCAATATTATTTTTTCTCAAGGGTTACGTCACTTCATCCACTCATCTTGGTGGCTTTTAAAAGGGTTTACTTATGGGTTTTAATGTGGTTCTCCTACAGTAGGTTTCCTCTCCTCGTTGATTCCTGGATTTCCATAGATCTCGTTCTCCTTATCCCTCATTTTTTCAAATCTACATCTGTTACATCTAGATCAAAGTATTTTGATTCATAAAATAATTATAGTAGGGATTTTTGATGTTTGGAAAATATATATAATTCATTTTTGTGTACTTTTCACCCTTATTTTTGGTGTGGTTTTTCATTGGTTGATTTCGAAAAACCTAAGGTAGGTAGATTCATTTTCATCTCTATTTTTATAGTATAAGAAGGATTTAATTTCAAATTAATGTTTGTTTCTTATTTTTAGGATTTTTTTTTTGAAAATACTGTTTGATATGAATTTTGTAAAGTTTTTTTAATTTTGGAAAAATGGCTTATTGTTGTGCAGTCTACTTGATGTTGATTTTAAAATAAAAATTTTAAATTAATTAACATGAATGATTTTCGGTAAATGTTAAAATGGTTTTCAATAATGATGGTTGTTTTATTGAATTGATATTTTTAATGGATATTTTGAATGGCTTTCCATAAATGTTGATCTTTTGGAAATTGTTGTGAATCGTGATTGAATTTTTGATTTGATTAAAGGGCTTCCAAATTTTCCATTTGTGTGTGTATATGGTTTTGGTGAGTATCTATTTTTATGATAGATGGGTTGTGTGGTATAATCATGGGATTTCTGTGAAGGATAGTGGGTTTGAAGGGCCTCCATCAAGTATTTGAATGTAGGCGTGAAATTCCACTTCAAAAAGGGGGCCGGTTTGGACAGGAGTTCCACAATCAATTTTAACACTGAGATCATGTGAAATTGTGTGAGTATGTTTATAGAAGGTATGCACACATGAAAAAATATTTTGGGTTTGCGAATATGATTTATAAATTGTTTAAGTACATGTTTGTTTTCTTTTCTTTTTGTTTTTTGAAGATTTGGGTAAAATGGTTTGGTATGGGTTGGTTTGTCTTGTCAGAATTTATTTCCTATTTCTTGGTTTTATATAAAGGGTATATATATATTTTGATAACCGGTTTTATCCCAGGGGAATGTGTAGGGAGGTCATTTTAGGAAAACCTACTATTTATTATCACTCACCCCAATCTTTGGAACTTTGATGCTTTGCTGATGTTGTGCCCTAAGACACATGTAAGTGTAAAGCATCTCAATTATTTAGTGGTTCATCATGATGCATGGATGTATTATAGTTCTTTGAGCATGGATCTTGGTGGAGAGCTGCGGAATTATTTCATTTCCTCTTGTGTTTTATTATTTATTACTCCACTAGGTACTCTGATTATAGACTATTGCAGTTTGGTTGTTTTGGTTTTTTGTTTTTTTTTTGAATTTTAAAACATTTTATCATGCATCATGTAGTCATTTTTGATATTTGGATGTTTGGTTGGGTGTTTTTATTAAAAAATGGAAAATCATTCCCCAATTGTCCTGAATCTCCCATCATTATTTCCATCAATTGTAACCTTGGGAACAACTTCTAAGGCTTTGTTGAAATCATCCTCCTTCTCAAGTCGATGAGAATGGGTGGTATGTTATAAGTTGTATCATTTTTTGAGGTCCATAACATTAAATTTTGTACGGTCCTTTAGCGTTGACTGTCGATCTTGGAGTTGACATCAGTTCTTGGGGTATTACATGAGTTTGTAAGTTAGAAATGTATTGTATTTTTGGAACATGAAATGTATATCAGAAATGTATGCAGCAAAAACTTTTATGTAAATCATCAAATTACAAAAAAGTAGGGTAAATAAGTGTTTGGATAAAATTATAGGAACACGATCTCATTATAGTGGATATATCCAATGAGATGATTATGACATGCATGGTGTAAATGACTTCCCACTCAGATTACATATATTCTTTTGGAATAATGATTTATATTATGGTTTGAATGTGTTGATTTTTGAAAATACTGGAAATTCTTTTCAGATGTACAATTTTGAAAAGTGAATGGTTGTCCTATTTTTTAAATTTGTAAATTTTCAAAATATTGTAGATCATTAAAAATTGATGAGCATGGAAAAATTAAAATTTGGAAAGCATTGTTATGATAGTAGGAATGTGATATAATTTGAAATTATAATAATTTATTTTCTAGGGTGAGAGACTTATAGTGATTATTGTGTTGATATAAATGAATATGGGTATAAGTCATAGATACCAACCTGTGGATTCTGTGGAAGATGTGGTTGCACATGAGCCCCATGCGAATTAGAATCTACTGTTGATTATAGATCAGGATTTACAAACCATGGGATGTGATGATCTAAGTGATGAGTTGAGGCATGTTGATCCCTCAGTTCAATTTCAAAACAAGAATCCACCCAATTTTCAATGTGATTCAAAGCCAAAATGTGTAGATGCATGGTTTAATAGGATGAATCAGTCATTCAATTTCAAAAGAACAACCCCATAGTTGAAATTCAAGATAGTGATGTACATGTTTTAAGATCATTCACATCAATAGTGGCAGTTGGTGGTCTAGGTAGAAATAGGCCAAGGTATAACATGGAAGGGTGTTGAGGAATTTTTTCATAAGTAATTCAACCCTCATATGTTCAAAATTATGTCCAAAATATATTTTATTAGCTTGAATTAGGAAAAATTGTTAGTGAAGAAATCTCTGGCTATGATAATGATCTTATACTGGTTTTCACTTGAGGTGGCGATTAGTGCATCTTTGAAGGTGCAGATCATTGAAGCAGTCTTGAGGAAATAAATTTTTTCCTAATTTGTGGTGATATGAATAGGTTCATATATGGAAATGGTGAATAGTGAATCAGTGTTTGGAAGGGATATCATGATGGCTAAAAGTATCGGAAGCATTTTGGTAGCCATGGGAAATAGTGGGAACTCTAATGTAGGGATCAAGTCGAAGAAGGAAACTTATTTTATAGGGTGGGATTATGGTTTAGAATTCCATAACATATCGGTGAATCATTATATGATGATTTAGAGAAATTCATGATGTTTTCAGTATGCTTCTACAGATCGCATGAAGTGGGAATGTAAGGCACAACCTCAATCATTTCATAATTGCAAGAAGATGGGACATCTTCAGAATTACTATCATAATTCTCCATGGATCGGTGTTCGCGACACTCCATAGGGGTCATAGGCATCCTATTCCATCATCAGATGGGGGGAACATCATACCCCTTATTATCAGAGTCGACTTAGTCATGGTGATTCTAGGAATACCATGACTCCATAGTAGGGGAAATTTCAAGAGGGTAATAAAGAGCAGTGTGTTGAATAAAAGAATCTGTTTTGATCTGAATAGGTTATGATGGATAATCAGTCTAGACCATCCATAGTGCGAGGTACAATTGTATTTAATTACACACTTCATCATTTTTTTCATAAGAGTGATTGTCATTCCTTCATTTCCTCATGTGTTGTTGATTATTTGGGTTTAGGTATGGAAATAATGCCTTATGTTTTTAAACATCAAACACTTTTGGGCCAAATATAGTGTTGATCCTTCTTCTGTCGAGCATGTTTTATAGTTTTGGATGATGTTGAGATGATGTCGCACATCGTAGTGCATGAGATGGATTCATATGATAAAATATTTGGTATGTGTTGGATAATAATTTTCAATTCCATCATCGACTTTTATACATGAACAATTAGTTTTACAACGTGGGATAGTGTCGAGCACCTCTTTATAAGAGTGAAAATTTTGAAGGTGGGTGCAATAGGCTTGTTGGCTCCAGCAGTTAGGATGATATTTTATCATTTAGTAGTAATGTGTTTGGAATCAAAGGAAGAAGTTGGGAGAAATAATTTTTTGACAGTGGTTGATCAATTTATGGATGTCATTCTTAAATAATTCTCTAGGTTTCCACCCGTGAGAGAAATGAGGTTTACGATTGATCTCTTTCTAAGGACTAGCCTTATCTCACTTCCATTTTACTAGATAGAAATAGAATAATTGATGGAATTAGATGTTTTTTTGGAGGATCTAGAAACAAATGGTTCATCTGGCCTAGCATGTCTATGTGGGCAGCATCAATTCTATTTTAAAAAATGGAAGATGAAACACTTCACCTGTGTGTTGATTATCTTATGATTAACCAGGTTATGATAAATAATTGATATCCTTATATATTCATTGATGAACTATTTGATCAGTTTTGGGGAGCTTAATGATTCTCCAAAATTGACCTATTGCTAGGATATCTTAAAATGGGGGTTAAAACGGTGGTTATTCCGAAAACATCATTTATTAGTTGATATAGAAATTATAATTACCTATTTATGACCATTGGCCTTATGAATTCAGTAGCAGTGTTCATGGAATTTATGAATAGGATATTTTAGAGATATCTATATTCATTCATATTCGTATTCATGGAAGATATACTATTATAATCATGGTCAAGGGTGGAGAAAGAGAAACAATTGGAAGGTGTGTTTGGAATCTAGAGAGATCATCAGATGTATTCCAAATTATCAAAGTGTGACTTCGAGATGCATGATTTTTATTTTCCTGGCCATGTGACTTCATAGAGGAAAGTTTTAATGTATCCAGAGAAGGTAGAGGCTCTTATATCATAGCATCATTGAAATAATTTCATTGAGTTACAAAACATCCTTGGTATAAATGGGTATTATCGATGCTTTGTTCATGACTTATCATGATTAGCCTTACCAACATTATATTTTACAAAGAATAATGTTTTGTTTCAAGGGAATGAGTAGTTCCTTAAATATGTTGAATAACATAATCACCATCTTACATCAGCATCGATCATGGTTTTTTCAGAACCAAGGAGTGGGTACTAGGTGTATTAAGATTCACTCAGATCATGTTTGGGGTGAGTTCTCATGAAATGGGATCACTTTGTTGAATATGGCTCAAGAAAGTTTAGGATTCATGAGAATAACTACCAAACATGTGATATAGTGTTGGCAGATGTGTTTCATGCTTTGAAAATGTGGCATCATTATCTATTATGTGAGAAATTCATATTATATACTAGCCATAAGATCTTAGAGTCATTTTCTCATAGAGATATTTGATGTTGAGTAAAAGGATATGAATATAGTATCTATATATGTTTGACTTTGACTTTTTGTACACATCGGGTAAGGGAAATTTGTTATCGGATGAATTAACTCAGATTTCATATGCTTCGGTGGTGAAACATGCATTAGATTAGTGTTATATGATGTCTGTTATAGCCAAAATGAGGTTTTAATATGAATACCATGGTGATGTAGTTGTTTTTTATGGTCTCATTGGTTCTTGACTTCGTTGGTTAGATTAAAGATGAGCATATGTCTGATTTAGAGTGTCTGGCGATGAGGTCAAAACTCAATGATTGAGATACCATTGACTTCTGGAAACTATATGTGAATTCATAGTTGTTCTATCAGAATCGGATGGTTGTATTGGAGGTTTTTAAATAGAAACATCTAAGTGCTTATCACCATTACAGATGGGATATCTATAATGGAATTTAGAAAATGTACATATCATTAAAAGATTTTTTTGGATATAGTTTGAAAAGGAAATTGGTTGAGTTTTATTGAGAAGCATAAATTGTTAGACAGTAAATGCAGAGTATCAGAGGACAGCGGGTATGTTCAGTCTTTATCTATCCCTATGTGGAAGTGGGAGAAAATTGAGATGTATTTTTTTAAAGGTCTCTTATGAACAGTTAGGAAGAACGATTCCATTTGGGTGATAGAGGATCTACTCAATAAGTTATCCCATTTCATATATATTTGTGAATCTAATAGGGTGAAATATTTGTCCAAAATCCATATTCAAGTGGTGGTAAAGAGGTAGGGGTACCCATTTCAATTGTATCAGATAGAGACTCAAGGTTTATGTCCTGTTTCTCTAAATCCTTGGAACAATACCTTGTTAATCAGTTGACAGTGAACATGGAATATCCTCATTAGATGAAAGGGAAATTAGAGAGGATAATAAAAATGGAAAATTATAAGTTAAGGGATTGTGTTATAGATTTAGGTGTCTCATGGGAGGATCAATTTATGTTAGTGTAGTTCTCCTATAATAACAGTAATCAAGCCTCCATCCATATTGTTCTATTTGAATATTTTTATGGGAATCTCTTTCATTCTCCACAATGTTGTGTGGAAATAGGAGAGACCTCAATGGTTGGGCCAAGCCTCATCCATGAGATAACATAGAATATTAAGTTGATCATAAAAAATGGAGGTGACACAGATTCATGATAATTCATATGCAGACCATCGTTTGTGGTCTTTGTTGTTCATGGTGGGTGATCATGGGTTCTTGAGAATCTCTTCGAGGTTGGGACATCATCACTTTGGAAATTAAGGAATGTTATCTCCAATGTATATTTTCTCTGTTGATATAATTTGGAAAATTGGATAGGTGTAATATTTGTTGGATTTTCCACCATGATTTAGTGTAGTGCACAATATTTCTTCATGTGACGTAATTGAAAAAGTATCAGCTGGATTGTGACCATGTGATTTGTTGGGGTCATGTTGAGCTACAGTTGGATGATTCTTTGGTGCATGTACCAGTATGGATTACGTAAAGATAAGATAAATTATTTCATGGTAAAAGCATCGGTATAGCCTGAGTTTTGTGGATACATGGTCAGATTCAGGAGGAAACTTGGGACCAGGATTAATAAATGGTCGAAAAATGGCCTAATTTCTTTCAACAAAGTGATGGTTCTCAACATTTCGAGGATGGAATGTCCAATAGTGGAGAGAATTTAGTACCACATGTTTGATTTATATAATATTTTTAATCCTTTTTATGTTCTTAATGAGGTTGGGTAATGTTTATGATAGAATGGAATGGTTTGGGATGGTTTTGAATCTTTTCTAGGGGGTGCACAGTTTGAGCATTGAAAGTGTAACCCATGCAATAAACCTAGGTAACTGTACGACATGAGGTAGTGGTCTTCACACAATTGGAACAAATATTTCCTAACCTAATGAGGAGACCATGCACCACACCATTTGGATAGTATTAGTAGCATGGTTAGTTCTTTATTTTTCTAACCGTGTGGGTTAACCATGAACAACATTAGAAATTGGCTTTTTAGATATGGTTCACTCCGGGTTTTCCATAAATCAATCATTTATTCTCCCATAAGAGCCGCGATCGATATTATCTCTAATCAAGTGATAGGGAACCTCTTCCTCTCATCCTAGAGGCATTTTAGGGGATTTTTGGTTGGTTTGAAGGTGATTCTTCTTAGATAAGTCTCCTCTCTTTGTTGCTTATTTTTTTCCTTAGATCTAATTCTCCATCTCTCTTGGTTTTCTTGAACTATATAAGTCACATGTATATCTAGGGGTTTTACTCCCTAATATGATTATATTGGGACTTTTTTTATGGGAAAAATATATACGGTAGTTTTGTAGAGTTTTCACTTGGATTTGTGGTGTGGTTTTCCGTTGGACGATTTTTCCAAACCCTAGTGTAGGTGGCATCATTATCATATACATTTTGATATAAATAGAAGTATTTAATATCGAATTAATCATTATTTCTTATTTTTTATGATGTTTGTGATGTGAGAAACCTATTTCAAACCCATTTTGTCATGGTTTGTAAATTCTATAAAAATGGGTTCTTGTTGTGTAATGTCCATGATGTTGGATTTTAAAATAATAATCATAAAATAACTGGCAAGGAATATTTTTTGTAAATAAAAATCGGATAAAAATAGAAAATAGAGTTTTATTGAAATCATATTTGTCATCGTTGTGTTTGAGGGGGTTATCTATAAATGTTGATTTTATTGAAATGATTATGACTTGTGTTGGAATTGTTTATTTTCTTAAGGGATTGTTTGGTTAGGCAATTGTGTATTTATATGGTTTTGGTGAGGATTTATTTTTATGATTGTTAGGTTGTGTTATATAATCATGGGTTGGATGGGATGAATAGTTGGTGTGAAGGACCATCATCAAGGATCGTAATGTAGGTGTGGTGTACCACATTATTATGGGGATATGTTTGACATGAAGTTCCATCCTTAATGGTAACACCGAGCTCATGTTTAATAGTGTGAGTATGTTTGTGGTTGGTGTTCAGAAATGCAGAATTTTTTTTGTTATGAAAATATGTGTTATCAAGTGGTTAGGGATGTGTTTTGTTGATTTCGTTGTTTTTTGTTTATTTGGGTAAAATTATTTGTTAACGGTGTGTTTGGCTAGTCAAAATGTGTTTCTTGTTTCATGGTTTTATATAAATTGTGATAACCAGTTTTACCGTAGTGGAATGCGTAGGGAAGTCATTTGGGGAAAACCTAATGAGTATTCTTACCCACCAACTACATTAGCACTTTGTTTAATTTTCAAAATGTTGTACCCCAAGACAAAGGTTATAATAAATCATCTCGATTCAATAGTGGTTCATCATGATGCTTAGTGGTATTGTGGTTCTTGGAGCATGGAGCTTGGAATTGATCTAGGGAGTTGTGTCATTGTCTTTTTGTGGATTATTATTTAGACTTCTGATTGGTAATATTATTATGAACTATTTTGGTATTGTTGTGTTGGTATTTTCATTTCGTATAATTGTTAAATGTTGTCATCATGTATCCTGTAGTCATTTTTTGTATTTGAACATTTGGTAGGGTGTTTTTATTCTAAATGGGAAAATAGTTCCCCAATTTTTATTAAAACCACGTGAATTTATTTCCAGACTTTGGTACCTTGGGAACATCACCTATGGGCGAATACAATTCAACCTCCTTCCCAAAACAATGAGAAGGGGCATTATATTACATGAAATGTTTATGAAACCCATTTTGTTTCCAGAGATTAATCTATAATGAATTAATGGGTATTTGTTTTAATATTCTTGATTACATATGTATGGTAATCATTGTATTCCTATTAGGTTCAGTATATCCCTCACATTAATTTTGAAAAGTGATATATATATCTCAGGATATGTTGATAATTAGTTTTTTATTAATTATCAACAATTATATACACATTTTTATGTATGAGTATGATTGATACAAGCTATAATCACAAAAAAAATGTTTATGATTTTGAATAACTATGTTTAAATTTTGATGTGTTAAAATTATTTCATCTAGATTTTTTCAGAATACAGTTCATGGACTTTATTGAGAATATATATCTTCACAAGATAATGATTTCATAATATTTTAATACCACATTCCTATGTTTTGACTCTTGAATATTGAATACAAATTTGAAACCCTTATTAATCAAGACTCTAGATATAAATTTATTTTAGATTTTATGATATTAACCTTTCTTTTTATAATGAGTTAACATTGATAACATGATCTTGATATGTTACAATTCCATTTTAATCATCTTATGATCTCTTCTGATTGATAACTACTATTATAATCTTTAATAAGAACATGATCTCACAATTTACTATGGTTTTCATACTTAGGTAGTCATAGAAGGATCAATGTATGATATTTCAAGATGGTTACTAAAATTAATAAAATTTTGGATGATGATTAAGATATCTTATCAAATATGTTGATTATTTATCTAGTCTCTAAATAAAATTGACAATTATTACCCTCATGTGTGTGTAGTTTTATATGTATTGATAATGCATATAAAAATATGTCATATTTATGTTTGTTAAGATAATTTATCCCCAATATGAATCATAGGGATGTTTATTTAGATATTATGTTATAGGGAATATGATAATGGAGTATAAGAAAACCTATTGTAAACTGAAAATGATGTTTTATGAACCTGAATTATCACATGTTGATACAATTTTATCATAAATTAATACATATTTGAAATTATTTCGTCATGTTTTATAACTCCATTTATTATTTATCAAACATTTATTTGGTTTTTTTAATAAATTGCTATAATTGGATGTAATCATTCTTATAATGAATCTGATTGGAAATTTATTGTTCTTCCCCATGAGAAAACAAGTGGAATTAGAGATGGTATAATATATCATGTGGCTATTCTTGCTCAACTTCCTCAATATAGGTATAATTACTTGAACCCTAATGAGATTTTGAATATACGAAAGAGGTGTCAATATGTCATTGATTCTTTTATTTAACAATTTCAATCCTCCTTCTATGGGTCTTATGAACTACATGCTTTTCAACAATTGATACATGTTATAATTGATAAATTTATCATTCATTAGTTATCATAACATGAGAATGTTTTCTATGTATTCTATCACATGGAAGGTAAAACATCTAAATAATTGAATCATAATATGAACATGATGCAAGTGGAAGAAGTAAACAACGTGGAATGGGAGGATATTAATATGAATTTCCCAATAAATCATCCACTACAAATATTCATATAAATAATTAATGTTTCATTATGGAGATTAAATAGAAGTATAATGATTCTATTGGTACATATAAAGATAACATTATAGAATCATCAAGGCACTCATACGGATTTATCATCAATTCTATGAGAAAAAATTGATTGTTTATTTTTCATCCTAAAAATATGTCTTTTAATAGTTTTAGACATAGAGACTTTTATAATGATAATGAAATCATGAAATGATATTTAAATAGTGAAAGGGATAGGAAACACTCCAATGATTCCTATGTGTTTTGTAAAAAGAAGAAAAAAATAGAGCTTCATGTAAACTTCAATGGTTAATTATGTAATAACCCGAACTGTTGTAAATTAAAATTCCCTCGGGATTTAGTTAAATGTATTATCATGTAACATGAATATATAAAACACAAGTACTTATTTCATTTTATTATAACCTATCATATTTAAATGAACGTTAATTATTAATTTCATTGATAATATTTATCCTGAACATTTATGACTTTATTAGTACAAAAATAGGTTTTAAAAAATAAAAGTTACAAAAACTAAGGATGTGATTGCCTCAACCTATAGGATATGTCACACCCCTTCTTCATCAAAATGATGAAAGGGATGGAAAAGTTTCTTGACCTTACTTCTTGAAGATTAAAATGAGATAATGACCCTCGAGTCCTAAAGTAGTACGCCCCAGGGTGGTGACCAACACCAACGGTATAAAAATCTCACACAATGGGGGGCATCACGATTATTATAATATAAATGATCCAGAGATAAAATGTATCAACCTCAAGAAAACTCCAAGACGTATATAGAAAAATTTGACAAAACCCAAAACACATGAATATTTAATGTAAAAATGCAATAAATACAATGAAAAACTCTAATGTAAATACCAAATGAAAAAATATAAGTTGAGACACAATAAATATCCCTACAGCTAAGCTAGTAAGGTCCATCACGTTCCACATAATATCCATGGAATCCTGAAAATTGTTTTATATATGTATGGTGATCATACATGTATACTCAATAACAGAATCCACAGTCACTTATTCACAAGTTTGAGAATCATACTAATTCCTCTATGGGAAAAATAGTAGAAACTAAAAAGAACCTAAAATGGTACACTATATACCCCCAAAATCACTAAGCTATGCTCACCAAATAGCGCAATTCAAGTAATGTAAACAAGTAATCACATCATCTCACCACTTCCCACATGTCAATTGGTCATCGCTAACCATGAATGTCCTTTTGATACCATGATCTTCTACAATCCCCACTATCATAAACTACCCAAAAACACTTGGGCCACACACTACACCCCACATGCAAAGACCTTGTCACAACCACATCACATCCAACCTGCAAACACCTGGGCCACAAAACTACAACCTCATCCCGAAGAAACCTTAGAAAGGGCAAAATATCTCATCTCAAAGACACATGGGAAGAATTTTGTGCCCACTAACACCTGGGCCTCCCATCTACACCAAAACCTTCATAATTAGTCTTGGGCTACTAATTCCTGGAAGAGGGAGCATAGAATATCCAATAACCATACATTCATCCTCCCACAAGGATGTTGGGAATGAACACCCTCCCCCATAAAATGGGGCTGTTCAGAATGTAGTGCTCAACGCAGGTGTGGTGTGTATATAAAATTACAATGAACTACATTTATACATATATATAGGCACTAAAAACTTCTCCAAACCTACGGGTCTCCAAAAAACCCACCATCCCAAACAAATCATCCCTTGCTGCCACCTCTAATGAATAACCACACAACTAAACACAATCTTATGTCATAACCCCAGCCAATTTATTTAACAAAATATCTTTATTTATTTAATAATGATTAAATTATTGATCCCATACCTACCTAGAAAACAACCAACAACTTAAAATATTATAAGGTTAAAGATACCATACCAACCACTGGAAAATCCAAATTGATAAATAAGTACCAGGGTAAAGAAATCCACTCCAACACCAATTCAAGTTAACACTATCCTTATTCAAAATTATTCATCCCTAACCATCCATGGAAGCACCACTGCTTGAAAAGCACCATATCTAGAAAAACAACAAAACTCAACATGACTACAATCCCACGCCACTAGCAGACCATTCCCAATAACCATAACACAACCTAGATTTAGACCCATTATTCAACAAGTTCATATATTCCACAATCAATCAATCTATCAACCTAAGATACCATCACACCGCTAGTACCACCCCTTATACACAACCTCAACCCCATACACAACACTATACTATCATCATAAGACACATGTCCTTATAGAACCACACCAAACACACAACCCCACTGAACACTCAAAGTGTATTATTATATAGCATCACTCATTATTTAATTTCACTTTCATTTTTTGGGGCTGATCACATAAACAATTCTAGTAATATAGAATCAATTTATTAGAACAAATATTTGTGAATAATCAAATTATCTTATTTAAATCCATTTAAAATGGGATCAACAACATGTGTGAATCATCACCAATGTCTAAGGAAAGACCACCAACATTCATGATTTTTAGAAGGATATTACCCATATGATACATGATATGGATCAAAGAGAATATACAAAACAAATGATCATCAAAAACATCACCCTCATCCATTATTTCACTTTTTTAAAATTTGTTTCATTTGTACCCACATGAATTCATCATTATAACAAACCATAATTACACACAATTAAAAGAGACATGAAGTAATTCCTACCTCAAGAGAAAAAATACCAGTAGCCCCTCTGTGTGCCAAAAATAGGGGTTGTGCGAGCAACAGGAAGGACTACCATAGAAAACTGAATCGGAAGTCCATATAATAAAACACATGAATCCATGGGAAATAAAGGCTCTGGGATCACCAAGATAAAATTTAAACACACTGAGAATAGATTATCTCAGCATAGAAGATCCAAATCCTATATCAATAGAAGGAAATGGTTACAAGGTCCATTAAAGTTGAATCGTGGTCAAGAATACATGTAATAACTATTTCAAATTTTTTATAGCATTAGAATATGAAATTTATAATTATTATCATTTTAAATGCCTTTATAAACTCCCAAACAATATAGTTAACACATTTACTATCAAAAAAATGTAATGTGGTGAAACTAAAAAAACAGGGAAACCTGAAATGACTCACGGATGTGTGAGTCACCGACACAAGTCACCGAGAGTAATTCATCAACACATAAGTCACTGATGTGATTCAAGGATGCGACTCACAGATATGAGTCATCTATGTGACCCATCGATAGTGAGTCGTTGACGAGACTCAACAACACCACTCACTAATGCCCGACCTTCTGACACCCTGACCTACAGACACCCTAACCTACCAATTCCCTAACACAACGACACCCTGAACTAATGAATACTTTACGTACCAACTCCATGACCTACTCACACCATGACCTATGGATGGAAAAACTATAATTTTGTAAAACTTTTGAAATGAGCTATCGTTTCCCCCCAAAACACCCCAAACGCTGGATTTTGACAAAGTAATAGATCTGGGAGGTCCAGGCCATTATAGGATCATACCATAAGAATCCCATTTATCAATGATTTTGAGGTAGATTGTACTAATGATAATTTCCTTTAAACCATCCCAAGGTGAGATCCAATACATTACACATGAGTAAAACTATTTTCGGGAGAAGTTCCAGCTCATCGAGATCACGACCCAAACCATGTTTATCGAACCACCCAATGAAATTTTCAAAATTACACACCATACTCTAAGGGATTCCACTAGTGAATTAAATGGATATAAATCAATACCATGAAAATATGATTATATACACTTTTTATAGAATAATGAATACATTTTCATCCTATTATTATGAATTTATAAATGTTTTTTATTTTTATACAATAAAAAAATTAGTATTTTTGAGTTATTATTATAATTAAATTATAGAATTTAATTTGATGAGTAAAATTAAATTTTAAATAAATAATATTTAAATAATTGGTGATTTGTAATTATTTTTATAAAATATAAAATACTATATAATGTTGATGAAATAAAATGTAATTTTTATAAGGGTTCGAAAAATATTACTGTAAAAAATCATAATCTTTTAATAAATGACTATATTATTTTAAAAGTGAAAAATAATATATTTATAAAAATAATTATATAAAATTAATATTTTTTTAATCATTATATATATATTTTCCAACAGTGAAATTTTAATAATTTTTAGCGATAATTGATTTTTCAGGTAAAAATTAAACAATTTATAAGTATAATTTGTGTATTGTGACTTCATAATGAACCAAAAAAGATTTAATAAATAATATAAATGGGATACATTATAATATATATGTTATCCCTTCAAAAAAAATTATTTTATGATTATTTTATTAATTTTATAAATCCATTATAAATCATCTAGAACAATTATTATATTTTAAAAATTTAAAATAATTTCATTAAGAGTATAACTCAACTCCACATAATAAAGGGAATTATTTTATTATTTTCATCCCTTACACTAATAAAATAATTAAAACCGCTCCCATTTTTATTAACCATGGTAAAAACAAAGGTAATGTTTTTGGTTTTGTTATTTTATTATATAAATTACAAAACCATTAATTGAGAAATAATAAAAAAAATATTCAGTCCTTTATTATATAAACCTAACCAATTTCCCATTTATCTTCAATAAAACTACATGAATCACATCTTAAATCATTCGTCCACTCTAAATAGTCTACCCAAGGTGACACCATGAACTGAAGAAGCCCCTCCCAAGAATTTGTAGTCACACAATCAAGTAAGGGATTTCTCTCTTCTTGTTTCCTTTCAAGAACCACTTATTTTTTATGTCTCACAATTTCAGAATTTTCATTTTGTGATATGTTAATACATATACCAATTAATATATATTTTATGTATAAATCATTAGATACCAATTTTACTCATATAAATCTCTCCTATTAACCGTTATGTGCACATGTTACCATGCAGATATTTTGTAAGGGACCATCACCATCTCCTTTTAATTCAAGTTTATTTCTAATATTATACCTTATATTTAAAATTAATAATGTTTGGACTTGTATTAACATATCCCTATTATAGAAATTGTTTTCATAATGGCTGTAAAATTCTTTCTCTCTCATCAACCCATCTTATTAATTTATAAGTATAGTCATTATGCTACTGAAATTTCACATCAATTTTCCGTGCCAATTTAATTACGTATTGAATACCTTACTAATTTTATATTAATGGTGTTAATTTTTATAAAATTATAACTCTATTTATTGTGAATTAAATTTAATTATTCTACACTCCTTGATCTTCGAATAAAATATTACGAATAAAAAATCAATGATGTATGATCTATGTGGCACACTTATACATGAGAATAAAATGAATGTTATGGGTCCGTCTAGAGTTGTATATCATTCCTAAGAATTGGGTTTTATTTATTATCATGAGATTTCAGGTTTGTATATGGAGTTTACCTGATTCCTTTATGGTTATTTTCAATCATGATGTTCTCATAGTTAGTCATGAACTAGGTTTATTGTGCTTTGCTTTAAGTTATTTTCACATTTTCAATGTTACGATTGTAATGATATGTCATTCTTTATTATTCAGGTACCTTTTATTCCCAGTTGAAATGCATATTCAATAACATCTATTATATTCTTCCTATTATTCCATGCTTATTCCCATACAGGCCTTTATATCTCACCCCTTTCTTTTGTCTGTCATTATATTATCTTGTCTAGTTTTAAAATCCATGGAATTTTAGAAGCATGTTAAGGATGTTTTCAACAATGTTTTTTAATCCAATGTCCATTATGTTATTATATGTACCTAATTATAAAGTACACTATAATTAATGACCTTTTGGGTTGCATTAAGTGTAATTTTATGTAATAAATCATGAGTTAATGTGTAATAGAGGGGTGGGTTTTTATATTTGGTATTAAAGGAAAAGTTTATTTATTTTTAGGATTATGATAAGAACACTCTTATGAAATACTGAGGTATAAAACTACATTATATAATTCTTAAATAAATTTTGGTAAGTATATTATAATTGGATTATCTAAAAATACTTCTCTTCCTATATTCTACAAGTGAAAATGGTTCTAGAAGATATGTACATAGGGGTAACAACATTGAAAATATGTGATGGGCCTTACTCGGCATAACTTGGTACACAACAATAAGCCTTACTATGAACCTGATTTGAAACTCATGGGAGACATTATTTGGTAAATAAATAAGCACAATGTGAATAGGTTTTGTGGTGAAAAAAATACACATATGATTATGAGTTTGTAAATATATAATCGATAACATAGATTAAGGCCTAAAAATTTATAAGTTATCAAAATACAAGTAATTTATATCTTATCCATTTAATGTCATTAGATTCCACATTTATGTGTTTAATATATTAATAAAATCATCCTTATGTTTCATTTTTTCTACCCAATGGCCGAAAATTGAAGGAATCTGGTAAAGAATCCATATGACAGGAAATGTGGTGACTGCCCCAAAAAAACCCAACCCAATGGGAGTTGGAATAGTGACCTTTATAATGATACAATATTAGTTCACATTGCATATAAATAGAAACCTAGATCAGGAAGAAAATCAAAATCCCCAATAGAGAAAAAATATCATGAATGATAAAACTATGAGACAAGGGAATCAAACAATAAATTGATAATCTGACCCCTTATTCATGGAACATTGGTTAAAATCTATTAAAAAGATATTATAAAATTATTAAATTATCAGAGAGGGAGAAGAGTTTAGTGATTTTTTTATGAGGGAGAATATAATCATTGGTGTCCATTGATTAAATATATGAAGCCTGAAAAATGGATCGAACCAATGGGTTGGAAAATGTTTTTAAAATGTTTTTTGATAAATATAATCTTCACACTCTCCATCATTAAATAGAATGGGATTTCCTTGACCTCAAGAAAAAAAAGATGATGAATCTATTAAAGAGATCAAGATTAACATTTCAGTAATTTTAAAATATGCCTCTAGCATTATCATAACTTGGAAATTCAAGGCTGAGTTTCTCTTTGGTGGTCTATAACCTTGTCTTTGAAAATCCTTAAAAATTTGAGACATTGACAGCTAAGGGGAAATTTTTTTTGACATTTCCACATAGTCAAAATATAGATCAGAGAATCTCAAGGGCATCATCGGGATAGGTTGCGGAATGTATAGAATAATTACAGAGTTCTGATGAATAAATATAATGGTGAAAATATATTTCACCATCCCACTTATCAATGGTGCAAAATGAATCACCCTAAAAATTTCCTAATAAGGATGAAAAAATTATTTAGGTGTCGGAAGTATGGATGCATGGCTAACAATTTCTGACAGGAGAAACCCACTAATGAAATATCGGAAGGGAAGTCCCCAGTAAACCCTTAGTGCATTATTAATTACTTCAACATAATGTTTTTAGGGTACTTTTAAACCAATTCACTAATACGTGGGTTCTTTTGAAAAAACAAACAACCTCCAAGGCATAAATGGTGATATTTTTTCCTCACAACTACTGATGTGGATCCTAAAAATGATGTGGGTATTGGTATGATAGTTATTCATTCAATAATAGTGAATTTAATTTTTTATTCTTGTTCAAATAAATCCTTCATATCAAAAATGTTTATTAAAACTATTAAAATACCAGCACAATGCATGGAAGTGGTTATTTTGGTGAAAATGGAAAATTGGGAAATTATTTCATCCCAAGTATATAACTCTTACCTTATTACAATTTGTGGGAAGAACATTCAAGTGAACCCTATCATACTCTCTTCAGTGGAATTGGATTCAATTTTGGGGTTGTATTGGATTTCCTTATGTAGTGCCAATATAAATAGTCAAGAGAAGGAAATCACTCTACATAATGTGAACAAACCCATGATTTTGTATATGTTAAAGGAGGATAATGAATCATATTTAATGACAACATCTCCATAATAGATATTATTAACCTTCTATTAAGAGTATCCAAATCAAATGATTAATTCTATGAAAAAACCATCCTCAATGACATGCCAATTGTGATGGAGTACACTGATATGTTTTCTGGGGAATTTTCTAGTTTTCCTCTAAACAGAGAGGATGTATTTTCTATTAATTATTTACCTGGTGATTGACCATTATCCAAGAAGTTATATATGGAATGCTGTGGAACTTGAGGTGTTGCAGAAACAAATAAATGATTATATGGATAAATGGTTCATATCCCCAAGTGATTAACCATGTGGTGCACTGTTCCTCTTCAACAAAGATGAATAATGGGTCAATGCATCATTTCATTTATTATAGTGATCTCATCAATATCATGAAAATTATCATGTATCATCTTCCATGGATTGATGACTTTTTCTATCCGATATGTGGAGAACAATACTTTTCTATGGTGGAAGTGTAGTCAGGATGTTACCAATTTAGGGTGAAGGAGGAGGATATCCCCAGGACTTATTTTCATACAATGTACAATGAATATGAGTTAATATTAATTCCTTTCAGAGTCACTAATTTTCAATCAATCATCATGGACAAGATGAATAAATTATTTAGATATCACCTTTAGAAAAATTGGTATCCTTTATAGATGATATTATAATATACTCTGAAATAAATGAGGAGAATGAGAGGCATCTAAACACTATGAAAAAGAACATATGAAAGAATAATATTTATTCCATGAAAATAACAAGTTTGTTCTGGTTGAAATAATGTTCATTCATGGGGAATTTAATCACATTAAATGGGATATCTATGTTCCATTCAATGAAAGAGGCAATTTAAGGAGGGATAAGGCAATTATCTATGATATATATACATATATTCTATAGATTATCTTGGTATTATCATTGATTTGGGATAAAGTTATCACAATTTTAAAACACTCTAACCAAGATAAAATATATGGGATTCTAGTTTTCTATGAAATATGAATGCGAAGAGAGATTAATGGAGTTTAAAAGGAGTCTTATTATTATACTTGTACTCCCACTACACTCAAGTGGAGATATATTTGTGGTGTTTAGAGATGCTTCAAAGAAATGATTGGGTTGTGTGTAAATGAATTATTAAAATTTCATAGCCTATGATTTAAGGGAGTTGAATGTTAAAAAACATAACTACCCAACACAAGATATAATTTTGGGTATGGTGATTTTTTCATTGAAAATATTGTGGTATTATCTCTTTGGGTTAAAATGATAAATATATACAGATCACAAAATCCTCAACTATATATTCGAATAGAAAGATCTGAATAGTCACCAATGAAGATGGTTAGAGTGGATCAATGATAATGACTTCTCAATTGACTACTATCCTGGGAAATCAAATATTTTTTATGACACTCAAAGTAAAAAGGCTCCAGAATTTCTAACACTAATGATAATTTACATTGATTTGATTCTTTATAAATTGAAATGATAAAAATGGGAATAATAAAGGATGGAACATCATCAATCCTTTCAAAAATTATTTCCCAACAATCCATTATGAATAAGATAAAGGATTCTCAAAGAAATGATATGGGAATAGAGACGAAAGTGGAAACTATAAGAAAATAGAAATCATTGTTGTTCAATATTAATGAATAAGGAGTAATGATATATAGGTCAACAATAGGTGTACCATTAATCCTTGATATAAAGGTGGGGTTTTTGGATGATGCACTTAGCTCAACCTTCTTTATCCAGCCATTAAGTACCAAAATGTTTCAAAATATCCATGAACATTATCTATTGTAAAACATGAAGAAAGAAATTATTGAATATACATCAAGATGTCTTTTATTTCAGCATGTGAAAGATAAATGATAAAATCCAATGTGATTATAAAACCACTACCCATACCTACATGAAAATGGGAAATAATTACAATAGACATTGTCACTTGTGTCTATATACATCAAGAGGGAATAATTATACATGGGTTTGGGTGGATCATCGTATAAATACATAACACTTCTTTGAGTTTTGAGAGTAGTTCTCACTATATCAAATTTCACAGATATACATTAGAGATGTGGTGAGGCTACATGAAGTACCACTATCAATTGTTTCTTATTGAGATCCTAGCATAAACTAAATGTTTTGGAAACATTTCTAATATGATATAAAGAATGGGAATATCATTAGCATGTCATATTACCCTGAACCAATGGAGAGTCTGAGTGGAATATCCAAACACTTGATTATATGTTGAGAGAATTCACAATTTACATTAAGGTAGGATGGGTTCAATATCATACACTGGTCAGGTTTTTTTAAAATAAATGTTTTCACTCAAGTATCCAAATTTTCCCCTATAAATTCCTTTATGAGAAGATGTGAATAACACCTACATGTGGGGATGATGTTGGGGAATGGAAATATATAGGTCCAAAAATGGTTAATAAAATGTTGAAAAAGGATAAAACCATTCAGCAGCATATCAAGTAAGCTCCGAGTCGAATAAAGAGATCTGATAATAATCATTTAGGATGCCTACTAAATAATGTATGATACATGGTATTCCTTTTCATATCTCCATGAAATAAAGTGAAGATATTTGGAAATAAGGAAAATATGATCCTAAGATACATTGGTCCCCTTGAGATCCTTGATCGTATTGGAGTGGTGGCCTATAGAACAAAAATAAAACATTACCTCTCTCATGTAAATGATGTATCTCATGTATCCCTCTTGAGAAACAATATACCGAACCCCTCACATGTACCCAATCTACTTGTGGTTAAATTAGAGAATGTTATTTCATATGAAGAGAAGATGGTGAAGATATTACACCATAGTGACAAAGTTCTATGAAATAATGCAATGCACATTTTCAAATAATTATGGAGAAACCAAAAGTTCGAGGAATTGATGTGGGAACCAGAGGAATTTATTAAACAGTGTAACCCTCATCTATATTATTGTCTGAAACTAAAATTTTTATGGTGAAATTTATAAAGGGGGGAGATTGTAACAACCCAAACCGTTATAAATAAAATTTCCCTTATGATTTAATTACATGTCTCATTATGAAATATGGTTATCCAGAACACATGAAATTATTTGGTTTTATTATATAAAATAAAATATAATTGACTGTTAAGCATCATTACAATTTAAAATATTTTCGTTGAATAGTGATCACATGATTAGTATAAATATAGGGTTTTAAAAAATCTAATTAACATAAGAAAAGGATATAATGTCCCCAAGATGTAGGATCATACCCTATGAATCCCATTTAACATAGATTTATTAGAAGATATAATTTCATATATTTTCCCCTGACCAAGACAAATTTGAGATCTAGTAGTATAAGAATGATTGAAACCATTTATAGGTTAATTTCAAGCTAATCGAGATCATGGCCCAAAGCATAATTGTTTAACCACCCCATAAAAGTCTTACAGTTGCACCCATTAATTTTAGTGTTTTTGGTGGTGTATTAATGGGATATGTTTTTAAAACCTATAAATATGAGTACGTACATTGTGTTTTAAAGAATATTTAATATACCGTCGTCCTTTAATTGTAACGTTATAAATGGTTTTTATTTTGATACAATAAAACATAGAAAGTATTTTTGATAAATATTAAAATTCAATTAAGGAATTTATATTTATGAATTATTGGATTCATAATATAAAATATTTTTTTAGTAAAATGTTATTATTTAATAATTTTTATCTAATATAAATTATCATTCAAAATTTTATTTAGTTAAATTTAATTTTTATAAGTGTTTAGAAACTGTTATTGTAAAAAAAACTATGCATTTATTAATAAACGTTGACTTCATATTACAATTAAACATTCACATATTGATAAAATTATTTATTTAAAATTAATTTTATTTCTTTAATCATAATGTCAAAATTATATAATGATGAATGATTCAAATTTTTTTAAGATAGTTGAAAATTCGTGTAAAATTTAAACATCGTATAAATATACATTTGTATTATGATGTCATAATGACCCAAAAGTTATGTAATAAATAATATAAATGGGATCCTCAACCAAATATATTTTCCATTTAAAATCATTTGATTTAAGGTTTATTTTATTAATGATATAAATCCACCATGAATCCAAACAATCATTATTCTATTTTAAGGTTTTAAAATAATTTCTTTAAGAGTATGACTCATATCCACATAATCAAGGAAACAATATTATTAGGTTAGGCACTATAAATAAAAAAATAGTGAAAAAAATATCTTTTTTAAAAAGAAATGGTAAGTATTTTCATTTTGATTATTTGTTAAATAGAGTCCAAAAAATAAGTTTGAGAAATAATATTGAAATCCTAACTCATTTCCTAAATAATCTCACCCAAGATCCCATTTATCATCAATAAAACTCAATGGATCAGGTTTCTACTCTTCCCCCTTCTCCCTAGTGTATTTAAAAGGTTCTTCAAAGCTATCTAGAAGTCCCACACTTCTATTTAGTGTCACACACTCAAGTTAGGGGTTTATGTCTTCTCATTTCCATTCAGAAACCTTTTTTATGTTATGTCTCTCAATTTCAATTTTTTATGTTTGGATATGTTATTACATATCCCCTTTAATATCTATTCTATGTACAAATTATGGGAAAATCCTTCTAATATCATTGGTCTCTCCCATAATCCCTTATGTACATTCATTACCATGCAAAAAAGATAATAAGAAATCCTCATCTTCTCTTATTTAATCATGTTTCTTTATTATCTAATTACATCTATTTCCAATTACTAATGTTGGGGAAATTCTTCCCATGTAACTACTACTTCCATTTTTTTATAAATTATGAGAGTCCCCTTTATCTCTAATCAACCTGTTTTATGAATTTTTATGTAACCTCATTATGTATTTGAAATTTAACCATGATTTTCCATGCCTAAAAAATGTGTACTAAATACATTACCAATTTCTTGTTGAGTGAATTATCTTATAGTCCCTTATAATTCAATATCATGGGACATAGATGTAGGTTTTCCACTCTCCCTGATCACGGAATAAAATAATATGATTAATGAATCCATGTTATATGATCTATGTGGAACACATAAGCATTAGAATGAAATAAATGTGATAGGTGTGCCCAAAATTATGTAGCTCTCCAATGCATTGGGTAATTATTATTATCAAGAGAAGTCCTATTGGGATAAGGAGTAAACCTAGTTCCTTTATTTTAACTTTTCATTAATGATTTCATATTAATTATCCATGAACTATGTTTATGATGCAGTGTATTATGTTGTCTCCATATTTCCCATATTATGATTATCATTCTTTATCATGCATCGTTATTAATGTTGCTATTATTCCCCATTTATTTACACATTTTCTAACATGTATTATATTCTTAATATTATGGATTTTGTATTCTATTACTGTGATTTATAGCTCACCCATTTCTTATGTATTCCCCTAGGTCATCCCGTGAGGTTTAAAAATAAATGGAATTTAGAAGCATGTTAGGGATGTTTTCAATAATATTGTTGTATCCCATGTTTAAAAGGTTATGATCTGTTTCTAATTCCTAAATACCCTAGGCTTATTGATAAATTGGGTTCTATTAATTGTAATTTTATGTAATAAATAAAGAATTAATTTGTAATAAATGGATGGGTTGTTATAAATCACATATAAAAATGAAATTCTTGCAGCCAACATGACAAAAGGTTGGTGGGAAGAACTTACGAAATTTTATTAAAGGGACTAGGATATTTATAAATTCAGAATGTCTTTTGGTCGATCAAGTTATTTTTAATGTGGGGTGAATATTTAAATAAAGTACATAGTGAAAATTTAGGATTCAAAAAATGATGATAAATGTTTTAGATGTTGGGGGATTGAAAATTAAGTAAACTAATTCCCTGATCTAAAAGATAATTGATATGGTAGGCCACAAGGGCCAACTAATCAAAAGGTAAAAGGGATGGCCTATTCTATCCCAACTAATTTAGGTCATGGGAATAATTTGGTGAAACATACCTTTACCATCCACTCTAGAACTACAAATTTCTTATATTATTCTATTCATACCCACCGTTTCTTATGTGTAGATACCACTAATAGTACCATATCACCACCTTAATTATTAGAAGTAATGTTGGCTATATAATTTGATAATGTCTCAAGGATCACATCCAACCATATATCACATCTCCAATGAATTGTTATAGGGATTTTATTTCTAAAATAACTGGCCTTATCCATATAGATTAATTTGATTTTATTTTGGTGGTGGATCTTATTTCTCAAGATAGATCCCATATCATTTTATAATGAATGGAAGCCATGTTTTATTTTCTGAATCAATAAATGATTTAATATTGTTTTAGAGGTTAACATAAAATTACAATGGGAATTAATAAACTTATAATGGTATTTATACGTAATCATGATGTATATTTATATCGAATGGTTACCAAGAAACTCATATTTGAATATACAATTATTGTTCAAGATTATGTTGATGTATTTCTCTAAGACTTTTCATGTATTCCATTAAATCATGGAGTTTATTTTTTAATTGAACTCGTAACTAATAATAAATTTATTTAGAATACTACATATATAATATCGTCAATTTATTAGATTTTATTGAAGTAAAAAATCCATGAGAATGTTTAAAACAGATAAATATTCCTAATTGAATCATCATGGGTTTCGCCTATACATTCTGTTATGATTAATGATGGATGAATTTAACATTACATTGACTATAAAAAATGTAATAATCTAACATTAAAGAACAAATTTAACTTACATCATATAGATTACTCAGTATATTAACTCTATGGGGATCATTACTTTTTAAAGATTGACCTTTTTTATTTATATCTGAAATTTATGTTTAAGAAGTAGGATACCCTAATGTAAAAAATGTATATGTGGTATTGACCTTATTAATTTTTAGTAATTATCTTTGGACATACCAATTAGACCACAATCATCATGGTTCTAATGAATGGAGTCACAATTTATTAACTTGATCTATGAAAAACCAAATATATTGTATAATTTTTTTCAATATGTATTTTTTGATAGAATGCATAATTAAATCCCATAATATTGGGAGGCCTAGTTTTTTTGTAAATTAGGGGAATAGAACACAATAATTAATATGGATACAATAATAGTATATAAAATACTATAACATGACCTTACAAATACATTAACCTTCTAATACTATAGTGGATAAAATGTGGATGTACTTTGGAATTTTGTGAGATGTAAAACCCAATAAAGGAATAATCAAATAAGGATATAATAAAAGCTATACATGAGAATAAAAATGAATATGAAGGTGTTATATAAGATGTTATAATAAAAAAAATTAATATCAAACCATTATATAATATGATAATTTAAAAGAAAAAATGGGAATGTAGAAACCACATAAAACATGACATTGTAAGCATAAGTAAAGGATAACTATCAAGACATCATAAAATAATGTTCTAATAATATCTTCTCATACATTATAATTGTTATATAATAATATTAAAACAATACCCAATGCATTATATAGATACATAATGTTATACCCACCCTTCGCATTCATATTATTTACATATATTTGGGTCACACATAGATCATACAATATAAGAATGTATTCCATAACATTAAATACCCATATTATGGATTGGTGGTTATATGGATGGATTTACCCAAAAAAATAATTATAATAACATCTTGTTGAATACCATTAAGTTGAAATTAGGGTGTGTATTCACAATAATTTTTTTTGGCATGGAATATAATAGGATAATTTCAGCCACATAGAGGGTGCAAATAGAGGTTCAATAAATGGTTTAAAGAGAGTGAAAGTGGTCCCTGGTTTCATAGGAATCATAAGGATAGTGAAATTATGTGTTAAATTACCTTAAAACATGAGAAATTTGGAATCTAAAGAATTATATTAATGAATTACTTTAATAAAAAAGAATAAGAGAGAATCACATAACTTGGCATAGAGATTATAAAAGATAATGTATTGATTATTAAGATATTTGAAACATATTGGAATGGATTTATTGAGTTATAGGGATAGGAATTTCATACATAATAATTTTATGAGATAATATGGGAAAGATTTTGGGTAGGTATTTATTGAAAAAGATAAGGGATTCCTTTAATAATTTATAAACGTTGTTTTGGGGAACTATATAATAAAATATTCAAAAAACAAACTAAACCATGGTTTTATCAATTCGTTTATATAAATGTTTTTTGGTTTTTGGTATTTTATTTTTATTAGAACCAAAGATATTAATATATTAAAATTGGTGAAGTGGAATTGTGTCATGTTTATAAATAATTGATTTTAAAATATTATAATAAAATGAAATTTTAAACGATTCATTATTGCATAATAAAATTAATGAAATAACATAAAAAGCACATTATTCTAAAGTTAAAATAAGTATTTGGAATTGTATTTCTTTTATATAATTCATTAAAACACTTTAAAGCTATTATTATAACCAAATATAGACTCCATGTTTATATCATATATAATTTTTACACAAATATTCTAGAACATCATAAAATTATGAAAAGTTCATCATTTCATAATTTTGATGTGTTGATTAAAAAAATAATATTTTTTTACAAAAATATTTTTATAAATGTTATAATTTTTAGTTTTAAATAAATATATTTATTTATTATAAAAATACTTATTTTTAAACAATAAAAACTTTCCAACCATATAAAAATTACATTGGACTTCATTAAATTTTATTTTCAATTAGCTAAAAATAGTAATTATTTAAAACGAATATTTTTCAAAAAAATATTTAAAAAATTAATAAATTTATCTTAATATGTGTCTTAATGGAAACTAAATATTAAAAAACAATATTATTTTGATTTATTTATAAAAAACATATTGTTTTTTTCAATTTCATTACATGAAAATATATAGAGTAAAACCAAAATTTATAAAACTGATAATTTATTTTTTTTGAATAAAACAATCATAACAATAGGGTATATATTAATTACCACTTGTTATACTAGTGTATGCCCAAAGGGTAAGGTGTGTTATGGTGTTAGTTTCCTGGGGTAGTCCTATAAACGTGGTTCTAGTAGTGTTATCGGTAAGCATGAAAATCTCTAGTAAATTGTCTCTCATATGTTTCAATATTTGAATTTCATCTTAGGATTGGTCAAGGAAAATTCCAATTAATTTGATCTCCCTCGTATTTTTCAATAAATCACCTTCATAGTGCAAAATCATACTAGTAGAGGCCATCACTTATTCAATCAATGTCAATTGGATATTATCATTACCCTTAATATATAGTTATCATACTTCTATCTTTATAATGGTTATATTAACAATTATTAAAATTTATATCATTCTTTTAAATCTCGCAGGATATATTCTATAATATACAAGAATAATAAACTGATTTCATGTGTTTTATATAATTTCCTTTCATAATATACCAATTATTTATTAAAAACATAATTTCATTTAAAAAATTATGGGTCATTACACTGCACCCAATTAAGAAATGTCTCCTTATGAATTTCAGTTCATTGGCTAAAATAGATGATGGTACTTCCATTTCATCACCTTTTCTGGTTCCCAAGATTCTTCATCAAACATGTGGATTCCCCACAACACTTTTTCCAAGAAATTTGTCTTATCTCATCGAACATTTCTATGTTAAATAATATCTACATTGGAATCTCATAATATGGAAGATCATTCTCTAAGTGTACCACATATGGATTCAATATTTTATATGGTTATATAATGTTATTTTTTAAGAGGGATATTTTAAACACATCAGTTAAATGAGATAGTTTTTATGGAAGTGATTGTTGATATTCCATAGCATTGATGTGATCAAGGAAATCATAGGGGATGATTTATTTAGTATCATGATTTTACTTCTTCTAGAAACTTAGGAATTTCTTACATAATGATATACAGATGGGACACCTTATCTCCAAAATCAATCTACATGCATTATAGATGGGTTTTTCATAATTTTTTTATCAAATTTTTACCGATTTCATAGGATTTTTAATGGGTTAAATATTCTATATCGTGTATTAGATAAGATCATATCATGTAAGCTTACTCTCTCTAATGACATGTCAGCGTATTATATTCTTACACCACTTCCTAAAAAATCCTCAAAAGTTACAATTTTAACTCTGAAGATAAATAAAAATATAATATAAATAATTTAATGGAATGTGGTGATAATAACATCCTTGTAAATCCATTGAACAAGAAATTAGCATATCCTGTATAGTATGAATTGTTCTATCATAATGACCATAAGTCTATAGGAGATAATCAATATAGAATCTCATATCTGTATTCAATTCTTGCTTAAGGTTTCTCTATTACTTCATTATAAACCATGTATCTTGATCATGTACAATGGATATTGGCACTCCATGTAGTGTTACCACTTCACTTATGTATATCTTGATGATTTAATCAAGAGAATTTTCTTTATTAATATAATGTTAATATTCTAAATTCATAAAGTGATAAACTACCATCCAGATGGAATTATTTTCTTTATATTTCATGTGGAGTCCTATAATGAAATCAATGGTTATGTTTTTTTATTTCCATACGAGTTTGGACAAATGCTTCATCATACCATTTTACTTCAATAATTAAACTTTGACTTGTTTTCATATAAATAATTGAGATAAAAAATATGTAATCTCTCAAAAAATTTTATCCATCTAGGTGTTTTCTTTATATCTTTATAAATATTAGAGCTACCTCAATGAATTGGGAAGAATTTATTATGTGCATCATCCAAAATTTCCAAATTGATCTCTTGTATTAACAGGACACATATTCATGTCTTGAACCATATAACCCAGTCTTTAGAATATTTGAACTCCATAATATTTTTTACCTTTTTCCAAGCTCCTTGTTATATTATTGGGCCACCTTGATCCTCTTAATAATTTATAATTGATCTGTTATTTTTTCTAGGTAGAATAAATTTCCTTTAATGATTCACATGTCCATCCATTGTATTTCTGATAAGATTAGATCTTCTTCAATACTCATCATGGATAAAGTTGCAAGATTATTTCGTCTCAAATAATCTTCCACTTTGGTCACCTTCCCAGTGTGGAAATGGATGGAAAAACCATAATCCATTATCATCTCTAACAAACATCATCTAATAATATTGATACCCTTTTTTGAAAATATATACATTAGTATTTTTTCATTCATATATATATATATCACACTTCTTCCTATAAAGATAATTTCAAAAAGACATAAATAAAAATATCACTATATCCAATTCCAAATCATGTGTTGGTTAGTTCTACTCAAAGATAATTAATTTACATGGAGAATAGTATATCAAATTTCATATATTATAAGTATTAAACCCAATACTGTTTTATATATTTTTTAATTGGTCACGAATACCTCTCAACTAGTGGTCATTGTGAACACAGTTTCGGTGATTATCCTCTTCTTTAAATAATTAAACCTCTCTTCCCATTAATCAATCTAGAAACAAAAGACTCAATTATAAGTTATCATTGTTATTTTGATTGAAAATAATGATAATTTTCTCACAAATCAATGATATAACCCTGTCTATGAAAGGAATCAAAGGATCCTGATCATATTTGTTGGTATTTTCATTCTTTAATTGAATCTATTTGCAAAAAAAAATCTATGGATATACTTTTTTGGTGATAACATTCTCTATGAATTTTGATTCCTTAATTAAAATCGTGAATTTGTTATACATTCAATATAAATTTTCCTTTTACAGTCTCTTAATTACAATATCTAACTACTTCTCATGTTCCTCCTTACATATAGATTTAATAAGAATACAATATATTAATACTATAACAAATTATTCATCGTAATCCCTAAATACCATTTTCATTAATTCAATGATAATAACTCAATCATTAGTGAGTCTAAATAGAATCACTATAAATTTATATTTTCCATTCCATGTATAAAAATAAATCTTAGGGATATCATGCTTCTTATAATTTACATAATAATATCCTACCAAAGGGATACTTGTGGGAATCAATGGGATCAATGCTTCTAGTTGAACAAGTCATCAATCTATGGAAGATTATAATTGTTCATTATCATGGTCTTCTTAAACTCATAATAATAAATTATGAGGTCAATTTACTCATATTTCTTCTTAGTGAAAAATACTTGTACACCCTATGGAGAATCACAATGGCATATCAGACATTAATTCATATTTTGTTGTTTTTTATTTTTCATATACACATGATCATCAGTTTAGGTTATGTATAGTGTATTAGATATTGGGAAGGGTTTTGGAATGAGTTTGACGGAGAATAAAACCACTCAATTTGGAAGTGGTCCTAGTAATTTTTCTGGAAACACATCAGCATATTCCCTCATAATGGGAAATTCATCAAGTATGATATTTACCTTTCCCGTAATAATTTTAGGTGGATATGTTTTCTCATAATAAAATAACAACCATGTTTGCGATAGATATTCCAAATAATATTCATCATACTATTTTTTATTTTATAGATATGGAGGGTAATTTTCATCTTCAAACAACTTTTGTTGACTAAATATTATAAAATCTAATCCATACCCTGAATGTCATCGATTTATTTTAAATGTGGAATCATAATATTTTCTGGGTAATTTAGCCTAAAATATTTATAGGGGAGATATTATATGTCATGGATAATATAATTCAATAGTTTACCCTTTCCCCCACAATATTAACTTCCATTGATTGAGATGGAGTTTTAAAAGATCCAATAAACATTCATGATATGAAAAAATTCATATTATCATAGTCACATAGTATAGTTGATGTTTATGAATGCATTATAATCCAATTATTCTCTATTTGATTCCAATTATTAACCATTTACCTCAACCAAAATAGAATCCATGGTGTTAATTTTCAGACTATTAACCCCACAAAAAGGAAACTATAAAAAACTAAGTGATAAATCATAAATTACATACATTCTTTATTTTTGAATTTCTAGGATTTAGTATAAGTTATTCTTGAATAATTTCCTAAAATATAATTTCATAAGCTTGTGTTATTCCCATCATAATGATTCATAAAGATCTTATGGACATATCAAATAATATCCCATTGGATTTTAAATCTTGGTGTGGAGTAAGGCCTCTTTATCATTAATGTATTAATGACTGAGTTGATAACCAATTCATCCTTCTTAGGGTAATTACACCTAGGTACAATTATTCCAGATCCAGAACAACATATAGTATCTAAAAATGGATTTTTATTTATTAAAACCACTCCTTATATACATTCAATAAATGTAAGGACATTTTTTCTATGTTTGGCCATATCATAAATTCTATTACAATGGTTTTATAATCCAAATCGACAAAAATAACTATATTTTCCACAAATACTTACTACGAAAAAACAAAAATGTTTGAAATTGTGTTTCATGTTTTATTTCATAATGTTATGCACAATACAGTCGTAGGTGATTTGATAGTCTTGATGTATTTATTAAAATAGTTACATAACATAAAAACCTGGAATAGGGGTACAAAAACATTATATAAAATAATATAACATTCCCTTAAAAATCCTTTGATCATAAAACACTACAAAGGATAACATGAGGATGTACATAATAAAGGCTCCCAATAAAGGAATAATAAAATAAAAATATAATGAATTTAATACATGTTATTTAGAATAAATATCAAGGTGACATAAAAGGGTTTAGAATCATAAACTTGAAGATCAAAAATTGATATAAGATGGTAACGTCAAGGTGACATAGGAATGTGGAAACAACATAAACCATTACATTTAAATCATATATCATTGATAGCTATTGATATATACTAAAATGGAATTCTTACGTTATCCACCAATGAATTATATATTGTATATAATGGGGTCAAAATAGTACCCAATGAAATTGAGTTCTATGTATTTCAAGGCCCACCCATCACATTCATAATATGCACTTGCATTTTTATTATACGTAACTCTTGAAACATAATATTCTCATTCATAACATTTAAGACCATGATTAATAAATGTGCATTATATAAATGGAATTCCCCAATCAAAAACGATAGGTACATCAAGGTGAATAACCTTGATCGTAAATGGTGATTGGTATTCATAGCATAAACATTTGGCATAGAAATTCACAAGATAGTTTTAGTAGAATAAAAAGAGTATATAATGGTAAAGTAATGGTTTATTTAGAGTGAAATTTGTTCTATTATTACTTATATATAATAAGGATATTAATGTAATATGTAAAAACACATTATAAGGTGAAAATTTAGAAATAAAAAACCATAATATAAAGGAAGTACTTGAATAAAAAGGTTGGGGATAGAAACCCTAACCTTGAGATGTGTTAACAAAATATTGGGAGTTATTATTATGTTTTTGGGAACACATTTAGAGGTGTGTAATTGTATAATGAGATTAAAATCAAGATCAATGGGGTTTTTAAGGAATACGAGTGAGAGTTTCAGTGGGCATTTATAAGAAATGATCAGGGGATTCTTTATTAAGTTCGAAACAAAGGATTGGATTCTATATAATAAATTAATAAATCCCCTTGACATTCTATCCATTTTCATGTGGATTATACCAAATAATAGTGGTCTTAATTATTTTATATGTACACCAAATCATAATATCCTCATTATTACATTAGTGAAGTGGAATTGAGTCATGTTTCTGAATAAATTATTTTTAAACATTAATATATAATATAGATTTGGAGGATTTATAATTAATAAAATAACTCAAAATTTTTATTTTAAAGAAAAAATATATTTTTATTCATTTATTCTCTTATAGAATTAATTTTATCACTTTTATTATATTATGATGTTATAATACAGACCATACATTTATACCAAATTTATTTTTTAATAAAAAAATTGACACTCTGAAAAAATTATGAAATATTTAAATATGGATAACGTTTACATGTTTCTTTTAGAAATAATATTTATTTACAAAAATAATTTTATAAATATTATAATTCTAATTTTTTAATAAGAATCATTATTTAATAAATAAATACTATTTATTATGATGCTTAAAACATTATAAGCCATTTAAAAATTACATTTCAATTAAATAAAATATATTATCATGTACAATAAAGTAAATGTTATTTAATATTTGTATTTTAATAAAATAACTACCAATTTAGAAAAAATATTGAATTTATCAAAAAATGGATTCTTGATGGAATCTATAAATTTCTCTTAAATACAATTATGATTTCATTGAATCATAATATAATTTTTTTATTAAACTGATTATGTAATCATTAAAAAGTATTAAATAATATGGATAAATATTATCACTATTTATCAACAATAACATATATAATTCATACTATTATAGTATATATTTATAACACCATATTACACCAGCATACACACAAAGGTATGGTGTGATATGGTGGGACATTCTTGGGGTGGTTTGTTAAACATTGATTAGTTTATGATCTTGATAATCTAAAATGTATCCTATTTATAGTTTATATCATGTTTTAGAATTTAAATTGCATCTTGGGTTTGGTCAACCGAAAACCCCAATGATTTAATATCCCACAATGGATTTGATAAATTATCATTATAGGGTATAATCCTACTTTATAATGTTACCACTTATTTAGTCTATGTAAATTGGATTTTATTAAATCCCTTAAAATATGATATACATAATGGTCTCTAAAAACTAAATTATCTATGGTTAACATTATTAATTAAAATTTGATATGGAAATTTAGATTTTATAACATTCCATAACAAGAAAATTATTTCATGTGATTTCAATAATATCATTACTTAAAAAGTTATTTATTCATTCTAATTTGAATTTTATTTATATTAGTTTGGGTCATTACATGATCATTTTTTGATATAATTCATCGATATTGTTGTAATATATTAAATAATAAATAATTACCATGAATATTATTTTATTATTTTATTGAAGAACATTAAGTAGGATAATGTTCATTCAAAAATCCTCATGTGTTATTTTTTTCTATGAAAAAAATCATTCATGGTTCATATAGTCTCAGGTAATGGTATATCAGCAGATCCTTAATAGATGAAATTTGATTTTCCAATGGTATAAAATATCTAATGCTAATTATATCCATAGTTTTATTATTCTATTTCGATAATATCAATGAGTTGAGTGGATTTTTTTACACCTATTAAATCAACTAAACATGTTTAAATAGAAGGGGGACTAGTTATTTTTTTAATGATAAATAGGAAGAAAATTTCATGGAGTCGAAAATAATAATGGTCAGTGAACTTGTGGTCAAACTACATAGAATTGGCAACGTTTTTTATCAATAATGGTTCATAAATAAATGGAATGAGATAAATAATTGTGAATTATGACAAGGTGATAGATTATTCCTTATATTAATATAATTTTAATGATTAAAACCACCCAAGTCATGATTTAGAGAATGAAACATTAATCCACAAATTGAAAATCTGTTTTCATTATCATTATAGAGATATATGTGATATATATACTCATCGTTAATTCTTAAATTATAAATTAACATATAAAGAGTTGAAATGGGACAATGGAGATGGTTTCAATTGATTAATTATTTTGACTAGTTAGTATACTACCACCATAGGATGGAGAACAATGTTTCCAATGATCTATGTTGGACGAAACATTCCAGTTTTCCAATGATATGGATTTATAGGGATCCAATATTTATTTATTTGTAGAATAATAACCTATAAATATTGATAAATTGGATAAAAATCATATATTTGTATAATGAATGGTCAACCCTCCATAAATATGAGGATTAAATATGTGCATAAGCAGGACATGGAAGTGTAGAATATATTGTAAAATGTTTCTATGTTAACTCAGAATATTGATATAATAATATGGTTCAATAAATGAGAATGTATCCCATCAATAATATAATTTAATACAGATCAGTTATATAAAGATCATAATTCAACATTCTCTTTTAATCCTATATGAACAAAGATATATAGGGGTTCAAAATAGTATTTCTATTTGGAAAAAAAGAAAAGGGACATATTACTATATATCTAGATGTCTCATATTTCATTATGTTATGATTGGAGATATAATTTTAATGGTATTTCATAACCATTACTGATACCATAATAACAATGCGAAAACATTACATTGTATTTTTTTCCTCAAAATCCCCAAAACATCTAAAGGGTACAATGTTATTTTTGTTGAAGTCTATGGAATTGATAATCCATTACATTTCATTTAAATAATATAATATTTATTTATCAATTATCTCTCCATTATATAAATAACTCATATGGTTTCACAGAGTAATAATTCATTTTTATTTGATATGGAATCGGGTATCAACTCAAAATTACATATAAGTCAACAATAAGCATTGAATATTGAGTTGATCTTATAAAATTTATATTATACTGAGATATATAGTATGTCTTGGAGGGCTCTTAAAAACCAAGAAGAAATGTTGAGGGGATTTTCTTGCTAATTAACCAGTCGTTGGGAAAAATTCCTTTCTCTGTTTGATTTTTTAAAACAACAATAGATTTCACTAAAGTATAGAGATGAATATTATAAATCCCTGTATCTAAGGAATTTTAAAACACCAAATCTCTTATATATATATATATATATTAAATCTATTAAATAATTAGGTAGCTATGGAAATTTCCAAGATGGTTAGATCCATTCAGCATCAAGTTAAGCTAGGATAGTTTCATTAGATAATTTATGCAGAAAATCATCAGTGATATCTAGAGTTTGAAGATGTTTATAATGTATTCTTATGAATATCTTTAATAAATAAGGATAAAAAATTTCTAATATATATAATGATAATAGATAGTTATATTTTCCCTTTTAAAATCTCAATCTTATTGAGATGGCTACACATTGATTAGACAAACCACTAAATCTCCATAATTTTCACAATGTAATCCATGTATCCATTAAAAGGAATTAAAAACATGATCCATAACATGTATCAGAATCAATGTTCAATTCATTGGAGTATAATCTCAATTATGAGGAGAAACTAGTATAGATTTTAGATCCATGTTAGAATGTGTTTTGAATAAATACCACTCATGTGGTGAATGTTTTGTGGAGAAACAATAATATTGAGAAATGTATATGTCAACCTAAATATGTGTCGTGAAAGATGTATACTCTTTTTTTTATATCAATGTGAATGAGTTTTTTTGAATAAACACTAACAATCTGGGTACAATTTAACACTATAATATCCATTGATATATCTATATGTATATAAAATTATTTTTTTTGGATATCTTTCTTCACATGAAACACCATGTTTTAACGAACGAAGATGAATTATTGAATGTTTGTTATTTAATAAGATTTCTACCACCTTTCTATTGGATTTGAAGGTATTACTGGTAAAAAAATATTAATGTTTACTTTTTCACATTTATAAAATTTATTCATTCGTAATAATATTGTTAGAAATTTATGTAATATCATTAGATTATTAAAAGAGTTGTTTTTTAGAAAACATATTTTTATGAATGAAAAGTTTATTTATTGTAATAAATAAAGTATTATATATTTCAAAATAATTTAAATTAAATTTATTGATAATAAATTTAATAAAACAATTATAATTCATATAATTTATTTTAATATTAATGGGTTAAGAAGAAAATCAGTTTTGAACATTAATTAATTTTCTCTAAAAACTTGTTTTAACTTATTTAGAAATTAAATTTTCACACTATTGAAATAGAATCATTTAAAATAGATTAAATATTTATAATTAAAATAGGTTCTAAAATGTACATATTTAAACATAGTTATTTTTTCTAGTGATTATTACAAAGTATAAATTTGTGTTAGCGTAGTTATTGATAAAATGGGTTTACTGAGGATTAAACTAAAAGATAAGTGAAGCAATTCAACATAAAAATATTTATGAGTTTTTTTAAATGTTTTCTCCTCCTATTGTCCTTAATTATAATTCACCTCTATTTGGTTCTTATTCAAATGAATGAAATCCTTTATTATTTAAATATTTTAATTAATTCTTTTTGTGTTCCTCTCCTCACTTGTAATATATAATACATGTGAACCAACTATAGCAGGTAAACACCACATATTGGAATTTAACACAATGAGTAATATAAATATATTTTATTTATTAATATACTAATTGTTTATTTTTTTCGAAATTGAATTTATTTTATCAAAATAATATTAATTTTTTGTATTCTCCATAATGATATTTTCTTAAAATTAAATTTTGTGATTTTTCATATGTGGTTGATTTTTATTTGAATTATAAAAATTCCATTTTTTTATAAAAACTATAACATTCATGAAATAGTTTTTATTTAACAAATAAATTATTCTCACAAACCTTATTCCAGAAAAAATATATTTTTTTACGGGTAACATTATACATTAAGAAATTTGATGTTTATTTTTTCAAACCAATATTCTATATTTTTAAACACAAATAACATTTATAATTTTTTTTCATATTTCAAAATATATATTTTAAATTTTAAAATTTACTTATAGATTTATGAAATTAAATCTTAATTAATGGGTATTAAATTTGGAATATCTAGGTAATAGTTATTTAAATGGGACCATATTATATTTAGGTATAAATTTAGATAATTATAATTAAAATTAATCACTCTAATAATAGTAAAACTATTTTTCTCAAAAAAATTGTTTTATTGAAAATGAATATTATTCATATAATTAAATAATTAATCATCTCACAATATTTTTTAAAATAAATTTTTTTAAAAATTATTTAAATATATTTACTCCCATTCATTTAGTAGTCAATAATAAATATGATTTTGAACACTTAAATGTGAAAACAGATATTTTCTATGAAAAAAATATATATACTAAAACATTTTTTGTATAATAAATATTTTTAAGAAAAAAATAATATGGGTTTCATTATTTTTATAATAATATAAAAATAGCTTAGTTAAATTCTCATTACTTAGATAAAAAACTATTACAATTTTAAAAACATATGCCATATAACTAGAATATATATATAACATGTGTGATGATTTATAGATGGTGATTTTATCACTCAATAACACCTGATAATCCATTTTTTAGATATCTTTGAGTAATTTACCACTAAAAACAATAAATATATTGTTTATAAATAAATAGTATTCCAAAAAGTTCCCTTTTATTTAGTTAAAAAATGTAATCGCTTCCTCTATATCCTACCACAAATATCTGTTATAATTCATTGATGAAAATCTTCCAAGTTATTCTTTATTGAATTCTATCTAATTCCATAGTATTCTATTCACTATTTTGGTCTCTAAACCTCAATTTATATAAGTATTTCTAATGAAAAACGAATTCTCATAGCGTAATTGTTACATTCCTCATAGTCTTCTCTCTTTATTCTTTCACTTGCCAACGTCATCTATTTATAGCAATACAATTTAAAAATTGTCAATATTTTACTATTATTTATTTATTTTTACAAAAAAATCAGTACATACTCCTCTCCATCAATAAAAAATAATGTCATTAATGTATATGTATAATACTTATTCCACAAATCGATGCCTTCCATTTTTTCATACCACTGTTCATGGATAGTTTTAATGATAAAATAGATAAATAGATATGATATATGAATTATAAATATGATTTTTAAATTTAAAATTAATGTAGACCTTATTTCAAATTCATTATTCAAATATAAACCTTATTTTGTCATTTTGTGGACTACCACATCTATGAAGTGACATAACATGTTTTTCATTAAGTTTCATTCTAATTGATTAATAATTCTTAATATACGAATCAAAAAAACAATATCTGAATAAATTCATTATTTATAAGTAATAATGATATTATGTTTATAATAAATAACATCTATAATCATAATCATACATTAATTATATTATGTTTAGGTTTGGGTTTGTTTTACAGCCAACATGATCTTTTATATAGACTCAGTCATGGATAACTCTAAAAAATTAAATACTAATGGTATTAATATGTAATAGAAAAATAATAATTGTTCAATGGTTATTGTATGGTTATACTATGTATTTATCTTTTTATTGAAACCTCATCTTTGATCACTAATGTTAAAGTAATAAATTGAAATTTATTCTACCTAAACACAACATAATTAAATCCAAAAAGAAACTAAATTTATATATTTTAACACCTTATAATATATAAGAATGATGAAATTATGGAGAATAATAATTAATTAAACTTATTTAATGAATCATTCACAGGATATCAAACTACAAACACATAATGTTGGAAAATAATTGAACATAATATTATTCATATAACGAAATAACATATATGTAGATTATAATTGAAAAAGTATTTGAGTAAGGTTATGAATTAAGTTCTTAATACAGACATTTGTGTGATATAAGAGGTTAATGTACATTCAAGGATATCAAGAAAAGAGGTAGTGTTGTTCTAACACAAATTATTCCTTTTGATCTAAGGTTTTTATTATTTTTCTAAAATACATTATGTGGTATATATACAACTTATTTGATATTTTATGTCATGAATTGAATTTATTCATTACATTTTTAGATTAATTTTAATTGCACAATTTCATGAAGTATTTATTGAATTTAAACTCAATACATATGTCATGTTTTCCGTCAAAACTTCCATTCTTTAAGACTCAAATTATAGTGACCACATATTTACTTTATTATGTATTATACAATACTATGTTATAATTTTTATATTATTCCTTGTAAAATTTAGTTTATTTACATGTATTTATTTTTATCCAACCATTATATTATGTTAATTCAAGAGTTACAAAATCAATTAGGAAAATCACACTTTCCCATTATCGGAAAACTATCCTAACATTTAGTTTGGTAAATTTGTGAATTTTTTTAGAGAAAATATATCCCTATCTAGACACTGGAATTTGGATAGGGTTGTGGAATATTTTAACCTTGTAGTAATCACGTCAAATGTGTAGTTTGATCATATACCCAATCACACTAACACATGATATGTGGGATTAAAACTCCACACCTTTGTAGACACACCCTATGTATATTATTTCAAATATTCACACACTCTTTATGAACTATGATAAAGTAACTTTCTGATTATTGGTTTATTATCCTACTAATGAAAAACTATTGAACCCAATTACATTCTTGCATGGATAACCCATGAAATTAAAGTTTTCCGTTCAAAAAAATATCATTAAAAAGGGTAATTCATATATTTTTTATGATACACCATAGATTCAATGTTGACTAGGAGATGTTTTACCTGAAATCCACATTATTATATTTAACCATCATGTAATTGGTTTCAGTTTTTCTCATTAAATCAATAAACACATTTTCATTCATTCATTTGGTCAATAGAGAATGATACCAAATGTATTTTTGACACTTATGGTGAATCCATTCGACATTTTCAGGTGATAATTGTGGTCAAAAACTATATATCCACTTGACTCATGGACATTTCTCATTATAAAACACTTTTTGTTTTTTGTGTATATCATTCCATATATCATAATTGTATCATAGAAGAAAGTATTCAATGGATATTTCAATGTCTGCAATTATGTATTAAATAATTTTGTGATAAATTATTATTTTTATCATTGTATTAATTTACATCTATAGATATTGAATTCCCTAATTCTTATTTTATTTTGGATTCATGATATTTATTATTCCCTACCATATCACTTATTTCATGTTGCTGTCATGATATCTTCTGATATTTTCTACTCCCTAATAATAATCTATATTCAGAATTATTTTTTTTCCTTTCCCCAGAATTCATATATTTGAACTATATTAAATTTATAATGATATGATAGAAGGGATAATAATTTTCTCACAATGTGTTCATTTTGTATCTTTTGGTTTAAAATGCATTGTTTTTATATATATAGTCATCTTATACAATAAATTTGTTGTGTCCTATGGGATATATATAATTTATATAAATACGGTAATATATCTACTAGATATATGTTTTTGTATTCTGGGATATTACAGTTAGATAATGTTTTTCTTGATCATTGGGAAAATAATTACTGAATACTAGTTAGATAACAGATATATTATGATAACCCCTCAATATTTAATGGTAACAATTGATAAAAAATAATTGGAATTATATTTTTAAATTCATTATTATGTCCAAATTTCATGTATTCCATTGTAGAAGAATAGTTCTAAATATGGTAAATGTGAACTATATAAAAACCATACTCAATAAAAAAAATGTGCCCCCTAAACAAGTCATTAATGAGTTTGTTGATTGTAATAATATCATAACTACATTATCAAAGTTATACGATGTTATGAAAAATAATCTCACCCATATAGATTAGTTTACTAATCAATAATAATGTGTAACTATGATGGTTAGTAGCATGTGGCAAAAACCTATAGTATTTAGTAGAACTATTAACCCATTGGATTTTTAACAATGGATCAAGTATCTAGATAGGATATTTCAGTCATTGTGAATTAATGAAAAAAATTATATCATCATAGTATACTATATCTGAAGAGAGATATGGTCCAATGGAGGTCTCTAATCTAAAACACTAAAGAGGTTAATGTGTTAAAGTGCATAGAATGAGGAACTTTTATGGAAGTATTCAACAAAAAATACTCCCATTATGGTACATTATCAGAAATGGATAATTATTTCTAAAATCACCTAAAATAGAGGATAATGATGTCGAGAATGTGACTATATTTATAAGGTTATAATGATATGTCATGGAGAATTTACATAGATTTAAAAGTAATATTGATCATTTCTTTGAGGATTTAATGACTAGTCTTCAAAGGAAGTTGGCCTCTTATAAAATTTCATCATACATGTTTATAGCCCCATGTTTCATTATGATTCAAAAAGTGATCTCTGTTATATATGTATAGATGGGAAATCATTATAGTGTAAGTATATATAATTATACAGGGAGTAATAGTTCTATAATAGGGAAAAAAGAAGGATTTTTTCACCCAGGATAGGTTTTTTAAATTATGAGAACTTGATTCCTTTGACTATATTTCTTGTTATATGTTATACCATCATTCGTCATGGGGTTTTTACTACGGACCATTTCATGGTTGATCCTTTTTTTATCTTCTAAGATTTAATAGGAATCACTTCCTTCACTTTTGAACACAGTGAGATCTCCTCTGGTCATAGATGAAAGTGTCAGTTCATTTTCCATCAAGGATGTTGTGTCTTCATATCATACCATGAAAAGTACCTTTCGTCATACAAGTAATCCATAAATCTATATTACTACTTCATTCATAGAAGCGTTAAATGTGTGTCCTGCATTTGATCTTTATGTGGCTGAAAATGGTGACGTAATGATGTGTCATAACTGGTCTTTAGTGGGATATTTGTCTCATAGTGAATGTATATTTTTTTGGGATTTCATATTTCTTCTAGATCATCTGGTGGTTTTATAATTGATTTCCAATTATATATATCTCATTGATCATTTCTCTAGGGAATCCATCATGAACGCTTGGTCTTAGGATGATATTTCATGTGGTTTTTGGAGATTCTCATTATCCCTTGGAGTTGGGATTATCACATACATATTGAGATAAGTATATCAAATGTCTAGAAAATTATTTTGGGGATCCTACTATCATTTCATAGTCTTTTCATCCTTCAAATTGTGGGAAATGCACTAACCATTTTTCTTTGTTTTTATGAGGAGACCAGGAGCCCACAAATTTCTTCATTGAATCAGATTTGCATGGAGATGGACCTCTTGATTTCAATTCCATCACCCATTCAAATATATATTATTAAGGATTTATCATAGTGATATTTGATCAATTTTTTATCTTTTCCATTATTTTTTGATATATATAAACTTCATCGGAAGTTGTTTAATACCCCAAGATTCCTTGGTACGCTTCCCTTTGAATAATATAGTAGCGTGAGTTGTACACAACTTCGAGTTCTAACACACACACCACAACCAATCAAACTTGCTCTTATGAATAGTAATACCCACTTTTTGAAATTTTATAAATTTTATCTTTCAAAATGGAATTCATTTTTGGATACAGAATATCAAAATTATCCTAGGGGAAATTTTTCTATTTTTCTGAAAACTGTCAATTTTAGATGAATAGTGATAAAACACAGAGTTGTAGTTTAAAACAGAATTTTTATTTAAATAATTATTTATATAATTTAAATTTAATTAAGGTCAAAATAGATACATAATACCTATATATGTTAAATGTTATTCATTGGAGTTAGTTTAGAATAATTTTAGATATATAAAAATTTTATAAAACTTTTCACCGTCTTTTACCCACCTCCTAGGAGAATTTGGATATTCACATAAAACATAATTTTTCTGCTTATGTCAGTCGAATTTATAACATACTAGAGACAAGTTTAATATCAAGGAGTAAAATGTTGTTCAATGAGATGAAAATAATATTTGGTGAATATTAACTTTTTACTTTTATTTACCACAGTTAAAAGTAAATAGGGTAATTAAGGGTAAAAATGATATTAATATTACCATAACACATGTCCTAATTATATTATACAAGTGTATCTAGACCAAAAAAAACCTTAGGAATAAAATATTATCATTTAGGTCCACTTGGATTAGATTAGGACATTAATTATTATTTAATTCAAAGAAGAGTTATAAGAGTTAATATCAATGTTTAATAACTAACCCATTTTTAATATAGGTTATACATAAGATAAATTAGATTTTAAATATTCATTAAAAAGATAATGAAATTTCTTACATAATTTTATTTTATTTATAATTTTTAAACATTAAATAATTTAATTTATTTATGACACAATGGTGATGCAGTAATTACCAAATTAATTAAATATTAAAATAATTGATAATATAAATATAAAAATAAATGTAATTTAAACTTTTTATGAATGAAATTAATTTTATATGTTAATATGACATATTGGGGTTGGTTATATAAATTATTTTCTAAGTAATAATGCTGTTATGAAATTATAAAAAACAAAATACCCAATAGTGTCAAAATTGACATAAAAGAGTTTTTAAAACAAATATTATATTATTAATTGATATTCAATTCCTAAAAATCTAATGTTCGTCCAAGGGACTTATATAATTATATTTGTATCAATAATGGACCATTGGGGGGTATCTTGGATGTATATAGTATGTTTATTAACTATATAATATAAAAATATAAAGTGACATGGTAAATGTAAAAATAATTAACTAATAGTTAACACTAGATGATATGGTTAATATAATGACCCAAACCTATCCAAATTATATTGGATGAAATAATTGAGACCCATACCCACATTATAATTTTAAAAATCCACTTTTGACCCATTACAATATTAATATTAATTTATTATAAAATAATATTTCTTGCTTTTCCAAAGGTGCCCCACACCACTCCTATAAAAGGGCACTCCCCCTTCTCACTAATTCACAAATTAAAAGACTTTTGGCTCGGCCAAACCCTGCCCAAATAATCTCTCAACTTCCCTCACTTAAACCTAGAGGCATTCGTTTGATCAGAAATACAACGTATGGATCCATTTTGATCAAATCAAAAGGAAGAACCCGAAGAAGAGGTAATGTTTTCACCACCCTCTTTCATGTTCCTTTCTTCTTCCACTTCTTCTTTCTTTGTTTTTCCCATTCTAAAATAATAAATCCAGAATATTATATATACTATGATGTTATTATAAATACGGTACAACCATATTCAGTATTCTATCAATTCTTTTACTGACATGTCATTATACATGCGTACGTACAGCTTACCGTCTCCTCGTCGTGGTGTAATTGTTATTCAAAACATTTTTATTTGGATGGGTATAATAATCATGTGTAATTCATGTAAATAATAAATATGATATAATAATTATTCTTTATATATGATATACCATCCAATTATATATTATTTTAATATAAAAAGAATAATATTGTCGCTTGTGCATACGTACGGACTACCGTCTCCACTAATGCGATGAGATTCATTCCCCATCATATCCATTCAAGACTAATTATCATTTAATGATTAAGAATAATTTTTAAGTACTTGGTATCATTCTGGATATGAATAAGATACATCATATCTATAACAAACACAGCTTACGTAACAAAACATATAAAAGAAAATGAGTAAGTTAACACCCGAAACAACGATAATACTAAGATATTATCAACAAATCAATGTTAAAAGATTATATATGATATCATATTAATGTATATGATTCTTGAATAATTTAATAACAATTATTTAACCATTATATAGGAGGTTAACCTACCCTCAACCATGGAAAAGTAGAAGTTAAGGGTTTATTTCACAATCTCTTCATTATCCGAGGTTATTTATACGTAATTATCTACTGGGACCTCTTTATCATCCACATCCATGTTTCCTAAAAATGTATTTCAAATCATTATTAATATTTTAAAGACTATGGGATAAATTCATGAATACCCTTGTTTAATTTTTATATTAAGTTTATAATGGAATCTTTCTGTCGTTTTCCAAACAAGGACATTTTTAACCTTTTCAACAGAATTAAGGTAAGAATCTCTTTTTTTAACTTATACGGTGGGTGTAGCTATTATCCACCATTATAAAATTGTCGAGGATAACCTTACATGCTTATAAGAATATTTAAAAAGTAAATGTTTTATTTTATAATTATGTTACTTTTAAATGATTTGAAAAAGAGTTATTTCTCTCAAATAGTTTTGATTTCATCTATGTCAACATCCTTTGAGGGATTTTAAGCTTATTTGAAGTTGATTTATTATGATAAGAAACTTATATATTGTATTGAAGATTTTTTTATATGTATAACTGTGGATGTGTTATTTTGATACCATTCGTGGTTTATGGAGAAAGTATTGACATTTCGTATGCTATTTTTATTACGTATATTTATTTTAGGTTTAAACCTGTACATATGAGGAATGCATTGGACTTAATAAGTGACAGGTGGATCCCGCTATAGATCCTTGATGCATCAGTAGGTATCCTAAGAAAAACTAGTGTCTTGGCACAAGGACTTGACAAAATCTTATTTGTTGTCTTGGCACGAGGCCTTGGCTATGTGGTTATGATTGTCTGGAATTAAGCATTCCATCATTATGAAAGGGGTTATTGATATTGCATGTAATTATTCGACTAGTAGAATATCCATTGAATAAGTAAATGGAATTATTTCATATTATTTTTTCCATATTATGCTGAAGTTCATGTTTAAAAGGATTTTGTTTTAGTTATTCATTTCCTTAAATGTTTATGCTTATTGATAAAATTTTCCGCTATATTGTTATCCTTACTGGGAATTTGAGCTCACCCCTTTCTATGTTTTATTTTTCCCAGGATGTGAAGAAGTATTTTATGAAAGACCTGTAGGGATAGTATAAGGGGATATGAGTGTGGAGATAATATGTTTTTGTAGTTTTCACTTTATGATGTAATGTAAACATTATTAATGTATCTAGTGTTTCCAAGACTATTAAACTAGTCGGTCATTTGAGACTTGATATTTTCTGATCATGCCAATTTTTATGTAATAATGCACGGACTCTGGGTAACTGGGTTCGGGGCATTACAGTTGGTATCAGAGAAAGTTTAGTAAAAACCTTGGAAGCTAGATTTAGATAATCTATGATTAGACCACATATATCTAAGATGGACTTTGAGGATTAGTATAGATGAACATACTAGAATTTTGGTATTGTAGAGATTTTGTGAGTTTTCCGAGCAATACATCCCTTGTCTAGATACGAGTACGTAGAGGTGGCTCTGGCACAGATGTACCTAGAGGTAACACCCAAAAACACCACTTTGAGCTAGAATTGAACGTGAACTGGTGCACAACAACGAGGCTTGTTGCACTCTTTGTTACGACACTCCCAGGGGATATGCTTAGGATAACTGTCATTTTCTTTACAAATCATTATGAAGGGTCTATGAGTATATTCTTACTCAATGAAAAATAATTTTTGATTATGTATTACAACCATAAATAGTTCAATTTATGTTAAGTTTTTTATAAGTACGAAATTATGTATTTTGATTCATAAACTGATCTAGTTTATGCCATTATTTTGAAATAAAACATAGTGGAAGAAATTGAAACTGTATCAATGCACTGACTCCATGTATGGATTTCCTTCCTGCTCAAGATAATTATAGTGGAGCTGGTGATACAGCTGGTGCTGATCAGCTTATCACCATACTGGGAAAACTCACTTAAGTTATGAATAATAACCTTACCCATATGGAGCACCCTGGTCCATAGTTTGGATGATCAATGTTAGATAGCATAATGAGGAAGCAACCACCGAAATTCAAGGGGAGTCAAAATCCATTAGTATCAGAGCAATGGATAAGTTCCCTAGAGAAAATATTTCAGGCTTTGGGGAGTAGTGAAAGGGAAATAGTTTTCATGGCAGTTTATCACCTCACTGGAGATGTTGATCAATGGTGGTCATTACATCAAAACACGAAGGAAGATGATGAAGTATAAAATATGGAATAGTAGGAGTTCAAAGGGATTTTCTTAGAAAAATACTTTCCTCGTGACCATCGAGCAGATATAGAAAGGCAATTTCTAAGTCTAAGACAAAAGGAGGATGTGAATTTCGCAAAGTAAGAGGCTAACAATACAAGGTTACCAAGGTATGTCGGAGATTATATACGCAACCCAATAAGTAATATTGATCATTTCATTGATGGTTTAAAACCATTTCTCTATCGAGATTTAGTCTCAAAATCCTTCTCGTCATACGAAGACATTTTCTAATGTGTTATCATGACAGAAAAACAATTCTCTGAGTTTTATGACTTTAAAGCAAAGCAAGGGAAGAAGTGATATGATGATCACTCTGGGAATGGAAATAAGGGGAAGAATGGAAATGTTGAATATCCATCCTACATTTAATGTGGGAAGAAACACCCTAGTACTTTCTTGAAGTGAATGGGAGTCTTTTACAAGTGTGGTGAAAATAGACACCAAGATCATGATTGCAAGGGGAATAAGGAAGCTACTGATGTCCAATGCTACAATTTTTGGGAGATGGGACATCATGAAAATGAATTTTCTATTTATTAGGGGAACATACCTCAGAATATTCCAAGGGATCAAGGCCAAGATTATGTTATCACTACTGCTGAGGTAGAAGCTCTGAAAGACGTGGTGGTAGGTAATTTAATGGTTTCCTCAAGTTTATAAAATGCATTATGTGATTTTGGATCATCGTATTGTTTCATATATTCCTATTTTTCTAAGAAATTTAGATATTTCCATGTTGCTTTAACAAGTTAGTTGTCAGTTAAAACTCTTAAGGGAAGTATCATTGTAAAAACGTTATGTGAATTAGTCCCCATTAGAGCACATAAATGTTCTTCATCCGCTGATCTAATCGTAATGCCTTTGATTGAGTTTGATATAATCCTTGGTATGGATTGTATTTCGGACCATGATGCAAATATTTATTGTAAGAAGAAGGAGGTTACGATTTTTCATGATGATGATAAGGAACACCTTATCTTTAGAGCAGAATCATCACCACCTAATTCTTATCTAGATCCACAAGAAGTAGCTCAACTAAATTCAATTATTGGGGAGGAATAGAATGAAGTGATTGTGGATGAGGAATGGAATGTTCAAATAGAGGATGTACATATTGTGAAACAGTATGTAGATATGTTTCTGGAATATTTACCTGGACATCCTCCAGAATGAGAAGTTGATTTTTCCATGGATTTAATTCCTGGATCAAGGCCTATATGAAAGAACCCTTATAGTATGGACACTTTGGAATTAGTTGAACTAAAGAAAAAACTAGAGGAATTGAGTAATAAGGGATCTACCCGCCCTAGTGTTTCTCCATGGGGATCCCTTGTTCGTTTTCTTAAAAAAAAAGATGGATCTATGAGGTTATGTATCGACTGCAGGGAGATCAATGATATTACAATAAAGAACAAGTATCACATACCTCGCATTGATGATTTCTTTTACCAACTGCATGGAGCTCAATACTTTTCAAAGATTTAACTTCGGTCTGGATACCATCAATTGTGTTTGAAGAAGGAAGACATTCTGAAGACAGCATTTCAAACTTGGTACGGGCATTACGAGTTTACAGTAATTCCTTTTGGGCTGACTAATGCACCATCTGTATTCATAGATCTAATGATTAGAGTTTTCAAGGAATATCTAGATGAATTTGTGGTGGTATTTATTGTTGATATCATGGTATAATCCAAAATCTACAAAGATCATGAAAATCACTTGCGCATTATCCAGATGTCTCTTAGCAGACATGAATTATATGGGAATTTTATTAAGTGTAAATTATAGCTTTAGGAGATTTCTTTTCATGGCCATATTGTCTCTACAGATGTAATATCTATTGATCCTTCTAAGACCAAGGAAATCCAAGAATGGCATGCACTGAAAATTATAACTGAAGTACGCAGTTTTATTGGTTTAACAGGTTATTATCGACATTTTGTCAAGAATTTTTCCCGGTTGGATAACCCATTAACAAAGATCACATGTAAAGGTGTTAAATTTTTTGGACAATAGAGTGTGAAGAATGTTTTGAAGAACTAAAGAGAAGATTATTCAATGCTTCAATATTGACTCTACCATCGGGGAATGATGGGTTCATTATTTATAGTGTTTCCTCGAAAAAAAGGACATGGTTGTGTCCTTATGCATAATGATAGGGTTATTGCCTATGCATCACGACTGTTGAAAATTCATGACAAAAACAATCCTACTCAGGATCTCAATTTAGCAGCTGTGATCTTTGGATTGAATATATAGAGACACTACCTCTATGGTGAAAAATATGAGATTTATACTGATCACAAGAGTTTGAAGTATATTTTCTAACAAAAATAACATAACATGAGGCAAAGGATATGGCTTGAATTACTTAAGGATTATGATTGCATGATACACTACCTCCCGAGGAAGGCAAACATGGTGGTAGATTCTTTGAGCAGAAAAGTTCATGGAGTTTTGGAAAATTGATAATTGAAAGGGATCCAATTTTCATGGATCTAGTGAAGATGGACATAGGAATAACCATGGAAAATGAAACATCAATGCCTTTACAAATTGTTGTGAAACCATCTTTACTAGAAAGGATTTAGATTTTTCAGACCAATGATGAAGAATTTCAAAAGAAGATTAATGTTGTGAATGATGGGATATTGAGAGACTCTGTGTAAAAAAATGGAATTTTGAAATTTGGGAAGATACTTTGTGTTTTTGATATAACTGATCTAAAATAGGAATTGTTGGACGATGCTCATAGTCCCAATTTTTCTATACACTCTAGGAGCACAAAAATGTATAAAGATTTGAAGGAACATTTTTGGTGGGACAACATGAAGAGGGAGATTGCGGATTTTGTGTCAAGATGTATGGTTTGTCAATAAGTGAAAGCTGGAAGGCAACAGCCTGGAGGAGTATTGCAACCTCTTCCCATACCGGAGTGGAAAGAAGATAATATTACGATGGACTTTGTCATGGGGATACCAAAGACATCTAGAAGGAACGATGCAATATGGGTTATTATTGATCGTCTTACCAAGTCAGCACATTTTCTTGCTATAATAGAAGATATACCACTAGAACGTCTAGAAAGACAATATATTAATGATGTTGTGAGACTTCATGGTGTACCCCTATCGATTGTTTCTGATTGTGATCCCCATTTTACTTCAAGATTCTGGAAAAGTCTTCAGAAAGACCTGGATACTGAACATCATTTGAGCACTGCCTAACACCCCCAAACTGATGGACAATCAGAACGGACTATTCAAACCTTAGAATACATGTTGATATCTTTTTCACTTGACTTTCAGGGAATGCGGGATCAATATATACCTCTGGTGTAATTTTCATATAATAATAGCTTCCATTCTAGTATTTGGATGGCACCATATGAAGCATTATAGAGAAATAGATGTTGCACACCAACCTGTTGGGATGACGTTGGTGAAAGAAAAATTTTAGGCCCAGAACTAGTGGAGGAAACAATGGAAAAGGTAAAGGTAATCCAAAACCACATCAAAGTAGCTCAATGTAGGAGGAAGAGTTATGCCGATAACAGAAAGAAGGATTTTGAATTTCAGGTTGGAGATCATGTTTTCTTGAAGATATCTCCATGGAAGGGAGTTATATGTTTCGGTAAGAAGGGTAGATTGAGTCCTAGGTACATCGGACCTTTCGAAATTCTAGAACGAATTGGGGTTGTAGCTTATCGTTTGGCAATGACACCAAGTCATTCAAAAGTTTACAATGTGTTCCATGTATCACTATTGAGGAAATACATGCCTAACCCAACACATGTACTCACCTATGAGGATTTAGAACTAGAACCCGATCAGTCTTCTTTCGAAGAGCCCGTCAGGATTCTTGATACGAGAGAACAAGTACTAAGAAACCGGACGACTTGTCTGGTAAAACTTTTGTGGATAAACCATAAGATGGAAGAGGCAATGTGGGAACCCGAGGAAAATATGATGAAGAACCAACCGAGTCTTTTCATGCGGTAGTATTCTAGAAATTTTGAGGAAGGAATTATTTGAAGTAGGGGAGAATGTAACACCTCAAGCTTCTACGGTATGCTTCTCTTTGAATAATACAGTAGCGTGTGTTGTACGCAACTTCGAGTTCAAACACACACACCACAACAAATAAAACTAGCTGTTATGAATAGTAATACACACTTCTTAAATTTTATAAATTTTATATTTCAAAATGGACTTCATTGTTGGATTAGAAGTATCGAAATTATCCTTGGGTGAAATTTTGGTATTTTTCTGAAAACTTTCAATTTTTGATGAATAGTGAAAAAACACTGAGTTATAGTTTAAAACAAATTTTTTTATATAATTTTTTATTTTATTTTAATTTAATTAAGTTTAAAATAGATACATAATACGTATATAAGTTCAATGTAACTCATTGGAGTTAGTTTAGAATAATTTTAGATATATAAAAATTTTATTGAATTTTTCACCGTCTATTACCCACCTCCTAAGAGAATTTGGAAATTAAGATAAAACATAATTTTACCGCTTCTGTGAGTGGAATTTATAAAATTCGAGAGACACGGTTAATATCAAGGATTGAGAATTGGTTCAATGGGATGAAAATAATTTTTTTTGAATAGTAACTTTTTACTTTTATTTACGACGGTTAAAAGTAAATATGGTAATTTAGGGTAAAAATGATATTAATATTACATTAACACATGTCTTAATTCTATTGGACAAGTTTACCTTGACCTAAAATAACCTTAGAAATAAAATATTATCATTTCGATCCACTTAGATTAGATTAGAACATTAATTATTATTTAATTCAAAGAAGAGTTAAAGGAGTTAAAATCAAAGTATAATAATTAAAAAAAATTAATATATGGTTTTACATAACATAAATTCGATTGTAAATATTCATTAGAAAGGAAAAACATGTTTCCTACATAATTTTATTTTATTTATAATTTTTAAGCATTATATAATTTAATTTATTTATGACATAATGGTGATGATGTAATTACCCAATTAATAAAATATTAAAATTATTGATATTATAAATATCAAAATAAATTTAATTTGAGAATATTTATGAATTAAACTAATTTTCTAGGTTCATATGACATATTAGGATTTTTTATATAATTATTTTTGGAAGTAATAACGCTGTAATGAAATTATCAAAAACAAAATACCGAATAGTGTCAAAATTGACATAAAATAGTTTTTAAAACAAATATTATGTTATTAATTGATATTCAATTCCTAAAAATATAAGGTTCGGCCAAGAGACTTATATAATGATAGTTGTATCATTTAGGGACCACATGGGGGTCTCTAGGATGTATATAGTATGTTTATTAACTATATAATATAAAAATACAAAGTGACATGATAAATGTAAAACTAATTAACTAAGAGTTAAAACTAAAAGATAAGGTTAATATAATGACAAAAACCTGTCTAAATTCAATTGGTTGAAATTATTTCGACCAATCCCAACCATATACTTTTAATAATACACTTTGGATCTGTTATAAACAGAATATGAATTTAATATAAAATAATATTTCTAGATTTTCCAAAGATGCCCCTCCCCCCTCTTATAAAAGGGCACTCCCCCTTCTCACTAATTCACACATTCAAAGCCTTTTGTCTCGGACAACCCCTACTCAAATACTCTCTAAACTTACCTCACTTCAACTTAGAGGCCTTAGTTTTATCATAAATCCAACCTATGGATCCCTTTTGATCAAATCAAAATGAAGAACCCGAAGAATAGGTAATGTTTTCACCACCCTATTTGAAGTTCCTTTCTTCTTCCACTTCTTATTTCTTGGTTTTTACCACTCTAAAATAATAAATTTAGTATCATATATATACTGTGATGTTATTATAAATATGGTACAACCATATTCTATATTCTATCCATCCTTTGAATGACATGTCACCATACGTGCGTACGTACGACTTACCGTCTCCACGTCGTGGTGTAATTGTTATTGAAAACATTATTATTTGGATCGGTATAATAATGATGTTTAATTCATGTAAATAATAAATATAATATAATAATTATTCTGTATATATGATATACCATCCAATTATATATTATTTTAAAATCAAAAGAATGATATTGTCATTCTTGCGTACGTACGGACTACCGTCTCCACGAACACAATGAGATTCATTCCCCATTGTATCCATTCAAGACTAATTCTCATTTAATGATTAAAAAATTTTTAAGGACTTGATATCATTCTGGATATGAATATGATACAAACTATCCATAACAAACACAACTTACGTAACAAAACATATAAATGAAAATGAGTAAGTTAACACCCGAAACAATGATAATACTAAGATATTATCAACAAATCAATGTAAAAAAGATCATATATGATATAATATTAATGTATATGATTTTTGTATAATTTAATAACAATTAGTTCACCATTATTAATAATGTTAACCTACCCTCATCCAAGGAAAAGTACATGGTAAGGGTTTATTTCACTATCTCTTCATTATCTGAGGGTGTTTATACTTAATTATCTACTAGGACCTCTTTATCATCCACATCCATATTTCTTAAAAATGTATTTCAAATAATTCTTAATATTTTAAAGACTATTGGATAAAGTCATTTATACCCTTATTGAATTTTTATAATAAGTTTATAACAGAAGCTTTTTTTCATTTTCCAAAAAAGGTCCTTTTTAACCTTTTCGACAGAATTAAGGTAAGAATGTATTTTTTAACTTTTACGGCGTGTGAGTCTATTTTTCTCCGTTATAAAATAATCAAAGCTTCCCTTACAAGCTTATAAGAATATTTTTAATGTAAAGGTTTTATTTTATAATTATTTGACTTTGAAATGATTTCCAAAATAGAAATATTTATCTCAAATAGTTTTTATTTCATCGATGTCAACATCCTTTGATGGATTTTAAGCTAATTTGAAGTTGATTTATTATGATAAAAACACCCATATTTTATTGATGGTTTTGTGATATGTTTGCATATGGATGTGTTATCTTTATACCATTCATGGTTTATGGAGAAATTATTGACATTTCGTATGCTATATTTAATAAGAATATTTATGTTAGGTTTATACCTGTTTATATGAGGAATGAATTGGACTTCATAAGTGATTGGTGGAGCCCGCTAAAGCTTCTTCATGCATCGATAGGTCTCATGAGAGAAATTATTGTCTTGGTACAAGGCCTTGAAAAAATCTTATTTGTAGTCTTGGCATGAGGCATTGGCTATGTGGATATGATAGTCTGGCATTATTCTTTTCATCATTATGAAAGTGGTTATTGATATTGCATGTGATTATTCGACAAGTAGAATATCCATATGAATAAGTAAATGGAATTATTTCATTTTATTTTTAAAATATTATTCTGAGGTTCAAGTTTAAAAGGATTTTGTTTTAGTTATACATTGCCTTAAATGATTATGCTTATTTATAAAAGTTTCCACTATATTTTTATACTTACTCGGCATTTGAGCTCACCCATTTCTATGATTTATTTTTCCCATGATGTGAAGAAGAATTTTATGAATGACCTGCAGGGATAGTAAAAGGGGATATTAGTGTGGAGACAAGATGTTATTGTAGTTTTCAATTTATGATGTAGTGAAAACTTTATGAATGTATTTACTGTTTCCAAGACTACTAAACTAATCGGTCATTTGAGACATAAAATTTTTTGATCATGCCAATGTTATGTAAAAATGCACTGACTCTGGGTAACTGGGGTTGGGGTGTTACAATTAGATATCAGTTTTTAGGTGTAGACATCTTGATTAATCATTCATAATGGTGGTGGAAGATGGGACTTCCTCTAAACAAAATTATTCCTATTCCATGGGCTAGATAGGTATAGATTGTGGTCCTTCAGTCACATTATGGGATCTATTTATAGGATGTATCATTGCTTATGGATACTAATACCCATTTTTTTCCATCTATAAAAACCATTTCTATTCTTGGGGACTTGGTTCTGCAGGGCTTTTCTCATGTAGATCTTGATGATTTCATGGTAACGTAGAATATGTCATGTATTGGGTGCCTAGGGGATATGAATGGTGATATTTTAGTGATAGAGGTGTTGGATCCTACACCATGAATCATGATGTATCAAGGGGTTGTTAAGGATCCTTTAGATGGTTTATACATAGTTGCCTTGGAATATTATCTTCTAGATAAGATTCATTCTATGATGGATTTTACTACTATGGAATCTATCCCAAAAGCTCCATATTTTCCCCATAAGTAGTATTCTATATATCCAACCAATTTCATTTTCTATACATTTTCAATCTAAAATGAGATTTATTGGAGTACAAATTATCTCAAAAAACATTAAAAAAAACGGGGTATTCATTCACAGATAGGTAGGTTGGTTCATTTAGGCCATGTATAAATAAGTATCATGTTCTATTAAACTAGATACTAAATATTTTAGGAATTCATTCCCTTAATCTAAAATTCCTCATATGAATGAAATTATTCATTAATTAGAATTCCATGGACCTCAAAGAATGGGTAAATGTGTTTTTCCTTCCACTGTACCTGGTATGTTTAATTCATACTTGCCGACTATTCTGGAACCTAATCTGAAAAGGGACCGGGTGTCTTCATTCTTGAGGCATACTAACTTTTTGGTTAGTATGCATGGTCGACCATGTAACTCTCACATCGGAATTCAATAGAGAATTAATGTTTTGGTTTATTGTATGGATATCTCATCAAAACATATTTCCATGAATGTTAGTATTGATGTAGTGGATATTTATTATATTTTATTTATGCCAGTTGCGAGGAACTGGAATGGATGGTTTTATGGTATAACCTTTCATCATTTAACCCTTTGAGTGAGGTGTGGTTTGTGTGGGTTGAATTTAACTGTATAGTCAATATTTCATAGAATAAGGGAGTGGAAACATGTTTGATAGGTGAAATTCAATATATTAAATAATATAAATAAATTAGTAGGTTTTCTACCAAGGATTCATGTGTGACAAGTTTACTCAGTTAAATAACCAAACAATGAGAAATCATATTTTGAGTAGGTAGGACCACTACATAGAAAACATGTGATTATTTGACTCAGATACATAATACTGAATTAAAAATATAATAAGATATTTTTCATAACATTCTACAAAAATGATAAGATTAAATAGGGGTCATAAGAGTAGTTGTTTCTTTTTATTATTAGCTAGATGGGCTTGGGATGAGTGATTTTTATTGATAGTTTTTTTACTCTGGGATGAAACTAGTGCAAGGTTCGTCATGGGTGGGAATTTTGGACCAAAACATTTTATTAATGAAGGATCCAAAAGACTCTATTTTAAAGAGAGATAGTAATACTTTATGCATTTATGTGATAAAATAAGATATTTAATGTCTTAATGTGATACTACATGAGGCTTTGGATGATGAATCATTCTATAATTTTTTTTCAAAAAAAACATACTTTCTTAAAAAATGATATAAATTTAATGATTATCTAGATTTAGATAAATAATTCATTATCTTAGGGAGGTAGATCGAAACACGTCAAACATTCGGGAATGTATAAAAGAAATGAAAGTAAAAAGGGGATGATTCATTGTATTTAAATTCACTATTGAAAATCATGCCTTTAATAAAGGTAGTAAAATGGATTTATCATCTCTAATAATGTGTGAAATGTTAAAGGGAATCTTTAATAGTGACTGTAAAAAGCACCGATAAAGGCCCCCATTATTAGTGATTTTTTAGTGCTATTAGCTCAAATAATGTAAGAAATGTTAAAGGGAATATTTAATAGTGATTGTAAAAAATCACCGATAAAGGCCCCCTTTGTTAGTGATTTTTTAGTGCTATTAAAGGCCCCGATGATATTGGGAATAAATAATTTTTTCATTCCCCCTCCCTTTACCAGTTCTCCCACACCCCTTTATCATTTCATTAGATAATCCCTCCCCCATCTTGTGCCCCTACCTCTAGCGTGTTTCGTTCCTGAGACCTCCAACTTGTACACCAATGCCTTCTCCACTCCCATATTCTGATTTGTTTTAATTATATATATATATATTTATATATTTATATATTTTTTATATTTTTATCCATAAATTTATATATATGTTTATATATATATATATATATTTGTCTTTGTGATTATATATATACATATATATAAATATATATTTTAAATACAGATTTAAGTATATATTTTTTAACAAGTAAATTATTTTTTAGTTACATAATGTTTATATAATGAGAAATATATTTTATAAGTATATGTGATTAATTATTTGTTTATAAAATTACATTTTTATCTCTGAATATTTAAATTGTATGTATATATTGTTATATTTTTTTATAAATGACATTACATTATGAAAAATAATAACACGTCAAACCCATAGTATCAATATTAATGAAATATATGGGAATAAATTTTGTGCCCATTGAAAAATAGTAAAAATACCCCTTAAATGAGGTTTAAAATCCATATAATGTTAATAAAATAGGTTAGGTAATCTTAAAACTCAGTTTTTAGGCCCTCTGGGCCTTTTGGACTCAAAAGAGTTGATCATGAGAACACAGGGTTTATCGCAGCATAGTTCTCATTTCAATCATCTATTTAACCTATGGTATAGCTGAAACAGAAACCCTGAGAAGATGTTATGGCAGTTTGAAATTCCATAAAATGTAAAAAAGAGGGCCACAACAACTACAAAATTTGTTTTGTCCATGCTAATGCATATTGGAGGTTCCTATAGATTATTGGGGTTTATATATCATCAAAAGATTTGATTAGATATTTGTTTTAGCCAGAACAGAAACCCAGATCTAATGTTATGGTTGTTTGAATTTTTTGAAATTGGGGTACCCTGACAAAAAACTCATTTTTGGAGGCCTTATGTGCATTTTTGTAGGGTTGAAAATAATAAAAAACACATAGATATTTGTTTAAAAATATATATAATAAATCTAATCATGATATTTGATTTCATTTTTATTGGAGTCAATATATACACCATGATCAAAAGATACGGCCATTTGAAGTTCGACTTCGATTTCTGTTTTTTTAAACAATAATATATTTTATTCCTATGATTAAATCATGATTAAATTATCATGTGGCTTTATATAATTTTATAATATTTTTTTGACTTTTTTAGACTTATAATGGATTCATAGTTTAAAAGTTATGGTCATTTCATTTTGATGTTTTCTTAACGTTATTATAGTTTTTAATGGTTTCAATAGTAATTATAGGGTTTTATGGTTATTTGGGTTTATAGGGATTTTCTATATTTATAATAAATTTTCAATAAATATATTATATATTATGTGTGAATTCTTATTTATCTTTAACTAAATCATATTTAAAAATATATATTATATTTCAATAAATATAAATGTATTTATATATTTATATATTTATATATTTAAATATAATTTTTAATAAAAATAAATTTTTTTAAATATTCTTTTTATCAGTGATAGTAAAAAATCACAACTAATTACCCCTCTAAGTTATTTTTACTATTTCTGATAATAACCCCTCTATAAGCACTTTTCTAGAAGCACTCATAAATTCTATTTTACCAGCACATTTTTATTATCACTGATAAAGGGAGGATATATCAATTATTTTTACAAGTTCGGTTAAAGGGATCCCTTTAACAAATCTTATTAATCCACTAAGAAAGCGGGATTTAATATAGATTTTAGCTATTGCTGTTAAAATGATAGCACTAGATAAAATATATTTTATAGTAGTGAATAACCCATACAGTGGGTATGTGGATGTTGATGGGAAGTATTAAGTGGTTTTTTGAGCATATTCTTGTGGGATCACATGGATACTAGGATTGTGAATACTAGGGGTTACAGCTGATGAGAAATTTCTCCTCAACATTCCTCGCCTAGTTGTTGTGATTGAGAATAAATAAATGGAGGACATTCCTGGTGAGATGGATATTAAATTATTTTTGTAAGGTTTGAAGTTAGACAGTGTACCGGGGACTAATGGGATACCTAGATCACATTATGTTGTGTCTTAAGACATCATAAAAGATCAAGTGATTGTAGGGATGTAGTACTTCTTCATTGGGTTGTGTTAACTGAGCGGTGAATTCTTCTATAGTTTCTCTGATCACAAAGGTAAAAGACCAATTGTCCCTTAACCAATATAGACTGATTTTCCTCTGCAATTATTATTATAATATTTTTTTCTAGTATTATGATTAAAATAACAGAGAAGGTACTACCAAGGACATTTATGAGGAGTAACATTGACTCAATCAATGAAATAGAATGTATTGAGATGTTTTTATTGTGAATTAATTGGTATACTACATCAGTATTCAGTTAGTTAGATTAAATATTATGGTCAAGGTGCATATTGAAAAATATTTTGATTGTATTGAGTGGGGTGTTATATTTAATTTCCTGATACATTTTTAATTTATAGAATTCATGTGGGGATTTTTTTTCCAGGTGTTATGCTTCCCCTTGAAATTATATTTTGATTATGTGGAAGGTTTTTGGGTTATTCAAAACTATTTGGGGACTCTAAAAATGTGACCCAATTTTACCTCGACTCATTCTCATAGAATATGATGCACATTCATGTTATGTGATGTGAAAATTATGGAAAAAAGTGTGTCAGGACAACTAGAGATAGAGAAGGAGATATAGTTCTGTGACATCTTATGTTTTAAGTAGACATATTATTTCCCACTAATGAATAAGTGAATTAAATCAATTTTTTGATTAATCTCATGGATGAATTGGGTTTTTTTAGTGGACAGAATATCATCCACACTAAAATTTGTGTAAATATTTCAAAAAATATATCACCTGGTCATAAGAATACCCTTTTGGAGAGACATCATATTCAAATAAGAATCATACTGATGGAGTACCTCAGAGCCCCAATATCAAATCAAAGGACCAAATTATTTTTATTTGAAGGTATCACTAGTAGAATTACTAGACAGAGAAACAATTTGATGAATAATTTTTTATACATTGGAAGAGGACTCACCATATTCAATATTATTCTCACATCCTTTCCCATGCATATCCACTCAGTTATCAAGGAACTAGAGGAGATCATTAACCAAATTGACAAAATCATGGTGGAATTTATAAGGGATTCTAATATGCATGGATAGTTTTATTAGGAGGAATGTAAAATGATGGATCTATAAATTGGATAGGGGGTATCAGCCTGTATAGGGAGTTCGATTCCATGAAGTGCATATAGGCGAGGTTATCCTGGGATATTGGTAATGATAATATTTATGGGATATGTAAATGAAATGAATGTATGGTATGGACTAGAGAATATAAACACTGTGTTTTGGTATGATGTCTGGGCTGGCACATTTCATTTTGGGTCACAAGTATATGTTCATGGAGAATATGAGGTGGGTTATGGGATGAGTCGACATCAGTTTTTTGAATGGATAGCATAGTGGGTAAAATTATATTCTTCTATATATTGGAGTCACCCATTATAGATGCATTCTGTTTTATAGATACTATTAACTATTTTCTCAATAATGATCAGAAAATTCTTTTGGGTCTATTTAACTAACTGATGAACTTTATAGGTTTCTTTTTTCATATTTTTAAACTAATGGATTAAATTTAAAATAGTATCTTCTATGGATACATGACGGCTATTTACGGGGAATTTGGGAAGGATTTTTATTACGTAAGAAAATTATAATGAATATCAACTTCCTATTTTGGATTTTATGGAATGTGTATCTACATACTGATAATAATATGTTGAGGAAGGTCATGTCCTTGGTCTCACACACCATATAATACCCTAATATTTTTTTCCATTTATATTATTAAACAAATTTAATTCATTCAATAGCCTTGATGCACACAACATCATGCTTAAATGAACAATAATATATTAATAAAGAGTAACTTGACAGTTAGAATATTAGTTTGACCATTAGGAAAAGTAATGTGAATATTTGAAAAGTAACCACATCTTTGAAAGTATATAAAAAATCTATGAACCTTATAAATGGATTTATGATATAATTATATCAATTTTTAAGTGAATAATTATTTCAAAAATGATAAATTAATTGTTGGTATTTTTGGGAAACATAAATGTTTATATAGAATTTTATAATTAATATAATTATTTAAAAGAAATATTATTTGTTTAAAATATATTCATGAACTAATATTTTTTTCTTATGATAATAAAATAATTCTATAAGAACCAAATTAATTATTCAAAGTGTCACAAGATCTATTATAATTTTAAAATCGGTAATTTTCGAATAAATGATGGTTTTAATAAAAAAATAACTATATAATATTTTGGAAATTATTCTTTTAAAAAAATCATTTCAATTTTGAATTTAATATTTCAAAAAATTGTTATGTTGAATTTTTGGTCTTTTTAAAAATTAGTTGAATTTTTGTTGAATAGTGAAATATGATAATTTTCAGTATAAGTAAATAAATGAATTATTGTGTCATCGATGATATATGTTTACGGTAAGGACCCATTTGTTTTAACTCACATGAATTATATATTTCATTTAGTTATATTAATCACCACTACTGGTAATATTAAACCAAAAATATTAAATAAATGAATAAAATAATCAAAAAACACTCCTTCCCACAATTATAAATACATCCAATCATCACCCCTTCTACCCACACATTCTGAGCCTTTATGTTTTCCCAATTTCTAAAAAATACTCTTCTGAACTCTATCACACTTGTACAAAAGACTCTATTCTCAATAAAAGTCCAAACACAAGTCCCTTAAAGATGTTCTCAAGGAGAAGAATTCAAAATATAAAACACTTAATCATTACCATTCATTTTATTTTATTTTATTTTATTTTATTTTCTTATCCTTCCCTCACCTATTATATCCAAACATGAATGATAACTTTAGTGTCATATATATACTATAATTTTATTATTTTAATGGAAAACACATAATCAAATACCTTATCCAATCCATTTATTCTTAAATGAAAATATCTTCCGTTATGTATCGATTTACCATCATCATGGATGATAATTTTCATTATCCATTACCACCTCCCTGGGTTTCCATAAAAAAATTATAATGGTAACAAAATATTTTAAAATATATATTACAACTTATTTTGTATTTTGGAACTAGTATATATACATTATATTAAATAAAAAATTATTTTGGGATAATTTAACATTCAGAAAAATAAACTAAGGTTCACTATTAGCATTTTATCTAGTGAATTATCCTAATATTTGGAAAAAAATTATATTTAAGAATATTTATGAATATTTAATTACATTAGTAAAATATAATTTCAATTTTTGATAATTATTTTATATATTACCTTATCTTCCAAACATGTATACAATTGAACCAATCATGAAAACTATGGAAATTACACTCATGAATTCCAAAATTGAACCTTATAACTCGTCGAAAACAAAATAAATAAACTTTGTAAATTTATAATAAATAAAATACATGTTGAATTGGTCCTAATTTAAATTATTAATCAATATATTTCATTATCTATGATATTAAATGCACGTGTTGAACTATTTCAGACATAAGGTATGGGATTATCCCTGAACCTCCATTTTTCCATCACGTTATCCTTTCTCTCTCAATACCCCAATTAAAATTATTAATTATTATTAAGTAATAATCCTTAATTATTTTTGTATGTTCCAAATATATTTACCATCTTCAATTCATCTTTCTTTGATGGGAAATTCATTTTTTTTATAAGGATTCCTTTTCAATTCAACCGAATAAACATGGCCGATTAAAGGGATCATCCCACTTTTTCCCTACATTCATGTATCTTGCATAATATATTTTAGCTACCAATATATTTATAAGGTCACTCACTTTATCATGAACAAATATATTTTTTCATTTCTGGTTTTATAAAATAAATTATACATTTCCCTATTTTATATATACTTTAATATTCTCATTAAACCACAGTAAAGAGATTCATTTCAAATGTTTCTTAAACACTCATTTTAATTATTCTCACTTTATTTGGACATAATTTATAATTATATATGATAATATAACATTATAAATGTTAAATTACGATTTAAACTCATTCTTTTATAGGCTTCATTATGATATTTCCTTTGGTTATACATTTTTCACCACTTATTCATTGTGTGTGTTGTATGTATACTTCCCTTTCATTTGTGATAATCATTCATTAATTATTTCATTAAATATCCAAATTTTTTATATCATTAATATTTTATTTCCCTATCCTTATACCATTTTAACATATGGTTTTTACTTTGAATTATATATTAGTTGGGTAAATGTTGATGAATTCATATCATCTACTAAGTAAAGATATTTTGAAATGTCATATTTCTCATGAAATGAATATATATATATATATATAAAGATTTTTTTGGAATTATAGTGATAGGTGTTAGGGTTGGTGTCCTGAGAACCATGTTTTTGTACTTTTATAACATTAATGTACACTTTTTATTTATTATTCATTGTTCTGCATAACTATAATACAATAATGTCCTAGAATATTTGTTCCATTGATAAGGTCAAGGTAGATCCCTGCTATTATGAGAACCTGGAAATGCTATAACAATATTCATAAATAATGTTCTACGGATGGATGAAATACTATGATAGGACACATAGTATAAAGACAGACATGTTCGAGTACTCGTAATTAAGACGAGACTCTCTCTTATGGAGTTCGCACTTAGTAATCTCCAAGATATGAGATTTTGAGAATAGACCCACCAGTAGTAAATTCGCATTTCTTGGTGTCATCGAACATTACTATCTCCGTGCATGTGTAATGGTCCTTAGACTGAAATATTATCATTAACTCATGTCATGACTCGTGACCTTAGATTTACTGACGAAGTCCATCATGAAGACAGTTGGCGGGAAGTAGGGCACGTTGGGTGTGTCACAAATGATGTGTTGTTAATGGATAATTCAAGGTAGGATTTTCCCTTTTATATATAGGTATTGATATCTCGGCTTTTTGATTGAAATGGAACCGTCAAATGAAATTCCATGGCCATGGTGAAACGATGATTTTATTTCTGGTAGTCAAAGAATTACAGATCAAGAATATAGGTTTATGAAATTACCATGAAACCTGCTTGGTGAGATATTGAGACAAAGGGATTAAATTACACAGTAAGTGTTCGTATGAGGTTACACATAAATGTGGTGTAAACGTTTTTCTCATGGGTTCCTTGATCTGTTGCTAGATAGTAATCTTGGACTTTAGGCAAGCCCGCCAAATGCCAACGAGAAATAGACCTAGAGGGTCACACACTAAGTGTATTCAAGTATCTCAAGTAGAATAATGATTATTCCCATACGTGTATTAATAATTATTCAAGGAAGCCTAAATCATTTTAATGTTGGTGGAAGAATAAAATTAAACAAGTACACGCCATGTATTAATTATTAGACGGTGTGTAGTTTTTTATTTAGAAAACAAGTATACGCCATATATAATTGAATGTAAATGCCCTGTAGTAATCATTATAGAAAGGAAATGAATGAATGAGAACAAGATATACACTCCATGTACATTTAATGTACACAGCCTGTAGTTTTCAATGAAAAACAAGTACACACCATGTATTTATGATTACATGCCATGTAGTTTTTCCAGTCGGGATTTTGAGGAAATAATATCATTTTATAAAATGATATTTAATATAATAAATGTGGACGCATGTCAAGGAATTAATGACCCGACAGGGGGTTTTAAAAAGATTTAATGGAATAAATAAAACACCTAATGCATTTATTTATTATAATAACTTTAGAACCTCAAACCTGATTATAAACATCCTCACAACCCCAACTCCTTTCAGAATAGAATCATTGTGCACAACAATTCTGGATAATTTTCTCAAGACTGAAAGAACTCCATCCTCCAAGAACACTCTCAAGGCCGAGAGAGGTCCACCTCCATAGGATCAAGGAGATCTATGGTGGACAACGCAAGCAAAGTCTTCTCTATGCTTGCACCTAGAGATTCCTTTAATGAAATCCAGAAATACGTTGTGCATGTGTGGATCACTGCTAGAGGAAGTCTACCCTTGGCTTCTGCAATGTGATGACAAATCACATTGAAACGGGATCAAGAATATAAACAAAGAAATAACAGCCAAAATATATTTCTTATAAATTAATTAAATTTATTATAATCAACCAGTGACGATCCACTTTTGTGGTTACGAGAACTTTCTCCTTCTTTGTTGATTTCTGTCAATCGATCCGTGGAGACTAGCATTTATCATGGTATTGATCATAGATTGATCATTGTTAATGACAAAAATCTATGTGGGCACATCCATCCACGAGATTACTTTATACCTAAAACAATCAATTGCTATTAGAGTGAGGTTACAATATTGATTATAGTTATTTAATTTTTATTTATATTTTACACATTTATAATTGATTCAATTCATGATATATTTTTCTATAAAACTAAATGAATGAGATCTGTTCATCCTCCTTAGTTTCACATATCACATCATAGAAAAGAACTTATAATTTTAATTTTGATTAAATTAAAAATGAGGAAATCATTCTAAGGAGCCACGCTTTCTGTCTGTACAACACATGATTACACGGCGTGTAGTGAAAACTACACACCATTTACTTTGCTTCAATGAACTGGTACATGTCTGCCAAACCGAACTGTGTGAATTGGGTATGCCTAAGTATTTAATACACCATGTTGACTAGAATTGAATGACACGTGGAACCAGAATACACGCTGTTTATGTGAAATTAACATGTCATGTAGTCTGATCCAGCCTAGGGGAAACCGTGTATTAGGAGAAGTCGTGTTTTGCGTATACAGGATTGCTAGGCCAGTAACCGTGTAACAAGGAAGTACATGCTGTGTTAGATTAATCTACATGTTGTGTACTCCAAATGTTACAATGTACAGAAAACACGCCAAAGCCCCCAGCCTGTACTTTGGATAAATGGTGAAAAATACACCATGTGTGGGCTATATTACATGCTGTGTAATTTCCAGAAATGGAATCTCACCTAGTTTCCTCCAAAAGTACAAAGACATGTACATGGTATGTGGATGAGAAGAATCTCATGGAAATTCAGAAAGGAATTTAGGACAAAGAATTAATTAATTATAAGATCATAAATAATTAATTTCAAGAACGACTTATATTAAATAATAGAATAATTAAAAGAATTATAATTCTAAATAAGCGTAAATGATGTTTCCTGTTATGGATGATCATGAGATAGAGCAAAGAACAATTATTTTTGTGTATGTTTTCAATTAAATTTGTTTAATATAAATTCATTGGCCTGTGAGCCTTCTTCATATAAAATGTATGGCATGCAAGCCCATGGTCTCTTTTTTGTAAACCCCATGTAATGGAGGATCTCCCAAGCCAGAAGATACTATAACACCCCAGGTAAATAAAGAGTATGACATTTTCAAATCTATCCATATTTGTGAATAAAATATTAATATGACTTTAAAGGGGACACTATGCTCGATGGCGTACCCAACACACAACAACGAGTTTCTTGGAATCTTACGTTGCACTCTAATAATAAAATAATATTATTTTAAATAGTAGTTAACGCCTAGTCGTTGTAATGGCGGGAATGAAAAGAACTAACTACAAAATGATTATATATGTTTGTCAATATTTTCACTTTTTACAATAAATGATATAGGATTAAAAATGTGAATGAATCCAATTTTAAGCGTAAACATTCTAATATTCTTTAAAAGGTCGATTAACCACCTTTTGATCGAGAACCTCTTTTAATCCACTTGTTGAAAATTTTATGTCTTATATTTGAAAAAATAAAATTCTTCTTTAGAATTGGGACATCAAAATTTACTTTGTGTAAATTTGTGGTATTTTTCCGAAAATGTTCAATTTTTAATGAATACTGAAAATGTTGTATTTTAATTCAAAACCACTTTTTAATCTAATTTATTTATATGATTATATTATCATTTTAATTGGTTTTAATGTGAAATTAGAATATATTTTTACCATTTAATCCAATAGTGGTCATTGTAATTAATTTCACTTTGAAATCGGACTTAAAATAGTGTCAATATTTTGATACATTTTGTTTCATAAAAACACACTATTTGTTTTGACAGTGGGAATTAATTATTAAATTAATTAATGAAACTTATATGTTTTGAATTTTTTAAAATAGACATCATTTTTGAATTTGGAATATCAAATATAGATTAGGGTGAATTTTTGGTAATTTTCTGAAAAACTTCAATTTTTGATGAATAGTAAAACCACTAAGTGGTTCTTATAAAAACTGATTTTTTGTTTAAATGAAATTTTTCCATCTTGGTGTTTTGAATTTAAAAAATCTGACATAAATGGTTGTCATTAAGAATTAAAATGTTGTTAAATGGGATTAAAACAATTTTTTTGGTGAATAGTAACTTATTAAGTTTTTAATCGCGATTAGAGGTAATTAGTGTAGTTTAAGGTACGAATAATGTTTTAATAAACTTAAATGACCTAGACACATGTCCTACCATCATTGGATGAGTCATGGAAGACCAATAAAATCCATGGGTCAACTTGGGGACCCAATGGATCCACTTTGGTTGGAAAATGACATAAATACCTTTTTATTTAATGTTAAAATTAAAATGACACAAACATGAGTTCTTTAACTAAAACAATTTTTACATGGGGTTATAAAAGTCATATTATTTACTATAAATATTAATTGGAAAGCTAAAAATATTTCCTACATCATATTATTTTTCTATAATTTTTAAACATTAAATTAATTAAATTATTTATGACATCATGATGATGCAGCGATGACTTCATTATTTAACGATTTAAATAAAATGGAATGATAATGTAAAATATAAGACCTAAACATGTCCAAAACCTATTGGATGGGTGTATTTAGAACCCTTATCACCTTATCCTCGAAACACATCAATGTGGGACCATTAAAATCTGAAACGCAATCTAAAATAAAGTAACATTTCTTTACTTTCCAAGAGTGCCCCTCCTCTCCTCTTATAAAAGCCCCCCACCTCTACCTCCTTACCCACACTTACAAAGCCTTTGGATCGGCCAAACCATGCCCATTTTGCCTCTCCACATTGTTGTAACCAAGGTCTTATATGCATGATTCGGAGTATGGTTTTTGTTTATTGTCAATCATCAATGGAAGTTCGGATCATGTACCAGCAAAGAGATCATACCATTCAAGCAGACAACAGTATTGAAGGTGGCGACGTTTCCCAGGGTTTTCCAATTTTTTGTGGTCCAAAATAAGGAAGTTTCTGAGCATTTCGAAAAGTGGATTTCCATGAAGATAATAATTAAATTTGGAAAAGGCAAGCATTTTTTGAAGAGAGGATGCATGTTTTAGAAATCGTGAAGACCAAAAGAATGGAGGCGATGAGTCTTCATGATTACGTCAAATCTTCGTGAACGGCAGAGTTGAAGCACATCGCGGCGGTGAAGGGCTTTGAGAAGGAGGTTCACGGAGAAGGCACGAAGGAATGATGACGGTGATACTCCAGGATTACGACGAGCTCCGTGAATGGAAAATTGTCGTTGTGCTTCGGGATTTTGAGAGATTTTCGGCGGGAACATCGGAGTTTCGTGATTTGACCTGACGTGGTGTGGACTTCGCACGAAAGGGTCGAGGGTCGGTTGAATCGCCTATAAATATGGGCAGTCCCCCTCAAGAGAAGAAGAGATAATTTCAGAGAAACTCCTTTGCTTTCGATTCGCAAAGGTCTCTCGCGAAGGCAGAGTGCTTCGCAAAAGAGGAGCTTCGCGACGGCTATTCTAGCTACGTGAAAGTCGTGCGCCCCGCGTTGGCTCAGTGAGCTTCGCGAAGAGGTAGGAGCTCCACGATAGCCAAGCATTGTGAAGGCTGGAGCATCGCGAGAGTGTTTCACGATTGAGCTACGCAAAAAGGCAGGGACACTGCGAAGTCTTGTTTGAGCTTTGAAAAGTTGGGAGCCTTGCGAAGTAGGGTACTTTGTGAAGGCCTTTTCAAAAGGTTGTTTTCCAAGTGGAAAAGTGAAAATGGGGTATTAATCAGTGGTTGGAATTTGGACATTAACAGAGAATTAACTTAGGACTCTGATGCAAGCAAAGTCTCATGCTGAAGAGGAGAAAATGAACTTCATGTCTATCAATTGAAGAGACTTTCATGTCTATAAACTGAGTGTGACTTCACCAACAGTAGTGAGCTAGTGGGAGTCAACGGGAGTGACCCGAGGGAAGCAGTGAGTTATCCCTGAACCTTTGTAATGGCAGTGATCCTAGGACAAAGTGACTGTTCCCGAAAAATTGTAATCTCCAGCTAGTGAAGCATATTGGATTTTGGTACGACTGACCACTTGTTGGCGTATGCTCCTTGGACGTAGCCCTTAGTGGTGAACCATGTAAAAAGGGTTGTGTCTTCTCTATGCATGTGGATGTTTGCTTTCTGATCATTTTCATCATACAGGTTCAACAAGTTCCTACCAACGTGGGAACAAGATCCATCACATTAGAAGAAAAAGTGGTCACCCTGATTCACCCCTCCCCTCTCAGAGTGTCCCGGGGTCCTTCAAGTTGTATCAGAGGGAGGTAGCTGGTGTTGAATCTGACCTTTTTCATCATGGAAAACACGGTCAATGTTAGGGGAGTCCCTCACTTCGATGGAAGTAATTTCCAGATCTGGAAGAATAGAAAGAGATATCATCTAAGATCTCTTGGAATGGAAGTTCTCTTTTCTATTGTTCAAGGAATACAAGTCACTGATCCAAAAGGCCTTGCTATGACTAAAACAGATAAGAAAATTCTTGATGCAGATGCTAAAGCACATAATGCACTCACTGCAGCCCTTTCTGATCAGATCTACCTAAAGGTGATGAATTTCACCTCAGCAAAATCCATGTGGGATAAACTTGAGAATATTTATGAAGGAGATAGTAAAGTGAAGGAGGAAAAACTACAAGTGTCGCACAATCAGTTTGATGATCTGAAGATGCATCCAGACGAGAATACAGACTCTTTCTTCAATCAAATTACTGAAGTGGTTGGAGAAATTCTCGGTCTAGGTGAAGAAATCAAAGACATTGATATTGTAAAGAAAATATTGAAAATACTTCCACATCTGTATAATGTGAAGGTGTCAGCCCTTGAGGAAAGAGATCTTTCCAAACTATCTCTAGATGATCTACTAAGCAGCTTGGTAGCATATGAAATGAGAGTCAAAACTGAATATGCTACAACTCAGGTGGGCAAGGAAATGGCATTCAAGGCCATGGATAAACTGAAAATCTCAAAGGATAGTAGCGGTGAAGATGATGAAGAAAAATAAATTCTTTCTCTCATTGCAATTAAGTTGCAGATGGGGAAAGATAAATTCAAAGGGAAGTTACCTCTCGCGTGTTTCTGTTGTGGAAAAGTTGGGCACATTACCTCTCAGTGCTTAAAAATGATCAATGATGAAGATAGTGAGGATGAAAACTTCCAGAAACCTCAGAGAAGGTTATTTAAAAATGGATACTTCAAATCTGGTAAGAAAATGCAAATGAATAGTTTTGTCTATGAAGAAGAAGAATATGATAATGAATTCTGTGATGAAGAAGAACAAGAATTCAAAACTGGGAACCATGCTTCTATGATGGCCACTTTTGAAAAATCAGAAGATACTGATGGAGAAAAACAACTGAGAACTTGTATAGATCCTGAGATTCAACTTAAGGATGTGGTTAGTAAGCTTAAGATTAAATGTAAGAGCTGCAATAATTGGAAATAAATTGTAGAAGAATCTGCTGAATACATTGATCAACATGAAGCTGAAATTGAACGACTGGAAGAATTTGGGAAGGTACAGTCTAAAATAATTGAAAGCAATGATGATGTAGTAGATCTGAAGCTGAGAATTAAAAAGCAGACAAAGGTCATCAATGACCTCACCTCCTGACTGGATGAAAAATCCAAGACTGCTGATGGTCTTGAAGAGGAAGTCATTACTCTAAGGAGTAAACTGGAGACTGAATTAGTTCCAATAGAATCGTGGAAGAAAATACAGTTTGGAAGATTCTTAGAAGCAGATTTACTAGCAAGAGCCATGTGTTGTTCAGATAGGGTTGGAAAAATCATGAGTGAGCAAAGACCTGCTTGCATGGGAAAGAGTGGAATTGGCTATGAGGCTGAGACATCAACTGCTGGAAGTAAAAAGATCCAAAAGAACGATAAGATGAATGTTGAACATGTTGAAATGTTACCTAGAGTTCTGAAAAAGGAACCCTCAATCCAATCTAAAAGGAGAACTGAAAATTATCCTCAAACATTCAGAAATGACAGACAGTCTTACTATTCTCCCAAGGAAGAAGGTATGAGGAGAAATTCAAGTGAGAAAACATTTCCTCTCATGAAGTGTTAGTTATGTGGCTATCTGAGCCATACCATGTCTTATTATGAAGAGTCAAGAAGCTATCTGAATGGAGAAGATATTGAAGCTCAACAAAGGAGAAAAATTTCATATCCTAATTCTTATAGAAGAAATAATTTCAATTGATTTTGTTTTTGTTGTTCTAACTTTGGTCATAAGGCCGCTAATTGCAAGCATAGAATGGACATGGACACCTCATATCGAAGTTTAAGACAAGTCAAGTCTCGTCAGCAAGACAGTGTTGCTCTTTCAATCAGGTTTTCACCTCTCAAAGAAGACTCTGACTATGAAGAACCAGGGTATGCGGAAGAGATAATTGAAAGGCCATCAGTTCTTTATAATCGATCTAATGTCTCATTTAAGGAAAGGAAGGAGATTGAGAAATCCAACCATACAGAGGTGGCCCTCAAAGCTACAAAGAACAACAAAACCTGGATTCTGGATAGCGGTTTTTCATCTCATATGAAAGGTAATGTCGGCCTACTAAGGAATATCATAATGAATGTCGATGGTACAGTAAGATTTGGTAATTATGGGGCTCTGAAAATCTAAGGGAGTGGAAGTACCGAATTAGCTAATGGAGAACTAAAGAAGACTGAAGTCCTTTACGTAGATGGCCTATGTCATAATCTCCTCAGCGTGAGTCAACTCTGTGACTCAGGACTTATGGTTACGTATAATCAGAAAGGCTGAACTATCAAGGGAAAGACTGGAAATTCACTTATGAAGGGATGTAGAACAGAAGGAAACTTGTATCAGGTTGATAGTGAAGAAAATGTATGTTACATGACTGTTGAAGAAGAAAACAATTTTTGGCATCATATATTTGGACACATCAATCAAAAAGACATGGAGAAAATATCAAAATTGAGAATTGTCAGGGACATTCCCAACCTGAAGCATGAGCGTGAAAAATCTTGTGATGCTTGTATTCGTGGGAAGCTGGTCTGCAGTTCATATCGGCCAAAGAAGAAAAGGGCATCTCACATTCATGATCTGATTCATACAGATGTTTGTGGGCCAATAAATATTGCTGGAACACATGGAGAAAGTTACATTGTCCTTTTCATAGATTATTATAGTAGAATGTCATGTGTGATGGTCATTCACAGGAAACGACAAGTCCTTGACTGCATGAAAACATATCGGCGAATTGCCGAGAATGATAATGGACGAACAATCAAAGTGTTTCGATCTAACAATGGATGAGAATACACGTCCATTGAATTTGATAATTATCTCATGAAGCATCTGATACAGCATGAGGTAGCTGTTGTGAGAACTCCACAACAAAATGGAGTTGTTGAACGTAGGAATCGACAGGTGAACAACATGGCACGAACTATGCTGATTGAGAGTCGTATTCCACGACATTACTGGAAAGAGGCTGTTCAAGCTGCAGTGTACATTCAGAATCGAACAGGACATTATATGAGTGAGACGAAGACACCATATGAATTGTGGCATGGACAGAAGCCTTCTCTAAAATACTTTAATGTCTTTGGAAGTAAATTCTTCATCAGGAACAAAAGAAATCAAGGGAAATATGGCGACAATGCAGCAGAAGGATTTTTCCTCGGTTACTCAATGAATAGAAAAGCCTACAAATTTTTCAACAAGTGTTTCGGAAGGATTGTGGAAACTAGTGATGTTAAGATAATTGCCGAGAAAACCACAAATGCTTCAAGGATGTCATATGCCGATGTGATTGAAAGTCATGAAGAATGTGAACGTGAAGAGAATACAAATACAGAAATAGAGGAAGCTGTTCAAAACACTCACAAGTCACATCATGATGTTGACTCTGAAGAAGAATCCGAAGAAGAAACTATGTCTGAAGAGAATACTACTGAACCTCTCAGGAGAAATGGAAGAGCTGAGATTAATCCATACAACATAATTGGGGACAGGAGTGCACCCACTCAAACAAGAAGGATGAGGAATACCACGCAATCTGCATTTCTATCAGTTGTAGAGCCATCATCATTCGATGAAGCTGCAAAAGATGAATCTTGGGTGGAAGACATGAATGATGATGTAGATCATATTGACAAGAATCATACATGAGATCTTGTCCAGAGACCTGAAGGTCACAATGTGATTAGTACCAAATGGATCTTCAAAAATCAGTTTGATGAGCATGGATGTGTCATCAAAAACAAGGCACAACTGGTATGTAAAGGATACTCCCAGATTAAAGGCATTGATGTTGAAGAAACCTTTGCTCCAGTGGCTAGACTAGAGTCAATTAGGATTTTCCTTGCCATGGCACTCCAAAGAGGATATAAAGTATATCAAATGGATGTCAAGACAGCATTCTTGAATGGTTTACTCGAAGAAGAAGTCTACATTGAACAAACAGTGGGATTTGTTTTGGGTACTGATGAAACAAAGGTCTGCAAACTGAAGAAAGCTCTATATGGTTTGAAGCAGGCACCATGGGCGTGGTACTCACGGCTGGATTCATATCTCAAGAAGTTGGAATTAAAAATAGGAGGAGTTGATCACAATCTCTATGTGAAGAATTCTCCAAAAGATCAATTCATGGTTCTTGTCTACATTGATGATATCATATTTTGTGGCAGCAGGCAGAAATTAGTGGATGAATTTTCCAACCACATGAAATCAGAATTTGAAATGTCTATGATTGGGGTGATCACATATTTCTTGGGGGTGAAAGTGATTCAAAATAATGAAAACACTTTCATTTATTAGGAAAAATATGCAAGAGAACTGCTGAAGAAGTTCAATATGCAAGACTCCAAACCAATGTAAACTCTAATTGCAGTTGGAACTAAACCTGGAAAGCATGAGGATGGGAACTCTATTGATCCCACCATGTATAGGAGGATCATTGGAAGCCTACTGTACTAGACAGCGACAAGGCCAAATTTGTCTTTGCAACATGCCTTGTGGCCTGCTTCTTGAGTAATCCAAAGGTGTAACATATGGCAGTAGTAAAAAGAATCATGAGGTACATTCAAGGTACACGTAATTTAGGGTTATGTTTTGCTGCAGGCAGGGACAGTGAATTATCCACATTTTCTAATGCTGATTGGGCTGGTGATGTAGTAGACAGAAAATCCATTAGTGGTGGAGCTTTCTATATTGTGCAGAAATGTGTTGGCTGGTTGAGAAAGAAACAAGAAAGTACTTCTCTTAGTACTACTGAAGCTGAGTATATCTCTTCCACAAAGGCATCCACTCAACTGCTTTGGATGAAGCAGCAACTAATAGATATTGGTGATAAGGTGCAGCAACCAATGGTGATTTTCTGTGATAACAAAAGCGCAATTGATCTTACAAAGAATCCGCTTCATCATTCTTGTAAAAAACATATTAAAACACTGTATAATTTTATCAAAGAAAATGTTGAATAAGGCGTGGTTAGAATGTACCATGTTGGAACTGATGAGCAAGTGGCTGATATCCTGACCAAGCCACTATCTGCGGCTGTGTTTGAGAAGCATCAGTTGACCCTCGGTGTTCAACCACCTCGTACTACATAAGGAGGATCCAAAAATCCCCTCTCCCCATTTGTTATAACAATTTTAATCTATTTATGGATTTGATGTAGGTTTATGGGGGAGTTACTGTCTAGGGGGAGTATGGTTTGAGCTGAATATGAAAAAAAATTATTGGTATTTGGATTTATTGTCAATGGGGGAGAAATAAGAATGGAATAAATTCAGAAAAATTCTATGATGAGAATAATGAGAAGGAAAATAGTGGAACCTAATTCAATCCTCCTCTCTTGTTTTCTACACCAATCATTATTCATGTAGACTTAGAGTGTTGGATGAGTTGATTCCTGTGTTTTTTGGCTTTCACATAGATGGAGATCTATTGAATTTATTTTCTGATTGCCAACAATCCCAAAGGGGGAGATTGTTGGAACAATGGTCTTATATGAATGATTTGGAGTATGGTTTGTGTTTGTTGTCAATCATCAATTGATGTTCGGATTGTGGACCAGCAAAGAGATCATATCATCTAAGCAGACAACAGTATTGAAGGTGGCGCCACTTCCCAGTGTTTGCCAATTTTTTGGGGTCCAAAATCTGGATGTTACTGAGCATCGCGAAAAGTGGATTTCCATGAAGATAATAATTAAATATGGAAAAGGCATGAATTTCGTGAAGAGAGGATGCATGGTTTGGAAATCGCGAAGACCAGAAGAATGGAGGTGGTGAGTCTTCACGATTACATCAAAGCTTCACGAACGGCAGAGTTGAAGCGCATCACGGTGGTAAAGGGATTTTCGAGGGAGCATCGCGGTGAAGGCACGAAGGAATGATGATGGTGATACTCCATGATTACGACGAGCTCCGCGAAGGGAACATTTCCGTTGTGCTTCGCGATTTTGAGAGATTTTCGGCGGGAAATTCGGAGATTCATGATTTGAGATGACGTGGCGCTGACTTCGCGCAGAAGGGTCGAGGGTTGGTGGAATCGCCTATAAATAGAGGCCGACCCCCTCAAGATAATAAGAGAGAATTTCAGAGAAAGTCCTTTGCTCTCGGTTCGCAAAGGTCTATCGCGAAGGCATAGTGCTTCGTGAAAGATGAGCTTCGCGGCAGCTATTCTAGCTCCGCGAAAATCATGTGCCACGCGTTGGCTTAGTGAGATTCGCGAAGAGGTAGGAGCTCCGTGATAGCCAAGCATTGCGAAGGCTGGATCATCGTGAGAGTGCTTCGCGATTGAGCTTCGCGAAAAGGCAGGGACTCCGCGAAGGCTTGTTTGAGCTTTGGAAAGTTCGGAGCCTTGAGAAGTAGGGTACTTTTTGAAGGCCTATTCCAATATTTTTTTTCCAAGTGGACAAGGGAAAAGGGGTATTCATTAGTGGATGGAATTTGGACTTTAATAGAGCATTGACTCAGGACTCTGATGCAAGCAAAGTCTCATGCTGAACAGGAGACAATGAACTTCATGTCTACCAATTGAAGAGACCTTCACGACTATAAACTGAGTGTGACTTCACCAATGGTAGTGAGCTAGGGGGAGTCAACGGGAGTGACCCGAGGGAAGAAGGGAGCTATCCCTGAACCTTTGTAAAGGCAGTGAGCCTGGGATAGAGTGATTGTGCCCGAACAATTGTAATCTCCATCTAGTGAAGCATAGTGGATTTTGGTACGACTGACCACTTGTCGGTGTATGCTTCTTGGATGTAGCCCTTAGTGGTGAAACAAGTAAAAAGGGTTGTGTCTTCTCTGCCCATGTGGATGTTTTATTTCTGATCATTTTCATCATACAGGTTCAACAAGTTCCTCTAAACGTGGGAACAAGATCCATCACATTAGAATAAAAAGTTGTCACCCTGATTCACCCCTCCCCTCTCAGGGTATCTTAGGGTCCTTAATACATCCCTCTCTAACTCTTGGAAGCCTCTCTTTGGGTATAAGTCATCCCAAGGAAGCCTTTGATCTCAAACCAAAGAGAGATACCCAATTTTAAGGTAATGTCTTCACTTGAGTCCTTTTGTTTTATTTTTCTTCTCCAACCCCCTAAACTCTTTTTATTAATTTCTTTTGTAAAAACTCCAGTATATCCAATATACTAGGATGTTGTTATATGTAGTATTCAATCTACACTTACACAAACCTTCGTCTAATGGTTAAAGAACATACTGTTTCTGTGGTTGGTGATTTTCTGCCTCACGAAACGATGATTGTTCAATATTCTTTTAACACCTTTAAAGGTGTCCATTATGATGTCACTGTATTTTATATATGATATATATGGTATTTATGATTACTATATGCTCCTTTATTTTATATTTAAACCATAACTTTATTCTTTTCATGTTGTTTAAATGCGATAATTTCATATGAGGAAGTGTGGACTACCGCCCCCTCAAGTGATGTGACTCATACATGCAATACATGGAATGTATAAAGAATGCAATTAATGAATATATGTGACCTATATAACATATATATTATACTGGAACTATAATATATATATATATCATTTATTTTTAATTCCATTAATATGACAAATATAAAATGAAAGCAGCGTTCATGCATACGTACGGCCTACCGTCTCCATGAACGGTGCATTTCGTTTTATCTCCAAATGATATGGAATAGTATAAAATGAATGTGTACTGTATTTATATGATATTTTAATCATTAATAATATTCTAGAAATTATTTACTTATAACTACATGGACAATCATTTTTCAAACAAGTACATTTTTGACTCATGTACCAAACATCGGCAAAAACATCTGATATGAACTAACATTATTAAAAAATTATTATAACATTGAAATATGTTATATGAACTGAATAATAATCTTTATAGGAGGACCTTAATCAATTATAAATTGACCAAAGTAAATTATTCAGGAATATAATGAAACGAACAAGACAAGTTGGACTTGAGGTAAGAGATCCAACCTCTCTCTTTTTTTTAACTACACTCTTTTATGTCATTCCTTTTAAGCTCATATTTATTATGATTGGGATGTTCTTTTATAATACTCTTACTATAGTTTTTATGTTAATATGATGAGAGACACTATTCTCTCTCATCAATCCATTTTGGATGTTTTGAGTGGCGCCGTTAGGCTGCCGAATTTTCATAAGAGATCTAACCTCTATCTTTCTTTTTAAGTACTCTTCTTTATGTCACTTATTTTAAGGTTCTCTTTGTTATTTTGGGGGATGTTCTTTTATATTCCTCTTTCTATAATAATTATGTTAATATTATTCGAGACCCTATTTTCTCTCATCAATCCATTTTTGAATTTTTATGTGGCGTCGTTAGGCTGCCGAGTTTTCGTAAGGGATTTTTCATCTCACTTTTATTCCTGTGATATTTATGCTACATTTTCCACAATTTCCATTGAGTGGTATATGTACTGCCCATTATATTACTCATTGTGTAATATAATTTCATTTATGAGTATTTACCTCAATGTTTTATTGTCCTTATTTCGCGGGGTGCATGTCTCAAAAGATACCCATGTCGGTAAGGGAACCTTTCACCCTCCTCTTTTTAAAAGACTTCTTTTGTTATGTATTTTAATTCACATACTATATTGTTGGGATATGTTCTTCTATATCCTTATTGATTTAAATTTTATGTCCATGTGATGAGATACCCTTCTTATCTCTCATCAACTCATTTTCTGAATTTTGTAGTGATGTCGTTGGGCTGTCAAATTTTTGCAAGGGAACTTCTTAACCCAAATATGATTCTATGGGATAAACTTGTACTCATTGAATATGTCGTTCTATGAATATGTGTGAATAACCAATGATTGTTTTACATTTAATATCCACTTATATTTCGTGTATTCATTTGTCACACATAATTATGTACTTGATTTATCCTTAATCCAAGGATACCGTCATCGTATGGGACTTTGTCTCAATCTCCTATCATTGAGGCATATTTTGTTTTATACCCAACCTTCTTTTATACGGTGTATAAGCCCCTTTGACTTTTATATTTATTCAAAAGGAATATTTTTTATACGAATCGTTTACTAAATGACAAAAGGGAATGTTTTTGTCATACGTATGTGGCGACAACGAATTCTCCGCCGCTGTGACCATTATTTGAGTATCAGCTTCCTCTACAAGCCATACTTTTTTTAAAGAAAAATAAATACCATGTTTTACTTTTCTTTTATTTTGGTATTGAAAATGGTTTTCATAATGTTTTTATATCAATGTGTTGTATTGATATCTTGTGATTGAAAGGTGGAAATGTTATGTTTCCTTTATACATGTTTTATGTGATACGATTATGTTGAGGTTATTGGGCATTATTTTGAAGACAGGTGGTTCTGTGATAAACTAAGGGAGGGTGAGCCCGATATAGCTCTCCAATTCATTGGGTAACTCAAAGGAGTGAAACGTTAAGGTTTCTATGAAGATATTTGGGGAATATACTGTGGTTGGTATTCCAAACGTAACCAAGAGGGTTACTCCCTACGTAAGAATTTTATGAATGCCTCAAGTTACCTTTAATGTCTTATGATTTCTATGACTTATTCATGATTTTATGAGGTATGTTAAAGTGATTATGTTTTATTGGTAAAGTATGATTTCATTCGTATGTGTATATGTACTCATGTTTCCTTTCCATATTTTTATATCCCATACTGATCTTTTTATGCTCATCCCATGTTTTTTTGAAATGTATTTCACAGGTCAAGGGAAAGGTACATGATATGATGATAGTGTCAAGGATGTGTCAAGTAGAATCCATGTTTTATTTTTAAATATGTTTCCTTTGATGGGAAAAAATGACTACTATCTTCTATGTAATCACTTTTTTAAATGTGGAATGTAGTGCAAGTTTTATGATCTAATTCTCTAAAACTCTAAACCTGAAATGATCCTCAATTTGTAATCTTTTAATAACTCAAGATTAAGTAAGGTTTACGGATGGGGCCTTATATTTGGTATCATATGTCGGTTTAGATAACTTTAGAGGTTAGGGAATTCTCTAAGCATAAGTGACAGTACCATAATGGATAGGATTTCAGAAAGAGTCTTAGTTTTAGATAATGTGAATGAGTAAGTATATCTTAGTGTTTACCTTCCTCATTAGTACATGATGATTTTGTTGATATACTCACACTGACTTTTCAATTTTTAGTTAATGAATGGATCTAGAAGGCACCAAAGAGACAACAGGTTTGATGGAAACTGTGGTGGTTCTCTGATTAGGATACTTGATAAAATGGGGGATTCAATGAGGAAACTCTTGGTTGTTCTAAACCAACTATCAAGGAGTCATGTTCAACCACTTGAACCTTGGTATGTTCTATAATGAATCATGTACGAGATGAATAATCGATGTGGAAGTTCAGGTAATAATTATAAAGGTAACCATTAAGGTTTATATGATCCTTACTTTTGAGGTAATTACGGGTTATTATATGTTATGATGGAAAATGAAAGGCATGAGATAAACTTGAGGATAAAATATGTTATGATTATTTTTTATGATTGTATCTCATTTTGGGGAATGGTTTAAGAATTATATAGTTTTGGAAAAAGAACAACACGGAGACCATGTGAAAACTCATCGCGTTGGAAAATGCTACAGGAATCGAACCCACAACCAAAGTGCGACTGGTATTTATCGCCTACCACTGGACTACATGATTTTCCTGGTTATTTTAACTGATTATTTTTAGTTAGATAATTTTATGAATTAAGAGTGAGTTGATTTTGGGTTATCTATGGAAATTTATTAACCTAACATGGAGGATATGTGATTAGGTTAATTACTTTTCATTACAAGACATTAAGAGCAACTGATGTTGTTTGGAGATAAATGTTACGATTTAACTTGGAAGACTATGTGACTAAATCCATCAAATATTTGGGTTTCAATCTTAGTTTGGTTTACTTTGAATAATTTTATGGAAAAATTGTTTATCAAATGGTCCTCGTTGAACTTTGGGTTTTGTTGGACAAATTTTGGAGATTACAAATATATTTTCTTTTTATAAACGGTTATCCTTTTCTGGATTATCTGATCTTGTACTAACAATTTTTGTATTGGTTTTCGTTAAAGTCTAAAGACATGGTAAGTAAATAGTTCTATTTTGTGGATTAGGTGATTCTCTATAAGTTGATTATAGTACTCTTAATGTGAACAAGTCTTCCTAAATACTCATCTTTTGGAGAGAATATGAGTTTGTGTAAGGAATCTAATAAAAGTTGAAAGTCAACATGATAAGAGATTATGTTGCCTTATGAATAAATTCCTTAATAAAAAGTAACTTAAAACAAAAATGTTTTCTTTTAACTTTTCCTACTCCGGAATCGAATCCCGTTTAACCCATCACAAGTTTGTGATTTTCTTATGGTTAACTTTCTCCTAAACATGTTTTCTATCACTCTCCATTAGAACATGACCCTATGTTTTCTACTCTATGTCCATGTTTTCCTACATGGAATCCTATTATGGGATAACTCGGGTGACCTCTATACTTATCTTTCGTTATATTAAAGTGATTTTTTAACCGACTCTTGTTCCAATGTGGGCCTTTCAAGGATGCTTCCAAGCACAATTTTGAAACTGCGAGGACGCAATTCCCAAAAGGGGGGAAGGATGTAACACCGCACGTAAGTAAAGAGTATGACATTTTCACATTTATCCTTATTTGTGAATAAAATATTAATATGACATTAAAGGGGACGCTATGATCGATGGCGTACCCAACACGCAACAAAGAGTTTCTTGGGAATCTTACATTGCACTTTAATAATAAAATAATATTATTTTAAATAGTAGTTAACGCCTAGCCGTTGTAATGGCGGGAATGAACAGAAATAACTACAAAATTATTATATATGTTTGTCAAATATTTTCACTTTTTACAATAAATGTTAGAGGATTAAAAATGTGAATGAATCCAATTTTAAGTGTAAACATTCTAATATTCTTTAAAAGGTCGATTAACCGTCTTTTGATGGAGAACCTCTTTTGAATCCACTTTTTGAAAATTTTATGTGTTATATTTTACAAAATAATTTTCTTCTTTAGAATCAGGACATCAAAATTTACTTTGTGTAAATTTTTGGAATTTTTCTGAAAAAGTTCAATTTTTAATGAATATGGAAAAATGTTGTATTTTAATTCAAAACCACTTTTTAAAATAATTTTTTTATATGATTATATTATCTTTTAAATTGTTTTTAATTTGAAATTAGAATATATTTTTACCATTTAATCCAATAGTGGTCATTGGAATTAATTTCACTTTGAAATCGGACTTAAACTAGTGTCAATCTTTTGATACATTTTGTTTCATAAAAACACGCTATTTGTTTTGACTGTGGTAATTAATTATTAAATTAATTAATGAAACTTATATGTTTTGAATTTTGTAAAATAGACATCATTTGTGAATTCTGAATATCAAATATAGCTTAGGGTGAATATTTGGTAATTTTCTGAAAAAACATCAATTTTTGATGAATAGTGAAACCACTATGTGGTACTTATAAAAAGTGATTTTCCTTTTAAATGAAATTTTGCCATCTTTGTGTTTTGAATTTCAAAAATCCGACATACATGGTTGTCATTAGGAAGTAAAATGTGGTTCAACGGGACTAAAATAATTTTTTGGTGAATAGTAACTTATTAAGTTTTTAATCCCGATTAGAGGTAATTAGTATAGTTTAAGGTAAGAATAATGTTTTAATAAAATGAAATGACCTAGACAAATTTACTACCCTCATATGATGAGTCAGGTCCGACCAAGACAATCCATTGGTCAACTTGGGGACCCCATGGAGCCACTTTGGTTTGAAAATGACACAAATACCTTTTTATTTAATGTTAAAATTAAAATGACACAAACATGAGTTGTTTAAATAAAACAATTTTTTCATGGGGTTATACAAGTCAGATTTTTTAAAATAAATATTAATTGAATATATAAAAATATTTCCTACATCATATTATTTTTTTTATAATTTTTAAACATTAAATAAATTATATTATTTATGACATCATGATGATGCAGCGATGACCTCATTATTTAACGATTTAAATAAAATGGAAAGGTAATGTAAAATATAAGACCTAAACATCTCCAAAACCTATTGGATGCATGGATTTAAAACCCTTAACACCTTATCCACGAAACACATAAATGTGGGACCATTAAAATCCGAAACTCATTCTAAAATAAAGTAGCATTTCTTTACTTTCCAAGAGTACCCCTCCTCTCCTTTTATAAATGGCCCCCACCTATACCTCCTTACCCACACTTCCCAAGCCTTTGGCTCGGCCAAACCCTGCCCATTTTGTCTCTCCATATCCCTATCTAACTCCTTGAAGCCTCACTTTGGGCAGAAGTCTTCCCAAGAATGCCTTGGATCTCAAACCCAATGGAGTTACCCGATTTTAAGGTAATGTCTTCACTTGAGTCCTTTGGTTTTATTTTTCTTCGCTAACCCCCTAAACTCTTTTTATTAATTTATTTTGTAACAAATACAGTATCTACAATATACTATAATGTTTTTATAAGATTTATTCGAGCTACACTTACACACACCTCCCTCAAATGGTTATCGAACATACAGTTTCTGTGGTTGGCGATTTTCTGCCTCACAAAACGGCGATTGTTCAATATTCTTTTAACACCATTAAAGGTGGACATTATGATGTCACTGTATTTTATATATGATATATATGGTATTTATGTTTACTATATGCTTCTGTATTTTATATTTAAACCACACCTTTATTCTTTTCGTGTTGTGTAAATGCGATAATTTCATATGAGGACGTGTGGACTACCGCCCCCTCAAGTGATGTGACTCGTACATGCAAATACATGGAATGTATAAAGAATGAAATTAATGAACATATGTGACCAGTATAACATATATATTATACTGTAATTATAATATATATATATATCATTTATTTTTAATTCCATTAATACGACAAAGATAAAATGAAAGTAGTGTTCATGCGTACGTACGGCCTACCGTCTCCATGAACGGTGCTTTTCGTTTTTATCTCCAAATGATATGGAATAGTATAAAAATAATATGTACTGTATATATTATATTTTAATCATTAATACTATTCTGTAAATTATTTACTTATAACTACATGGACAATCATTTTTCAAACATTTTCATTTTTGACTCATGTACCAAACATCGACAAAAACGTCTGATATGAACTAACATTTTTAAACAATTATTATAACATTAAAATATGTGATATGAACTGAATAATAATATTTATAGGAGGTCCTTAATAAATTATAAATTGACCAAAGTTTATTATTCAGGAATATAAAGAAACGAACAACACAAGTTGGACTTGAGGTAAGGGATCTAACCTCTCTCTTTGTTGAAGTACACTCGTTTATTTAATTCCTTTTAAGCTCATCTTTCATATGATTGGGATGTTCTTTTATATTAGTCTTACTTTATGTTTTATGTTAATTTTATGAGAGACCCTATTCTCTCTCATCAATCCATTTTGGATGTTTTGAGTGGCGCTGTTAGGCTGCCGAATTTTCGTAAGAGATCTAACCTCTCTCTTTCTTTTTAAGTACTCTCCTTTATGTCACCTCTTTAAAGCTTATCTTTGTCAGGTTGGGGGATGTTCATTTATATTCCAATTTATTTAATCTTTATGTTAATATTATTAGAGACCCTATTTTCTCTCATCAATCCATTTTGGATGTTTTAAGCGGCGTCATTAGGCTGCCGAGTTTTCGTAAGGTATTTTTCATCTCACTTTTATTCCCTTGAGATTTATGATACATTTGACACAATTTCCTTTGAGTGGTGTATGTACTGCCCATTATTTTACTCATTGTGTAATATACTTTCATTTATGAGTATTTACATCAATTTTGTATTTTCCTTCTTTCACAGGGTGCATGTCTCGAAAGATACCCATGTTGGTAAAGGAGCCATTCACCCTCCTCTTTTTAAAAGACTTATTTTGTTATGTCTTTTAATTCACATTATATATTGTTGGAATATGTTCTTATATATCCTTATTTATTTAAATTTTATGTCCATGTGATGAGATACCCTTTTTATCTCTCATCAACTCATTTTATGAATTTTTTAGTCACGCCGTTAGGCTGTCAAATTTTTTGCAAGGGAATTTCTTAACCCAAATTTGATTCTTTGGGATAAACTTTTACTCCTTGAATATGTCGTTCTATGAATATGTGTGAATAACCTCTGATTGTATTACATTTAATATCCACTTGTATTTCGTGTATTCATTTGTCACACATAATTATGTAATTGATTTATCCTTAATCTAAGGATACCGTCTTTGTATGAGACTTCGTCTCAATCTCCTCTCATTGAGGAATATTTTGTTTTATACACAACCTTATTTTATACGGTGTATAAACCCCTTTGACTTTTACATTTATTCAATAGGTATCTTTTTTTATACGAAGTGTTTACTAAACAAAAAAAGAGAATGTTTTTGTCATACGTATGCGGTTACAATGACTTCTCCACCGCCGTGACCATTATTTGAGTTTCGGCTTCCTCTACAAGCCATAATTTTTTTTAAATGAAAAATAAATACCATGTTTTACTTTTCTTTTATTTTGGTATTGAAAATGGTTTTCATAATGTTTTTATATCAATGAGTTGTATTGATATCTTGTGATTAAATGGTGGAAATGTTATGTTTCCTTTATAGATGTTTTATGTGATACGGTTATGTTGAGGTTCTTGGGCATTATTATGAAGATGGGTGGTTCCGTGATAAACTATGGGCGGGTGAGCCTGATATAGGTCTCTAATGCATTGGGTAATGCGAAGGAGTGAAACGTTATGGTTTCTCCAAAGAGATTTAGGGAATATACTGTGGTGGATATTCCAAACGTAACCAAGAGGGTTACTCCCTACGTAAGAATGTTATGAATGCCTGAAGTTACCTTTTATGCCTTATGATTTCTATGACTTATTATTGATTTGATGAGGTATGTTAAAGTGCTTATGTTTTATGGGTAAATTATGATTTCATTCTTATGTGTATATGTACTCATGTTTCCTTTCCATATTTTTATATCCCTTACTGAGATTTTTATGCTCATCCAATGTTTTTTTGAAATTTTTTTCACATGTCAAAGGAAAGGTACATGATATTATGTTAGTGTCAAGAAAGTGTCAAGAAGAATCCATGTTTTATTTTTAAATATGTTTCCGTTGATGGGAAAAAATGAATACTATCTTTTATGTAACCACTTTGTTTAAATGTGTAATGTAATGCAAGTTTTATTATCTAATTATCTAAAACTGTAAACCTGAAAAGATCCCCTCAATGTGTAATCTTGTAATAACTCAAGATTAAGTAATGTTTAAGGCTGGGGCCTTATAGATATGGTTCAAAACATGAAGCTGAGGAGAAACCATCCCAAGAAGATACAAAGGTAGACAGGTGGGAGCTGTAAAACATGAACCATCCATTCAAGGTGTTTTTCCATAGGTCAGGGTTAGCTTGTCAAACCACTAGATAAGATAACCAATAGAAGCTCATGATCATGCCATTTTATTTTATTTATGTCTGATTTCATGGTTTATTTATTATCTATGTGTGGTCAAGATAACATAAATAATGAAATAAAAAATCATGAAAATATGGAATAAAATAAAAACCGGAAAATGCGTAAACATTATCAGAACATGGTTAATCACTTAAGCAAGCATCACATAATATTAACAAGCATGTGATAATGAAAAACTACACTTAAAGAATAAAATCCCTCATATATCATATTAAGTCAGACTAAGCCTTCTGTTACTTTATTAAGGGAAAGACTCAATAAAACTATGTGTATGACCAACCCTTGTTGGGACACTTAATTTTATAAAGAAATCTCTTATGAAAGTTTCAGGTTTACTTAAACATTTTACCTCCGGAGGAGTAGACCTTTCTAGACTTGTTGTAAAATGGAGGCAAGCATTGAGGAAATCCAAGTTAGGATTTCACGATTGGGGATTCCACTCAATAGATCAAGGAACTATAAGCTCAAATTTGGAAAAAACCTTCCTACCTAAATACCTTTAAATAGCTTGACCAACCCTTTTTGTGTTTATGTAAAGGGAAATATGGATCCTTGACACCAGAATGTCATGGAAACTAGACATTCCATGTTCAATGGTGAGGGTCATTGGGACTTGATAAAATTGTGGAATCCATAATAAAAAATTTAATGTTTCTCATAAAATATAATCAAGAAAGTACAGATAAATATTCTCTTTTAATTTGTTGAATCAAAATGAAAAACTCGTCAACCACATTTTCTCTATGATCAATTCTAGAAAAAGACAATATCCTCATCGGCAGTAACTTTCAAGAATGGTTTAGGCACCTTCGGGTTATCCTACGCCATGTATGATTGTTTTACATTCTATAGTCCTTAACTCCTGATTTTCCTACGGAAGGGGCAAGTGATAAATATTTCCTTGTCTATTATCCACATTTGAATGATGCAAATGATGTTCAATGTTTGATTCTATCATCAATGTATAGTGAGTTCATGAAGTCTCATAAAGACATGTATGCCTATAGCATGCTCGATAACCTCTGTGGTCAATACCAGGGGAGAGCAAGAAAGAAATGGTTTGCGATATCCAAGTATCTATTCTAGATCAAGTGTGGAGAGGGTTCCCCAGCATGGCCTCATGTAGTCAAGATCATTCGATACATTGAGATCTTGGAGGTTCAAGGGTTTAAAATACCTGATAAATAGGGTACCGATCTCATTATTGTATCACTTACCCATACCTTTTCTAACGTTGTTGTAAATTTCAACATGACCAACATTGACAAGTCACTATTTTATATTCTAATCCTTATTCTCTAAGCAGACAATGATATGAATCATGAAAATCCTTCTGTCCTTATGTTGAATAAAAAGAAATGTGAGGCGAAGTTCTTTAATCCCAAAGCTTCTTCAAGCCCCTCCGAGAAAAAGAAGATCAAAGGGGTGGAAAGCGAACATGAGGTTGGTTGTTTCTCATGTGGAAAGAAGGGCCACTGGAAGAAAAACTACACCCAGCCAAGGAAGCAAGGGGAAGCTTCAGGTGCATTTTTTATCGAATGCAATCTATCTATTTCTAAAAATTGGGTATTAGATACAGCTTTTGGTTCTCACATATTTATCCAAATACAAGAACCATGTAGATTCAGGATGATTGATTGTGGGGAGGTAGATATACAAGAATCCCACAGATCCATACATACTGTTGTAGCTGTCAGGGACTACCACCTCACATTGCCAACTAGAATCATCGTGGTCTTAAAGTTTTGTTATTATGTGCCTTCTATTACTAAAAACATTATTTCATTATCCATATTAGATACTGATGGATTAATCCTGAAGTTTGGAAATTAATGTTTCTACTTTTATAATGATAGCATTTGTTTTCATAGGGATCATTTATATAACAGACTTTATGTGTTAGTCTACACAAACCAATTAATAACAATCGATTAAAAAGTTAATTCACATGATTCATACCACACCCTACTTTGGCGTCACCGGGTAAGTCGTGTCAATGAGAAACATTTTACCAAATTACAGAAAGATTTTTATTCATATTCTTTCGAACTAAAACAACTTTGTTTATGTCATGCGTGTCAACAAGGAAAAATCACTTAATCCCCATTTAGTGGGAATGGTGAAAGAGCTAATGTGCTTCTAGAATTAGTTCACACATCTGTGTGTGGACCATTTCTAGTTGAATCAAGGGGTGGGTTCTTGTACTTCATAACTTTTACTTATGATTTTATTAGATATCGATATATTTACTTAATGAGGAATAAGTAATTTTTTTTTTATTGGTTCAAAGAATACCAGAATGATGTCGAGAACCAGATTGGTAAAAAGATTAAGAAACTAAACTCAGAAAGAGGAGGATAATATCTTAATTAGGACTTCATTGATTTCTTACGGGAGTTTGGGATTCTATCTCAACTCACTACTCCTTACACACCTTAGTGGAATGGTGTATGTGAAAGGAGGATCCACACCCTTTTGGACATGGTGATATCAATGATGATTCATGCGAGTCTTCTATTATCTTTTTGGGGATATGCATTACAAACAGCAGCACACATAGTAAACCAAGTACAAACTAAATCAATAAATGGTATTCCAGATGAATTATGGAGTGGACTCAAAGCCATGTTATAAAATTTACATGTTTGGGGTAGTGAAGCATTTTTTAAGGCCTCTTCAGGTAACAAGATTACACCCCGAGGAACAATTTGTTTCCTTATAGGATATCCTAAAGAATCAAGGAGAACTTAACTATAAAACCCCCTCAAATAAAAAGGTTACAGTGGAAAGAAACACCATATTCCTTGAGAGAGAGCACATATCTAAAAGATGTCATGGGAGTGAGGTAGACTTTGATGAATTCAACGATCAAGATACACAAGAGTAGGTACAAGAAAAGATTCCACACAGCCCTGTGGAAGAACAATTTCTTCTAGAGACACAAGAACTGCGTAGGAGCATGAGAGAGTTGAGAGAACCATAAAAATATGGTTTTCTTATCACCAAAGATAGTGAATCATTATTGGTTGACAAGGATGATCCTCTTACCAACAAGGAAGTAGTTGAAGGCATAGACACTGCCAAGTGGCAAGAATCCATAAATTCTTAAATGGATTCCATGTACCAAAACCTTGTATGGATTTTGGTAGATCCTCTAGTTGATGTAATGTCTATTGGAAATAAATGGTTATTCAAGAAGAAACCAGACATGGAGGTGAAATTCAGCACCAATAAAGGACGACTGGTTGCAAAAGGTTTTATACAGCGTTAAGGAATTGACTATTATGAAACCTTTTCACCGGTTGCGGTGCTGAAATACATCATATTCCTATTGGCCATTGCCACTTACTATAACTATGAGATTTGGAAAATGGATTTCAAAATAGCATTACTTAATGGGAACCTCGAGGAAGATGTCTACATGACATAGCCTGATGGTTTTGTGACTCCAAGGGATGCTAACAGGGTATGAAAGTTTCAAAAAATCATTTATGAATTAAAGTAAGCATCAAGGTCATGGAACATTCGTTTTGAGGAAGCTGTAATGGAATTTGGTTTTATTATGAATGAATGTGAGACTTTTGTCTACAAATGCTTTAGTGTAAGTGCAGTTGTTTAACTAATAGTATATGTTGATGACATATTACTAATTGGAAACGAACTACCAGTCTTACAATCAGTTGTGGCATGGTTGGATAATTGATTCTCTATGAAAGACTTGGGTGAGGCTGCAGATATTATTGGGATCAATATCCATCATGATAGATCCAAGAGAATGATGGGCCTAAGTCAAAGTACATATATTGACAACATACTGAAGAGATTCAGTATGGAACAGTCTAAGAGGGGATTGTTGCCAATGTCACATGACATTCATCATTCCATGAAAATGTGTCCTCACACACATGAGGAAAGAATGAAAAGGGAAAGGACCACTTACACATCTGTGGATGGGTAAGTCATGTATGTTATGCTATGTACAAGGCTATATGTTTTCTACGCATTAAGTTTTGTAGGAAGATATCAAGATGATCTAGGAGACTACCATTGGATGTATGTTAAGACTATCCTTATGTATCTGAGGCTTACTAAGGATATGAAACTGGTTTATGGAGGAGATGAGGAACTAGACATCAAAGGACATGTAGATTCTAGTTTTCAGATGGATCAAGATGACATGATGTCATAGACTAGATACATCTTCAGTTTGAATGGTGGTGCAGTGAGCTGGAAGAGCCCAAAGAAAGGTGTGGCAGCAGATTCTACAGCATAGTCTGAGTATATCATAGCTTCTGAGGCAGCTAAAGAAGCAGCCTGGATGTGAAGTGTCATCCATGCGATGGATGTACTACCTTGCAGTAAAGATCCTGTCACAATTTATTGTGATAATACTGTAGCGGTGGAACATTCAAAAGATCCAGGGTCACATCAGCAAACAAAACACATACTTCGGAAGTATCATATCTGGATGGATTTTTCTCAGAGAGGTGAAGTTGCAGTGAGTAGTATTTCTATGGAAGACAAGGTGGCAGACCCCTAGAATAAAGCCTTGACTCAACATATACATGATCATCATGTGAGTTCCGGTGGACTAGAAGTTGTAGGCTGTTGGATCTAGTCCACGTGGGAGTTTGTTAGGGTTGGTTTCCTGATAACCAACTGTTTTTTACTTTGATTACATGAATGTACACTTAATATATATTATTTATTAATCTGAATGACTATAATATAATAATGACCTGGAATATTTGTTTCATTGATAAGGACATGGAGGATCCCCGATTTGATGATAAACCTGAAATTCTATAACAATATTCATAAATAATGTTCTACGATTGGATGACATACTATGAGAGGACACAAAGTATACAGACTGTTATTTGTGAGTACTCATAAAGAAGACGAGACTCTATCTCAGGGAGTTCGCACTAGGTAGTCTCTAAGATGGAATATTATGGGAACATACCTACCAGTAGTAAACCATCATGTCTTGGTGTCGTGGGACATTACTATCGACGAGCGTGTGTAATGGTCCTTATACTGCTAGATTATCATTAAATCATTTCATGAATCACACTCTTAGAATTACAGGCTAATACCATCACAAAGACATTTTGTGGGAATTAGGGTACATTGGGTGTGTATCAAATGACATGTTGTTAGTGGATAAGTCATGGAAGGATTTGTCCCTTCCATTTATAGTAGTTGATATCTTGGACCTTTGATTGAAATGGAACTGTCGCATGAAATTCCCTCGCCATTGTGAAATGACGAGTTTATTTTAGGTATTAATAGAACAATGGATCAAGCATATAGTTTTATGACACTACAATGAAACATTATTGATGAGGTATTGAGACAAAGGTATTAAATTACACAATAAGAAATTGTATGAGGTGACATGTCAATGGGACGTCAACTTCTTTCTCTTGGGTGCCTTGACCTGTTGCTAGACAGTAATCATTGACTTTAAGCAAGCCCACCTACTGCCAACGAGAAAGAGGCCTAGAGGGTCACACACTAAGTTTTTTCATGTATCTCAAGCATAATAAAGATTATTCACGTATGTGGTTTAATAATTATTCAAGTAATCCTAATTTGTTTTAATGTTTGAGGAAGAATAAAATGAAAACATGTACACGCCGTGTATTAATGATTACACGCCATGTAGTTTTTATTTTGAAAAAAAAGTATACACCGTATATTTTTGAATGTATAAGCCATTTAGTTTTCATTTTGGATAGGAAATTAATAAATGAAAACAAGATATACACGGCGGGTAAATTAAATGTACATGTCGTGCAGTTTTCAATGAAAAACGAGCACACTTTGTGTATTTATGATTACACGCTGAGTTTTTTTTCCATTCAGGATTTTGAATTGATAATATCATTTTATTAAATGATATTTATTATAATAAGTGTGGGATCATGTCAAGGAAATAATTACACGACATGGGGTTTACAAAAGAGTTAATCAAATAAATAAAACGCGTAACGTGTTTATTAATTATCCTAGCATTACAACCCCAAACCCGATTATAAATATTTTCACAACCCCAAATCCTTTCAGAATAGAATCATTGTGCACAAAAATTCTGGAGAATTATCTCAAGAATTAAAGAACCCCATCATCCAATAACACTATCAAGACCGGGAGAGATCCACCTCCATCGGATCAAGGAAATCAAAGGAGGACAACACAACAAAAGGCTCCTCCATGCAAGCACCCAGAGATTCCTTTAGCAACGTCCAGAGATACATGGAGCATGTGTGGATCACCTCTAGAGGAAGCATACCCTTGGAATCTGTGACGTAATGAAGAATCATATCAGAACGTGATCAGGAATATCAATGAATAAGGAACACCAAAATGGTTCTTCTTGCCAATTAATTAAATTAATTATAATCAACCTGTGATGATCCACTTTTGTGGTTCTGGGACCTTTCTTCTTCTTTGTCTATTTTTGTGAATCGATCCATGGAGACTGGCGTATATCATCATATTGATGCCATATTGATCATTACTAATGATAAAAATCCAAGTGGGCACATCCACCCATCGACTTCCGCTATGCCCAGAACATTTAATAGGTGGGTCCAAAATATAGATCACTAATGAAAATATTACCTATCCTAATGGTTTAAAACCAATTGGGTAGGCCATCCCAACAGTTCCAAGAACAATTTCCATGTTGGGCATCTCAATAGCCCTATACATGGAGTTTTACAGAAATTATTGGTATATGGCTGTCTAAAATTACTATATTTAAAAAATTTCAATTAAACCATTGGAATATATGTATATCAATGGTTTAATAACCTTGGTATACATACCTACAACAAAACCTACATACCTCTACACTAATCCAATAGTTATAATGAAACTTGTTGGGATATATGTATACCAACAGTTCAAGAATTATGGTACACATACCACCTAGAAAACAAACCATTTTTCTAAGCGAATAGTTTCATTGAACCCATTGGGATATATGTATACAAAATGTTTAAGAACTATAATATACACTACATACCATTGTTATAAAGAACCATTGGTATACACCCCTCTCCCCAATTTTATACCAATGGTTTAGAGAATCGGTAATTTATCCTATTCTCCCTTAAAAAATAGGTGCCACTTTCAGCTAGAATCATCCATCCAAAACATGTAAAAATTCAAAAGAAAATAACAATATTGAAATTGAATCATCAATGATCAATGTATGATTTGGAATATTTAATGATATTTGGTTTATGCCAACAATTTGGAACCAAATTCTAGACTATATGATCTACTATAAAGGACCTTATGATGTGTACATTGAATGATGTAGTGTGTATGGTTTATAGAAAATTTAATATCACTATATTTAAAATATTATAACACACATTATGTACCTATATTTGAAGTCTTGATGTGTATAGGGAGTACACTACAAGAACATAATTTTGATGTAATTATCTTGTTGTACATGACCTAACTATACCATGGGTGGAAAATGACTTCAGTTCCTCTTGAAGCACTCACTGACAAACCTTATGGATTTATCGGTTTTGTGTGATTGAGGTACAAATAATTTACATAAGTTGACATTACATGATAATATAAGGTAAATTCCTAGTACCTCTATTGGTTCTACACACCTTGTATACAATATTACACATTTTTTATTTTTCCAAATTCATGTATATGAAATATATCTTTGACGAAGTCAGATCTTGTCATATAGGAAGTCAATAATTTTTAATATTTTAATATTTATTTTTACGGTTACATTTTCTAATATATTCTATATTTTATGTTAAATAATATTCAAATTAATTTCCCATTTTATTGGATACATGAAAAATGATACCAAAAATGTTGTTTTGGGAATTATTCAGTAGATAGAATCCTTTTTTGGCTGTGAAACTACGCTAGTTTGTAGATTCCCCTCATAATCCTAAGGAAGGTTTTATATTTCCATCTATCTTCAGATGGAATAGGGATCATCAATATATGGATCAGATATTGTTTTTATTCATCCCAGTTACATGATCTGTGGATCTTCTTTTCAATAGATTATTTACTTTGACAAAATAAGTGATAAAAATGGCATGTGATCCTCCACTAGAGTAAAAATTCAGACTAACTAAGAGATATATTAAATGATGCCTGTAGAAGATGTTTAATTATAATTGTCCACAAGTGTAACTTAGAGTATGATTCTTATTAATTCTTTATGGAGACACATGCTTGTTGGAGTTGGTAAGATTTGTTAAATGGGTTGTTTCATATTATCCTTTCATCATAATTATTATCCTTCTCCCGCATGATGGTCATTTCTAAGAGGTAAGTGTTTTACAACCATGTGCAAGAACTATCTACCTTTATTTCAAAAAAATACTTCTGTTTGGGATTGAAATGTTTAAATATTTTTCTAAATTCTGTCTATAAACTGTATTGTGAACTGATATAGGAAAATTGGGTTTATAAAATATTGGGTGATCGCTATGAGATGAGGCTCACCATATTTTGGAATTGATGTCATTTAAATTAAAATTTCATCACCTATCCCTCACTATGTTCATAACCCTAAACCTACAAAATCATGGTTCAATAATATCATTTTTCTCCAAAACAATCCATCTTCAATATTTGGTTTTCATTATGGGTTTTTAAATAAATTAATTCATTTAAATTCCATTACTCGTTCATTAAACTCGACTCCCACTTAAAATTATTTTAAATTAGTTGTTGTTTCTTAGAGTTTATATATTTTTACTTTGGTTTCTTTGAGATATTTAACAATGTCTTGGAAGAATGTAAATGTTTTCTCATATATGGGGATAGGTTACATTTAATATTTATAATTTTTAGGAATTTTCCAATTATATTTTTTAATTTTCCTTTTTTTAACAAATATTCTTACTTGGTTTTAGATTGATAATCCAAATTAGTATACAAATATTCAAATGGAGGAGAAAGGAAGTGGAATACACTTTTTATCATGTTATTTAATGGAATATGAGAATACTAAATAATAACATACAAGATTAGTACATCATGACTAAAAGTTAACTAGGAATAGAAATGAACACGTAATATTCCATGTAGAATACCAATATCTCCATGTAAGGATCCCAAAAATGAAATATCTCGTCAACTATGGCTGATTCTAGAATATGGGGAGGGTTCAATCCTTGTAGCCTCATCCTATAACGACCCATACTTTACATACATTGTGAATAAATCAAAATTTAAGCACACTTATTACAACATATAATGAAACCATGGAAGGACCATATAGGTATAGTGTCTTTAGAAACTGGGAAACATAAACAACTGGTTCATAAAGCGTCTACACTGTCTCCCATTTATTTAATCATAACTATAGTCCATTTTGGCATATCATACTTAATAACCTTCTTCCTGACCCGGGGAAATAAAACATACAAAAGGGTGAGCTCAAATTCTCAATAAGTGTAAACAAAAGAAATATCAATCACATCATATTCATATGAACATAACATTTTGGAAATCTCACCCTGCAAAAGAGATCATAATTTCATAACATGGGATAAATCATGGTAGCGAAATGTAATCACAATAATCATAACTTAAACATGATGCTTTGTGGCATACACACATAATCATATAGAATCATTTTTTATTATTAAAGACTCATTTCCAAGAATATCTTAGTGGACAAAGTCCATTTCGGAACCGAGTTCATTCCTCGTTCCAGTCCTATTTCACTGAACTGGTTTAACCTGCCGTTCTAGCCATGTCTATCTCATGAGATATAAAATCTTTACCAAATAAATTGGAGGGATATATAGGTCCCACCCATCTCATAATGATACCATTCTTACGTGTTCCACAAAATCAAAAAATCATACATCATTGCATAACCCATTTAATAAAAATGGGAATCTTAACCATCATGTCATCATAACATAATCCATATAAGATAAAAGGACATCATAATATAATTCCATCATAACATAATCAAATCAATGTAAAAATAGGGATAGAAACAGAACCCTATATTATCTTAGATGGAAAATAATTTTGATAAAACACTTGAACTCCATTCATGAGGACAATATCCTTTCTTCTTCAAATTTTTTTTTCATTTCTTAACATTTCATACAATTTTAAACTAAATGATGTTCATTAAAAATAAACTTGAAAATATGTAAAGGAAGATTCTTGTAAATAATGTTTTAAAAATCAATTCATTCCGTATAAGTTAAAAAAACATTCTTCTCGTACTTTTGTCGAAAAAGTCAAAAAGCACCTCGTATGAAAAATGACAAAATATTCCTTTCATATCATTTACTAAAAACTCACTGAAGGGTAAAATTGGATTTAAAAAATTGTAGGTGGATGGAAATAATATTACATATATATTAAACATGTAAGTGGATGATAAAATACACCCAATAAATTCCAAAGTATAAACAATCTCAGATAAAAATGAGATTGTGATATTTCCCTTACCTTAGGTCCGATTTGCTTCGTAAGTGTCCGAACCTCCTGTATAATGACTTACATAATGTAATTGACTTATTACATAATCATTATCATTGTTATGATATCATATATGGTCATATTCTTAGCTTATTATTAGTAATATTTCTTTTCTACTTGTTATTCGAGTGTTTATTACTTTTTGTTCTTATCCGTGTTTTGTCGAATAAATTCTTATTCTACTTTTTTGGTTATATATACCTCATTTACAGAATGGTATTAGTGTAATATATATCATATTTATTCAGTAAATTCATTTATGTAATCATTATGCAATGTAAAGCATGTATAACGAGTCGCATCACATCGTGGAGACGGTATTCTGTACGTACACACGAGCGATGATATCATTCCCATGATCGTGGAATTGAATTGGAGTGTATGTATACTATTTCAGAATCAATATATCTTTACAATACTCATATATATTCATTTATTAAACCATTATACCCATCCAATTATGGTGGTGGTGGAAAATAGATTACACCACGGCGTGGAGACGGTATTCCGTACGTACGCACTCGCGGTGATTTCGTTTTATATAGGATGGATAGATAGTGAAATAGGATTGTTTCATACTTATAATAACATATCAGTATATGAGTGATACTGATTTTATTAATTCATAATGATACAACTAAATAAGAAGAAGTGGAAGAAGAAATAAAGTTGAAAGAATCGGTAATGGACATTACCTCTTAATTGAAGTGCTTCTTGAGACCTCCTTTTAGGGAACTAAAATTTTTATTTGAAAAAAACCATGACCTCTAGGATGTTTCTAGGGAAGTGGAGAGGAGAAATTGTCAGGTTTTGGCCGATCTTGAAGGCTCAATGTGGTGTGAGGAAGAGAGGGAGGAGGTTCCCTTTTATAAGGGAGGAGAGGGGCACCTTTGGAAAAACTAAAAATATTATTTTATTATAAAGCCATACTCGGTTTTAAATAGCTCAAAATTGATTTATTTCGAAGCTAAGGTGGGTATGGGTCGAAATCCTACAATCCATTATAATTTGGACAAGTTTAGTTTACTATTTGACCTTATCATTTAGATTAATCTTTAAGTTAGATAATTATACTTTTACGGTGTCTTTTTTTGTTCTTACACTATAAGGTTAGTAAAATTACAATATCAAGCCAATAGAACCCCAAGTTGTTTATTATTAATATATATAACCTTATATAAGTCATTTGGCTGATCCTTTGATTTTTACGAATAAAATAACAATTAATAATATAATATTTGTTTTAAAAACTATTTTATGTCAATTTTTACACTATTTAGTAATTGATTTTTGTGAAAATCATAAAAGATTTATTTGTTAGAAAAAAGTAAATTAAATAAAAACTAACATGTCATATGAACCTAATAAACTAGTGGAATTCATAAAATGTCTCACATTACATTTATTTGGGTATTTAAAACATCAATTATGTCAATATTTCATTAATAAGATAATTACTGCATCATCTTCGTGTCATAAATAAATTAAATTATATAATGTCTAAAAATACAAATAAAATATGATTATGTATGAAATTATTTTATCTTTATAATGAATATTTATAGTCAAATTTATCTCATGTATAATCCTATATTATAAATTATTTACTTATTAAACTATGATTTTATCTATTTTTACCCTTCATTAAATAAATTAATAATAAATGTCCTAATCTAATACAAGTGGGACTAAATGGTCATATGTTATTCCTAAGGTTGTTTTGGTCGAATTACACTTATCCAATAGAATTAGGACAAGTTTTAGGGTAATAATAATATCATTTTTACCCTTAATTACCCTATTTACTTTTAACTGTGGTAATTAAAAGTAAAAAGTTACTATTCACCAAAAATTATTTTCATCTCATTGAACCACATTTTACTTACTAACATCAACCTTGTCTCTCATATTTTTTAAATTCTACTCACAGAAGTGGAAAAATTATGTTTTATGTAAATTTGCAAATTCTCCTAGGAGGTGGGTAAAAGACGGTGAAAAGTCCAATCAAATTTTTATATATCTAAAATTATTATAAAATTACTCCAATGAATTACATTGAACATATATAGGTTTTATGAATCAATTTTTACCTAAAATATATTTAAATAAAATAAATAATTATTTAAATAAAAAGTCGGTTTTTAAATAGTAACCCAGTGTTTTCACTATTTATCAAAAATTGAAAGTTTCCAGAAAAATACGAAAATTCCACCCTAGGATAATTTAGATATTCCGAATCCAAAAAAGAACTCCATTTTGAAAAATAAAATTTACAAAATTTCAAAAAGTTGTTATTACTATTTATGACGACTAGTTGTAATAATATTTCAATAGCATATCATTTTTTACTGAAACTCGGTATTGCGTACCACACAAGATATCAAGGAAGGTCGCAATTCTGTGTAAAGAAAACCAAGATGGTGTTGTGGGTAGTGAAAGATTACTTTAATGATTTATATAAAATAAAAACAAAATATTTCTTATAAAAGTCTCGGGTGTTGCATTCTAACCCCTTAAAATGAATTTCACCCAAGATATTCGTCACTTGTAACAAACAGATGAGGATACCCCTCCCTCGTCATATCCTCAATCTCCCAAGTAGATTCTTCTAATTGGTGGTTCCAACATAAAACTTTTACAAATCAAGTGGTCTTGTTCCGTAGTAATTTTTCACTACGACCGAGAATCTCGCTCGGTTGTTCTTCATAAGAATGATACTGTTCCATCGGTATAACTTATGAGCTGAGTACATGTGAAGGATCAGGTATGTACTTTCTCAGGAGAGATACATGGAACACATTGTGAACTTGAGAGAGATTTGGTGGAAGCACCAATTGGTAAGTTACCTTCCCAACACGATCCAGTATTTCGAAAGGACTGATATACCTACGGCTCAACTTTCCCTTCTTTCCAAATTTCATTACACTCTTCCAAGGAGATATTCGTAAGAACACTTTGCCACCCACTTCAAACACTAAGTCTTTTCTTCCGTTGTCGGCATAACTTCTTTGTCGACTCTGATCTGTTCTTATGTGTTGTTGAATAGATCAGACATTTTCTGCCATCTCATTAACAAGATTAGGTCCTAATAGCTTTCATTCCCCAACTTCATCCCAGCAAGTTGGAGTCCTGCATTTCATTCCACAGAGAGCATCATAAGGAGCCATCTGAATACTGGAGTGAAAGCAATTATTATAAGAAAATTCCACCAAAGGTAGGTGTTGATCCCAAAAAGCTTTGAAATCTATAGAGAAATCTCTCAACATATCTTCTAGAGTTTGAATTGTCATCTCAGACTAACCGTCTGTCTGAGGTTGATAAGTAGTTCTAAAACTCGACTCTGTATCCAGAGTATGCTAAAGACATTTCCAGAACTTTGAGGCAAATCTCGGATACTGATCAGATATAATACAAAGTGGTACTCCATGCAATCTTACCACTTCCTTTTCATATATCCTGGCAAGCTGATCCAGAGAGAAATCCTCTCTAATAGCAATGAAGTGTGTAGACTTTGTATGACGGTCAACTATGACCCAGATAGCATTATTGCCTTTGTATGTTTTAGGAATTCCTGTGAGAAAGTCCATAGTGATGTTTTCCCATTTCCATTCGGGTATGAGTAATGGTTGTAACACCCCCTTAGACTTCTGTCTCTCAGCTTTAACTTGCTGACAAACCAAGCATCAAGAGACATATTCAGCAACATCTCATTTCATTCCATCCCACCAGATGTACTCTTTCAGGTCCCTATACATCTTTGTGCTTCCATGATGAATAGAGAATGAAGAACTATGAGCCTCATCCAGCACCTCCTTCTTTAATTCAGGGATGGGAGGTACACAAACCCGATTCCTGAACTTTATCATCCCATCACAATCAAGGTTGAATTCAGGAATATTTCTCACCTTCTTTTGTAACTCTACATCTTCTTTCTGCGCCTCTTTAATCTTAACATGTATAGATTCTTGAACATTCATTTGAGAAAGATACGATTTTTCCCCTTTCATTATAATTCCAAGATCCATCCTTTGTAAATACATAAATATTGCATCTTTTATGATCCTCATCATGGATAAACTGGCATGGTCTTGTCGACATAATGCATCTTACACCTTGTTTCTTTTCCCAGGGTGGTAATGAATTGATCAGTCATAATCCTTAATTAGCTCCAACCATCTTTGTTGGCGCATATTCATATCCTTTTGTGTGAAAATATACTTTAAACTTTTATGATCAGTATAAATGTCACACCTTTTTCCATAAAGATAATGCCTCCAAATCTTTAATGCAACTATTACCACAGCTAACTCCAAATCATGAATTGGGTAATTTTTCTCATGGATTTTCAACTATCATGAGGCAGAATCTATCACCATATCATTTTGCATAAGAACACACCCCAATCACTTCTTGGATGCATCACTGTAGATCACAAACCTTTCTCCACTACAGGACAGTGTGAGCACAGGTGCACTAGATAACCTTATTTTCAACTCCTTGAAATTCTCTTCACATTCCTTCGTCCAAACAAACTTAAATCCCTTCCGAGTCAACATGGCGAGTGGATTTGATAATCATGAAAAATATTTCAGAAAATGTTGATAATATCCATCCAAACCAAGAAAAATTCGGATCTCAGTTACTATTGTTGGTCTCGACCATCATTTAATAACCTCTGTTTTTGTTGGATCCACAGTTATCCCCTCTTCTGAGATTATGTGACCCTAAAATGAAACATTTTGAAGCTAAAATTCACACTTGGTAAATTTGTCTTAAAGATTATCCTTTCTCAGGGTCTTCAATATAATTCTCAAGTGATCTTCATGTTCTTCCTTGCTCTTTAAATATACAAGAATATCGTCTATAAAGACTACCACAAACTGATCAAGATAGTATCTAATGAATCTATTCATCTGATCTATGAAGATAGCAGGGGAATTAGTAAGACCAAATGGGATCACTATAATTTCATAGTGTCCATACCTTTTACGGAATTCCGTCTTTGTTATATACTCCCTTTTGACCCTTAATTGATGATACCCTGAATGAAGATCGATCTTGGAAAAGTATTGAGCTCCGCGTAGTTGGTCAAATAAGTCATCAATGCGCGGGAGATGATATTTGTTCTTGATAGTGATCTTGTTATGTTCTCAATAATCAATGAAGAGTCTCATTGATCCATCTTTCTTCTTAACAAATAGAATAGGTGCTCCCCAAGTTGATTCACTGGGGCGTATGAACCCCTTATCAAGATTCTCTTGGAGTTGCTTCTTCAATTCCTGCAACTCAATTGGGGCCATTCAATAAGGTGTCTTCGAAATAGGTAAAGCACCCGGTACGAGTTCTATTGAAAACTCAACTTCACAATTTGGTGGAAGACCCAGCAATTCCTTCGGAAAGACATCATCAAACTCCCGTACAATGGGAATATTCTTAATCATGAGTTTCTGACCAACCATTTGAGATAAATAAACTTTATTTAGTGGAATCAGGACTCATAAGATGGAAGAAATTTCCACTGGAAGGTTATCTTTATCTTTTCATCAATAGACAATCAAAGATTGATCTGGAATATGAAATGTGACTTCCCTTATTTGGAAATTGATATGAGCTCCATATAGAGAAATCCAATCCATGCCATGAATCACATCAAATTCCACTATAGGGAGGATCACAAGATTTGCAAGAAGCACATTCCCACAAACTTCAATCGGAGAAGAATTATAAACTTTTGATGCAACTATTGTGCCATTAGGGGTTGTATCAGCTGAATCAACATCTAATTGTTGAGGTAATACGGTGATACCCTTAGAAAATTATTCAGAAATAATAGAGTGGGTGGAACCATAATCAAATAAAACATTCTCTACATTAGAGTGGATGGTAAGTGTACCTTTCAACACTTCGTTATCATACTCCACATCGCTGATAGAAATTGCCTGGGACATTCCATTGTCATTAGCCTTAAGAGCTTATTGACGTCGATCATCATCAACTACCCTTGGATTAGGGCATTGATTGGCATAATTCCTCACTTCCTTTCACTTGTAACATTGATGTGTAGGAGGTGCACTCTGTGTAGCCTTTTCATTATTCGCATCACTAGACATATTCTTCCCATCATTGCGGCATTCCAATGCCCGATGACCTTCCTTTCCATATTTGAAACATTTACTTGTCCCTTTAAGACAACTCCCTCCATGTTTCTTTCCAAACGTGGAGCATAAGGGAAAACTCATCTTATTTTTAGTGTGCTCTTTATATTTTCCTTTGAATTTCATTTTCCTCTTCTTATCAAATCTATATGACTGATGGGTTACTCTAATCTCCATCTCAACTTTGAGAGCACATCGAACAATTTCCTCGAAGCTATTGAAGTCCCTTATGGATAACTCCCTTCGAAGAATTGGCTTTATGCCACTAAAGAATCGATCGATATTACTCTCAGGTTGGATAATAATACCAGAAACATACCTTGCAAGTCTTGTAAAATTTTCTTCATAGGTACCAGCAGATTCATCATCCTTTTGCTTTAGTTCAAGAAACTCCTTCGCCATCTTTGTTCGGAGAATATGAGGGAAGTACTTATTGAAAAATAAGTTCTTGAACTCGTCTTATTACATGGACTCAATTTCATCTCTTGGCCTCGTATTCTTGATAAGATTCCACCATTGATCAGCATCACCTTCGAAACGATACATTTCTCAGATGACTTTATCATGTTCAGAACATTCATAAACAGAAAATATCTTTTCAGTAGTACTGATCCATTGTTCAGCAACTAATGGATAAGTAGGCCCGTTGAATAAAGGTGGACGTTTTCTCATGAAGGATTCAACAGAATGTTGCTCCTTACTTTGCTCATTTGGAAGTTATGCATGATTCATAGCTTGAGAAAGTTGTGTGAGCATGGATACATGATTTTGAATTACAGCTCCCATAACGTTTGGTTGCTCTGGGGGACAATCATTGCATTGACCGTCGCATTCCGCATTAACACGGTTCCTTCGGGTTCCAACCATCGACTAAAACCAAGAAGAATAGTGTGAGAAACACTAATTATAACAGGAAAACCACATAATCAAGAATAAAATTTCACACTTAAGGTTTTATCCTAGGTTATTCATGGCCATTTCTAAAACACTAATATTGTGTTCTATGCTTAGACTTATCCTTAGGGTTCTTACTAAGGCTATCACATCCTAGTTTCCAAAGGTTGACTATAACTTTCCTCTGATACCAACTATAACGACCCATACTTTATATACATTGTTAATAATACAAAATTGAAGCACACTTATTATAACGTATAACAAAACCATGAAAGGACCATATAGGTATAGTGTCTTTAGAAACTGGGAAACATAAACAACTAGTTCATAAATCATCTACACTGTCTCCCATTTATTTCATCATATCTATAGTCCCTTTTGGCATATCTTACTTAATAACCTTCTTCTTGACCTCGGGAAAGAAAACATACAAAATGTTGAGCTCAAATGCTCAGTAAGGGCAAACAAAAGAAATATCAATCACATCATATTCATAAGAACATAACATTTTGGAAATCTTACCCTACAAAAGAGATCATAATTTCATAACATGGGATAAATCATGGTAGTGAAATGTAATCACAATAATCATAACATAAAACATGAAACTTTTTGGAATACACAAATAATCATAAATAATCATTTATTATTAGTCAAGACTCATTTCCAAGACTATCTTAGTGGGAAAAGTCCATTTCTGAACCGAGTTCATTCCTCGTTTTAGTCATGTTTCACTGAACAGGTTTAACCTGCCGTTCCATCCATGTCTATCTCATTAGATATAAAATATTTAGACAATGCATTGGAGGGAGATATAGGTCCCACCCATCTCATTATGATACTATTCGTATGTGTTCCACAAAATCAAAAAAAATCATACATCATTGCATAACCCATGTAATAAAAATGTGAATCTTAAACATCATTCCATCATAACATAATCCATATAAGATAAAAAGACATCATAAAAATAATTCCATCATAACATAATCAAATCAATTTAAAAATAGGGATAGAAATAGAACCCTATATAATATTATATGGAAAATAATTTTGATAAAACTGTTGAACTCCATTCTTGAGGAAAATATCCTTTCTACTTCAAAATTTTTTTCCTTTCTTAACATGTCATAAAATTTTAAACTAAAAGAGGTTGATTAAAAATAAACTTGAAAACATGTAATGTAATCTTCTTGGAAATAATGGTTTAAAATCCATTCATGCCGTATAAGTTAAAAAAAAAATTCTCAAACTTTTGTCGAAAAAGTCATAAAGTACCTCGTATGAAAAACGAAAACATATTCCTTTCATATCAATTACTAAAAACTCACTGAAGGGTAAAATTGGCTTTAAAAAATTGTAGGTGGATGGAAATAATATTACATATTGGGGAAAAAAGTGTGTGGATGATAAAATACACCCCAGTAAATTCCAAAGTATATACAATCTCCGATAAAAATGATATTGTGATATTTCCCTTACCTTAGGTCCGATTTGCTTCATAAGTGTCTGAACCTCTTGTATAATGATTTAAATAATTTCAATGACTTATTACAGAATCACACGCATTGTTATGATATCATATATGTTCATATTCTTACATTATTTATTGTAATATTTCTTTTCTACTTGTTATTCGAGTGTTTATTACTTTTTGTTCTTATACGTGTTTTGTCATATAAATTCTTCTTATTCTTTTTAGGTTATAGATACCTCGTTTCCAGAATGGTATTAGTGTAATATATATCATATTTATTCAGTCAATTCATTTATGTAATCATTATGCAATGAAAATAATGTAGAATGAGTCACATCACATCGTGGAGATGGTATTCTGTACGTATGCACGAGCGACGATATCATTCCCATGATCGTGGAATTGTATTGGAGTGTATGTATACTATTTCAGAATCAATATCACTTTAAAATAATCATATATATTAATTATTTACCCCATTATACCCATCCAAGTAAGGTGGTGGTGGAAAATAGATTACACCACGGCATGGAGACGATATTCCGTACGTACGCACACGCGGTGATTTCATTTTCCATAGGATGGATAGATGGTCAAATAAGGTTGTTTCATACATATAATAACATATCAGTATATTAGTGATACTTATGTTATTAATTCATAACCAAACAACTAAATAACAAGAAGTGGAAGAATAAATAAAGTTGAAAGAATCGGTAATGGACATTACCTCTTCTTTGAAGCGCTTCTTTGAGACCTCATTTTAGGGCACTAAAATTGGTCTTTGAAGAATACTAGGACCTCTAGGATGTTTCTAGTGAAGTGGAGAGGAGAAATTGTCAGGTTTTGGCCGATCTTGATGGCTCAAAGTGGTGTGAGGAAGAGAGAGAGGAGGTGCCCTTTTATAAGGGAGGAGAGGGGCACCTTTAGAAAAACTAAAAATATTATTTTATTATAAAGCCATATTCAGTTTTAAATAGCTCCAAATTGATTTATTTAGAATCTAAGGTAGGGATGGGTTGAAATAATCTAATCCATTATAATTTGGACATGTTTAGTTTATATTTTAACCTTATCATTTAGATTTAACTTTGAGTTAGATAATTCTCCTTTTACCGTGTCATTTTGTGTTCTTACACTATAAGGATAATAAACTTACTATAACAAGCCAAAAGAACCCCAAGTTGTGTATTATTACTATATATAACCTTATATAAGTAATTTGGCCGAACCATTGATTTTTTGGAATAAAATAACAATTAATAATATAATATTTGTTTTAAAAACTATTTTATGTCAATTTTGACACTATTTAGTAATTGATTTTTTTGAAAATCATAACAGAATGATTAGTTCGGAAAAAGCTAATTAAATAAAACATAACATGTCATAGTAACCTAAAAAATTATTGGAATTCATAAAAAGTCACAAATTACATTTATTTGGGTATTTATAACATCAATTATGTGAATATTTCATTAATAAGATAATTACTGCATCATCTTCATGTCATAAATAAATTAAATTATTTAAAGTATAAAAATTACAAATAAAATACCATTATGTAGGAAATTATTTTATCTTTCTAATGAATATTTATAGTCGAATTTATCTGATGTATAATCTTATATTAAAAATTATTTACTTATTAAACTCTGATTTTAATTATTTTAACCCTTCTTTAAATAAATTAATAATAAATGTCCTTATCTAAACCAAGTGGGCCTAAATGGTCATATGTTATTACTATGGTTTTTTTGGTCGAATTAAACTTATCAAATAGAATTAGGACATGTTTTAGAGTAATAATAATATCATTTTTACCCTTAATTACCCTATTTACTTTTAACCGTGGTAAATAAAAGTAAAAAGTTACTACTCACCAGAAATTATTTTCATCTCATTGAACCACATATTACATACTAACATCAACCGTGTCTCTCAGATTTTTCAAATTCCACTCACAGAAGTGGTAAAATTATGTTTTATGTAAATTTGAATATTCTCCTAGGAGGTGGGTAAAAGACGGTGAAAAGTTCAATAAAATTTTTATATATCTAAAATTATTATAAAATTACTCCAATGAATTACATTGAACTTATATAGGTATTATGAATCAATGTTGACCTAAAATAAATTTAAATAAAATAAATAATTATTTAAATAAAAAGTCGGTTTTTAAATAGTAACCCAGTGTTTTCACTATTCATCAAAAATTGAAAGTTTCCAGAAAAATACCAAAATTTGACCCTAGGATAATTTAGATATTCCGAATCAAAAAACGAAGTCCATTTTGAAAAATAAAATTTACAAAATTTCAAAAAGTGGTTATTACTATTCATAACGGCTAGTTGTAATAATATTTCAATAGCATATCATTGTTTACTGAAACTTGGTATTGCGTACGACACAAGCTATCAAGGAAGGTCGTGATTGTGTGTAAAGAAAACAAAGATAGTGTTGTGTGTAGTGAAATATTCCTTTGATGATTTATATAAAATAAAAAAAAATATTTCTTATAAAAGTCTCGGGTGTTACACATCCCTCGGGTTTTTTTTCAACAATTAAATGTGAGGTTTAAAATAACAAAAAATTCACAATCATTCCATCCATTTCACTATGATACCTCATCTAAAACCTTATTATCACATAGCTATTTTCTTAGAAAAGTGAACCACATTCCATTTTAACAATTTAACAAGATATTTGGTGAGGTTGTGTTTATTTTTAATCTCTCTCAAGGGAATATATTGGTTGGGAGTTTATAGTGTACCACAAAAAACAATCATATGTTTAGAGGATCTAAAAATAAATTTATTCAAAATATTCCTCCATCCATCGAGGGACCTCCAATCATCAGTTTACCAGATGGTATTTAAAATTTTCAAGGGTCCTCAAAATCTTTTACTTACCAATAATGGGTTATTGAATGCATGTTTAGAGTATAAGTTTTGCTGATAGAATATGATTTTTTTTCCTTGATTGTTGCTTTTCTGGATCATGTTTCATGTATATTCATCTTCCTAGTTGTTATTTAGTGTTGCAACAGTTCATACGAAACCACTAAATGTACTTGATCCTGAAAAAGGAAAAAAATTATTTTATTAGAAAGATTCTTGATCTGTTTTTGTATATGAATATGTTATATTGAATTGTTGATAATTAATTTATATTATAGTAGAGGATGTTGAATGATAATATTTGAAAGGTTTTATATAGATGCAATGTGTCCCATTATTTTCGCAAATACCTCAATACTTATCCCTTGGAATATTAAAGATGAACATAGTGTGTGTTCATGAATGAAATTTATGATGTGAATTTTTTTTGAAAATTTGTTAGGATAGATCTTAGAGATAGAAACATTTGAGTATTTTTTAGAATATTTACGATCCATTTTATTAAACATGTATAGTATATAAATTTAAATTAATGAACTAGGAAATGATTTTTGGGGGAGAAAGTGTTATAGAGAAATGAAATATTTGATACCATATTAATCATTGGATATAAAATAATCAAACATACATTAACTGAATTTAGTTCATGATTCTGTGATCCAAGGATTGTGTTTTTTTATTTGTTATATAGTATATTTGAAACTGACTAATAGAGGTGTAGAATTGTGAATATGTTCTCAATCACTCATAGATTATTCACATGTTTCTTAGTCCCTCCCATGTTTCAGATAATGTAATGAGAATTTTAAAATCTAATATTGGAATGAGTAGGATGAAGTAAGGTGGAAGGGTTATTCACATGAGTTGGTACATGTGTTTGAGAATCCTGGAATCACCACTTGGGAACAATTTTTCCCCCAAACAATTAATTAAAATTATAGTGGAAAATAATTAAAATTTTGGCATGGCCCATCCATACATCGGATGTCTACACCAAAGGAAAATTAAATAAACATAAGAAACATGGTATAAAGCTGTAGAAAAACGAAACAGATTAATTAATCACTCCACAACCCTGATATCCCTACCCTATAATAAAAACTATGTAGCTACCACCATTTCCCTTTTAAAACCATTCTCCTAATATAACTACCCTCTATAAATAGAAATTAGTAATATGCCTAAGTGTATAATGTGATAAATAAATAAAAGAAAAATTAAACTACCACATACCTATCTCCTGTGACAACATAATTCACCACCCGACATATAAGAACCACAACACCCCATGGGTCAAATCAATGTCCTACAATAATGGTAGAAATATATCTATGTTTAGAAATGATACTGTTAAATAGTACATTCCTATTAATTATCAATTAATCATCTTATTAATGGTAAATAATAAGTATTTCTCTTGTTTCATCATAGTTTTTTTTATTTTATAAAAGTTAGTTTGGGACATTTTCATTATATTTAGAATGAATGGTTTTTTTAATATTACACTAGACAATTAAAATAATTTTCTTTTTATTCGATAAATTTTGATTATATTTAATTCATATCAGTATGGTGTAGTTTAGTTTAGTTCATGTTGGTTGCAATCATATAGGTTGGAATTCATTATTTTTAGTCTAATATTATTCATCTTTTGTAATATTAGATTAGTTCAAGTTATATTATTTTAAATTGGTCTAATTTAGTTTCATTCGTTTTTTCTATTTGAAATATATTTTTGTGATTTTGGTCATTCTTAATCTATTTTGGATGATCAAATTTAAATTTATACCTATACAATTTTATTAGTTTTTTAATGTTATTTAATGTTTAATTATATTTTTTATTTGGTTTTATTGTATTCATTTTTGTAATATATTTTTTTCACATTATTAAGGTCAACTTATTCTGGTTTTACTATTCAAAATCTTATTTTGTTTGGTTTAATATGGTTCATCTGGGATTTTTATGTTTGATGTCGTCCTAATTGACGTAGGTCATGATAGGTCTAATTGAGGTATATCAGTGGGTATTTTACACTATTTTGACCAAATAATAAATGAAATGTATATTGTTTCCAATATATAAATATGTATAATATTCTCTTTTAGTATATGGATGAATAAGAGAAACATATCAACTTTGTGATATGGGGTATCTATAGAGGTACTATAGAAATTTTGTAATTAAAATATAGATTAAAGAGATATATTAAATGAGGCAGTCATGTTATATAATCTAAAGGATAATAATTTGGAGGAATTTTTGGTTTTTTATATATGATGGGGATATATGTTGACTGTGGAAATCATGTTTAGGAATACATATATTTTTTTGGGTATAAATAGCCCCTTAAATTCATGATTGAGTTTCATGGGATAAAATTTTAGGTTATGTCAGGCTGGCCTAATTTGTAGTGGATTTCATTTAATTTTGGAATTACATGTTGGAATTTTGGTTTATTATTATTGATGAAACAATGGTATAGGATGTATTATGCTGAGACTACTCATTTAGTACCTTTATTGTATAATTACGATGATTGGTAAATTATGATGAATTTAAAGCGTGGTATGTCTAACAAGATCATGAAGATGGAGACTGTGGTGTTTCATTGAATATAAAAATAGAAGAAATTGAGTTACATATTGCTCCAAATTAGAAATTATATTTGTATGTTGGTCAATAGAATTTATAAAAATTAATTTCCTAGGATAATTAATGAATGTTTCTTTTATTTCACAGTCCATGTACACCCCAAAATTTGATGAATGGTGGATGTCATGAATGGAGTGGGATAACATCTGTACTAAATGATATTTTTTTATAATATAATGGGTCTTTATCAAGAGACTATGGATCATTTTTATATAATCAAGAGACTCATGGGTGTAGTTTTGAGTGGAAAGAATTGTTTCAGAGACCACAGCCGTTGGCACATAAAGATTGATGTCATTGATCATGTACTTTAAGGGAGGTTCACTCTATTAACACATTATTTCTTGATAAGAAAATAAAAGTATAATTCTGTAATGAATAGTACTATCAAGGTTTCATGGGATAAAGGTATAGTGGTATATTTACAAATTATTTTCAAGTTTAATTGAATGCATTGAGGTATATATTGTGTTAAATGAAATGATTGGGAATTGATTAGTGTATATTTTAGATTAAGGAGATATATATTTAAAATAAAATATAGTATATCTAGATCAATAACAATTATAGCATGTTTTTATCAGGTATAATACTAAGAAAAAATAACAGCATCAGATCCTAGCGGGGAATTGGGTCACTATAGATGGTCTATAGTGTTCCGTGAGAAAAATAAAACTTCTACTTTTTTGATAATAATGATTTTAAAATCACCAAAAAATTAATTATTTCTTATGTTGAAAAAGATTTTCCATAAATAAAAAATAATTATTTATAAAATAGAATAATAGTTGTGATTATAATAAATCACTCCAGACCAGTAGTAGCCCAAATTTGGAGTTTGAGCCATTTTCTATCCAGGTCAATGGTTTGAATCTTGAAATATATATTGGATTAGTATGTATTACCATTTTGGTTGGAAGAAAACCAAAGCAGTACCACAATGAAAAATATTAAGACGTCATACCGAATTATAGTGATAAAAGTTGTCAAAAATGTGTTATTAGAGAAATGCAATAAATAAATCTTGTACTCTCACCTGCAAGAGAAAACAAAAATTCACACACCAAATTAATTTATCTACAAAAAAACAACAATAAAAAGTCTTAAAACCATTTGAATTGTGTTGGAAACATGGATCAAAAATTGAAAATTAGTCAAACGTAAATCAAGAACACAAGGGATTTTCGTCACCCCTGGAATTTATCTATTACAAATAATCATTTTGAATTAAATAAGAAACAATATTTAAATAAATAAATAATGGAAAACAAAATAAATGGAATGACTGAGCATCCACATGAATCATAAAATTAAATTAAATTTCATAAGGAAGTACGAAATGTTTCATACCATTTACCAAGGACTTTCCACATTGATTCTAAGGGACAACAGTAGCCTCCAATTCCAACCAAGATCATCCAAAATCTACCTTGATCAATTAGGCTCATCACATCACACTTAAGTTCTATGTTACATCAAGAAACAATTATAAATTAATTATATATAATTAATTAATTAAACTTAACAATTTCATATTATTAGTTAACTCACCGGGTCATTTTTCTATGCCAAATCCATCAATAACAACATTAATTCCACTCCCGATGTGTCCCTGATTATAGGATACAAAATTCCCCAAATTAAATTAACTATTCAATAATTAATGAAATTTATTGTGGGAAAATCCCCTTGGAAGAATAAAAAACATTGAGATTCTTAAATGGATAGAGGTAAAAAAATATAAGAAAACAAAATCTTTGGTTCCCCTATTCCGAATAACAGAAAAATCCCTATCATAAATGATGGATTTCACCACTCATCAGTGAAATCGTTGAATAACCCTTAAACAAAAACTTCTGAAATCAAAAATTTCTTAAGGGAAACAATCTAGGAGGTAGGTGGAATATCTTACTGATGGATGCTGCAAAATTACGAACCGGATTTCTATGAATGGAGAAGATACAGTGGATAGGGTGAATCAGTTGATCCCACTATACACATCTTGTGGATGACATTTGTAGAGTATAGTTTGTGGTGAAGGAGCATGCAGTGGTATTAGGGACAAGAATGGGGGAGGGGAGCGGCGAGCAGCAAGCAGCGACGAGTGGCGGTGGGCGGCGTCCAGTGGCGGCGAGCAGTAAGGGGGAGTTGGGATGTGAGGAGCGGAGCGTGATGGGGAAGAGAGAAGTGATGGGGGGAGACAAGATGGGAGGAGGGGAGTGTGAGGGGGATGCAAGTGGTGGCATGGAGGAGTCAGGATTAGAGCAACAGTGATCAGGGTAGGAGTGGAGATGTTTTGTATAGATTTGAGAAGGGAGGTGTGAGTGGATGATAGGATGGGAAAAGAGGATCCAAATGGAGAGCGAGTGTTTAAGGCATTTAGGGAGTTCAATACCAATGGTTTTTATCCAACTATTAGGATAGGGTATAATATATTACCCTTTCACAACATTTATAGAATGTCGTTTGTGTAGGGGCATAGGGATAGTCGCAGTTTCTAGTAGTGTATATTCCCTCAATGCGTCAAAATCGCTAATGGGAAAAAATATTTAGTGCAAAACCTTTCATGATTGTTTTTATATAGAGTGAGACACATTTTTACCCACTAAAATAAACTTTCTTGATGTTATAATGCTTCATGTTCTAGATACTTGACATACAATGATTAATCATTTTTATTAGTCAGTATTCAGTTATTACTTTCCATGATATTTTCACTATGAAAAATTATATGGATGCATTTAAATTCTGAGTTGTTTGATGATTTTATTTTTTTATTATTTACATTACCATTATATTTATTCATTATTTTATATTCCTCATTTACTATTCATTTATGTACTCTTTAGAGAGCTTTTTAGATCACCCCTTTCATTTTGTTTCTTCTATAGGTTACGAAGATGAAATATTGGAATAAGATTCATCGAAGTAGTTTTTTTCCAAAGTTTTGTTTTGTTTTTAACTGAAAATGTAATAAGGGAATTGTGTATGTAACTAGTTATTCAATACTATTAAACTAGTGGATCATTGGTGATGTGATATCTTGTATCTATGTCATTTAAAAAAAATAACCACCAACTACGGGCTACATTGGTTGAGGTTGTTAGAGGTTGGGTCAATGAATGTTTTTGTTTAAAATCAGGAACTACATGTTAAGTAAACATGAGACTTATAATAAACCAGTATATTGAATTTTTTATCAATACTCATAGTGATTATGTTTTAAAATATTTTATTACATTATTTTTTGATGTCCTCTAATGGAAGGAATGGAATAAATACCCATGGGAAATGGATGAATTTACCCACTATGAAAGTCAATGTAGTTATCATTGGATCAGATAATATCTTGACCATATTAGGACATATTACTAAGTTTATGATGAATAACCATACTACACATATGTTGGATTATTTCATATGGGAAAATATCCCATTTTTCTAGTGGGACTACTAATATATAAATAGATGAGTAGTGGATCAAGAACTTTGAAAAGATATTTCTTGAATTATATTGAAATATAAATAAAAATGTAGTATTATATGTATATTTTCACATGGGATATTCTAATAAATTGTGGTTATTAATACAAGATAATATAAAGGATGAGTAAATAAAATATTGGAAATTGGAAAAATTTAAATAAATATTCATTAATAATTATTTATCTAGTGAACAATGAACTAAAATGAATGGAAAATTCATTATCATAAAGAAAATGAAGAAGATTGTATTAAAGAGTATGAGTCTAACTTCACAAGATTATTAAGGTATATTATAGATTTCAAATGTGATTCTAAAGTCAAGATTGTTCATTTTTTAAAGGTCTTAATCTGTATCTCTAAAAGGCCCTAGATTCTCAAAAAACATCATCACGCGATGAAAAAGTATTAAGTTACCTCAAAATAGAGGAGGAATGTTCAAGATTCTGTATGTTCAAGGGAAATAAAGAGGATAATAGTTCTACTGATATCATTGGAAAATGTGAAGCATCAAAGAGACATAAGTGAATGAAGTAATTTCCCTTATGTTTGAATTGTGGAAAGAATCATCATGGAAAAGGATTTAAAGGAATGAATGTTTTCAATAAGTGAAAATAAAAGGGTCATCGAGAAAATGATTACAAGGGAAAGAAACAAATAAAATAGTTTAATTTTTTCAACTGTAATTAATTGAGGAATTACTCAAATAAATGTCCCATGAATCAAGGTAATCTACGATAGAAGAGGCTAATGGGACATGGTAAAACATATGTGAACACTATGGCTGAAGTAGAAGAACATAATAATACGGTGTTATATATATTAATACAATAATTAATTATTGAATATTATTTATTTTATTTTTGATCATATCACTCTTTTACATCCACCCAGTTTTATAAAAAAAATAAGTCATTTCCCTTTTGATTTATCAAAGGAGATATTAGTCAAAAATCGTAAAGGAAGTCACATTGCAACAAAAATGTGTTAGTAAGTCCGTTTTATGAAACATAAACATGATTTTGATGATGCCCTTATCATCATACCTATGATTGAATTTGATATAATCCTCAGTATGGACTAGAATTAAAATTAGGATGCAAAACATTTTTTCAAGAATAAGAAAATTCAATTTTGTGAGGAATATATAGAATCCCATATCTTTAAAATAAATACACCATCACCATATTCATAAATAAATCCACCCAAAATATCTCTACTAAATAAAATTCATGGGGTTGAATAGAATACAACCTCTTGGGATGAGTAAAGTAATCATCAATTTAAAGATGTACCAATTGTGTAGGAATACTTTGATGTATTTCCTATACAATTACCTGGTCACCCCAGAGCATGAACATTATTTAACCATTTATCTAATCACCGATGAATGTGAAATATTAATGACTCATTATAGAATATAAATTTTAGAATTAGTGGAGCTGAATAAAAAACTAGGGGATTTGAGTAATAAAGGATTTATTCTCCCTAGTGTTTCTCTGTGGGGAGACCATGTTATATTAAGGAAAACGAAATATGGATCCTTGAGGATATGAATTTCCTAGTGGGAAACCAATGTAATTAAAATAAAACTCAAGCACCCTTTTTTTAGAATTTATTATTTATTTGATCACCTCCATAGAGCCAATTATTTTTAAAAGATTTTACTTTGTTATGGATATAATAATTTTTAGATAAAGAAGGATGATATTCCAAATACATCATTTCAAGACAGGTATAGACATTATGAGTTTATATTAATTCCTTTTATAATGACCAATTCATCCTTTTTTTCATGGATACTATAAACATAGTATTAAAGGAATCTATTGAAAGTTTTTGTGGTGTTTATTAATGATCTCTTAGTGTAATCCAAAATCTATGAGGACCTTGAATACCACATGAAGATCAATCTGAATAATCATTCATGAAATATATTTTATGAAATTTTATAAAGTGTGAATTATGGCTCCAAATAGTTTCCTTTCTTGCCCATATCATCTCTATGGATGGAGCTCAGTTGATCCTGATAAGACAATGTCAAACATAGAATAGACTATTCATATAAACATTTCCTAGGTGTGTAGCTTCATTTGTTTAATAGGTTGCTATCGGTGTTTTGTCTATAATTTTTTCTTAATTCCAAATCTATTAATCAATATCACAAACAAATGGGTTATATTAATATTGAAAGAATAATATGTTGAGTGATTTGACGAATTTAGGATAAGATTTCTCAATACTCCAATTTTGAATATACCATCAAGAATTGATGGGTTTGTCATATAAGAGGATGTATCAATGAATTTACAGGGTTGTTCCATTATGAAAATTGATAAATTTATCTCATATGAATCTAGTTAGTTGAAGAAACATTTGAAAAATAATCTAACTCTTGATTTTGTGTAAATGGCTATAATCTTTTCTCTGATGATATTGAGACATTATCTCTATGGTGAAATAAGTGAGAAATATATGAATCAAACGAATTTAAAATACATATTTGCATAGAAATTAATGAACATGAGGAAAATGTGATGTTCCAAGTTACGAAAAGATTAATATTCCTCAATACAGAACCACATAGGAATGAAAATATGGCTTCATATGCATTAAGTAGGAGATATCATGTAATTATAACCCAAATGAGGATTGAGAAATATCATATGTTCATTTATTTAGTAAATATGTGTATGTTAATTTTTAATAAAGGGGAAACATTAGTCCTTTTTTAAAGGATTGTTAGACCTTATTTACTAGAGAAGATTAAAATCTCCCTATCTGAGGATGAGAATTTTCCAAAAAAAAATCCATTAAGGATGGAAGATTAGAAAACGTCGTGTATGTGTATGGAGTTATGAAATTTGGAAATATGTTATGTATACCATAAATTCCAGTTATAAAAAGGGTACTATTAGATGATACTCATAGCATAAATTTATTTATTCAACCTATTAGTACTATGATGTTAAGAGATCTGAAGGAACATTTTTAGTGGGATATTAAGAAGAAATAATTTGCTAATTATGTGTCTAGGTGTATAGTTTTTTAATAAGATAATGCTATGAGAAAAAAACCCATGAGGTGTTTTATAACCTCTAACTATTCTTACATGGAAGTGGGATGACATTATGATGGATTTTTTCACAGGACTTCAAAGTACTTCTAGAAGGAGTGATGCAAAATGGGTTAGTGTTGATCATCTTACAATATAGGTACATTTTATTATTTACGAGATTATTTTCCACATGATATCCTAGAATTGATCAATATTTATGAATATTTATGACTTCATAGTGCACTTATACTGATTGTGACTGATCATGATCGCCATTTTACATCCAAATTCTAGAAGAGTGTTTAAAAGACTCTAGATAATAAGCTTCATTTGAGTACTTATTTTCACCCTCAAACAAAAAAAATGTCTAAAAGGTTTATTGAAACATTAGAAGATATTTTTATATTATACTCACGTGACATTCAAGGTCAATGGTATTTGTATTTATCATTCTTATAATTTACCTATAATAATATATTCCATTCTAGTATTAAGTGGCACCATATAGATCATTATATAGAATGATATTTTATACTCCAAATTGTTGGAATGAAGTTGGTAAGAGTAGACTTAAAATCCCAAAACATATTTATGTGACAAAGACCAAGGTAACGAAAATTTTGGTCAACATCAAAGTGGACCAATATAGGAAAAAGCGTTTTTCTAACAACCGGATAAAAGATTTATAATTCCAAGTTATTGATTATATATTTCTGAAAGTATCTCCGTGGAAGGGTATTATAAGGTTTAGTAATAAATGGAAACTAATACCTTGGTACATTGGACCCTTTGATATGGTAGAAATAATTGGAGGTTTAGTGTACTTATTAGATATTCTACCATGTTTCAACAATGACCATGATGTTTTCACACATATCGTTGTTAAATAAGTTCATACGAGACCAAACACCTGTAATCACCTATGATGAAATAGAAACATAACCTGAATTTTCATAATTTGAAGACCATATCAATATTTTAGACATAACAGAGTGAGTATTTTGAAATTGAACGACTCATCTGGTAATGGTTCTTTTGAGAAGCCATAAAATGGATGAAATAATATGGGAACTTGATGATATTATGAAGAAGGTCCACCAACATCTATTTAGAAGAAAATATTCCTGAAATTATTTATGGAAAAAATTTCAAAATGAGGGAAGAATACATCACCCCGCAATTTTATGTTATTTAAATTCTTATATAAATTCAATTCATTTGATTTATTATGTTTCACACAACACTAATTTTAAATGAATAATAATATACTATAAAATGGTAACCTAACCATTGGAATATTAATGTGACCATTTGGATAAGTAATGTGACCATTAGAATAGTAACCTTGCCTATGAATATATAAATAAAATTTAGTACTCTTATAATTGGAAATATAGTATTATTATATCATAGTTTAAGTAAATAAATGTAATAAAAATGATAAATTAGTTCTCGGTATTTTTTGGAAACTTAAATTTTTATTTAAACTTTTATAATTCATATTATGATCTAAAAAAAATTTATTTTCATAAAATGTATTCATGATTTAATATTTTTTTATGATATACTTATTAGATAATTTTATGAGACCTTAATTAGAATTTCAATGTGTCACAAGATGAGTTATAATTTTGAAAACAACCTTTTTTGAATAAGTGATTATATTAATTAAAATTTAGAATTTTTATATTTATAATTTTTTAAAAAAAAAATTAGTTCATTTTAATATTCTACACATCTATGAATTTTCTGGGTTGATTTTTGGTATTTTTATAGAATAGTTGATTTTTTAGTGAATAGTGAAATACTATAATTTGGGGTTTATGTAAATCAATTAATTATTGAGTCATGGATGATGTATGGATGAGTTAAGGAGTGAATATTTAGAAAATATTTGAATTATTTACTATAGTTATTCATAATATTCATCAATATTTGTTGTCTTGATCCAAAATAATAAACAAAGGATTAAAATACTCAAAAAACACTCCTCTCCTCCACTATAAATTCCACCCATCCACCTCAAAACATCCAAGAATTTATGATTGTATAATTACTACATAATACTTTTCACAAGTATCTCTCATATGTCTAGGATATTTTTTTGTTAATAAAAGTCCAATCTTATGTCCCTTGTGGATGTTATCAAGGAAGTAAATTCAAGAGGTAAAACCTTTAATCCTTCGGTTTAATTTTCTTTAATTTTAATTTATTTTCTTATCCGTACCTCATATACTCTATATAAACATTAATTATAACAAATTTATCTTATATATAATATATTTTTATTATTTTAATGGAAAATCCAACATCGAAACCCTTCTCCTCCCCCTTTTATTCTATAAATGAAAATATCTTCTATGATGTAACGGTTCACCGCCACTGTGGACGATGCTCCTTCTTTTTCTGTTACCTCAATAATGGTTGGTCACAAAACAATTATAATGGATAAAAAAATTTAAAATTTTTATTGCGACTTATTTAAAATTATGTAACCAATATATATAAATAAAATTAAATAATAATAAAAACCAGTTTTTGATAATAAAAAATTGTCCAAAATAAAATAACATTCATCCTTAACATTTTCTCAAAAACATCATCATAATCATTGAAAAAATGATATATTTTACCATTTAAAATAATTTATTTACATTAAAAACATATAATTTCAATTGAAGAGAATTATTTTCCATTTTACATGATCTTCCATACATGTATACAAATGAACCAATCATGAAAACCAAGGAAACGAACACTCCCACACAAAAAAAATGAATATTATAACTCATAAAAAATATCATAAATGAAATTAATAATATTATAATAAATCAAATAATGTTTTATTATGTTTTAAAATATAATATTATTTAATATAATATTCATTATCTAGGAGATTAAGTAAAAGTGAAGAATAGTTTCAGACATATGGTAACAGATTCTCCCCGAACCTCCATGTTTTCCTTCAAGTTACACTATCTCTTTCTTTACCACAATTTAATTAATTTTTATAATTATTCCATAATCGTATATTATTTTTTTATGTTCAAATATTTTTACAAAGATCAATTATTCTTTCTTTGATTGTAAATAAATGTTTTTCAAGTATTCATTTTAAATTCCTCTCGATCAAAAATCCCTCTTAATAAGAACTTCCCAATTCCTTACCCATTTTCATATACCATCCATAATCTTTTTTATTCTACCATTTTTTTATAAAATAAATTATTTTATTATGAAAATATTTTTTTCATTTATTGTTTTATACAAATAATTATGATTTTTCCCTTTTTAATGTCTCTTTAATATTTTTATTAACCTGCACAAAAGAAGTTCATTAATAAAGTTTATTAAACTCCCCTTTTACATGTTTTCACATTAGTTATATATAATTTATGATGATATAAGCCTATATTCCATTATGAATAACTTTTTATGATTGAAATCCATTCTTTCATGGACTCTATTTTGATATTCACATTAGTATTGCCTTATTCATCACTTATTCCTTATGTGTGGTGTAGGTAAACTTCCCTTCCCTTTAGGACCATAATTCATTAATTATTTAATTAAATGTACATATTTTTTTTATTATGTATATTATTATTATTTTTATCCATGTAACATTTTTAAACAAGGTTTTTTCATTTAATTATACTATAATTGGGGAAATATTTATGAATCTATATACCCAAATCAATACATATATATTGATAAGTCATATAATTCATGAATTGAATATTTGTATAAATAATGCATTTGTCTTCTAGAGAAAGGTTGGGCCTAGATATAGATAGCCACTCAATTCATCAATTGGTCTCATTGGACAATATATTTGGTGAAAAACCCTTCGTTATTATTTATAAAAAGAATCATACATTATTTTACCCACAGACATAAACTATATTGATGGTATAATGGTTCATGTTCCACATACACGGTATCTAATTATTAGGAATTTTATTCATTTAGTATTTAGTTATTACATTCCATAAGAATTTCACAATAATAAAATATATGGATTCATTTGCATTCTAATTTTATTTATGGTGTGTGTGTTTCAGATATTTACCATCCCATTATGATTATTCCTTATTGATTTTTTTCACATATTACTGATTCATGTAACCCTTACTAATAATTTGATGGCACACAATTCATTTTTTCATTCCCCATGTTATGAAGATGATATAATTGAATAAGTGTCACACAAGTATTTTTATTTTCCTTTATTTTGTTCTAGGATTACATAAAAATGTAAGAGGGAAACCATGTATGTATCAAGTTCTTTGAGCCTAAAGAAATGATTGATCTGTGGAAATATGATCTCTAGTTCCTATTTCATTGTAATAAATTAACCACTTCATCTCAACTACTATGTTTGGGTTTTTTACACAAAATTTTTTGTGTGACCCCTTTCATTGAATCATTGTGGAACATATTCTTTATAGGGGAGTTAGACAACAACTTTTTAGATTACATCAACTGGTGCATGTAACATTCAGTGGGTAGTGAGTTGTTGGATTTTTGGAGGAATGTTTTCAATGGTCAATTTATAATGGAATGTAAATAAATTTTTGTGGAATGTTTTTCAATGATTTTTTTGGGTGTTATGGAAGGATAGAAAGAGAGATAGAGAAGTGGGTCACTACTCTCTCCACTTTTTCCAGGTTTTATTAAGGGATATTGTTGTTATTATTCCACTTCTCATTCAATATGAGATGTCCAATATTTTTCATTGGGGATTTCTTCCATATATGATGCATACTTCTATTATTACCGATATTAAGTCCCTTATGAAATGGGTCTATTTGAAAACTACTTCCTGTGAAGCTTAATGTTGATTATTCTTTTGTTGTGGGGATATATGAGGGGTGGCCTAGTTAGGGATGACAAGTGATCTATAATTGTAGGATTTATTACTAATTATTGGTTAGATAATTATATTTGGGTGTATATGAAGGTGATGATTAGTTGTCTCAATTTATGTATCCTTCTCCCCAATTTAATTTATATGCTAGTATATGTACGTACGATTCAGGTGGGTATTCTATTGGAATAATAATGAACATCATGGCACCGAACCAATTTCATTGGAAAGTGTACAATGTGTATGGATTGGGTTATTGAGGTAAGTCATATTTGTAGGGAATGATATATTTTTGTGGAAATCATGGTCAACAAAGGGATTTAAATCAATATAATAATTATTAGTATTTGATTAGACCTCTACCAAAATACTTTAATATCATTATTAATGGGGATGATCATATCTTTGAACAATTTTTCCACCCTATGTCACTTTTATTGATCTCATTTATTTGAATAAAAATTTCCTGTCGATTAAAATGGGAAGAATTAATTGGTTTTATTTCCCACATGCGATAACTATGGGAAGAAAAAATGAAGGAATTATAGGAAGAAAATTATAGTTTATTATAAGTATGTAAAAAATGAAATCATGATAGAGAATGAAAATGTAATGAAAAATTTGTTACTATTGAACTATTTATGTAAAATAAAAATAGGACTTATGAAAACCAATACCCCAAACATCAATTTAATGTACCGCATAACAGGGTAAGGGAGTAAGGATATGAATTTGTAGTAACCACATCCAAATTCAATGTTCATAGTTATGTAGCAGTAGAAAATTTGATGATATCCTAAATGTTGACTAATTATTTATTTGATTATATATATTTCTATAATTTATATCTTGAACATTTTCTAAAAACATCGAATATTTCCTTATCACCCTATCATGTGAGTTATCAATTTGAACACTTAGTTGAATTATTATTGAAATAAAGATTTGTCTAGAATATTAAATTATGATTCATGGGTGTACCCTATTTTAAATCATTGGTTTAATACCTATGTCTTATTTTTATATGAAACATTAGGTGGATTTTTTTAATGTATAATGAATATATATATCATGAATTTTGATTATGATTTACAAAGAAGGAGTCGAATCTCTTATATTTATAGGGGAATCTTCATCATCTATGTTATGTTTTAATCCTCCCCTAGTAGCCCACTATAATGAAATTTTGGGAAGAAAGGATGGTTAAGAATAGTATATGGATAAGAAACATATCCAAAGAATAGATTATGTACTCATAGTATAAAAATATATTAATGTTTTTATTGAATAATTTTCATGTCTCCCACTTGAGCATGATGTTGAGATATCCACTAAAATAAATAATGATTCAATTCCTATATCTAAAAAACCATATAGAATATAATAGGTTAAGTATATGTTATCAAATAAATAGTTTAATGAGTTGTGTGATAGGAGAATTATATGTCATAGTGTTTCACTGTGGGGATCCCATATTCTATTCATTAATAGAAGGATGGGTGTATGAGACTTTGAAAGGATCATAGGGAGATCAATGTAATTACTATAAAGAATAATAATTATTTATCACACATTCATGACTTAGTTTATCAATATATAGGGTCTCAATACATATTAAATATTAATATATTATATAGTTATCATTATTTATAGGTAATGATGGTTGATATATAGAATAAAACATTGAAAAAATGTGTCAAAATTATAATTTTATAGTAATTTTATCTATATTGGATAATAAACCATTTAGTTGTATAGATCTAACGTATGTAGTATTAAATGATTAACATGAAAAAATTTTGGTTCAATTCATTGAATAACTCTTAATATACTAAAAGTTTTATGAATAGAAAGAGAATTATCTACAAATAAATCTATGGACCCTCAGAAAAACAATAATGTATATGGGAAATATATTATCTATGATTTATTCCTCTATTATATTTCTTTTATTGGAATTATTGTTTCCTTGTATGGAATACTTTTTTACCCACTATAGATAATGGTAATCAATGAATGGACTAAACCAATGAACATAATTGATATCTAGTGTTTCCTCGATTTTGGATATTACTATTGGTGGTTTGTTCAATACTTCTCTTTCTTGGATAATCATTAACGATGTTAACATGTGAATTGGATAATTTCAAATATTTAATGGAATATGTGGAATATTTTTTAATATATAATGATTCAATGAAGAAATATAATGGTTTTATCATAATGCATTATGATATGGGTATTAAATATGAATAAATAATATTAATAATCTAGTAGAATATTTATCAATTTTATGACATTGATGATGGAAACTATAATAATTTCTTTGAAAATATTGTGACATACCTCTATAGAAAGTTATGTATTATATATACAGAACAGAAAAGTTTTAGTTTATACTTCTCTTAGAAAGAGTTAAACATGATGAAATTTTTTTATTAGAAGTACTCTAAGACTACTATTTCTCAATACGATACCATACTCGGAAGGAAATAAAGGTTCCACATGCATTTAGTTTGAGATACATTGTTATTCTGACCATGAAAATAATTTTCAAGGATCATATATATAAAGTTCCAGAAAAAAAATATAATGGTGATTTTTCAGATGGTGTCTATAATTATTTTTAATGAAATTTTATAAGTATCCATACTATAAAAGATATAGAGGTACCTATAGGATGGATTGAAATTTAATAATGAATATTAAAGTAGTAAATGATGGTAAATTGGTAGAGATCATATATAAAGAGAGAGTGTTGATGCTTGGGAAATTTTAATGTCTTCCATCTATAATAGAGTTGAATTGGGAACTAGTAGATTAATTATATAAATCAAATTTCAATATACACCCTATTATTATAAAGATGTATAGCGATTTTTTAGAATATTTCTAGTGGGATTGTATGAAGAGGAAAATTGTTGACTATATGTATAGATGATAAATATTACAGAACATAATGGATTAAATACATCATCTTAAGGGTGTCATAAAATTTTTTCTCATAATAATATAGAAAAGAAAAAATATTTTAATAAACCATGAAATTTGACTCAAAAAGTCATAAAAGATAAATGATGTTATATGGGCCATTTTTTGATTGTCTTATTGAGCCTTATCATTTCCCAATGATAAGAGAAACCATACCCCTTGAGAACCTTTCATGGCATTAAATCAATGAAATCATAATTATTTATTTGAATCCTATATAAATTGTATATCATCTTGACTCTTAGATTACATAAAAATTACAGAATAATATTCAATGGGAAACAAAAAATTAGATACATATAAGAAATGTCGATCATACCCAAATGGACGGGTAATCATAAAGGACTTTCTAGAAATTTAAATAAATGTTGATATCATGTTCTATTATATTACATGGTATGTGGAATAAGTATCTATACATTGGATAATTTTCATACAACAATAAATTCAATTTTATCATACTGATGAAATCATATAAAGCTTTGTTTGGGATGTGGTTTCATAATATAACCCATTGTGAAGAAATTATAGGAAAAAATATAATTGTCCTAGAGAATATCAAGGATATGATTATTAATTTTTAGACCATTCGGGATCATATTAAATCATCCTAGTGTAGTGAAAATATTTAGGATAATAATTAGTCAAGTATTTATAATATAAAGTGAAGAATCATTAATTATTTAGATTTCAGAATGGAATGGAGTTGTATGATTTAATAAAAAGGGGAAGTCAACCCCTAGGTACATTGGACTATTTCAAATGTAAAAGGATTGTGGATATAGATTTCAAATTAGATATTACACCTAACCTTTATAACAAAACAATATCTTCCATGATACATTAATGAAAATATACATACCATATCTAATGCATGTATTTATATCTATGGGAATATGGTTAGATCCTATATTATTATTTGTGAAAATATTTTAAAAAAACGTAACACTGTAGGGAAAGACTAGTGGAATCAAATTACATGATTGGTGAAAGTGATTTACACAAATCAGAAGAATAATGAGAAGAACGGGGATCCTGAAGATTCTATGAGGAAAGAATATTCTCATTTGTTAAATTAATAATATATACAAAACAATTTAGGAAGAAATTATTTAAGGCGTGATAATTTAGTACTCGAAACCATATGGTAGTAGGTAAACACTATATCATAGACTATTACACAAAGAATATAAAGAGATATTATTCAAGTGTATATTAAAAAGTTTAATTTATAAATGATATAATATATTTTGTCCAAAATTTTCTTCATTTTTTAATTAATAATAATTATATCACATTATGATGATATTTTTGTATTTTCTAAAAAGATTTAATTTTATGTGAATTTTGAAAGTACAAAATTTTGATAAAACTGTGACTTTTATGACATCGATAGGATGTAAAAATAAAATAAAACTCTTAAAAACTTATATTGAAAATATATATATATTATAGTTAATGATATTCATTTTGAAACATTTTTTTATTTTATAAAAATCTATTAAATATTTCAAAACGTAATTCTCATTTTTATGGAAATTATATTAAGGAATTATACATTTACTATTTTAAGATTATCATATCACTTTAAATATCATAATAATATGAAATGAATTTAAAATTTTGAATAATTAGTTCCAATTTTTTAAAATTTTCTTTTCATTTTCAATCATAAAAATAATATTACATCAATTAATGTTTAATACTATCATAATGGTAAATCTATTTTTTTAGAATAATTATATTAAAACTTTAATTAATTTTTATAAAATAAAATAATAAATTATTAATAAGAAGCTATATTAAATTTTTTTACACACACAGACACACACTCACACACACACACAATCACACACATATATCTATAAAAACGCATTCATTTTTTAATCAATTATAAATTTTATTTGAAGCAATTAATTGTTAAAACATAATTTTCATAAAATGAATTGTTTGTATATAAATATATTATGATTTAATTTAAATATTAATACAATCATAGTAATAGATTTAATCAGATTAATGATACAACAAATTTAGGTTCATCACATCAATTTTTTAATATTTGAAGACTTATATGTATAATAATATATAAATTAAATAGTTAAAAACATATTACAAAAGAAAGAAAACCAAAATAAGAAAATATAAAAATAAAATGGTAAATAAATTATAATATGCTTTATACATGTTTTTAAATTACCGTTTGAGAAATTATTGATCCATAGATATTATATGATTGACTATTTATAATATTTGGAGTCTTGTAACTTTTAATAGTTTAATAATATCATTAAAAATCATATAGTATTCACAAAAGACTATTTTCATCATTTATAAAAGGGACTCACTTCCTCAACTTTATACTATACTTACACCTCCTTGTTTAATCATAAATACTTGAAATTTTATTCCCAATAGAATAAAATTACAACAAATTTGGCATATCTAAATCAGTATATAGATTCAAGCATCCATTTCGAGCGATATTTCATAGGGATACTCAATCTCACATCTTATGTACTACCTTCCTCTTGGTCTTTTCATTTTATATTTCCTTTTACATACCTATTTTATTAATACCAATATAATTAATTTTGTATCATTATTATAAATAATGGTTATTATATAAATATAAAAAATATTTTATTCATCTTGATCAATTTTGAAAAAAATCATAAGAATCTTTAAAGCATTTGTGCGGACTACCACCTCCATAAATTGACATCTTCTTTTTTTTATAAAACCTATCATGGTTGGATTTAAAATTTGTATTGATGTATAAATATGACACATATAATAAAAAATATGACTATAAAAAAATTCACATTATCTTATACCTTTATTCTCTCACATTCTTAAAATAAAAATGTTAATCTTGTATTGTGCAATCTACAACCTGCATGGATTATTGTATCACAATTTTCACAGATTTGTTTTATTATTTATTAAAGTATCAAAAAATATTACTCTCCAACATAAACATTTCTCAATAGTATAATTGTTCTATTATAATAATGATATTTTTTCCAAATTAAAACTTTTTAATAACATTATTAATCCATTATTTATAGAATGTTCTTTTTTTAGGTATCTTTATCCACCTGCATGAATAATGATATTAACCCCATCAAGGATAAATATTAGAACTAAAATAATAATGATATAAAATTTTCTGTATAAAATAATAGTTTCATTATTTTTATATAATGGTTAGAGTATGTATTTTACTTATAATTGAAAAATGATCTATGGTCACTAAAATTATAGAAATAAGGTGACATTGATTCCAATTTTTTATAGTAAAAATAAAACACTAATAAAATGAGATAAATATTTTTTGAATAATTAAAACTTATATATTACATTAAATTAATGTTTTATAAAATAATGTTTTAGTAAATAAAAAACTATATCACTTCTAAAACCATTTAGAAATAATGAAATTATAAATATCTATTATAGGAAAATAGGTAAACTAACTAGAATTTAGATGAAGAATGACAATATAGTAAGAGTATAATTTAAGATGTATTCGAGTAATGTTATTAATTTTTTTATGATATCTATGTTTTCGAATGTTGAATTATATTGAAAGATATTTGGATAATAGGTAAGGTTTTTTCGTCACATCTTCCACTCTTTGAGATATGTTTTATATTATGCACCCATTTTATTTTATGTCGTGTATATAATACTTATTTGATAAAATATATCATGAAATTAATTTATTCATATTATATTAAGATCATATTAAATAATTTTATAATTATTTTTGTAACTACAACCCAAGGAATATGTTGGGGTTCCCATCTCAATTTTCATTCTATTGGATTTATATTATATTCAACAACAATATACATTTGGGTGGTGTATACATTACCAAAAATGAATTTTTACAATATTCCTTGTAAAATGAAATATATTGAAAATTCCATATTACTATCCATACCTTATATTATTTTGATTCATGAATTAAAGAAACTATTTAAAAATTCAATATTTTCCATGGTGAAAAAAAAATCATTTGTTTTGAAAAAATTAAATTGAGTGTAGTTTTCTTGAAAGTACATCATTACGTGAATATAGGCATGTGTTTGTGTTTTTGGAATAGATTCTATTATGTTTATTCACCAATAAAATTTATTTTTGATAATTTACTCAATAAACTCAAATTATTAGTTTGTGGGCCCAAGAATAAACATAAGACTAGACACTCCCAAGGGACATTCATGGAATATTCACACGGTCTTTTTGACCAAGATTACGAGTAACTCCAACCATTTCCCTAGTATCCTGCCAATTTATACTATTGAAAAAAATTATTATATTACATTTATAATACATAACATAGAATATAACTTCAACAATAAATTTCAGTGATTAGCTTCCTTTAAAATTTATAAAATCCACTACTTCTAAGTTGATTAAAGGATGTACAAATAAAAACACACATTATTAAATTAAAGAGGAAAGTATTTTTTATCAATTTTTTATTATATGTACATCCATGCAATTAATATATAAAATATATCTTAGGGAATAATATGAATATTCTTATTACCTTTAAAATTGAATGCATTTGACTTATTATGGTTCAAGGTGGGGCTGGCAATTATATTACCCCTTGACAAATGAACATGTCCCATGAGAAAAAAAACTTCTATTTTGATGTATACATATCTCCATATTAGTATTGTGTATTGGAATAAGGCCTTGAAACCATGTTTTGATGTATTTCATGATGAAATATAATTTTATGAGATCAATGATTATTATTATCCATATTTTATATTATAATCATAGATATAGATTACCCTCGGTTTCAATTGATTATGGAATCTATTTATTTATATCATAACACTTATTTTCTATTTATTTTATTACTACTTTTACTGTATGATACTCTTTACTTAGAATATAATATTACAGAAAAAATTTCTTTTCCATAAGAAACATTGAGGTGAACTATGTGATATTTATAATTATATAACTGGATGAATATTGAAGTTATCAAAATGTATTCATCTTTTATCTTATTTTTTAAAATTTAATATATGTATTTTTTTGTTTTTCCAATACTTATATACTTTTAAAAACCAAGGGGAATGTTTTATTATTTACCAACAATGTACATAACTTCCTGATTTGGGATTCATGATTCTTGGATGTTACATAAAATATCACTCCTTTTACTCCCTTATTCAAACAATTTTTATCTTTAATATTGACTAATAAATAATATAAATCATTAATAGATTCTTATCCTTATTTAAATATCTTATGATCTTGCCTTATTTCCATTCTAAGAAGGCATAATTTGGAAACTGAACAAGGTCTCTAAAGGAATAAGTAATCATCTTACCCAACTATTTAAACGATTATTTTTTACAATAATTCTTCTAAATATATTATATCTATAATAATATAATAAAACATTTATTTTTAATAAAACTAGATGATATTATTATAATTAGGAAACCATTTTCTATCTCCTTTCCATATAATGTGGAATGAACGTATTCCTTGTGCGTACAAGGGGACTAACACATCTACATAAGGATATTATTAATTTTACATCACTATCATTCATGGTTGGTTATTATGATGTTTTATTGAATATAAAAAAATCCCGACTAAATTATTATTATTGAATTATATGATCTTTTCTATATTATTAAATTTCCATCCATTGAAAAATGATAATGTTTCATGTGTGTGGGTGTGGACTATTACATCCACAAAATGGTGTGATTTATTTTTTATTGGTTATTTATATTATCAGTAATATGGATAATTTTGCATAATATATATGATATTTCTAATATAATAATGATTTTAAATGGTGAATTATAATTTTACACTATATCATTCCATTTAATTAAATATCAAAACATAACTCATGCATATGTACATACATCAATATCTATAAGGTGATATAATTCATTTTTCATTACATCTTTATAAGGATGTTTCTAAAAGTAAATATAATTAAAAAAGATGATGGTATTTTAATTATATTATGATTTTTGATATGATTAAATAGTGATCATGGTACATGTACTTGAACCATAAAACTGAAACATGCATGGGAAATAAACATTTTTCACCCAAATGTTTATTTTACTAATGAAATCTAAAATAAAAGGATAATTAGAAATTATAAAAAATGGATGGATAATATGTTTATTACGAATAAGGTACTTGTATTAATCTATAATAAATTAGCATTTATTATATATATTGTATGAACACGTATAATGAAAAATTGTAATTAATGTAAGGAAATTATATTATATTTTTATTTCATTTTATGATTGTTTATGTTAAAGTTAAATTTGGGGAAATTATGTCACCCTTGTCCAATAAAAAACTACTTCTTATCATTTTATTATTGTCATAATTATCTTGAAATAGCAACATTATCATCTTTTTGGTTCATAAGATGACCCAACAATTTATTTTCAGAGAAACCGACCAACATTTTTCATTGGTTGATGAACATTTTTTCAAATGTTCGTGTTATTTAGAATGATTTCATGAATTTTATATTCATTTATCTAATGATTATTTAATTTCATTTTCAACCATATTTTAATTTCTTTTCAAAAATTAAAAATAATTATTTTTACAATGTTTTCCATATATTTAATTTATGACCATATATAATAAGTGTCAATAGAATATTTGTATTCATTTTTACCATATGAATGAATTTTTTTACAGTAATATCTATTAGTTGATTTTATTCATCCATTACTAGTATCAATGTTTTTTAAAAAAATAAATATTTTTCTAAATATTTTGGGGAGTTTTTAAATTATGATGATTATGAATGAAATGGTTTCCCCCTATTGAAAAATAAATGCCTAAATACCCTTCTAAATGTTTTTTATCTATGTAAACATCGTTTAATGGATTTCTATACTACATTGTTGAATTGATATTTTGAAACCATCCAAATTAATTCTCTAAATAGATTATGATGATGATTATTCAAGGAAGAACTATAAACGTCATTTCATTCCCTCGAGTTATTTCTGCAGTGATGAATTTTTTATGGAACCCATTTCTTTATCATGGGTTTTTCTATAATGAATTGGTGAGTTTTTCTTATGATATTTTGGAATAAATATATATATTTTATTATGTGATGTGTGGGTCTATTATTTACCTCCCTTGAATTGGTTAATGTAATATTCTTATATAATGAGATGAAGGTGATAAAAGTTTATGTGCTTGTGAATATCTATGATCACATTTTGATGTGTGAGTATGATTTCTACAAGATATGATCAAAATAAAATTCATGGACATGATTATACATAGAAATTTTCACCTTTTCATGTGTTATATATTATCAAAATTTTATATGTGGAAACAATTATTAATTGTTATGTGCAGAAGATTGTGATTTTCTATGATTATGATGCAACATCCCAATAGTATCACTCTAGAATGATTATTACATGTTTCATAGCTTTACTAATCATGATTATAGATATGAATAGAATTTGGATAACATTATCTATTATTTTATTAGTGAGAATACCTTCAATTGAGAACATGTGATTTATTAGCTTATCATACTCTTATAATAATCTTATATTATCTAAGGTTTTATTACTCCCTTGTTTACCTTTAGTGAGCATCTGAGCTATCCCTTTATTATGATTTAATTCCCTATAATTTTATGTAGGGTATTGTTTATGATACATGTATAATGATACAAACATGGTGAACATTATATGAAATGTTTAAGATCATTTAATAAATAAATTGGTCATGAATATGGTCTCTAATGAAACAGACACTATATATTCCACTGGAATGTATATTTATGATATATATTGAATATTAAAATAAAATAATCTAATATTTATATATATTATTCATTTTTCTCTTCATATCTAGTCCTTTAATAAATCCATCAGTTATTCAGAATGAGTTCTATAGTGAGATTCTTCCTAATTAAAATATTTTAAAACCTATTAGCAAGATGTTGGGTATTATTATAAATATAGAATATACATGCATGTAGTGGTACTAAAGCATTTAAATGGTCTAATTTATTTGATATATTCGTTGATGTATCCATTTAAATACATGAATAATAGTTTTCTACTATCTATAATCCATATCAAAGCTATATCCCCAGATGATGGACACAACATCACTATTTTACGAAAGATGATGTTATCCCAGAACAACATTAAATACAAATATAGATATATTAATCAAGAAAATGAGAATTTAAATTTTAACTCAGAACAAGTATTTCATTATTATCTCTTTATTCAGTGAATTAATAATATAAACCATTGTATAAGTATGACTTCTTGGTTTTTTAAAAAATAAATGGCATAAATGAAATTTAATATGCTGCATAATTAAAATCAAATTCATAGACTCATCAAAAACCATAGGTTCCGTGAAAAAAAGGAAAGAAAATTACTACATTGAATCCCTACCAGAAACAGTAGTTTCAAAAATGGTGAATAATAACATAGTTGAAAGATCCAAACATTAAAATGAACATAGCAAAATTCACATGGAGGATTTGATCTACCAGCGAGGAAGGGGCCACTTGCTCTCCCAAAACAAGGACACACACCACCACTTTCACTAAGTCCCCTAAAATAAGGTTGTTAAACACCAAGAGCACCCCTTTCTCTGAGAAGTCACCTGAAAATCCTCACTGGTAGTCCTCTTGATCAGCAAAACTTCTACCACCTCCTTCAAAGTGAGAAGGGACACATGAGTGTTCTCCCGGGGACCACATGGTCAACCAAGAGTCTTGACATAAATTTTAGAGTGTCAAGAACAATATCTAAAGTATGGTTAAGGTATCTACGGAGGAACTCAATGACTTCGTTGGTGAGGTATGATTATTAAAGCATCCAGAAAATTGATTCACTTACATAAACCATGCTTATGAAGCTCTGCATGAGATTGATCACCTGTATATTAGGAACATCAATTTCGGGATGATTTTAAAGATATTAGTCTTTCATTGAATAGAAAAATCCATCATGAAAGAGGTACATATATATTGCTCTGCAGTTCTACTCTGGGATGATCATGGCATTGAGGGGGAAGTAGTGGTTCAACGCTAGTTTAGAATACATTGTGGAAAATTGTATTGGGATGCTTCATCATGGAAGGTTATCCAAACTAGTCAATACATCATGATATTAAAGATATTACCTCCAAAATCGTGGTATCAGATGATAAATAATTATATACAACTAATTATAATTAACCATACCCTTAACCAAATAATGATTCCATTCATTAATCATAGGTTCCTATGTACTTTTATCCTTTATCAAGTCTATAAAGGACCTTTAATATTAGTTTAAATCACTATGTCGGGGGGGGAATGTATCTTAATCCAAAAATATGTAATATAGAATGAACTTTTATTCTTGATTATGGTGGAAGCATCACACAAATATCCAATCTTCAATTTTTTTAAACAATAAAATAGACTGCCTAAAGTGAAAATATGTCACAAAATTGATGTAAAATGATATATTACAACATGAATGATTCAAAAATATATTGTTTGATATTAGTATTATAAAATGAATATGTTTCTTTAAACATTAATATATAAAAATATCCCTAATATTACACATATAGTTCCAAAAACACATAGTAAGAGAAAAATCACTAGAAATTGTTCGAATATATTCCATAAATAATTTTTTTATAATTTTAGATGTAGGATATAATAAAACTAAAAATGGTTAAATGAATAATTGGTCATTCAAAAAAACCCATGTGAGACACACTATGATTTAATGAAAATCACCATGTAATTGTAGACATAATACAAGATAAAGGTGTTATAACAATACTTAAATGGAAGATATTTTATACCAATTTCATTATGATTCTATATTTGACAATAAATATTTTTTGGAATAATATCTTCAGCTTTATAAAAATAATACAATTAAAATGTTGTATTATATGGAATTTTGAAACTAGTTTTCATCTTAGGGAACAAATAAAAACAAATTTATACATCAAGTACATTTAGATCATTGTGCCCTTCATGAATTACACTAGTATTAACTTTAAATTAATTGAAAAATATAGATTTTATTATATAATTTTATACAATATTTTTTTATAAGATTCTTTCATATTATCTGAGAAAATATTGGAAATAAAATCTTCAATATTTATCCTTCTTAATGTCTACTCTGATGCTAAAGTACCTTTGATAATAGGTATTAATATGAGGGATCTATATGTTCACCAATATGGCCAATAATAATTTACATAGCCTCATTATGTAACATAGAGAAATAAATATATACCTCCTAATTAATTGTATTTTTTTAGACTATATGAGGCTTTGATATTTTATTCAATCTCTCATTATATTGTTAATCCTTCTCTTATTCCTTGTTATTTAAATGTGAAGAGTTATTCTATTATTTATCCATGGTCATTATTTTTTTATCATAGGATTTTTTATGTTAGAGTATTGTATTAGAGTTTTATATTAAATTTTTTATGTTACTAGTTATTTATATATGAAAACCCATTATTATTTACATTTTTTCCATTTATAAGTATTCTTATGTTCTAAGATCCTCTTCATAATATTTACATCTCTGGAAAATTTTATTATTTTCAATATCCTTCACTAGGATGTGTTATATGTTGAAAATCCACACTTAGAATCCATTTCTTACAAGCTACAATCTAGTTTCCTAGATCTGTTGTTTAATTTTTTTTGTACTATACGATATTAGGGATCTCATCAAAAAGGATCAAACAATTAGGTAGATTTATGAAATAAGATACATACATGATTTTAATATATATTACAAAAATAATTAACAACTTTTAATTTTGACTAGAATAATCAAATTTCTTTTAGTACATATATCATTTAACTCAAAGATACATTCATGATACCCTAATGAAATGAAAATAAAGTAAAGGGTGATCTCATATACTACGTAAGGGATTGTATAATAAATAATCAATCATGAATACATAAATATTAAATTATACATAATAGTAAATAACCAATAATCATATTATGTAATAATTAACTAGATAATGAAATATATCAATTATTAAAACAGAGAAACCATATGGAAAATAAAATCATATTTTCCAATTATAGAATTTATAGTTTCAATCATCATAATATTACTATTTTGGCCTCAACAAGGACACATTCCTTAAATAAGTAGCTATAAAAAATTAAATTCATAAGAATGTGTTGTTTGTTTGTTGTTCCTATAATAACATGGATAATTAATTAACTAATTTGTAATTCTGATCCCTTATCATTACATAATCATTATAATCATAACGTGAACGAATTAAAAAATACCATATAAATATAGGTATAAACTAATACCCATGATTTTCTCCTTGTGAGACCTTATTAATTTTTTAAAAATCTAAATACTTTAAGGCCCCATCCATTATATTGATTTGTCCAATGAAATCCATATATATTGAATGATCAATACAAATCATAATAAAAATTCCATATAAATTAAAATATATTAATATTAAATAAATTATATATACTATCAGTATTCCCTAATAAATTGATAAAATAACATGATAATAATCTATTTAGAGAAGGTTGGTGGATAATATCATTAGATATTATCACAAATGTATCGTATGTAAATGAAACATTTGTTCACCTATTTGAAAGGTAACATTAATAACACATTATGTTGTTTTTTTAATATGAAAAAATATCCTTTTCTAAGAAACATTTCAAAAAAATATATTTAAATGTGTTTAATGTGCCACAACTATACTCTACTGTTTTATTTTAATCTAATATAAGGTAACATTCAATACATGTACCTATTTTTTGTATGTTTTTATAGGGTATGTTTTCTATAGGTTGGATTTCTGTAGGATAAGTTAATATATTGTAATTTATTATATAGTTACATGTTATAGGGAAGAAATTATATAGATTTACTTTATTTAGCACAAGTTAACAAATCATAACATGTGATTGCATATTTTTCTATAGGACATCTTGTGTTAAGGAAAATTATTATAAGGTAAATTTTTATAAGGCATGTTATTATACAGTTTGATACTACATGGTAAATTTCTATATAAACTTTTTAATGAGTAAGATGTTATATGGTATCATGTTATATGGTAAAATAATATATGGAAAAATTTATAGGGTAATAGATAATAAGAGCTTAATAATGGAGAATTGTCAAAATGATGGAAAATGTTTTCATGGAAAAAACATTAAAAAACATTTGTTCCCCACTTTTGAAAAGAATGAAAAAATTATTGTAAGAGACTGTAAGAAAACATTTCTAAAATTTTGATTTAATTTAGGAAATTAAAATAAATAGCCCATAAGATATAATTTATTATGGTAAAAATTATTTCTAAAAGTGAATAAATAGAATTGATATATAATATAATAATTCCCAAACCGAAAGTAGAAAAAATTTATGGATTTCTTATAAAAAATCAGTTTGTATTGTGAGTATCAAAAACATTAACAATAGGCTCAATACTTTAAATTTTTTAAAATAATTAGACAATAAAATAATAGAAGGGTTTTGTGACATATTTAACATAAAACACCCCTAATTTAAATTGTAAAATAACTTATTACAATAAAAACTAGTATTGTTATATAAGTCCTTACCTCAGATATCTTCTATTTGAAAATGCATTAATATCCAATAAATAAAATTTATATATGTTATAAAATTGTATAATAATAATTTTTATATTTATCACACATGATAAAAATAACTTATAAGTTTAAAATACACATTTACTAATCCTTCTTTGTTAAAATCAATGTTTTGGGATAATTGTTAAATTTTACAAGCATATATTTGCTTGATAGTTCCAGTATTTTCATGTTGATCATGGTTTCTAAAAAAAATTATAATTTTAATCTTGAAATAAATATACTATATATTCATTATATATAATTTTATTACAATCTACATAAATTATTGTAGAAAATGAAAAATTCATTCATGGAGGGGATATTGTGTAATTATTCCAATGCTACATTTTCTATTTCAAATTAATGGAATGATAAAAAGAGAGATAATTATTTAAATTTCATAAATCATAATTATGTTATATATATAATATTTATTAATTATATTTGTAATTATATCTATCTATTTTATGGAATGATAAAAACTAAAATATGCCATCCATGGAAAAGATAGTATCAATGTAAACATCAACGAAATTTTTATTTCACAACGTATGGAAATGTCGTAGAAGATAGTTATTAAACAAAAATTAAAACATTTAAAAAAATAATTAAATTTATATAAATTTAATTTAATGGTAAATAATAATTTTTAATATTTATATGTTGTAATAAACTTTATAGAATTCATTAAAAACAATTACCTCTACTTTAGAATTCCCCCTTTTGGATCTCCCATTCAGGATTCAATTATTGGTCTCTTGGTGTGGGTCAATCATATATGGCATGAATAAGTGTTTTAAAGAGTGATTATATAATGATTTTTTATAGTATGTTTCGTGTGTAATGTTGTAAATATTATAGGTGAAAGGATCCTTTTTATGTAAGAGTGGTTGCTCTTTTTAAAATACCATGTAGTTCTAAATAATATAAATTTTTTCTCATGGTAATGTGTCACCATGGAAAAATAATTTAGATGATATTATATGGTAGGTTTTAAATAAATTCATTAAAAATTTACAATTATTATTTATATTTCAATCATTATCAATTATTTTAACTCATATCTTGGCCTATTTAGCCCTTACCATTGTGAATAACTATTTCTATTATAACATAACATTTAAATACCAATGAAATGGAGATTATTAGATAATATCATTATTTTGATTCCAAATGTGAAATTATTTTTAAACCATAATATTTATTGATGTTGTAATAATTATTATTAATATAAGTACACAAATAGTAATGAACACCCATTTTTAATGTTTTTAATCATAAAATATTTATGGCACCAAATTGAATGAATACATTCAATTTACAATAATTTTATATTTTCATTAAAAATGTTATTTTTATGAGACTTTAAAATAAATAAAAAATCAGTGTAATCATATAAAAACTTATATAAAGAAGGATAAAAATTAGAGGATTCATTAGAATAAAAAATCACATAGGTATTAATTTATCGGAATAGGGTTATAAATTCTCAATATTTTATTAAATTATTTTATTTGAAACCATTAAAATTTATTTTTTTCTATAAAAATGATTATTAGGGATTTATTTTATTAATATATCATTATGATGTAATAAATGTGATAGTATAAGTAAAGACCATATTTTTTAGTATTCTTCCATATATCAACCATTTAAGAAAAAATTAAAAAATCACACTAATAAAATTTAATAATCATCATTTGAGAAATAATGTTTATTTCATAAAATTCAATTCCTATGATTTTGGAATTTATGTATTATATATTAAAAAATAAATATAAAAACTATTTTAACAGAATATTTATTTTTAAAACATATTATGTTATAAAATTTTTTCATATCAAATACCTAGGAATATTAATTTATTTTGTGTACAATATATATTCATTGATTATTGGTGTTTACCTTTATAATTAATAAATTATTATTTAAAATAAATTTTGGTTCGATATATAAAATTATAATCCACAAAATATTTATTAAAAATATACATACTAAAATCTGCTAATGTAACATTCTCCACGTAAAATGTATTACATTCACAAAATTACTGCAAAAAACCAACCCGGGTAGATATGACACATCACTCACGAAGGCCCTAAATAAATTGTAGATCAACCAAACAACCAATCAAGTCTCATTAATAATGGATTATTTAAGTGTTTAAAACACATAAAGATAGTACAAATTAACAAGTCATATAATGTAAAGATAAAAGTGTATACCAGAATGTAAAAAAGGCAAAGTATCTTTGTTACCATATGTTACAACCAGTATATCTAAAATATAATGTTAAGTAATCTATGAGATACTGAAGAAATACATGACACCATTCCCTTTACCCAAGTCCTGTAAAATGAAATCGATAGAGAATTAATGGAAAATGTAGGGTGTGAGAACAAAGGCCATCATGATATGACCAAATAATCAATACAACATTTAACAATATGAAATTGTAATTTTCATATTTTAATAAATAAATATTATTAAGATGTTTCAAAAGATAATATATTCGTAAAATATCCATTGGATTTCATAAAATCATCTCTTCTTCAGCTAATCGTAGAATATGAAAATAATATAGGATTACATGAAATCATAAGAAAATCCATCCTTTGATACACCATAAGATTAAAAAGTGAGAGACATAAAATTAAATGTAACATCCTATAAAAAAACATGAAAAAATGACCTCCATAATTTGTTAATAAATAACAAAAAAATAAATTTAACACTATGCTAGGAATAATTTAAATCTAATCAATACGGTTTGTGGAATTGTCTATCGATGTTATCAAAATTACCCATAGTGATGTCACAATCCCAAATGTTAAATATGTCAATAATGTGATGCACACAATGTTCCTAATGTTCTATATATTCTAAAAATCTTTGTAACATCATAATCACAGTTTTTAAAACATTTTCTTAGGGAATCATCACCACACTCATTCTTAAAAATCCATTTTTAGTCCAAAAACACCTTTGATTAAATACATCAAAAAAATATGTGCAAAATTATATTTTTAATGTAAACCCCATTTAAAACCTCCATATCAATTAATCAAACATTAAATAAATCAATTTACCAAATAAAACAATATTAATATTAAAATATAGTAAATGAATTTCTATTTTATCGCCATTTTAAAGAGACATCTACCATATGAATGGAGGGAAACAATTCACCATCAAGAAAAATGATTTGAAATGAGGAGATACAGTCCTCACAATACTAGATCTATCAAAAATATCAACAATTATTTTTCAAGCACCACACATATGGTAAAAAAATATGATAAACATAAAAAAGACAAGGGGAAAATAAATTAATCAAGGATCTAAGATGATGATAGAAAATAGGATCACAAATGGAAATTGCATTAAAGAGATCCGTTTTGAATGAAGGAATATCACCAAAGAATATAGGGTTGAAACCACTCTATAACTGGGAATGTTTTAATTGATCCTAATAGATATTATTAGATGATTATATAGAAAAACAATTTAAATTATGTATTGTTTCGCCCATATGTGATTCATAATAGGGAACATGGTAATGTTGCACGGTTTTAAAAATTGTATTCTATCCTTTCATGGCCTCCAGCCCTTGGAAAAATTAATCACATCCTTATTGGGGAAATGTAACAATAGTTTAAAAAGCTATAAAAAGATATGTTAATCCTTTTAACAACCACTAAGGTGCCTATAATGTTTTCTTATTGAGTTTCATGGTTAGAAATTTTATAACCAAATTGTGTGAAAATCCACTAGAGCCTCAAAATTCCATACTACATGCTTACCACAAGGGTGGTTCTAAGCATGCTTCTAAACCATGAGACTATCCAAATTCCTCCAAAATTCCATTTCTTCAATACTTGATTATCAGAAACCTATTCAAAACCCCAAAATACATACCCTTCTCAAAAAAATGTATTCTTGTGACCCATAAGGAATCATAATTATCCCCACAATAAAATAATCTTTCTTGTAGAATGAACTCAATATTTAAAAACAAAAATAGATATGGATAATGATTCCCAATAAAAAATTCCCACTCCAATATATCATGGAAATCCATTCAAAATGACCACAATAGGCATACCATCATAATTATTTTACCATAGATTACCTTATCTTGGTGATCCATGATAAAAATTAGTTTCTCTACCGATGTGGGGTTGGGATCAAGATAAACTTCATCCCATTTAGGCACATGGAAATGGTATGGATGATAACTCAGCTAGGAAACATGAATGCGATCATGAATTAATGTTGTGAAATATGTATAATTGAATAGATAATCTATCTTTCCAAGTTATTCAATGGTCTCAAATGGTAAAACAAACCTTGGTGAAAAATTACCCTTCTTACCAAATATATGGAGTCCCAAGAAAGGGGAAGCAATAATAAAAATACAATTACAAACCTCAGACTCCATTAGATGATAAAGATGGTTTGAATAGTATTTTTGATGATTCTAATCAATTTATACCCACTTTAAAATAAGATTCACTTTCTTTATTATCACTTGAGAAAGGATTCGTCCAACCAATGATCATTCTCAATACTCTTGACATCATAATGGATATTTAAATGGATGCCCATAAAGTTCTTAAATGTAACTATTTTTATCAAAGAATAATGACTATTGTTATTGGAAAAAATTACTAAAGGTATATTATTTCCCCATGAACTAATAAAATCAATCACGCACATTAGAAGCATATCCTCAAGGATCTAAATAAATCCATGAGTTTACTCATCCATCTGAATATGATATATCATAGTTAATTTCATTTGAATAGCTATAAAATCTTGTAACTCTTTATAAAACCAAGATGTAATCCCTGGTTCTATTCAAAAATATCTATATACAGATCTTTATTAATGTTCAAAACCTCTCACACATACAAGTGATTATGCAACTCTATCTTTGTTATCGCCATGATATGGAGGAAAATGGGCAATTTCATAAGTCAAAAAATGATCACCCAAATCATATTATTCCAACTATGAGTTCATGTTAAACCAATAGAATATTGAAATATCATCCTTATTACATACCACAGTGGGAAAATGTTATAACAAACTATAATCTCTTTGGTGCTCTTCCTTAATTTTATGACTATTTGATACTATGACATAAAGCCTAAAATCGATCACCTTATCCATAGACACAAATACCAACAATGTAGATCATGTTACATCTTTATATTTCTTGTGAGTATCAACTAACACAACTGGGGTCCACATTTTGTCAATTTATTCATTAGAGAAAACTAAACAACCAACCTAACATGGAAAAACAAAGTTCCCTGGTGAGATAGAGACCAATACCTTAGGTTCTCTCCACCATTTAGGATTTTAGTAAAGTTTTTTCAATTAGGGAATGATTCCTTATCATGATGAATATATTAATAAAATGTTGATTCACCCTATATATAATCTAAGAACACATACCCACCAATGTCTTCCACTCCCATGATCATCTCAAAAAAAATCATAATAGACCATACCTCCACTGATTTATTCAATGAATGACTATGTAATTTTTTGTTCAATGCACCGGTGATCACATTTCGATTCCCATGAGTTTATGAGGGAACCAAATAAGAAATAATAAGATACATATCCCAGTATCTATAAGAAAAATTCATATCCTACAGATTAAAAATATAAACATAAATCTAATGATTACAGTATATTATAAAACATTCCTTAAATAGATAGTATAACCAATTATTTAGAGTTCTCATAATTGAGATCGACTCTAGGTCATGGTTTTGGTGTTTATTCTCATGATGGAAGTATTTGTGAGCATAATATTTCACCACTTGATTCCCTATACCAAGAAAAACCCCAATATCATAACTGAGGAATCATTGAAAACATCATAACCCAAACATGATTTTAGAAGAATCAAAAATAGAGCTGAATTCAACCCCGTCTTCAATTCATCATAGGATCTCTAAATTTTATTTGTTTCAAAAAAACATAACACAATTGTGGGATAATTTTTTTCATCATGTATGCAATCTTGGAGATGTAATGAACAACCCACCAATAATAATTAGCCATGACTAATACACAATGGTTCTTAAAAATAATTCTAGGCTTCTCCCACGACATTCCCACCATTATCATTTCATGATCTAATGAGATTCCCATATCATATAAAAAATACCTAGAAAAATGAATTTATGGATCAAAAAATCACATTTATAAATATTAATATACAATAGATTTTCATTCATTTTTCTAACAATGATATCCAAATAATACTTTTCCTCCTCCTAGGATATTGAATACACAACAAATATTATCTCCAAAAATGAAAATAAAAGGTTTTGAAATAAATAAATAAAATAGTTTCTCAATTCCTTACATAGTAAAAGAGAATTATAGAGTCATAATGAAATAACTAGGAACAAAAAGTTCCCATACCATCACTTAAATGAAATTTTAGTAATATTATATTCTTTAAAACATAATTGGTTATTCACCAAGCATAAAAAAATTATAAAAAAAATTGATTCCCTCTAAAACCCCATGAATCCATTATCCTAGAGTTGGATGTAATTTTATAATGATAGAATCAAATATTAGTGATCGTATCCTGAAATATTTAATATTATAGTAGTCATGGTATACTAGATATATACATAATTATAACATTACATTTGAAAACATTAAATATAATATAATAGTTTATTCTAGAACATTATAGTTTTTACTAGTAAATCCTTGGATTCATTCATAAATTCATTCATCATGTACAAGGTAATGGAGAACATAATAATGGTTGATCTCATTATCTTAAAAGGGAAAAGTGTGCAATATAATATATAATAAAATAAAATAAAAATACAAGTAATATGCTAAAGTTAATTAATAATTTTTTTTATAGAAACAATAATAAAAAGGGGAATAAATACCATGATAACATAAATATATAAATAATCACATTGATAACAATAATTATTTTCATAATGATAGAATTATGAATTCTATACATCATAATCTTATTATCAATTCTTTATGAAAAGGAAATATATGTTAAAAGGGAAGGCATCTTCTGAATGCCCAAAAACATTTGTCTTACGAGACCTGACGATGCATTTAGGGGTTATAATAGAACCCTCATATCATTTACTATGTAAAATTAATTCAACCTATGAAATAGGGTTTTAAAAAATCAATACATAATCCAAATAATAAAATGTATTGAAAAACTAGAATATGAAATGTTATTAATTTACCCAATCAATAAATATAACATAATAATAATCCTACCACGAAAATATGTAAAATGGAAGCAAAAGAATATATCCCTATTAAATCATATTATTAATAATATTATATTAATATATAAAAAAATTCATTAAAAATATTATCAGATCATTTCTTGGGGGAATGTACCTTTTTTATTTATGAGTTACATATATTAAAATCTACAAATTTCAAAAATATTAAGTAAAAAGGTCTCTTTTAAAATAAAATTTGATAATTTAAATAGAATAATTAAATAATTGATTAATCGTGACTATGGGAAACTTTATTCATGATGTTTCCATTAAAAAATATTCCATTAACATTTTCAGTAAAAATTCAAAACCACCTCATTAAAAAATGAATAAAATATTATTTTTAACTTCTTATATAAAAATTAAAAAATGTGTAAAAATGACATTAAATTATCATTAAATTAAATAAAAATATTTAAAAATATTTTTAGAGTAAATAGATTGGAAAATAAACGGATTTTGGATCGAATATATAACGAAATCCCGTTTTCTAAAAAATATTTATTTCGGTCTCTTGGGTAATTAAAGAGATAAAAATGAAATGAAAACAATAAATTAACATAAATATTCAAAGGATAATAAAATATATTTTATTTAATATATAAATATCATATATTTATTATCTCATACATAGTGGAATAAATAATTTTGAATAATGATAATAAAATGAAATAAAACCTTACTTCATGTCTGAATTTCTTTACATGTTTTTTATCCTCCTTATAATAAATTAAAATTTATTAAAATTATATAATATAAAAATATAATAAAATATATTATCAAATATAACTCACATATGAAATTTCAAAACACATTTATTAATAATTCATTATTAAAATCATCATTTTTGTGGGTTAACTATTTTATTTTACATGTATGTATTGGTTCAGTAGTTTCGGTCCATGAATATTTATCTTTATTAAATAATAACATAAAAATCATAATTATTCCTTATAAATATATTTTTAATCTTACGTTAAGGTCACACATAAAAAATGAATTGCATTGCTTCGTGAAATTTGTAGTCCACAGGTGCGAACGAGCAAAAATGGTAATTTTTTATCGAGTGGAAGGGTAATAAAGTAAATGATATATTATATTTATGTACTAATTTTTATATCATAAATATCATATATATTCATTAGTTACATCATTATAACTTTACAAGTAAATTGGAGATGAAAAATGAATTCCACCACTACACATACAAAGTAAGTTGTACGTACACATGGGCGATGTTTTTTCGCTTTTCGTAGGATGGAAAATAAATGAGAAATCATTTAACCACAATAATAATGACACATAAGCAAATTTTTTACACTATAGTCATTATCTTTTATTGATACAATATATTTATTAGAATTATAATATTAAATAAACTTGAAATAATAGTTAAAACAATTATATTATCTTTACAAAACATCATTTTGATCACTTGGTAATGACTTTATGTTTGATATTGTGAGAAGACTAAAACAAATATAAAAAGTAAGAGGTTTTAGGGAGTAATTTTTAGGGTTATTTGACCTATATGGCTCAGGAGTTGTGATTAATTTAGTGGACAATGTTTTCTTTTATAATTGATGTGACTGGCACACTTGAAATGTTTCAACGCTTTAAAATATTATCAAGTAAAATTCATGGAAATATGGTTCCAAAATGATTCATATTTTTATTTGATAATAATATTATAGAAATAAAAACATATAATGAGTTTTAATGATGTTATTAGTTCATTTAAAGCTGTATCTATTAGTTTTAACCTCCCATTGACCCTTTTGACAATTACCACAAAATGAATGTTTTCTACAATTTAAGGGTCTTGAATGTTTCCATGAAAGGAAAACTAACCCATAAATGGAAAATGGTTGTATTTTATACCATATACCATTAACATACCCGAATATGATATTCTTATAAATATTCAATAATTTAATAAATTAATTTTTATTCTAATATATAATTAACATTATTGTTTGAACTATTCAACTACGTTCACTATAATTTCATTATGATAGAAATGTTATTTTAATTTTAACCATTTACTTTTCCCAATGTTTTTATATTAATATAAAACATTTATGAGCCACAATAATTTCCCAAATTGTATTACTTTTAATATTTATTAAAATAATTTACTTTATTTTTCTATTAATTGAATCAACATTGTGTCGACGTTGTGTAATTATTTTAGGAAATTTTATAACTAATAAAAGTTATAAATAAATTACCATGATGAAATTAAATTAATTTTCATTAAAATAATATTTATTATTCATTCATAAACTATGTTTATAATTGTGTGAACATATAAGATAAATTTAAAAATACGAGAGTGAATTTTTGAATTTTTTTTTCAAAAATGATATAAAGGTATTTTACATGGAAACGTGTCTCCAAAATAGATAAATATAGTAAAAATGTGGTATGGTAATAAAATAATTAATCTAGTAAAATTATATTGAAAATGATGTCCTCATCGCTTTTTTATCCTACGTCAACCTAATTTACTAATTTTCTGTGACGAATTATTTTACTATTTTTTCTATTTATTATTTGAAAAATTAAATCTAACCATATTAAATTATATTAGTTATTATAATTAAAAACCTATAATCATTTTTATCAAATTATATCACAAAAATTGATAAAAATTATATTTATAATAATTCTGTAAAGTGTGGGGGAAAATGTTTTTTAAAGAAAAAAACGTATTTTTAAAAAAATTTACTTTTATTCTAAGATAAAGTACAATATATATTTACATGTAATTAATTATATTATTTAGAAATGAATGATTATTATATTAATTTAATATCATATTAATAATATAATGGAGATCTTTCAATGAGAATAGATAATGTTTTATGAAAAACCAAGTTAACTATTCATTGAAATTTTTTATATTTTTATTAAAACCCATAAATTTCACTGTAATTTAATTTTTATATGTTTATTTAAAATAATAATAATTTAGGAATATTATACATAGAAAATTTTGTAATTGAGGTATCTAATCACATTATTTTGTAAAACTACGTGTTTTGTGTTATTTTTTCTAGAAAGAAAGTATAATATAATTGAAGCTTGAGCATTTCATTCATCCATCCATTAAAATAATTTCATCCTTTAAATTTCTAGAATTTTACTAAATGAATAGATATCTGTATTTCATCATCATAACTTCTTTAAAGTTTCATCATTACCTCTTCTATCTTATGATTTCTCTTAGGAAATTTCACAAGCTCAGTCATCTGATTTTTCAACTCTTGTTCTCTAGTTTCCAAAATTTTGATTGGAAATTCAGAGTAAGACCAATGAGATTAAAATTATGTTTCCTTGTAGTTGAGAATATTCAGTTGATTTTTTATTTAATTCATCAATAAATAGATTTGGATCACATCATCAACTTTAGAGAGGCTACATGGATTTATTGAATGATAAGCCATATCACGAATTATATCTAAAATATAAAAAAAATTCCAATGTACCTGGGGCATAGTTTACCTTTCATAAAAACCCTAATAAAACTCTACCATGGAGTTAAATTTATGAAAAAATATATCAAACTTGAATTTAGAAATACTTACTTGGATTGTTAGCATAGCTCTTTTTCTTTTTTTGTCAATCATTAATATTTGTTTGTATTATTATTAGCGACACCATTGTCTCCTCCACAAGATGTGGGCCTAAAATATTTATTTCACTAACTTATACTAATAAAGAATAGTATGAAATCTCTTTCCATAAAATTATTTATAGGTAATAATATGATTACTTAAATGTAAAAAATTATGATAAAAAATTCTTCAAATGTTAAATACCACTCTGGCATACCCTGAAATTCTTGTGATCATAACCATAACATGTCTTATAATTTTTGAATAGTTCTTATGACTATGAATATGTCTATTGATGATAAATAATGCTAAAAAATTCTTGGTATCAAGAGAATTCATATGTTTTTTTAATTTTTATGTAAATTATGGATCAAAATGCGAAAACATTATATGATGTAAACTCTAAAGCATTACAACCTAACTAATATAGAGTCTTTCAATATTATCAAGAGAAAAATCCACTCTTATGTGGATTATATTTTCAAATCTGGTAAGATGATCAATAATAATATATTTTATATCATTTCTTCAAATAGTTCTTTTAATACAATGAAAAAGACCATATTAATGTTATCCCACTTCCACATAGGAATAGGTAGAGGTTTCATGAATACATTAGGGCAATGTATCCGATAATTTACCTATTGATAAACCAAGAAAATTGATACTTAATTAGTAATATCCTACTTCATGTTATCCCACCCAAATGTTCCATTAAATCGGTATACATCCTTGTTCTACCGGGGTGTATGGATAAATTTGACCAATGCGAATTATCTAATTATTATATTTTCACCTTAGGTATAGATGAAATGCATAACATTTTTCCAAATTTCCAAAAATAATATTCATGAATGATATATTTCAACATCCCATCATTAATTGATTTATTTATTTATAGAAAATCCTCATCATCGATCAGAGTGATTTTTATCATTTATAATAATGATAGATTAAAAATCATTTTAAAAGGGGGTGATGTTTCCCCTTCCTTAAAAATTCTTATATCCATATTTACTAAATTATTGAATATAAGATCTATATGAATATTTATTTTTATACGTACTCCATGATATTTTTTGTTCAATTTATCCCCTTCCTTATTTTTCATTATGGTGTTGTGGTGTATTCAGTAGTAATAATCCTTGAATAGCTTGAGACATCACCTTTGCCTTATGTTGAGATCCTTATATTAAAATATTTATTTCAAACTATTCTGATCCCTATTTATCTCATATTTTTTCAACAAAAACATAATTCAACCATATCATTATGGAAAATAATTCGGCTAAAGACATAAGATCATGGTTTTAATAGTTTTGTTCAAAAGTAATTATCGGTCTTGATGCATAAGAAATAACATTATCATTATTTATAAAGTATATTGCATGTAATTTTTTATGTATATCAAAAGTTAAAACAATCATTTCTTAATGGTATAGTCAATATTGGATACTTGAGCTATCATATCTGTAATTATTCAAAACATTCTTCTCATTCCATTATCTATACGAGGATAACCCCTTTTATGTGTATGTTTTAAAATATATTACGAAAAAAGAAATTTTTTAAAAATTTTGTTGATAGTAACCTTACAAACCAATAAACATATTTACATTGCTGATTTTTATTATTTTAGGCTATTCATTTACATCCATTCTCTTTTAAGTCTCAAATTTGATTCCATCATTAATGAAAACATTTTCATAAATAAAAACTTCTTAAGAAATAATTCACACTTACTAAATTCCCACATTGCTTTTCCCTTTATGATTCTCAATAATTATATTCAATTGATTGTGATGTTCCTCGTATATTTTATAATATACCATGGTATCATTAATAAATACCACAATAAAATTATAAAAGAAATTCCATGAACAATCTATTTATTAGATCCATAAAAAGGGTGAATTAATCAACCAAATGGAATTATTTCAAATTAATAATTTCCTTGACTCATTCTAAATGATTTATTCAAAATATCTTCCTTATTTTTTCTCAAAATATGACAGAAATAATTATGGTCAATATTTGAAAAATATCATTCTCTATGGATTTGATCAAAGAATTCATCAATACGAAGAATATGATACTTGTTCTTTATAGTACAAGAATTACCTATTCTATAATCAATTCATGACCTCATAGATCCATATTTGTTCATAACTAAATAATAAGGGTCCCCATGTTGAAACACTATGTGTTATAAATAACTTCTCACAAAAATAATGTAGTTGTTTCATCAATTACAAAATTTTTATTGTGTCCATTCTATTTAGAATCATTGATAAATATCATACATTAAGGATTTAATCAATGAAAAATCCAACTTCATTTTATATATTATGTCTAGGTAATTCCTAAATAAATTCATCAATGACTCCCTATCCAAAAGGTACACCCTCAATTTTAATGTTACCATTTTCATCCATATAATGTGTATTAAATTCTTCCCTACAAATATAATTTGAAAGAGAAACTAGAGGCGGATCCATACTTGTACCAGATGATGAAATATCCCATTTAAATATAAGAAATTATATATCTTCATTAGTAATCATAACTTGTTTCCCTTAGTATGAAAATTTTTATTTATAGTTTTAAATCCAATCCAGACCAATGATTATATCTAATTTATCCATATTTTTAGAAATAAACATTTCATATAGGTCATGTTTAGGTATCATGATGGGAACTATCTAAAACATCCTTGTTTTGGTTAAATTTCCACAAGGACTATTGACTAAAAACTATATTCATAATGTGCTAAAAAATATCTACTTTTCATACAAGATATGGAAGATATAAAATATTGTGATGATCCAAAATAAAATAAATCATTATCAAAATCGGTGATTAGGATTTGTGTTTCTACCACCATATCTTTTAGAACTTCAAATTAAATCTATGACGATCACATAATCTTGGCTATTCTCCCTTAGTATTTTTTAGTAATATTCCCTTGAATCCAAGAAAATTCATTAATATAGTACACCATCTCCTTATAGATGAGGCATTGAACATTGGGATATTAGTGTTTTTCCAATAAAACATGATATTATTGGAATTTCTATCTCAACATAAATTAAACTCCCATTCCTAATAAGAATGTTCCAAAGGAATCCTTTCATATTTAAAAAATGTCAAAAATTCCACCCATCCATTCTTTTTTTCCATTATTTGTATTCTAATGATATAAATTACCCTCTCATTATCTTCCTTTCCTTCAATTTCATATGTTTTGGGGAATTATTTTCTATATTTAAATAACGTGATGATAAATCATCATATGAAGGTAATTTCTAGGAGAAAAATTCCCATTTAAGTAATGGATTTAGATCATAAAATAAATGGTCCATTATACTATTTAGATTTCATATGTATTATAGAGCATTAATTATTAACCATCAAAGTTAACATTATACATAGAAATATTAAAATCTTTATTTGGTCTTAGACTAGGGAATTTTCTCTCCATCTATGCTCATTCCATGCAAGGAAATAGTTGTCCATTAAGAGTTCCTTATTCCCCTCTATGTTTTATATTTTCTCATTATCATTAGTTTATTGAATTAATAACCACTATTGATCGGAATTCACTATGAGATGATAAATTTCTAAGAAAAAACATATCCCTTTTTATTTATTATTAATGAAAAAAATATATTCTATATAGAACTTATCAATTTCTATAAATGATGGTTTTAGATGCCTGAAAAGGTCCTACATTATTTCAACACATTTCTGATAAATAGGCTACTCCATACGAGAGTGTTTATTGGTCATAAATAGAGTCATATATCATAATTTGTTATAATTTATTCAGTTCTAAAAATAACTCAAATTCCATTAATAGACACATTGTTTTGACAAAGAGGTAAATACCTACACATATAATGTTCATTATAACTATTTCCATTCCATATTATAATAACTCTTTCAATATAATTTCATATACTACATTAGATCATAAAATTGTGAGTCATAATTTATATTTTAGAAACTGGTGAAATTATTTACTTAATTTCAATATTTATTCATATGTAAATTTAGATTCATAAGCTTACTATTAGTAGGGAAAAAATTAAAAAAATTGATAATGAATTTTAATAAAAATTGTATTTAAATTATGAATATCTCAGGATTGTTTAAATATTGGTGTACAATAATGGAAAACTCACCCTTCACCGAAATGATGGTTGATATATACAACATAAACTCTTTCTTGGGTTATTTCCCTAAGAAGTATCTACTATAAAACAATGTCAACTTGGTTAATCCAAATAGGGGTGTATTTATATGAAAACTCTATAATATTTTACTTATCATAAAATTTAGGATATTATATTCCAATTATATATATCATTGGATTTTTTATAGGTGTATTTTATGAAAACTAGGTTATACTTTATTTAGTTCACAAGGTTTTTGATAAACTACTTCTAATACCAACTCTAACATACCAAAACCAATAGCCCTAAGACAATGCTTACTTTAATACATTAGAAAAAAAACAAAATATCATCCCCTAATAGATGAAATAGATTAGTAGTCTTTAGAGACTAGATACATGTATCATTCTCACATTACATCTGAAAACCTAAAATATAATATATTAATTCCTGTGAGATAATGAAAAAATAAAAAAACATCTTATAACTAATAATATAAATAGGGGACTAAATCCTAGGATAACATTACATCTTAAATAATAAAATAGATAATAATAACTATTTTGAAAATGAATTAATTCAAAATTCTGGACAATATAATCTTACAATTTAGGCCTTATTCCAATAAAACATACGTAATTATTTAAAGTGTACACCAAATTCCCAAACTATTTTGTCTCATTATTCTAACTGATGCAATAAAGGGACAAAAAATCCCCCCATCACATACTATGTCATAGGGATTAATAATATACAAGGGGTAAATAATAATTCAATTAATAATCTATATAAACATTCGTATAGAAAACCCACCTTATGAAATGTTAACATTTTCCTCAATCATTAAATATAACAACATCACAAGACATACAGATTAATATTGTGGATGGTATCAAATGATTATGTCCCTAGTAAATATAAATATTCACTTTAGGATATTGACATAGATAATAATACTTTTGAAAGATCACATGACTATTTATTAAAGGAAAAACATTTTCTATTTTGAAGATACATATATTAAAATCTATAGATTTCCAAAATATTGTGGGTAAACTTTTCCTTTAAAATAACTTTGGATATATGTAAAGGAATTATTAAATCATTTATATTTCATGGTGTTAAAATTTTTTGTTCTGGTTGTGTATGTTAAAACTAACAATCCTTCCACATTCTTGGTAAAAACTAAACAAAACCACATTCATAAATAGACAAGAAAATTTATTTTTCAACAATCCATAAAAAGGAAAGAATGGGTAAAATTTAGTTTAGACTCCATTTTATAATATTAAAAATATTCATGAATTTGTTTTTAGAAAACATGGAAATGGATGAAAAATGATCTTAGACAAAAGAGATAAATAAAAATAGTGTTCCTTAAAGATATTATTTGTGTATCTTGAGTAATTAATGAGAGGAATATTGAAAGGAAGAAAAAAAATTTATAAGTAACCAAATTATAATAAATTATATTTTATTTAATATATAATTTTAAATAATTTCCCTTGAATAGGCTTATACATAAACAATCCTGAATAATGAATATATTGTAAAATAAACCCTTATTACTAGTCTTCCATTATTTGTAAGTGTTTTTAGCCTCTAATATAATAAATTTATATCAATCATACCTTTATATAAGAATAAAAATATTAGTATCATATATGATGCTCTTTTAACATTTCAAAACCCATTTATTAGTAATTTTTAATTAAGATATTCTATTTCAAGTGTTAATTGTCTAATTATATTTCATTGTTTTGGTCTGGTAGTTTTGTTCATTGAATATATATCATAGTTCTATCATACGTAGATTGTTAATAATTATATAAATATCATTATTATTAATTTTAAAAAAATTTACAATCATCCATGAAATGTGAATATGGAAAATTAATTACATCTCTTCATGGAGGTGGTAGTCCACATGTACATGCAATTGACATTTTCAATTTTTAATGAGTGTAATTTTAAGAAGTTAAATTATTTATTATATTTAAATAATCATAATTATTTGATTAATACAAAATATATTCATTATTAAAATATTTATAACCATCCTTTTAATGTGGTTATGAAAACTAATTACACCACATGGTGGATATGGTAAGTCGAACATACACACATTTAATGTTTTTATCTTATCATTTGAGAAAAAAGAGACGGAAAATTAATTTAACGCAATACTATTTGTATATTAATATTTTTATGATAAAATAGTTATTATTTTATTTTTGATAAGAAATATTTATAGCGATTAAAAGATCAAATAAACCTAAATTTTTTATAAAAACGCTTAGCTTCTCTTGTAGCTGCCTTATTTGGATAACTTATTATGGATCCTAGGTTATTTATTTTGGGAATTTAAAATATATATATATATAAAGTATGATAATTATATAAGCAAGGTTTCTCATGGTGTTCTCAATTTATATGTCTTAAGAGGTGTGGATAATTCAGGGGAGGATATAGACATTTATAATTTAGGTTAGTGTCACCCTTGTAATGTTTCAAAGATTTAAATTATTATTATGTCAATTTAACATAAACATATATCAAAAATAACTAATTTAAAATTTTGATAAGTTCATGATCGATATATAACCAAATAATAATGTTTAAGAATGTATTTCTATCATTTTAACCCTTATCATTTACTTTACCCTCCGCCATTAACCCTTTTTAAATTTAATGAAAAACACAATTGTTTTTACTCTTCATGGGTCAATAATGTTACCATAAAAAGAAATTTTAGCCATATGTAGACCATGTATTATATATTAAATCACATAATAATCAATTATATGAATATGATAATATTATTAAATTTAAATATTTTAATAAAATATTGTTCACTATAATATATCATTAATGTCATTTATGGAACTATTCATTTACATTGACATTAATATCATCAAGATATTATTTGTATTAGAATAAAAACAATTGAAACCCCAAATATCTTTATTGGTAATCCTAGGATGATTCAATATACATCCTTAAAGGTAATCCCTCCAATAAAATATTAAAATGAACCAATTGGGGTCTTCAAGACATATCACCTTAGAAGGCCCACCATATGTGGAGATCAACTACACAACCAAACAAAACAATTAAATAACATAAAGTAGATAAACTTATAGATTTCAATGTTTGAGTAGATTATTAATCCTTGATACGTACAACACCCATACAAATGGGTAAAACTGATGAAAAAAACATGAAAAGACAAATGACACATATTTATGTGACCATCTTTCACCACCAATCAATCTCACTAAGAATGTTGTGAAGACATAGGGAATATAGTGGAGTACATGACACCCTTACCTTTTATGGTTTCCTAAAAACCCATATATGGAAACTCTTAATGGAAAAGATAGTTTTTTAGTAAAAATTATAGTATCATACCATAGAAAAATTGATACAAATTATAACAACATGAAACTGTTATCTCTAGATTTAAAACAAATCATGTTTATAAATTTGATTCAAAATTGAATCATTTTTTAAAACACAGGTTGATTTTCATAAAATAATCCCACATTCACATAAACTAATTTTATAACAAGTACATGTAGGATATCATGAATTCATATAAAAAATATCCATGGATATTCCATATGTTAAACCAATATACCAACCATGAAATGTATTATCATGTAAAATAATAAGAAAAATGGGCTCTAGCCAATAAGAATACATAATCCGACATAGAAAAGATCACTATATAGAAAAAACATGAAACCAACTGATATTATGTCCTAGAAAAGTCTGCTGATATCTAAAAAATAATCTTGAGTGGTTTCAAACTCATTGAAGTTTTATATGTCTATAAATTGACTAACTTAAGGTTCCCAAATTTTTTATTTTTCAATAAACCATTTATAGTCCTAGATCATAATTAAAAAAAATATATATTTGGAGTGAATCACCACATCCCTTATGCAATAAAATTCATTTTTTAGTCAATTACACCATTAAGTAAATACATAGAACCCATAGTGTGTTTAAATAAATTTTTAATAAAAACCCACATTAAACCCCATTTAAGACAATGATAAAATGGGTTTATCGATTTATCAAATACACTCAACATAATTTAATAATATTTATTATGAATTTTGGGTAATCATCATTTTATAGAAAACCCTATCACAAGAACTAAGGTAAACTATTTCCAATCAAGAAAAAAATATTTAAATTGAGTAGATCCGATCATCACATGACCATATCAATTAGAAACATCAATATTTATCTATCAAATCCCTTAGATCTGAAGAAAAATACCTGATAAATTCAATTGAGATAAGGGGCGAGGATATCACGTGATGATCTAAGAAGAGGGGAGAAAACTAAATCCAAAATAAAACAAATCTTGATATGATCTCTTAAGAATGAATAAAAAACACCACAAATGGAAAGAGATAATCCACAAGAGAACTGGGGGGAGTTTAGTTTGATCCTATTGGAGATTTAAAGGTGAATTGATATGAAAATAAAAAAGTGGAATTAGTTAAATTACATTATTTAAGTGTTTTGGATTAGGGTGAAGGGTTATACAGCATGGTTTATCAAATCATGCATCAGTCATGTGTGGAATCTATCAATCTAATAGATTAGGCATAGAGTTATTGATAAAAGAGATAAGTGTTTTTAAACTATTCACCGCCCATGTGACACATATATGAAAACATAGATATTACTTTAGTGTTTTAATGGGGGCTTCAATAGTTAGGAAACGAATTCTCAAACTATAAAAAATTCCAATGGAGCCTCACAGATTCATACGTCATAGTTATCGCACAATTAGTACTAATCGTGCACCAAAACTATGTTTATGACCTTTTTCCACCAAAATTTAATTTTTTCAAACCCAAAACCCAAATATTTCTATAATGACCCAAAAAATAAACCATTCTAAAAAAAGAATACCTATTAGCAATATGGTATCACAATTATAATTTTAAGGAATTTTTAATGAGATATTCAAAATATTTGATGATTTTTTCATGATTAGTAATTCCCGGAATAATTATAAGAATATTAATATTTCATAATATCATATTTCTAAAACCATGTATATACTACTATAAGAATCATACATTAGAATAAGTTTCTATATACATACATTCGTAGATTATATAAATTGTCTAAAAAATACTTGTCAGATTTATCACCATTTATTCTTAATTTTCTGAAATTATTCTACAATTTAGATAGAGAACATGTTGAAAAATATAATTTATTTTTCTTCACCCAAATGTCTAGTTTTAGCTATGTTTTTTTTATAAATTTATCCCCTCTACATAATATTATATTCTAAATGATAAAAACATCAATTAATTGTTTCATTTTGGATTTATGAAAATCAATGTTGAAAATATTTTAAAAACCAAAAAATATTTATAATTTAATCCTTCCATCTATGACCTTTAACAAAAATAAAACTCTCTTTAAAAATTTATTGTAATGAAAAATAATAAATAAATTTTAAATTAAATTTTAATACATTAAACTAAAAACCTCAAAAAATAACTCCCAAAGTAAAAAATAAATTATTAAATAAATAAATAAATCCATAAAAAAATAAAATATGCTTTTAATAAATTTGGACACAAAAAATTCAGAAGTATTGAATCACCTTTTCAAAAAAAACATATCATTCATAATAAAAATTAAACTATAATAATAATTACATATCATCCATACAATACTATATATCCCAAAATATTAACTATGTAAATACCTCAAAAAGGTATAACAAATAATTCTATAATTATGTATTATATATGAAACTTAACAAATACCAAATGATATATTATTATAGAAAACGATTTCCAATAGTTTTCTTTTTTAGAAACTCTTTCCAAAAAATATTAGGGAATGGTTCAACATTTGTAGTTGATATAAATGTGTTTTTAGATCCAATGTCAAATAATTCACAAGATTGATTTCTATTTATGATCAATATACCCTCTATCACATCATTGGGATAATAAAATTTAGTTGTGCTAATCTCATACTATAATAAATTCCAATATATATATATTTTAGAAAATACCCGTGATGTTTAGAGAATATCATCCTTTAATTGATAATCAAGATGTCCCATGTCTTCTTTTATAAATAAAACTCTGTTACCCATTTTGAAATTAAAATGGTATTTCATCCAAATATTATTACATCTTGGAAGTTCAACCATTCCCTTCTTTTTCATCAAAACCATTACTTTTTTCATTTTTCATCAATCATACTCATATTTTCATCATTTACTTTTGAATTTTAATTCCTTGAGAATTATTTATATGTCTTAATGAAAATTGATATTATATCACCATTTGATGAAAATAATTGATGGAGTAGTTCCCTACTAAGGCTCAGCTTAATCCCATCAATAAAACGAATAATAATTCATTCCCTATTATATAATGAGTCTATAACATGTCTATATAATCCTAATAACTGAGACTTACATGTATAAACACATTCTTTATTATTCCATAATAAATTAGGAATATTACTTTACCTAAAAACATTTTTTTATCAAGGAATTTATTTTTCAATGAATATCATCTTATAATTATTCCATTCAATTTTCTAAATATCGTTCTCCAAGTTCGTATTTTGAATAAAAATTAATATTTGATCTCTATAACCCTATTAAAAAAATGGTTCAAAAGTGAAATTTTATAATTTCTCAGATTTTCTGTGAATTATTTATAAATATTATATGAATTATTTTCGAGACCAGGCACTTATATGGCCTGTGATTCTGTGGGCGGGTTTTCCAAGAATTAATTTGATAATAAAAATTAATATATTTTTATTATTCACATGATGTGTTTCATAAATAATGTAATATATCATAAGTATAAGATTGGATTAGGTATATGATGGCACTGCTGGGTCCGGAACGTGACATTTACCCAATATGCAAAAAAACTTTTGTCGGAGAGGGTAGTATGTAGAAAAAGTAAATGAGAACATAACTTTAAATATTGTAATTCAATAAAATTATTTTTTTAATCCAAATCCCAATAAATCATAGATATAGACTCATATCAGAAATATAAGATCATCTTTGAGTTTGTAATGTTGTTTTTTCCCATGGTGTGACCTAATGTTTGTCGTCACAGGATGTTTGGATGAAGCAGTTTTTTGTGGGTGTGTTTATTTAAAATAAATAAATAATTTATTTATTTTCAATTAAATATAGTGTCAGCCTCATAACCATAGGATCATTGAGAGAATCTTCCACCCCTTCTCTATTGAAGAATTGATAATGGAGGAGGATTGGTGTTTGGATGGAGGTGAATCAATGGGCAGTAGACGCAATGGATTATCCTCATTGCCAGATAATGTATTCTTCACCAAAAATTGATCTATATTTGAGGTAGGACTCATCAATTTTATATTTCATCCCATTTGATTAAATTATGTAGTATGATAAATTTTCTCTCTTTGATATACATCATTTTTAATAAAAATCTCATGTTACCTTGTTGGATGTTTTAGTTATATTTTGATTTCATCCTCTAACCTCGGTACCCCGTTCTACATCGCCGACCACGAACACATAGTTGATCATGTTTATACCATTTATATTGGTGTTTCCACCCATATTTCATTGTTTTCTATATTATCATTTCATAGGGTCATGATTTGACATTGTCGGGGAAAGTAAGATTTCGACCAAACCCCTATATTTTTTGTGATAGCACAGATGCCACATTAATCGCTGATTTGGGGTAAAAGTTGATAAACAAGTGATATGGTGTTTGGAGAATAGATTGGATTGGAACTGTGGGTGTGTGTTCGTGATTGGATATGGTTCAAGATCATTTTGATAACCCCCATTTTCCTAGTTGGTGTGTGGCGATGGCGTGCTCTATGATGGGGTCGATTTCAAGCGGGGGCCATGTGGATAATCTCATGGCGGGGGATGCTCGGCGTAGACCTAATGTTGGCCAGACTCGGATCTCTGATAAGGTGATTATAAATGGTCAATGTAGTGAGAGTTAAATAAAAATAATAAATATTATTAATAATGATGATGATGATTTGAGAAAAATCAAATGGGGATTTTTTATTATTATTACATTTATTAACAATAATAGTGGAATAAGATGTTTGGTCAAATAAATTAATTGGGTTTGATTTAATGAGAGTTTGGTTATTAATGTTTTTCATAATATTATTGAAATTATGAATAAATGAAATATAAATCAGTTAATATGATAGATGCTCCCTCTTTCTTGTATTATAATAATATTATTATTATTATAAAAAATGATGAGGAGTAGGTGCATTTTGGGAGTGTTTTGGTCTGAGGTGCACATATGAGAGTGGTTCCCCTTAATGTTGATATTGGTTATTTTCTATTATTATTATAATATAATTATTAATTAAATCAAATAATATTTGATGGGGAACTACGAAAAGGTAGTCTAGGAGATCATGTACATGAGTGGCCTCTCAGATGGTTTAAGGGGAAAATTAAAAGGAATAAAATGAATAATAATAATATTATTATTATTATTGGAAGAACATTAATTTGTCAGTGTTTTTTTAAACAATATCAGATTCACATGTCGTCAGTGGAATCATGACCCTAATATTGAGGTGGTCAGTTTAAGGCTGATATTGGATACCTTTTTCGAACTCATGTCTCAAGTCAATGAAACAACAAATAATAATAAAATTATTATTAATATGGGATATTGTATCCAACATATCCCCCTTATATGATGTCTGAATGACAAACTATTTGTGGTGTTGAAGCCCTAAAATTAAGGTAGACGTTTTAATACCAATTTTGACTTTTTAAATTGAGTTCGAGATGCAAGCCTTAAGAACCTAGTTCAAGCATATTATGGTTATATGTGACTTTTCACCATGATTATGATATTGAAAAATGTATAATCGATCCCATGTGTTTTTATGTGAGGATCGAAATGGTGAAATCCATATATTTTATTTCATTAATATAATGTGGGCCCCACGAATTACCATTGCTGCATTATATGGTCAATTGTGACTTTTTCACTCGGTGTCCATTTGGGGCACATGGATAGTCTATTTCAAGTGTTTTTTCACTTGAATCACAACTTTGAAATCATATTGGAAATCCAGGGCCTTTTGGAGAGGTATATCAATGGAATTATTTTTAGACCTTGAGGCTGATGATGATCCCCACACGTTTTTTACACATTTTCTATATTGAGACATGGGTAGTGAAAGACATGTTGAGGCACGTCATGTACTCCAACACATACATATATAGACTTCACAGATAGGATATTGTGTGTCTCTACAATACTTGTATACACTATATGTGTTGTGTCTACCATTATTAATGTCATTTATATGGATACTACATGCCATGAGATTTTTTTCTACACGGGCATGACTTTGAATAGTAGGACACACTGTGTACCCCATGAGACACATCGTGTACTCTCATCAAGATTTCATGAGGCAATTAATTTTAAAAGTTTAGACTACTAAATGTTGAGTATGTTTATTTAGTAATTTCTTCAAGGGTTTCGTATGACATTGCATCCAAATTACTTGACTGTAATCTCCTATAAAGGCCAACTCCCAAATAGAGTCATGAAATTCCTCCATGGGACAAGATTGGGATCCCCTTTCAACCAAAGTGGAGTTTTCTCTAAATCAATGAAACCTATGAGATTAGGGTGGTGGTCCTCTATCTAGCGGGCTGCATTAGTATGGCTAGTGGTATTCCCCTATGTATTTGGGTAGAATCCCCAATGTTTGGAATTGATCTAGATTAGGTTTGTGGTATTCTCCAGCGTGACTGGGTAGTATCCCCTCTATGTGTATCATATTAATACTTTACCAATAATTTTTCATTTGGGTAGGGCCCAAAAAAGCTGGACCATGTCGTGAGTATCATCGATGATATCATGGATCGAGGAGCGAGTTCACTCGGAATGATCTCACATAAAAAAAATTCATGTGGATTAATGTTTTTTATGTTCGCCTGATGGTGTGGTGTCTCTCTTGATCATATCTCGATATTCTTTATACATGTGTTGTATACATATATCCATGTGTAGCTTACTATATTTTAATTTTGTGCATCTATTTGTGGTATTTCCTTTGTGGTTTCTGGGGTGTTCTATTGGGAATTGTTATACCCAACGATGCACAGGATTTTCTCACACATGTATAGTATTTTCTAGATGATTGACCCTTTAATGGAGTCTTAGGTAGACTATGACTAGGTGGTTGTTAGCTAGGCTAGATAGACGAGGTGTGTTCCTATGGTCCAAAAAGCCATCCCAGTATCTCTTTTCTTACAGGTTGGACTTGGGTTGCAGACTCTTTTTGGTGGGATAATTTTGGCCTTATTTACCTTTCATTACATTCACTATTTTACTTTGGTTTTGGATTTAATTTATTGTATTAATTTTTTATATAGTGTTTTTATATAATTACATTTGAGGCATAGAGATGTCTGTTTTTGTATAGGTACTTTGGGATAATGTCTTCCGTTTATGAGCTATTCCTACTCGATACAAGTAACTTCCACCTTGGCCTATTAGAGGCAGGATTGCGGTAGTCATTGCATGGGACCCTCTGGGACTGGTCGTGACATGGTGTTATTAGAGGAGGTTGGTCCAAATTTAGGACAAAAAGTCTATTAGATAGCTTTGGGGAAATAGTGTTAAGTGTTTTGAATTTGGATTTCGGGCCCGGGACACTAGTATTGGTACGGTGGCCGGCATATCCAAACACCAAGACTCTGGGCACATTCTTTTCTATTGGGTAAATGAAAACAATGGTTTCATGGGAAAACAATGTTACATGTATCATATAGTAATGTTTTTGTTTTCCATGCCCTTATTGAGTCATATCTTCAAATATACTCAAGTTTCCTTGATATATATTCTTTTATTACAGGATTTCTCAATGAAATATATCAACAAGGATTCAATATGTTGATACTGAGGATGATACCTTCATTGATGAGGCTACGATACATGGGTTTAGTTCCATAGATTTTATCTATTGGTTGTTCCCAATCCATAACTCCAGTTGTAGAGAAGCACGCGGTACCCACTGTACCAGTGAATGAGGAGCACAGGTTGAGCGTGCTTCCCATGTTTCAGCATCAAAGACCCCTCATGTTCTGAGGCGATCTTGATGTATCAGCGACTGAAGATTCGCAGGAGGTGGTAAACCAAATTTTCATTCTAGTCATGACACCAACAGATCAGATGGAAATCCTTGCACGACCCTTCAACATGGCTAAGTAGGTAAATGGTGGAGTTTCTTTTCTCGATCTTACGATGAGGTGACTCTTCCATGGAAAATGATTCATAACCTTTCAAAAGAGGAGTTCTTTCCGTATAAGTTAAGGGCCATGCATATTCAAGAGATTATACTACTACGACAGAATGACATGTAGGTATTAGATAATTCATCAAGTCATACCATCTTTTTTAGATACTCGGTGAATATGATACATGATCATTACTTCAAGGCTCAATCCATTGAGTTGTGTCTGCACAAGGATATCCAGTACATTTTCATCCATTGGGAACTCCCACATATTCTGGGGTTCTTGAGTGGGATTTGATGAATGGAAGATCCTTGTCATAATAGTTACAGCTACTGGTAGTCAACAATGTGTAGAGACTCATATGAAAGGAGATATGATGATCATGCACTAGTTGTGACAGTGTGACCAAACTCTTGGAGGTGATAATTTTTGTTTGGAAATTTTAGTCGTGGTGTCGAGGCCTTACAACATCATTCTTGGTATGGATTGGTTATCCACAGTTAATGCTCATATTGACTATTTTAGGATAAGAGTGTGGTGTGACCATAGTCATGGATCCGTGTTTTCCTTTTTTTCCTAAAAGTGAAATCTCGAAAACATAGGATGAAATCACACATAAGAGGGTTCAAAGAAATTACTCATCATTTGACTAGCCTGATCCTTGGTATCATGGATGATATGACTCCTCAGTTTCTTGCAGTGGTGGCATAGTATAAGGACGTCTTCCCAGAAGATGTTTCAGGTTTACATCTCCTCAGGGAGATGAAGATCCACATTGATCCACTCACCGATATGTCATTGATATCGATGCCTGCATATCAGATGGCTCTCATAGATCTTAGTGAGAAGAGGTAACAATTTAAGGACATATAGGGGATAGTTTTTATCAGACATAGTGTGTTCAACCTGGGCAGCACGATATCTATTTTTCAAGAAGAAATATAAGCACTTGAGGTTATGTGTGGAGTAATGGGGCCTAAGCTAGGTGACTGTGAATAGTAATTATCCACTGGATACATCCCCGATTGGTATTCACTAAATAAGGGAATCACATATTCCTTTTTCCAAGAAGAGATTGTGGTTCCAGTCATAATGTCATAAGTAGTGATAAAGAGGTTGTTTCCCTTAGCAGTACATCTATTGGATATTGAGGATTGTAATGAGAGGATCCTTTGGGGACAATAAATTCATTTGGTTCATGTTTGATGGTAGCACATGAATCTCTTGGATAACACATGGGAACGAGAATCTCATATTCGTGGTTATTACCATCATCTTATTGAGTAACCCATGTTTTTGAATTTCAAGGACGTAATTCCCCAAGGTGGAGAGAATTTATCATCTTGTATTTTTCATGTATTATTTTTAAATATTATATGGATTATTTTTGAAACAAGGCGCTATGATGGTTTGAGATTCTTAGACCCGATTCAATTGAAATTAATTTTATAGAAATATTAAATATATTTTTATTCACACAAAAGGTTTTTCGGAAATAATTTAATTTATATTTAACATAAAATGGATCAGAAATATGAGGGCATGTTTGAGTAAAAAATGTGGAATTTGTTTCAGGTACAACATATCTTTTGTTGGTGCGTGTCATCTGAACAAAATTTCAAAGATGATGTAACTATAAATAAAATAATTAAATAAAAATAATTTTTTAATGCTAATCAAAATAACTCACCGATGGATACATGGATCAGAAGTATGAGACCATCATTAAGTTTGTAATGTGGTGTTTTCCCATGGCGTGACATAAATATGGTATAAGTGAGATGTTTGGATGAAGCATCTATTGGAGGGTGCATTTTGTAAATTTAATGACCTAAACTAATTTATTATATAAATAAGATATTTTGAAAAAAATCACTAAGGTTAACTATATAACATTCGGATTATTAAGAGGATCTTCCACCCATTCTTCATTTGTATATTGAGTATGAATGATCACTGATGATCACATCGAGGTGAATTGGTTGGTGGTAGGCACAATGGATCGACCTCATCACTAAAATATGTGTTCTTCAACAAAAATTGATCCATAATCATGGTAGGACTCGTCAATTTTTATTTCCTCCTTCTATTTTTAAATGAATTTCATTGATCAATTATCTCTCTTTGATTTGCATCAATTTGATCCCACTTCGCATGTGCCCAGGTTTGGAGTTTTAGTTATTTTCTGATTTTTTGTATCTATCCCTAGTGCCCCATTCTAGATCGCTACCCAAAAATGCTTAGTCCATGATGTTTAAAACTTTTTATTAGTCATTTTCACCCACAGTTCTTTGTGTTCTTTATCATTACACTGTGAGGTCATTATTTTGCATTGTCGGGCCTGTTCAATTGTGATTGAACTCTAAGATTCATTGTGGTTCATGAATGACACTTGAATCGATGATTTGTTGAAGGATTTTTAAACGGGTTGTATAGAATTTGGTGAACATATTGGGTCGACACAAGAGGTGTGTGTTTGGAATTGAATGTGGTTTGGGATTGGTAAAATAACCCTTTGTTTCTCTATTGGCATACAGTGATTATACATGTAATGATAGAGTCAGTTTTAAGTGTTGACCATGCATGGGATCTCGGGGCGGATATTGCTCGGCATAGACGTGATGATGACCAGATTTGGATCTCTAATAAGTTTTTCATACGTGTTCAATGAGGAGATCGTTAAATAATTATTATTATTATTATTATTAAAGATGATGAGTCTTGAAAAATTAAATGGGGATTTGTTATTATTATTCTATTAAATAATAATAATAATCATTGAAAAATGTGTTTGGTTAATTAAATTAATATTGTTTGATTTAATGAGAGTTGAGTTGTTAATGTTGATCCCCATATTAATGACACGATGAATAAATTTACTGTAAAATAAATTAATATGATAAATATTTCATCTTCTTTGTAATATAATACTAATTTTATTATTATATGAAATGAATAAGAGGGGTGTGTTTGGGGCGTGGCGCACTTATGCGAGAGGTTACCTTTAATATAAATAATTGTTATTATTTTTTATTATAATAAAATCATTATTAAATAAATCAAATAAGATATGATTTTGAGACATGAAAAGGGAGTATAGGCGATCATGTTTAGAAAAAGGGGTGTGGTCCCTCAAATGGTTTACGAGGAAAATGACTAAAAATAATACTAATAATATAGTAATAATATTTTTGTTGGGAAAATCATAATTTAGACATAACATTTTAATACGACATCAGAAGGACATGTCATCTAGTGTAGCATGACCCAAAAATGGATAAGTCCATTTAATGACCAATGTTGGTTACCTTTTTAGAACACATGACGCAGGTCAACAAAACACCCAATAATAGTAAAATTATTATTATTGTGTGATATTGTATCTGAAATATCTCTATCATATGTTGTCATAATGGAAAACCATTTGCGGTACTGCGACCCTGAAATTATGGAGTAAATTTCAAGAAAAACATTTAGTATTAAAATGAAGATCGTGGTTCATGACCCATAGAGCTCAGTTCAGATGTATTACAGTGAAATTTGACTTTTCACAGGGATTACGATTTAAACAAATGAAATATCGATCCCATGCATTTTTTCTATGAGAAGCACAACATTGTGATCCGTATACATTATTTCGGGATTGATACATGGGCCCCACAAATTTAAATTCTTGCATTATATGTTGAAATGTAACTTTTTCATCAGATGATTATTTTGGGCATGTAGATAGTCTATTTAGAGTGATTTTTTCACAATAATCACAACAGAAAAATCAGATTGCAAATATGATACCTTTTGAAGTGTCATATAAGTATAATTATGTTTTATCCCTTCAGGCTAACAATGGTCCTAGCATGTTGGTCATGTTTTTTCTAGACAAAGTCATGGGAAATGCCAAACATAGTGGGGAATGCCATGCACACCCACATAGAATAGACAAGATACATATATAAGCTACCCAGATAGGATATTGGGTGTCTCTACACACCATATAGACACTCATGCACGCCGTGTATATGCAGACTACATAACGTGTGTGGTTTTCCACCTAGGAAAGACTTGGGATAGCTGGAAACATCATGTGACCCCAAAAAAATGATATGTACTCCCATAAAGAGTGTTTGGGGCTCTTTGTTTTCCAGATATGGACCGGTATAGGTTGATGGTGTTACCTTTGTCTTTTATTTGAGGGTTTTGTATGAAATTACATTCAAATTATTGGATTTTAGTCCCCTCTATAGGTCGGGTCCCACATAGAGTTATGGTATTCCTCCATAGGACAAAATCTTGATCCTCTATCACCCCTAGTGGAGTTTTGTGTACTCAAAGTAACCTCTGAGAGCATGGTGTTGGTAATCCATCTAGCGAAATACATCAGTAGGGTTCGTGTTAATCCCCTTAGTATTTTGGAAGGGTCCCCTATGTTGTGAATTCATCCATATCCAGTTAGATATATTCCCAAATGTGACTGGGCATGATTCCCTCTCTGTATATCATAATCTTCCTTGACCAATCCATTATCATTTTGGTAGGGCCCAAATGAGCTAGACCTATTTGTGAGCATCACCGAAGATATCATGGCTCAAGGAGCGAGTTTTACAGAATGATCACACTTCAAGAGGAATCCTATTGAAGAAATTTGGTTATGACTGCTTAAAGGCATGGTGTATCTGTTGAGCATATTTTGATAATATTGATACACATGTTGTAGACATATACTTTTGTGGAGGTGACTGTATTTTACAATATGGAATTTTATTTGTGGTATTTCCTTTTTGGTTTTGGGGTGTCATACTGGGTATTGTTATACTCATTTCTTCCCAAGAGTTTCCACCACATGTCATGTCTTGTATAAACAATCAACCATTTAACAGAGTCCTAGGTGTACTAAGACCAGGTAGTTCTTAGTGATTCCATACAAATGAAGTGTGTTCCTATAGTCTAGATAGTTATTCCAGTACCTATCTTCTTATAGGTTGGAATTGTGTTATAGACTATTTTTGGTGGGTTTGTTATGGCCCTTTTTACTTTCAAGTACTTCCACTATTGCACTCTAGTTGTGGGATATAGTGGTTTGCACGTACTATTTTCTTAGTTTTTTTATTTTATCATTTGTGTTTTGGAGATGTGCGTGTGCATACATGTGAATTAGGATAATGCCTCTAATTTATAGATATGCCTAGTTGATGTTGGTCACCAACCCTTATCATGTTAGAGGTGGTCTTGGGGTAGTCATGGAACCCGTCCCTATTGAAATGGGTGATGAAAAATTCAAATTTATTTTAATTCTTAATTCAAAAGTTAATTTTTGAATGGGCTTAATCCAATGATATGATAAAATAGAAATTAATTCAAATAATGATTAGTGTTTTATGTTTCACAGTTTCTTCTAAAATCAATGAACAGTGGTATAATGAAACGTGGATCCCCATATGTACATGCATATTGGTTAAAACTTAATATAATATTCTTATGTATTCGTAATCTATATAACTATAACCATCGTTATGTTTATTTTATATAGGGGAAATCCATTTATAGATTAAAAGTGTTTATATATTTTCCCATTACTCTTCTATGTACTATATTTAGAAAACTAATTATACCTAATTATCTAATACTATTAGGAATAATTATCCATAGAGTAAAAAATTCAATATAGAAAAAATGTATTCATAATTTTAAGAGTTTATCAAAATTTTCATTCTTAATACATTCCTATAAAATATATCTCCCAATTATCATACAAAACATGATTTGATACAAACAATGAAAAACTGGAATACTATAACATAGTGTTGATGATAACTTTTTTACATGGTTTGTGACACAAGGAATCACATCTCAAAGGATCAAACAGTTCAACTCTAATTGGAGACTAGATAAAAATATTATTTCTATATATATTAGAAAAATAAACCAAAACAAATAAAAATTATAAAAAAAGGATATTCAACTTATCCAATCATTGAATTAATTCAATTATCACGTATTTATACCCGTGATAATGTAAAAAAAATTAATGGTGACATCAAATACACAGTATGGGATTTCTTATAGAGGAAAAAATCATTAATACCTAAGGCATAAACAATATAGAATAGTATATAATCAATAAATGTGTGATAAAATCAATAATTTGTCCATGAAATGTATATTTATGGATTAAAAAATTTAATTACATGGAATATAATAAATGAATTACAAATTATGGAATTCATAATTAGTAACATCATAATATTTTTTTTAAGGAAGTAGCCAGGACACTATCCTTAAATCAGTTGGCATGCACCAAATTCCAAAATCGTTAGAAATTCATTCCAACTAGTGGTCTCATTATTCAATAACCTATGAATCTATGGCTGTATAATTTCAAAACAGAACCATCATTTAATCACAATAAACATATGAAAAAGGCATTTTGTATGACCTAATAAATATATGGGAAAGTATACAAAAAATATTTAACATGTTTTCCTCACAATACTTTATGGATACATAGAGGGGCTATATAATTCTAGGTCACCAAAATCACATTCTCATTTAAAAGGAATCCCTCTTATATTTAATGATAAAATCAAATCCAAATCAATATTTCATTGTAGTCAATAAATATTTTTAATTATTATAGCATATGAAATATCTATATTTTGTAGATTATAGGTTAATTAACATACAAATAACCCATCAAGAGAGAGAAGATAGATTTTATCATTATAGATTATTTCATATGTATCTTATATAAAATTAAAGGATATTGATAAATATGAAAAGAAAAAATATAATGATATTCTGAAATAGTGTTGAAATGAATAACAAATTATATATTGTTTTAGTAACATTTAAATGTGAATATTTTCAAAATTGTTTACCCTACCAGATTTATACCCAATGATTTAATGAAATACTCTATATGGAACATTTATATACATTAAATTACATCTTATTAAAAATATATAGTGTAACTTTAGATAGGATATGGAACAATGTGGTAACATGGTATAGAGAAATTTATATAGGTAAAATGACATATAGGAACTTTATAATGATTATGTTGAAAGATTTAATCTTGATATAGTGTAACATGATATACGATATAAATATATATAGTAGATTCAAATAGGGAAACTCTAAATGGGGTATGTTTCCGAAATGTATGTTTCTATATGATATGCATAGATAATATAATGTAACATGTTATAGGGTTAATTCAAATATTAATAATTATTAAATGATAACATTAAATAGGGTAAATTGTAAATTATTCTTAATAACGATGTATTTTCATGAAAATGAAAAACGGTTTCCATGATGTTAACATTAAAAATACATTCATTTACCAATTTTGATAAAGGGAAAATGGATAGTATAGATATCATTGCAAATAATAATTTAAAATATTTATAATAAAAGAAATTTTAATAGAGATTATCCTAAATAAATAATAAATTAATTGAAAAAAATATTGAACAATATAAATTGTATCAACATAAAGACAACTATTCCAAACAATGGACATGAAATATAAGAGGCTTCTCATATAAATATTTTTTAGTAGTTTTGAGTAACATGAAGAGGATAAATAGAATAAATATTTGAAAACCATACAATAATTAGATAAAATTATAATTGAAATAGTTTATAATTTAATGAACATTTAATTCCCTCAGTTGAACTTTACCCTTGAAAATTTCTGATAATAGCTGATACTGTAAAATAAACCCTTACCTCATACTTTTATTCTGTCATGATCATAATATAAACCAATATAATAAATATATATTTATCATAAATCTCAATATAAAACAAATTTTTATTTACCTAACTAGATATAATTTATGTATAATTTCTTATCACACAAATTTTAATAATTTTTTTAAAAAGAATCATATTTTTCGTAATTATCTTGTTTTATATGCATGTTTTGGTTAAGAATATATGGTGCTCAAAACATAAATATTGTTTCATCACTTGAAGAATGTCAGAAAAACTATAAATTGATATTTATTTATTAATTATAATCTAATAGCAACTAAATATAAATAGGTGAAAAAAATTAAAAACATCATACATGGAGGTAATAATATTCAAGTATATAAGAGAATAATTGTATTTTTCAAATAAATAGAAGGAAATGATGAATGATAATAATTTATATTAATATAATAATTATTATTATGTTTAAAAAAATAATATTTATTCATTAAATAAATTTTTATAATCTACCACATTTGTTGGTGATTAGAAATTTAACATTTCATTCACAATTGAAGTAGTTTTCACATACGAATGAGAAAAATTATACTTTTCCATTAAATAAATATGGGGTATGTGATTATTATTCCAAAAAATATTATAAAATTTATTTATACTATTTATTATGATTTAACTATTTTAGTATTCACATAATGATTTGGTATATTTTTACAAATAATGATATATAAAATAACATATTTAAGATAATAACCCCTTAATTGGAATTAATTTGATGGATATATCATCAAGTATTGATATAATGTAATTTTTATGAGACCAGAACATTTAGGATGAAGATATGTGTGTTAGGGAGTGATTTTTTTAGTATGGGTCAAGATAATCTAGTATTCATATCTCTAGTACCACAAAAATGATGATTACTGATTAAAATGGAATAATCTAGTATACATGACTCTAGTACCACAACGTTGATCATTAATTGTTTCATTATTTATTTCCATGAGAATGGAAAGAAAATAAAGGGTAGGATTTAATGCTTAATAAGTGTTATATTTATTGAAATTTATCATGATTAAATATGCTAAAGTTATTATGGTGAAGATGATAATAAAAAATGATTCCATTAAATAATGAATATCATTTCAAAGTAAATCCCTGTAAAATATCACCATAGTAATAACATGTTTAAAAATAATTGAAATCTAAATAAAGGAAATGCATAAATATAGACATTAATGATATTACCATCCAATCCTCAACCAAGATACCATGGATCATGCCATAAATTTATTATCCAATATATTTTCATGGAATATATATATAGTCACTATTTACCCAACATATATGACCACCTATTTAATCTCATCAAACCAATTGATGAATCAATGGGAAATATGTACCTGCCCCCCTAGTAACATTCATGTCTCATTTATTCCACATATATCAAATTGTAAATAAAATTTATTTTAAATATGTCTTAAAAATAAAAATATATCACTACTAAATCAGTAATGTTGAATATTTCCCTAGTCGATGAAGTAACCTTCATATTAAACATCAATAAACTAATAAAATAAATAGAAATAGTATTCCATTGATACAAATTTCAATTGGAGAGATAATGTATTTTTATTCTATGATAAATAAAATATGTATATAGAGTGGTAAATAATGTATAAATAAATGATGGAGGGTGATAAGTAATGTTATCCTTAAACTTTTAATGAAAATAATCCTTGAATTTTAATATGATGAGTGAATAAAATAAATTAACTAGAAATTATTTTTTTGTTGTAAAAAAATGAATTAATTTAGAAAAAAAATTGAATATAGAATTGAAAAATTAAAAATAAATCATGTGTATCATTGTATAATAATGATGTTATAAATAACATTAAAATACTTTTCATTAATTCATGTTAATAAAACGTTCTTTATTTTGAATAATTTTTAAATAAAAACCCCTCTAATATCGATATTTTTTTTAATAGATATGATCCATTGAATCTTTTATATCGTTTTTGAAGATAAATAATAGGTAAGATATCAGAAAAAATGAATATCTTAAACAAAATTATTTTCATAATTTTTAGATTTAAAAAAATGATTTTTAACAAAAATATAAAATATTCCATTTAGAAATTTTTAAATAAATTAAAAATTAGTATAAAAATAAATGTAAAGATTATTTTAGAGTACATAAATAAATATAGAGAAAATATACAACATGGATATCTATGATAATGATTTATGATTGAAAAGAAGAAAGAAGAAATATTATATTTAAAAACATTATTTTAGTTTTGAGTATCAAATAGATGAAATAAAAGATGAGAAATATGGGAACCCCAAAAATAAATATGATAAAATAAATATTATGTTATTTATGAAGATGAAGAGAATATAATTATTCTAATGTAAATTTAAACATAAACAATATCGAATAAGAGTGCGATTTTAAAATAAACATTTACAAATTTAATCACACTTGAATAAATAAATATTTAAATAGAAAATGTGAATTGAAACATAAAATAACATTGAAAAATATCAACTATTGATATTATATTTCATATTTTTTTATAAAACATATTAAATAAGATAGGTGCATAATATAAAATAAGTCTTAATAGAGTCTATTTGAGACGAAAAACCATTTACTTTATGTCTATCTTTCTTTTTATGGACTCTTAAGCTCATATATAATGAATTAATATTTATCATAAATCAATATATAAACTATATTACTATTTATAATATCATTTATGAATCACATAAAATCAACATATAACCAATTTAATAATAATTCATTATTAACATCATCAACGTGTGTGTTATAAATATCTTTCTTCATTTATCTTTTTCTACAATAGTTTTGGTAATTGTATCTGGGTTATAATTTCACAATATACATAATATTGTAGATATATAATTATCTTTTCAATATTATATTAAAATTTATAATTTTCCAATAAAATAGTGCATGAATAGTGAATAACATCTCATTTTGGAGATGGTAGCCAACACGTAGGCACAAAAAACACTCTCCCTTACCAATATATGGATGGGTAAAATTTTATCGAATATATAAAAATTATAAAATCATAATAATATATTTACTATTAAAAATATATAAATATATTTATTTATTAATTTTACCCCTCATTATATAAATCTATGAGAGCCAATGATGGAAAATGAAAGACATAACTACATGGAGGAGGTAGTTTGTACGTACATAGTAGTAACACATTCATTTTAAAATAGACGGTAAATAAGGAAAATAAGGGTTGTTAGGTAAGTAGAAAAAATTCATTTATTCTGATATATAATTATTTGATTATAAAATCATTTTTGATAAAAAAAATTATCAATTGAAAAGAAGAAATAAAATGATAGATGTCGATTAAATGTTTTACCACTTATTTGGAATCTTATTTTTATCATACACACTATGGATTTTTAAGAATGAATTATATTAGAATATATTATCTATGTTGTGGGTAATGAAACTATTAAAGTATTTTTATGCATTTTTAGAGTTACGTTACTCAATTTCATTGAATAATACAAGATTATATATTAAATTTTATTTGTTTGGTGGGTTTCACACTTCTAAATACATTAAATATTAAAATATAATATTCCTCTAAGTCACATAAAATGGCTCAAAAAATACCATATATTATATTAAATTGAGGATAAAGTTTATATATAATCATGAAATCTATTTTAGAGAAGTTTAGTCATCATTTTCATCCATATATTTTTCATTTAACCTCCTCATTAACATTGTTTACACTTAACTCTTGTAAGAAATTTTTCACTCTTGAATAGTTATTAAGTTATATTAAAATTTTAATGGTTCACATACTTCCTATAGGCATGATAATCCCACTATTTTCCATCCCCTTTTTTATGTTAATATTTTGATAATTTTTTAATGATTTAAAAATCATAATATACAATTATATACCATTTATGTCTATTTTGGGGAATATTCACATATATTGACTTTAATAGCATCATTATAATAATATAATTTTAATACGAACTCCTTGACCATCAATTATAAATTATAATAATACATAAAATTTTCCAGTTACCATAGTTAATATTAAATATATAAAATTTCATTTTTATAAAATATTTTTTTGTAATTTTTGTATTTCACTGGTGATGTATTAGCGTTGCATAAGCATTCAAAAAAATTATAATATTTCTATAAATTTAAAAAAAAAAATAACATATTAATCTTCAAAATAAACATTTAAAAAATTTGGTATAATATTTTTAACACTATAAAAACATATTATAGATACTCAAAGTGTAAGAGTGACCATTTATATCTTTTCATATCATAAATTAATATAAAGTAAATAATAAAAGGAATATTTCACAATAATTAAATATATTATAATTTATTATATTTATTAATCAATAATTCATAAAATAATATATATGAAAGTTTTAGGTTGATTCTGAGAAATTATCCAATAGTTTTAACAATAATTTACTTATTTTACCCGTTAGTATAGTGATAAAATTTTCCCATTGGTTACTATTCATCCAAACAAAAATGAAATTGAAAATTTTGAACCTCGTGAATATAAATGGTATATAAATTTTTTCAGTTTCAATTCATCAAATTAGGAAAATATTATTTTAATATTAGTAAAACTCAAATATGATAAAATTCGGGAAAACATGTTTTTAATTATTAAAATGAGCTTATAACCAAATAAAATATAATGAGGATTAACATGAAATTATTTCACTTATAAATAATAAAGTGATTTTATTTTAGTTTTCAACTAAATTATAAATACTAGGGTATAGTTCAATTACATGATTTGATGAAATGAAATGATAGTTTTGTAAAAAAAATATTTACAAGATTTTCTCAAAATTAAATATTTTCAGAATTAATTACGAAACATCACAATAACATAATATTGAAATTATGATCAAAAAAATAATATTTATTTTTTAAAATATATTTTTTCAATGAAGCCAAAATTAATTATAATAAAACTCATAAAAAAATAATCAGAAATGAAATTAATGAAATGAAATTTCAAATCATTAATGAATTTGTTATTATTTTTTATTAATAATAAGAATTAGATTAATGATCACTTAATTGATTGAATTATTTATTTATATTAAGGAATATTTTTCATTCATATATTTTATAATGTGTTTATTTATATACATACACAACCACCTAATAGCTAGAATACTACAGTAAAATTTCTATTATATTTTTCCAATGTTCATTTAGGCATAACGTTGAATGTGTTTTACACTATTAAAAATTTTCATAAATAAAAAACATAAAAATATAATCTCTTTGAATTTAATTCACTCCTCACTAAGGATATTTAATCCGTTCAATTTTAATTCCTATTTTCTAAACTAAATGTATCATAAAATCGTAGTGAAATATAATATCAATTTTATCATAATCCTTAATTTCAATATTACAACCTGGAAACATTTAAAGCATGTACTCATTCAAGTGAATGGGTTTAAGAAAATGTACCATAGTAGTTGAGTGTTAATTTACACATATGTCATGATTTATTTTTCATAAATTTCTTGTGTTTCTGAAAATCCTTTACCCCATGGATAGGAAAATATTAAAAAATTTACTTTCATTATTTCTCCTCATTATATATACATGATTTCCTCATTAAATGTGCACCATTTAGATCCTAATGAACACATCTAGAAAAGAAAAATAAAATAAATTTTTATGGACTATTAGATCTATAAAATGTGTAAAATGTATTACTCCTTTCTAAAATCTAAACTATTAGAAAAAACTAAAATAAAAACAATTATAAATAGAAATTTAAAATTTATTCTCTAAAATCATAATAGTAACTATTGATAAATTTAAATCTACTAAAATATTCTTGATTAAATTTGAACCCAAAAATCAGAAATGATAGATCACTTATTCTTCAAAAAGAAATTCATATTTCTTTACCCAAAAAATCCTTTATCACTAAAATATTTATATTCCCTATCAATATATTTAAAAAAATAATTTATCCCAAATAAAAAATTACAGAATGCATTATAATTAACCAAGTAGTAACTTATCATATCGTATAATATCCATTAAGTTAATCCATAAATTCTTCTATAAACATCTATAAAAATAACCCATTTTAATTAAAATCTATTTCAAGGGTAATTGATACCCTAGAACATATATTTCCAAGATTAAATGTATATAAATTTACTATAAAACATAATATTATTATAAAAATATTTGATTGTTTTTTCTTAATCTGCATAAAATCTTCAATTGATAAGTTACAACACATCTTAATCATATATTTTCTAATATGGAAATGATTACCGTGAATTCAAATCCTTAAATATTAAATTCATCAGTGGTTTGTATTTAATGATTTCCTTTTTCATATAGTGATCAACATTAATTCCATGCATAGTGGAAATATTTCAATGAAAATGAACTTCACAAATTCAATATCTATAGTTTCTAAATTTCCCATATAACTCATTTTCCTCTAAAATATCAAATAATGATTCTCAATTGTTCCTAATGATCTTCATAATCCATACCATATTTCAATATTTCATCAATAAATACCATAATTTAATTAATATGGTCTTCCTCAATTTTTGGGGAATTGGTTTGTATAATTCCCCGTATCATAATTGCCAAAGAACTGTGCATTAATAGATTCTTCATTTCTGTTGAAATTGTGAATATGATTTCCTTTTTCTCCACAATTTTATCAAATCCTCAATACCTCTATCCCTTCTCCCACATGCTTGATTCCACATTTTTGAAATGTCGGTTGTTAAATCATTATTCTTCCATGGACTTTATCACACAAACAACAATGAAACTCAATTTCCCTTATATTTTGTGCATTATAATGTATGTAGGATTTAAATTGTTTTTAAGGACTATATATAGAAATTTGAGAATAATTATAACTTTTGTACCTCAATATTTTCTATTGATTGTTTACTTTATAGGGGAAAGGATATTAATAAAAATATACATCTATTTCCATAAAATTTTCTTGATATTGTCAACTCCAACACAAACTATAGATTCATTCCTGGCAGGGAAATACCTACATTGACCATCAATTTTAATTCCATTATTTCTACTTGGGTCCATCTATTAATAGTATTACACCATAATTAAGCTCAAAATGTTTTTTTAATATTGTTATATGGAATAAAATTTATAAACACATTTTTAAATATTGTAAGTGATTGTTAGGATGTTTTTGTTAATTATGTTACTCTAAACTTAATTTTTCAAGGATACAACTAAAATTCCTTTAATAAAAACAATACAATCCTCAAACCTAATAAATTAGATCTTTTTTACATATTGAATTGGTAACAGATACAAAAAATAACACCATGAAAGATATATATATTCAGAAGTCATGGATATGTGGATATATACCCCATATCCATGTTAAATGTTAAATTAAAAACATACCCTGAAAGGCATTCTTGTATACTTGAAAATAAATCAATAATTATATTCTCATATTCTTAGGAAATGAAAAAATATTGTTTTATCTCAAGAGGTTGGTAAGGGTTACATAAATTGGAAGAAAGTGTTTGTAAATAAGGTATAATTAATATAGAATAGTGAACAATAAACACTCATGTCATTCAGTCATCAAATTGAGTTTTATGTAAATATATAGATTATATCAGTGTTGAAATCACGTGGATAATAATAACTAAATTATAAATGATATAAATTCATAAATATGGACGTTCATGATCTTAATATCAATACCTCAACCATGATATCATGGATTCTACCATCATCTCCTTGAAGAAGACTTCATCATTGAATGGTTAGGTATAAACCAGTTATTGAAACACTATAATATTTTATGATATAATTCACTTAAAATAAGTGTTATATCATAGATATCATTCTTTACATTGACAAAAAATTAAATTAACCATAATATATTGTTGAATTATAATTATTTAATGAGATTATTCTATCTTATTCATTGGAATTTGGTGTATATATAGGACAAAAGAATTATGATGTCATTTTTTAACACACTTGAAAAATAATTCATTTGATTTAAATTGATTATAAATTAATATAAATAATTTTAAGGGAATATATATATATTTTTATAATTAAGTGTTTTAATTGACAAAGTTATTTTTTTATATTACTTAATTAAATAAAACTATATTTATGAATAATTTTAATTAAAAGTGTTGAAGATATATTCTATTTACAATTTTATCATCCTTTTAATGGTTCATTTTAGGAATGGAAAATAATTAATTATTTTTTTGGATTAACAATTATATTTTATAAAAATAGAATTTATTTCGTTTTTCACAATTATTTGAAAATGAATTTTATGAAAATATAGAAAAAAATTATTTAATAATTGGTTATATATTTGGAATAATTATAACCAACAAAATTTAACAAGTGAAAAATATATTTTTTCCAATAATTGAGATTTACCATGCTAAAAATATTATTACCATAGTAAGGGATAAAAAAGTAAAATGAAGGGTTAACTTAATAGGAAAAATATATATTTACATAAAAAACTTCCACTAATTTTAATAAATGATATTATTTTTAACATATAATTGTTAAAATAAATGGTTCTTCAATTTTATTCAACATTATATTAGTAAAAAAAATACATTATAGAATAAATCATCTAGTATTTGCATGTATTCCATGCACATTACATATTAAAGGACACCATATATCATCTTTTTTAAGACCACTTGGTCCATTTATCTTGATCAATATCTTACTAAATATTCTTCTAATGTCCTTATGAAATACCTTAAGTTGGTTTGTTTCCCAATAGTTAAAACTTGAAGAAGTGGTATTGGTTATTACCAATCATTTTTGGATTCATTCCTCTTAAATGTCCACAAAATGCTCTATAACCACACATCCTTGATGGAATTCATATCCTAACTATAATATGATTTCTTATATTAATGATATATCAATTTTATAACACATATACATCCATTTTAAAATGACGACTTCACTCAGTATTTTGTGTGGACTATTTTATCCATTAATCGAGGTGATTATTTTTATGTTTCCTCTTTTAATGGATGTTTATAAAGTTGTAATTATTAAACATATTTGATATTATTAAATATATATGTTTTTTAAATAAATATATATTTTTAAATGTGAATTACTATATTCAATTCATTCGTTCTATCTATTTAAATGTGGAAACATACCTCATACGTACATATTATCTACTACCTCTACAATGTGGTTTAATTCATTTTCATTCATGATTTATATTATCAAAAATAAAAATGTAAATAATTAATTAATATTATGTTTATTTCATTATTTATATTTTATATAGGATAAAATAATGACCAATAAGAAAGGATATAATCCATCAAATTATAATATACTTGAAAAATGGACCAATTTTCACCAGAATTATCAATTTCTTGATGAAATTATTAATTTATGGATAATTATAAAATATAAAGGAATTTTAAATAATTCAATATATATGAATATGTTTTTATAATATATTTTTAATAAATATATTATAATTATTTGTGAGTTTTGAAAGCGTATGAAATAAGATGGGATTTGAGGTAAGGGTTTATATTACAATGTCAATTCTATTCAAGATTGTCATTGACAAAATTAAATTAAGTAAAATTATATGTATAATATCCTTTAAAACCAAAGAATTTCTTTAAATAAATTTATTAATATAATTTTAATTTAATAGTATGTTTTCCATCTCTTTAGTACTAGGAATGTCAAGAAACTATTTTTAAAGTAAAGTTATATTTATTTCCCATTTGGTTAAAGAAAAAATTTATCCATTTTCTATATTCATCATAAAAAATGTCGTGGGTTTTTGACTATATAGATGAATTTTTTATAAAAACCCATATTCACTTCCTTTTACAATATTTTAATTTTTTTTGAAAAGAACCTTTTCATTGAAATTGAACATGTAAATTTTAACTTTCTAATAAAAGGATGAAACGAATGTTCTCTTTTAACAAATAGAAAATTAACTTATTTTTTTCATCATTATTGTTACTTTATTTTAAGATTAATTTAAATGTATCCATATTTATTTTAAATACAAAATCTCAAAATATTTGATTTTTTTATTCAATATTTCATTAATATAAAAGGAAAAAATCTCATGTATTCAATGAAATATTTGAATGACCTTTTAAATGTATTTTTCATCTATTTAAAATTCTATTATGTAGTATTATAGTTCATTGGGGATATTTTATTATGATTATAAATACCTTTTTAGATGAATATTGGTGAACATTATCTTAGGATGACTACATGAAACCACTTTATCTCCAATGGGTTAATTAAGATATTATGAGATACTAGATTATGTTTGGATTCCATCAAATTCCGTTCTAGGGATAGCTAATAATTATGTTATGATGACATGTTTATGAGACCTAGTTATTTTACATAGGTTGTGTTAAAATGATATGCTGTTTGTTTTTCTTGTATAAAAAATATGTATTGTTTTCATTGGGTGATGGGTTGGAACGAAGTTATATATTCATCCAATGGATTACATAAAGACTGGCATGTCAAAAGATTGCATAGACTGGCATGGGGTTTGAACCACGATTAATAGGGGAATTTGTCCACTATTATAGTATCATATGTAAATCATTTCTAAAGAAATGATGGAATTACTATTGAACCACATAAACTATGATAGTCTTTTCAGTGAGCATTCACTAATGAAATGATTTTCTATGATTATGGGAAAGCCAAATAATTATGTCTTATTGTTATAATATATTCTCATGGATAATTATTAATTATTTTTTATTTTATAATCTTATAACTTATGTATTTTTTTATGAAAAAAATATTCGAAAATTAATTATTAATGATCTTTGAAAGATTGGGTATGAATTTTCTATAATATATTAATGTACTTATAACTTAACTATTTTTAACACCTATGGTCGTTGATTGATATCTCCTTTGTTTACATCCATAGAGAATATAATATAACATTTTCATAGGTAGTCATGTTCCAAGGTTATCAATAAATTTTCTAAATAGGGTTTTTTTTATGAGGAATACTATGCGAGAAGATATTTTGGGATAAGCTGAATATCTTTCATGAAGTAAGAACATTTTTTATTTAGTATCAATAGACAATAATAAATTACTATAATTGAGAGTTTAATATTATTAGATACATTGAATATTAATCTAAAATGATTTCATGGAACTAGGGTATGGTTTAGTTATTTTTATATATTATGATAAAATAATTTTGTCAAAAATGTTCTGCATAACATTAAATATAATTTGTCATATTTAAGATCTAGTAAATTAATGATTGTGTGGTTTCGTAGAATTGAAATCCATGTATGTATACTTGCAGGTGGATAGTGTTTTTTAATAAACTCACCTCTGGGTAAACAACATGAAAATGGTTGTTTCATTATTAACCTTATATTCACTTTGGGAATGATTAGTTTTCCTAATAATTCACTCCTAGATAGACTCTCCCATGGGGTATTCATTAATTAATAAATATAATATTTTTGATCCATTATGATCAATGAGTGGAAAAACAAATGAAAAATTATGACAATCATCAGTAAAATAATATGATTTTAATGTGTTAGGGGGTGAAAAAGGTGTCATGTTTTCAAAATTGATGAAAATGGTTTTTATAGTAATACTGTTGTTTAATATGATTATTTTAGTTTCACAATCACACAATGTTTTATGAAAATTGTCAATTCCTAAAACCATGAGGAATTGTTTCTATAATGAGGTTGATAGCCAATTTAATGTTTGTTCACATGATCAACCAAGTGAAATGGGCAATGGAATATGAAGCCTTTTGATTATTCCTAAATAGTGATATTGAAATATTATTATCAAATTTAACATGGTCGAGTTTCCTATAATACCTTATATCATAAAAAATGGATTCACAGGAGTTTTATTGATGCATATCATGATGATAAGATGATTTAACTTCATATATATTGAAATTTTTGGAAGAAACACCCAGATAATATTATCAATGGAAGGGGAAAATGTTTTATATATGGAAAATATGGACATAAAGAACATAATTTCTATGTAAAAATAAAAAGTTAAATGGATTGAAATGAAGGTAATCATAATGTAACCATAATAGATATTTTTTTGTGGGGGAACATGGGAATTATATGAAAAAAATACCGTAATATAATTTCTAACTCCTAGAACTAGGGTGGTTCTATTTTATGTTAATTGCAGATGAAAATCATGATTATAAAGGCATAATTATCCTCCAGTCCATTGTTGGGTATGTTTTTGTTTTTCAGAGTGAGAAACACAATTGTGTGGTGTGTTGAATATCCAACAAAAATACCTTCTAATACACTTTAAAAACAAATCAACCAAATTAGATAAAACACCCACTTAATCAAAAAAATAAAATAATATAATATTGATATTTAAAATAATTTCATAAAGAAGGATTAGGGATTAGTTAAAACAATATGTGGAATAATATTATCATTTCATATTACATAACATAATCTAACACATTATATAGAAATATGTTAATACTAACTATTAATATAAGGTTTGGTTTATAAATGTAAATAAAAAAATTACTTTTATCTTAGAAATGAAAAATCATAACCAATAGATTACAAATCAAAATTTGTAAAAGGATTAATTATCATGAAAATACTTAATTACCTTAACTTGTAAATATCATGCTACCATGTATAATATTATAACAATATTCAAATCAATTACTTGGATTGTTATTTAAAAACAAAATCACATATTTTTTTAGGAAAATTTCATCTTCCAGTGTAAAACATGGGAATAAAAATAATAAAAAAGGTCACAAATAACCTCTTCCATAGGTTTTATAGATGTAAATGTGATGAATGATGAGATAATGTGTTTAACACACTGTAGTTTAAGAACACGAGACAATGTGTTAAAATAAAAAGAGTGACAAAATATACTAGTCAAATGTAATGAAAAAATCGAGATAGAAAATTGGTAAAAATCGGTAAAATTATGCTACTCGGTTAGTGATGCTTCATTTTTTAAGAGGTCCTTAAATGATTCAAGGAATGAATATTCGACATGTTCATCAAAAATAGTTGGAAATTGAAGTATTGTAAATTCATAAATAACGTTTTTTTAGTATGTGGATTTAGAAAATCATCCCCATTTGTTAGTTAGTATTTTTTCGCTATTTTTAATAGGAATATTTTTTTATTATGTTTTTTCCACACTTCCTCACTAGGGTCCACAATAGCATCTTGCACAATGATGTTATTTGGAATAAATAAATCTCTATATCCAATTATTCATTGACAAATAGAAAAAACACAATATGGGATCCTCATAATGAGTATTTAATCATGAATTATATTAATTCCTCTTTGATTCATCCATGGAATGGTTTGGGAATAATGATTAATAAATCTATATAAGTTATTCTTTATTTAATTGATTAAACAGGCTATTAGAGTATTTAAATTCGAATGAAAGACGGGACAAAAATAGTAGTAAAATAGTGGTAGATTATATCTGATGGTAATAAAGACCAATGGTATATTATAATAACAATATCATAGTACATAGGTAGATATGTAAATGAAAACACCGATAATATAGTTGTAGGTATAATCATAGGTGGATATTGTCTAGTGGTACCACAACTCTGGAAGTTGATGGGTTTATGGAATATCGATCATCAGTAGATGTTTTTTTAACTAAAAGGGGATATATTTAGCAAATTATCATTATTTTGGACTAAAATAATTATTTCATAAATGGTACATCCATTAGCGATATAGTCTAGTGGTATATATAATCCACTTGTAGATAATCTCCCACTTTTTTATTATCAATTAGATAGTATTACAATGTAAAATATAAAAAATGTTTCGTCATATTCAAAAAAATCAATGATAATGTTCCCAAATATCTCTATTGTAGTTATTCATTTATTCTTGTCATACATAAATAATTTGAGGTGAGGAGATAATAAATTGAGTTACTTCACATTCTCATTGAAGGATCTAGTCACAGGAGGCTTCCTTAAATTCTTAGAATCAAATTTAAAATGATAAATGAGATCATGGTAGGTATAATTTTCGGAAAATTAATATTTGATTACTAGAGTGATAATATCCATATCACATAAATCTTAATTCAGACACTATCTACACAATTTATATATATGATCACCATGTTTCTCGAACTACCTATGATCATCCTAATGATTGGGAGTTAGATAACCCAAAATGGAATGAATCTCTTTTTTCACTATAACAATGATCATCTCATCATCAATAAAACATGTAAAATGTTGAGAAATGTATGTAGGAAAAAAAATTGGTGGAACGGATTCCAACATTTCTGTTAGGGTTACCTAACCTGCAGAGAAAGTGGATCTTATATCCTATATGAAAGAATTTATCACATCCATCTCATTGTCTAATATTATAATCTTTAACTCAAATTTATCAATAATCAAAATAATTATTTGGTCAATGTGGAAGATGACTAACTAATAGATAATTCTTGTTTCCTTATCACAAATCCATGTTACTCTATTTGTTTCGGATTGAATAAATTCAATGAAATCTGAATGCATCCTCACTCTAAATGATTTTAATTAATCATTTGACACGTAGCATGATAAAAAATGTTGATTAGTAATTAGATATGTAATATTACCTATGATTGTACTAGAATCTTCTCCATTCTTAGTTACTACTGAAGGGAAAAAATTGGTTAAGGCTTTTAGATTACATACTTCATCATTTCTCTCAATATGAGATCTCTTAGGTTTAGTTACATCTAATGAGATAGTAGGTCCAACATGATCAAGTGGACTACTATGATCATCCTCAATTCCTCTATATCCATCTATCAGATCAATATGTACACATATTGAGGACTTCTCTCCCTTATAAGGTGTTATGTATTAACATTTAGCAGGTGTATCCTCAATAGGGGCAGCTTAAAAAACTAATTCCACAATGTGAAATGACTTCTATCTAGAAAAACCTGGGGATTCCACCCCCTTAATAGACGATTTCAGCTAACCTATAATAGTAGAGGCATCAATATCAGGAATAACATAACATTGTCTATACACATATATAGACCGAACTAAATCATAAACAACTACAATTGTATGTGACTATTTCCTCTCAACATCATCACCATATTCATGAACTTTTGAGGCCTAAGGTCCATCAAAATTATTATCTTCATAACCATTTGATACAAAGAAAATATTAACTATTTATTTAGACATCTTATAAGAACACTCAACATTTTCTTATCATAAGACATTAGTCTCATCTTCTTAAACATCACCTCATCAATCTCTCACATTAAGGGATAGATATACAATGGAAAGCATCCCAATTGGAAACATATAGACTCCAAATTACATATGGGACACCCCTTTCCTCAGCTAAAATAGTTGATTCTTCTTCAACTTCATCTACTTCTTCTTCCACTTTTTTATAAGATTAAAATGCTACTAAATATATCATTATTTCATGGTGAACTATATTTTTAGGTAATATAGGGTGTTTCACAAGACTAAAATACTAATATAATTTTTAATTTTTTACCACCCATTTCAACATCCCTAGATTCTAGTTTACCTTCATTATTTTATAGGTGACCTATCACAAACAAAAACCACCACATTTTACTTCTATTTATTCATTCTCATCAACTTATCCCATGTCCTAAAAAATAATAGATCAACTTTATAAAGATTAATGAATTTGATCGTTATTAGGTATTTATAATCTTTATCATATATTCCATATGATACTAATACATATTAATTTCGTCCCATATTTTCATAAGGAATAATAAAAAACATTCTAATACCTTGTCATGTTAAATACCTCTTTCCCAGGACATGGCATATGCTGGATGAATTTTAACAAGAGTAAATAGTCACCATTTAGTTTTGTAGTTGTAGGTATTCTCAGAAAACCATTTTCATTTAACTCAAAAAGAGAATTCTCATAAACCAAAAATCTTCTTATCACATGTAATATAACTTTTATATTCTTCTAAAATTATAATGTGAGGAATATTTATATGTATTGAACATTCCTATGTATAAAATATAAATTTTTACCATCAACCATACATCAAATGACCTATTTATTATCATCAAATAAATTCATTGAATATTGGTAAAAATGGAAAACCATCCTTTGAAATATCATTCATTTAAAACCATTTCATCCTTTCAGATTTCCAAATCACATTAATCACCAAATACTTTATCAAAATCTGCAAATATGCAGCAATATCATTCTTTTCAATAGCAACATGAGTGACAAGATAGAGGGTTTTGGTTCGATTGTAGCATTGGTCAATACTATATGAGATATATTCATGGTTGTTGATATTATAATAGATGACATAGGAGGATTATTACCTCTCACTATTATACTAAATCAAATGTTTAAGGAAGAGGGTGAGGAATGTTGCGGGTCATGATATAAGGGAATATAATACATGTGAGGGGTATGTGTGAGTGAGAGTTTTCCAAAATCAAGTTTAAAGGTTTAATTTTAACATTAATTATTTTAGAATTTAAAACATGATAATATATATATATATATATAATAAAAATTTAACATAAAAAATAGGACTGGTAGTAACAAATAATAGACTCGAATAGTAGATCACTAGTAGTGGATCCCCCAATAGTGGATCTGTAAAGACCCAGAAAAATTCAAGTGAAATTTTTATTCTTAATTTTCTTTGGAATTTTATGAGTACAGAGTTTCTAACAGCACCTGATTCCGAGGCCTGGGGTGCCCGGAATCAGTTTCCGAAGATTAGCTCGGTTACGTTCAGGGAATGAATGAGCGGGTTTTCTTAACTATTGAACTGGTGCTCGGAATCGAAATCTGAGGGCACCGATGAAACCGCATTGCCGATAATTGCTTAGGAAGACCTTTTTTGGAGTTGTGTTTGCTCAGGTGTGGTTATTAAAAAAAGGGGTTAAGTAATGAATAAAATAAAATTTGTGCAACAATTTTTATGTTATTTTCTAAGTAGTTTAAACCTAATTATGGAATATGAGGTGGGACCCACTAAATCCTAACCCCTCTTGATAGGAAATTAGTGAGGTGGCCCCCACATGAGACCCACCATTTCAACTTCCTCAAAACATCCCATTAAATTGGAAAACCTCCATTAATTGAGTAACACACCCGCACCCCCACTTATTGCAAGTCAACTCTCTTAATAATTAATTGATTAAGTTTTTCAATGTAATTAATTCGTGAATTCTTTTGAATTTCAAATTTAATGATGGTGTGTGTGTGTGTTAATAAAATAAGACAAAGTCTTATTTCATTGGGAGGTTATTTTCTTGTGCGAGAAGGTTTGGAGAGGAATTGCTAAAGTCATTGAATCTTCATCTTCTTCGTTAGAGAGCATGAAGAATGAAAAAGAACGTCGGCCTCCGACGAAACACGATGAAGAAATCTAGTTCCTCGGACATCGACGACATGACACCGACGATCCTCTTCTCTGTGATGCTGTGTACCGCGACGCCCACGATCCTCTTCCGCGACACCGTCTTTCACGACGTCTTTTCCCGTGACGATCCTCGCTCGACAACTTCTTCGAGGTAGGGGGTTTTTGATTTATTTTTACTTTATGTGGATTAAATCCTCGACATGTGAATAATTGTTCGGAAATTGTTTGAGGTTGCTGAACCACTAACGTGGTGGGTGAGGACCTATGAATAAGTTTGAACCCACTGTTTCTCTATTCTTGATGCGTGAAATGTTGGGTGATGATGGAATGAGACCATTGAGCAATTGGAGGCTGTCGCAGTAATCTATGGGTCCCGAGACAACCCCAGGCGTAGACGGGAGCAAGAACGGACCACCAGAACGACTCTGGTGGCCCGTGGACATCACCGGCGGGCGGGTCACCGGCACGACTGTGCAGGCGGTCGGAGGCGGCGGTCGGCACCGGTCGGCCGCCCGGAGACAGCGGTGTCCCGGTGCGCCACCAGGCGGAACCGTCGCGGCGGCAGGCGACCAGGAACCCGCGGCCGCGCGGGATCCAGAGGAGACCACGACACCCGCTGTGTCTGCGGAGTGAAAAGGGAGGTGGGGGGGGATGTGTCCCCCCATGCTTGGCCACTGTCCTAGCCATCCTGCCACCTGGCCGGCCCGGTCTAGGTTGCGCGGACCAGGCCGACCTAGGGGGGTTGGGCCAGGTCGGGCCGCACCCAGACCCCCCATTTTCGGACCACATTCAGTCTTTTGCCCATAACATGGGCTACGAATCTATGATCAATTCAATATCAGTTGTGATGTGATCCTTGATTTGAGACATTCGTTTCGGTATATTACACTCAAAGATTCTAAGAACTTGGGGTATTGCCGGATTGGTTCGAACACGAAACCAGCCGGGCCGTCAGAGCAGAAACGACTATAGCTTGAGCTCCAGACGTCTGATTGACGTGTTATAGAAATTTTTTGATTCCTCTTTGTGAGAAGGACATTTTGGATTACTCCGATCAAGGTTTGGACTCAATTGGAGTGTGGTCGGGTTGGTTTTGACTTAAAAACCAACGGGGCCCCTGGAACGAAAAAGCCGATAACTCTCAGACCGGGCGTCCGATTGACGCGTTGTCTGTCGTGTTGAGTTCCTATCGAGGAGATGGAACTTTGGGATACATCAACTCCAGACTACGTGTCAGTTTATGTATCGACCCCTTATCTCATTGAGCAGACCCTCCCGGAAACGCGCATGCTGTGTGCGGAAACCCTAGAGCTCGCTGCGCCTGCGACAATGATGACGACTGCACTGAAATCCTTCGTGGGTTCGACATCGACGATGACTGCACTGAAATCCTCCGTGGGTTCAGCAGCGATAAAGACTGTACTGTATTCCTCCATGGGTTCGTCGGTGAAGACTTCCGTAATGGAATCCCTTGTGGGCTCGACAATATAGACAACCGTACCATAATCCTTCGTGGGTTCGACGGTGAATACATTCGTACTGGAATCCTTCGTGGGTTCGATGGTGAAGACATTCATACTGTAATCCTCTGTGGGTTCGACAGTGAAGACTTTCGTACTGGAATCCTCTGTGGGTTATACAATGAATACAACTGTACTGGAATCCTCTGTGGGTTCGACGATGAAGACTTTCATACTAGAATCCTCTGTGGGTTCGATGACGAAGACAACCATACTGGAATCCTCCGTGGGTTCGGCGGTGACGACTATTGTACTTGTATGCTACGTGGGTCCGACCGTACTGACCTCTGTCGTAGTATCCTATGTGGGTCTGACAGAGTAGCTGGACTAGTATCCTACGTGGGTCCGACAGCTTAGCTGGTCTAGTATCCTACGTGGGTCCCAGCTAGATGAATCAGTAACTACATATGATCATCTCTTTTTTCTTTACAAATGATGTATACCTGTGTGAAATGAGTCATGAATTCAATCATTATCTTCGATATGATTGAATATCGTTCCTTTGTATATTGGGTTGTGTTATCCTGTGTGGATTGAGTTGCACTATCCTATGTGGACGTGATCGAACTTGGTCTCGGATGATGGAGCCAAACTGGAATTGATTACTTAGGTATATGTATGGGCATATACCTAAGTAGTGTTGTATGCTAATTCGTGATTGTATCTTTCCTTTATGGATTATCATTTGTGGATTCTGGGAGATCTTCGGGGGTCTCGGGGTCCCTACTGAGTAGCGTATACTCACCCATGCATGGGCTATGCCTGCACTACGTTGTGTTGGATGTAGATGATGGATAACGCTGATCGTGGTTGAGGTTTGTGGAGTAGGTCGGTACATGGAGGGGGACCACTGGGCGTGACGTACACAGAGCGAACGGCTGGACCGAAGGAGCTGAGGAGGATATCTGCACCCACCCTTTGGGTGGGACTTCTAGTGGACGGCTCGACATTGCTGCTTTACAATCAGTTTCTGCACTTTCTTTCGAGTTCTACATTACATTCAGTTTTGGTTTGTATTCTGGCCCACTTACTTTCCGCACTTACTATTGTTCCCAGTTTTACGTAGTGTTTACTTCTGCTGGATTTATCTATTGTGTTTGTTTACATTATAAGGGAATGCCTACCCCTTTTTCTGGGATTTGCACCTTTGGTGCTAGTCGCGAGCCCCTAGCCTATGGGAGGCGGGCTTTTGGTAGTCACGGCACGAGCCCTGAGGATGGGTCGTGACAAATTGATATCAGTGGAGTTCGGTTCTACCGCAGAACTCATGACTCTGATCTTTCTTCTATGTGAAGCAATAGTGTTAAGGGTATTGAGTGTGGTTATCAGTCCATGGATTCTAGTGTTGGTGCGGTGACCGACGTATCCATACACCTGACCCTGACTTTTTATTTCCATCTCAATGCACAAAAACATTGATTGCATGTGTGTTTCAAGAGTTTTCTTTGTGATTACTTTGTGTCAGCTCTCTAGGTATACAGTTTTGACCGTGTTACACCTATTTCATTTCAGGATGGCCCCATGACAGCATCCATCTAGGGTTCCAAGATTTGTGCGAGACGACAGCCCACCGAGTGACGAGGCCTCGGTACATGGCCCTTTTTCAGCGGAGGCACCGATGGCACCACTACCCGCCAATCCACCGATGCCACTAGCCCCAGCCGCTTAGAGTGCACATTGCCTTAGTGAACTACATGAGTTTCATCATCAGATACCACTCACGTTCCACGGGGAGATTGACCCTTAGGTAGTTGAGGATTGAATGGAGGCGGTTGTTTGAGTTTTCAGGTTAGTAGGGACACCAGATGACCTCGTGGTGATCCTTGCAGTGAGCCTCCTCCACACGGTAGCAGGCAGATGGGGGGGCTTGATGCTCGAGGTGCACGACGAGGCATCTCTCCTCTAGGTGGACTTTGTGAGCCTCTTCCTCTTGGAGTTATTCCCAACCACCCTTCGTGCAGTGCACATCTAGGAGCTACTACAACTGCGGCATGGGAGCATGATGGTCGCCCAGTACTCGGCGAGATTTACCGATCTATCGCGCTATTCCACGGACATGGTACATGACCCATTCTTCTAGGCCCGGACTTTTGAGCAGGGACTGAGGCATGAGATCAGGGCTTCGATGGTCTCCATCAACATTCCAACACTGGCAAGAGTGTTGGAGAGAGCCCTTATAGTGGAGAGTTTTCTCGACGAGCAGTCACCAGCGGCGGGACCCTCCGTAGGACGACCGGTAGCAGAGTCTTCCTCAGCTGGCAGCAGACATTTGACGCAGAGGTCCAAGAAGGCCAGACCATCAGATGGGAAACCTATGGATACAGATTCAGTTGTGTGGGTCACACGAAGCCGATCCAGCTACACAAGAAGTAGGTAGTCTACGCATGCGGTGGGCAGGGCCACATAGCTCGAGACTGCCCGACTCGACCTGCTAATGAGAAGCAGGCAGTAGAGGGACCTCCCAAGCTGAGGTTTGATAATGGAGGTCTGCAGGGCACATGAGGATGAGGCAATGTACATGGCCGATCAACGGGTGGTGGGAGATTCTTTGAGGCCCTACCACCACCACCACATGGGAGACCACCCGGACTCCAGGGAATGGGTGGATAGGGGAGAGCTCAGCATTAGGCAGATGAGTATTACAACCATGGAGCTCTGGGAGCAAATGGACGGGAGTGGGACTAGCTCCATACATGGTGAATTTGTTCATGTTGCTTCTATCCTTGTTGATGTTTTGTGTCTTTGTACCATGAGATGTGGTAATAAAAGACACTTTTCCTTGTGACGTTTGGTTCCCTGTACTTTTTATATAGTTGATACTAAGAAGTTCCAGTTTAAAACTATTGACTTGACCATTTCTTTTGAGATACCTACTGGAGGAGACCCAGTGACCACACACTGATGCCGACAGTGTGACTCAACCCTTGGAGGAGATAGTAACGGTTGGATCTCTTGGTAGTAGCGTCGAGGCCTTATGACATCATCCTTGATATGGATTATTATCATCCATGTTGGGATTGACTGAATTAGGCAATGAACGTGGTTCATCCAGGGGATGAGACCATATTTCTTTTATTGGAAAAGAAGAAATCATAGCAGCTCTTATAGGACCAGAGAAGATTCAGTTCATCCAGGAGCATATGAGGACAACTCAGTGTCGAAAGAAGTCTTATGCCGACAGGAGGCGGAGAACACTAAAGTTAGAGGATGGTGACCATGATTTCTTATGGGTCTCACCTCGACATGGATTACGGAGTTTTGGTCGGGGCATCAAGTTATCTCCGCACTTCATTGGACCCATCCAAGTTCTCAGCAGGTTAGGCGAGGTGGCTTATCACCTGGGTCTACCACCACAGTTGCACCAGGTGCACGATGTCTTCCACGTATCTCAGCTGAGGAGATACGTGCACGACCCGACACATATCATCGACCATAGGGAGCTATACATTGACAATGGGATGACTTTTGTGGATGTCCCTATGGAGATTGAGGATCAATAGGATTGGTTCATATGAGGGCGGTAAAATCCTCTAGTGTGCATCAGATGGTAGTACGGGAACCTCCAGAAGAGCACTTGAGAGTGGGAGGCTCAGATGCGTGCTCAGTACCCTCATTTGTTTCCCTAGTTTGTGATGTATCTTTACAGGGACGTAAAGCCCTGAGGTGGGAGTATTGTAAATACCCATGAAAATTCAAGGTAATTTTTTTCTTTTTTTTTTGGAATTTTACGAGTATGCGGTTTCTGACGGCACCTGATTCTGAGGCCTAGTGTGCCCGTAATCAGTTTCCGAAGTATAGCTCAGGTACGTTTAGTGAACGAACGAGTGGGTTTTCCTAACTTTTGAACCGGTGATTGGAATCAAAATCAAAGGGCACCGATGAAACCGCAGCGCCGATAATTGCTTAGGAACACCTTTTCTAGAGTTGTGTTTGCTATGGTGTGGTTATTCAAAAAACGGGTTAACTAATGAATAAAATTAAATTTGTGTAACAATTTTTATTTTATTTTCTAAGATGTTTAAACCTACGTATGGAAGTTGAGGTGGGACCCACTAAATCCAAACCCCTCTTGATTGGAAATTAGTGAGGTGGGCCCCACACGAGCCCCACCTTTTCAACATCCTCAAAACCTCCCATTAAATTCGCAAACACCCATTAATTGAGTAACACATCCACACCCCCACTTATTGCAAGTCAACGCTCTTAATAATTAATTGACTATGTTTTTCAATGTAATTAATTTGTGAATTCTTTTGAATATCAAATATAATGATGGCTTGGGTGTGTTAATAAAATAAGACAATGTCTTATTTCATTGGGGGGTTATTTCGTTGTGTGAGAAGGTTTGGAGAGAAATTGCTCAAGCCTCTAAATCTTCATCCTCTTCATTGGATAATGCGAAGAACGACGAAGAATGCCGGCCTCTGATGAAAGACGACGAAGAACGCTAGTTCCTCATAGATCGACGGCGTGACACCGATGATCCTATTCTTCGCGACGCCGTGTATCATGACACCCACGATCCTCTACCGCGGTACCATCTTCCGTGACATCGTTTCCCGCGACGATCCTCGCTCAACAACTTCTTCAAGGTAGGGGGTTTTTTATTTATTTTTACATTATTTGGATTACATCCTCGACATGTAAATAATTGTTTGGAAATTGTTCGAAGTTGATGAACCACTAACAAGGTGGGTTCAAACCTAGGAACAAGTATGAACCGACCATTTCTCTGTTCTTGATGCGCGGAACGTTGGGCGACTATGGAACAGGACCATTGAGCGACTGGAGGCCATCAATGTAATATACGGGTCCCGAGACGACCCCAGGAGTAGACAGGTGCAAGAACAGACCACCGGAACAAGTTCGGTGGCCCACAGACATCACCGGCGGTGCGGGTCGCGGCGCGGCGGCGTCCCGGTGCGCCGCCAGGAGGAATTGCTGCGACATCAGCCGAGGTGGCAGGCGACTTGGATCCCGTAGTCGCACGAGATCCGGAGGAGGATGCGGCGCCCGCCGCGTTCGTAGAGCTCAAAGGGAGGGGGGACCGCGTCCCCATACTCGGCTGCTGTCCGAGCCAGCGTTCCACACAGCCGGGCCGGGCCACACCCTTTCGGGTTGGACCTGGACCAGTGTCGGATCACCCCGATTTTCGCCGACCCAAGGGGGTTGCGCCGGGTGGCGCCAGGCCCAGACCCCCCATTTTCGGACCACTTTCAGTCTTTTGACCATAACATGGGATACGAACATCCGATCGATGTACAGTCAGTTGTGACGGTCATTTGGTATATTACACTCAAGGTTTCGGAGAAACATGTGTTACAGCCGGGTTGGTTCGAACACAAAACTAACCGGGCCTTCGGAATAGAAACGCTTATAGCTTGAGCTCCGAACATCCGATTGAAGTTCTGTCGACTTTCTTGGATTCCTCATAAAGAGACGGACCTTTTGACTTACTCCGATTGACGTTTGGACACAGTTGGAGTGCAGTCTGGTTGGTTTTGACTTAAAAACCAACCCGACCCCTGAAATGAAAAGGCAGATAACTCTCAGACCGGGCATCTGATTGACGCGTCGTCTATCATGTTGAGTTCCTATCGAGGAGATAGAACTTTGTGATACATAAACTCCGAACTATGTGTCATTTTATGTATCTACCCCTTAGATTGTGGAGCAGACCATCTCGGAAATGAGCATGCTGTGTGCGGGATCCTTAGAGCTGGTTGTGACTACGACGACGATGACGACTGCACTGAAATCCTTCGTGGATTCGGCAGCGACGACGACTGCATTGAAATATTTCGTGGGTTTGATGATGAAGACAACCGTACTGGAATCCTCCGTGGGTTCGACGGTGAAGACAATCGTACTGGAATCCTCTGTGGGTTCGACGAGGAAGACAACCATACTGGAATCCTCTGTGGGTTTGACGGTGAAGACATTCATAATGGAATACTTTGTGGGTTCTACAGTGAAGACATTCATACTGGAATCCTCTGTGGATTCGATGATGAATAAATTCGTACTGGAATCCTCTGTGGGTTCGACGATGAAGACAACCGTACTAGAATCCTCCGTGGGTTCGACGGTGAAGACTTTCTTACTGTAATCCTCCGTGGGTTCGATGACGAAGACAACCGTACTAGAATCCTACGTGGGATCAGTGGTGATAACTACTGTACTTGTATCCTACGTGGGTCTGACAGTAATGAACTCTATTATCGTATCCTATGTGGGTCTGATAGAGTAGTTGGACTAGTATCCTACGTTGGTCCAACAGCTTAGCTGGTCTAGTATCCTACGTGGGTCCCAGCTAGATGAATTAGTAACTACATCTGATTATCCCCTTCTGCTTTACAAATGATGTGTACCTGTGTGAGCTGAGTCTTGAATTCAATCGTTATCTTTGATATGATTGACTATCTTTCCTTTGTGTATTAGGTTTTTTTATCATGTGTTGATTGAGTTGAACTATCCTGTGTGGATGTAATCGAACTTGGGCTCAGATGATATAGACAAACTGGAATTGATGACTTAGGTATATTTATGGGCATATACCTAAGTAGTGTTGGATGTTACTTTGTGATTGTATCTTTACTTTTTGGATTATCCATTATGAATTATGGGATACCTTATGGGGTCTCGGGGTCCCTACTGAGTAGTTTATACTCACCCTTGAATGAGCTATGCCCACACTACGTTGTTTTGGATGTAGATGACGGACAACGCTGATCGTGGTTGAGGCCTGTAGAGCAGGTCAGTACATGGAGGTGGACAACTGGGCGGGACGTACATGGAGCAGACGGCTAGACCCAAGGAGCTGAGGAGGATATCTGTACCCACCCTTCAGGTTGGACTTCCTGTGGATGGCTCGACATTGCTTCTTTAATTTTAGTCGCTGCACTTTCTTTCTAATTGTACTTTACTTTCAGTTTGGGTTTGTATTCTGGCCCATTTACACTAGTGCAGAAAACATTTTTTACGTCACCATTTTTTACGTCGGTTATATAAAACCGACATCATAATATGTAAAACGAGGTTTTTTACGTCGGTTATTTAATAACCGACGTAAAAACCTGTGTTTAGTACAACTTTAATGTCGGTTATTTTTATAACCGACGTTATTAATCACGCGGCTTCGTTTTTTACGTCGGTTATACATTAACCTCCATAAAAAACAGAAGCGGAGGGTGTTTGTTACGTCGGTTGTTCAATAACCGACCTAACAAATCGACATATGTACGAGTTATTACGTCGGTTATTCAATAACCGACGTAAAAAATGCTGTTTTTGAAGGCTTTTTTACGTCGGTTATTTTATAACCGACAGAAAAAAAGAATCCGCAGAGGTTTTTGACGTCGGTTATGGAATAACCGACGTACAAAAACGTGGATTTTGACCCCTTTATAACGTCGGTTATAAAATAACCAACGTAAAAAAAGAATCGGAGGAAGGTTTTTACGTCGGTTATTGAATAACCGACGATATAAATGTTTTTAAAAAAATTATAATGTCTGTTATTGAATAACCGACATGATAACTCATTTAAAAATTTACCCAGACCCGTGGATTGTCATTCACGAGTTTACCTTCGATAGTCGCGACTCGTCTCTCTCGCGCGTAAACCCGAATCGGCTCGTCCATTTCGTTGGTTTAGATTCGTTTTGCGATCATCGTTTCTCATATTTAATCTCCTCGGATCAATCATCTAAACTTGTAGCACTCAGGTATTCCTCCCACTCGTTCGTTTTTTTTTTCGCGGATAGTATATATATATGTGTTGTGATTTTTTTGTTGAAACTAGCTAAGATCCTTCGATTGCGAACCCTTTTAACTCGTTTTGGCACCATAATCTTATTTATCATCCCTAGATCTATTAGTTCGACTTGCAATATTGACTAATTTTATGATTTCACTAATTTTTCATCGTTTTCTATAAATCCCCGAGAGGGTTGGGGCGTGTCCATTTGGATGGGTTAAACTTTTACAGTTGTTACTACTTTATTCACACACAACCATGGCATAGGTGCATGGATTTGGGATCACATCACCATTTTCACCCCCTTCAAACAAAGTTTCACGAGGAGGACTCGCCAGATTTCCCCTCGGCATGTTAAAAATTTTAGATACCCTCTTTTCAGCAAGTAAAAAATTAACTAGTTTTTTCTTCACTACTTATCCTAAACAAATAAAACCACCATTCTTTCTAGAACCTCTACTAGATCCATTGCATCCATCAACATACATATTTGGATCTGAAATCATCCCTTAAGCCTTATGTTCGGGGAGGGTATGCATTATTGGAAGAACAAATGATGGCAGAAAAATTTCAACAACTAAGAGATGAGTCTTCAAGCTCTGGAGAGGTGGCCCCTCCATCCCCTCCATCTAGACATGAGAAATGGAAAAGAGCTCGGAAGGGCAAAAAAGGACAATATCTTTCGGAAGAATCGAGACTCGTAGTTGAGAGGATTGTAATATATCTATTTTATTTATTTAAGTTTACTATTTTCGTCATATATTTCCAATCATTATAGAAATGTTCAATTAATTATTACAGGACTCTCTTGAGGAGCAGAGTTCACAGGGGACATTTACACCATATGGGAGGGAAGATATTTTATATGTGGCATTGGGAAAGCCCGAACATCCTGGCCGTGTAAGAGGATATCGGGCAGGTGTATCGGTAAGAAAAGTGTTGCCACGTTCCTCAACTTCTAACGTTGAGGGAGTTTATAAAAAAAATAGAATCCTTGGAGGTTGAAGTCCATAATATTAATGCGACAATGGAGGAAAAGATTAGAGCATCGGTGCAGTTTATGTTTGCAGACTTGCAAAGACAATTTCAGGGTGCAGCTCCCACTCCACCTCTCCCAGTAGCTCCCACTCCCCCACCTCAGCCTGCGGACCCCATTTTTGATCCTCCTCCTCCGCCGCATCTACCTAATTATTGTGAGTTGTATGTTGATGATCCTAAACATCATATAGTTGCATATGGGATGGTATATTGTATAGGAGATACAGTTCATCATCAACAGTTAGAGGTAGAGAATCAGAGGGTCACTGTGCAGGATATTATAGATAGATCAGCTCGGAAACCATTACCTACAGATGAGGTGACGACAGTTGGACATAGTATCGGCCATTTTTTACTTTGGCCATCCAGACTTCTTAGACTCATTACCATAGAGGTATGGATGTTATATCTTTTATTTTATATTTTTATTAATGTTTTATCATTTGAAAACTAATATATTTTTCAATTTATTTTTACAGGAATACTTCAAAGGTAAATAAATACTGTATAGACAACAACAAAGACAGATAGTTATGACATCAGATGCAGATACTAGCAGTCTTGACAAATTGTCAAGATATTCAAATTTGTTGGCGGATCATTATGACTTTACAATGGAAGCTCTTGTCTATGGACGTGAACTAAGTGTGGGGATTATGAAAACTGATATCATGAAGTTTGTCACTGGAGATATGTTGGGCATCAACGTGGTGCAAATTTTTATCATGTAAGTCATAACACCTTTTCCTTGCGTTATATTTATTAAAAATGTATACTTATGTCTGATTTGTATTAGGTATCTGTATAAAATTTGTGAGAGGAATGAGCTGAAAGATGTATATGGATTCGTGGACCCACAATTGATTTCCCCTGAAGCATGTGCATTGGATGAGGAACAAAGAATGATTTATATTTCTGATAGATTTGAAAAGAATGTAATCACACAGTGTTGGATGATGCCTTTTGTGAGAGGTATGAAACACATCCCTCTCAAAGAGTTAATTATCTTTTAACATAAAAACCCACTAACGTTAAATTTCCCTTTATCAGGGATCATTGGATGTTAGGGGTTTTTTTCCCTAGGGAGAAAGAACTTTATTGGATATGCTCTCTCCATGATGATGTGCGAGAAAGTTTTAATAATATATTGGAAATGTAAGTTTCAATTTCACAATAGTTTTATATATTATAATGAATTTTAAATTTACCCCATTCGTATTATTTTCTAACAGGGCATGGGTCCACTTTCGAAAAAGCGCAAAGAAAAGGAATTTCAAGATCAAATATGTACATGCGAAGGTAAATATCCATTTATAATTTGTACATTTTGATTTATTACATAAAAATAATATATTGAATTTACACTCATTCAAACAGAATTGTCATGAGAAACAAGGCATCATCGAATGCGGATATTACATGTTAGGATTTATGTATGAAATAATAACAACTGGGACAGTTCTGAGTTTTGACCTGGTAAGATTTCCTCTTTCTCATAATATTTCAATTTGATTTATTCATGATACACGTTGACTACTATCCTTTTCCTTTGTAGCTTTTTGATGACCCTCAACCCTTTACTGCTGAAGATATCAAACACTTACAAGTGGAGTGGTCAAATTATTTTACAGGTTTGATTGACTTTTAGTTTTTTGTAATGTAAAATGTAATTTTGAATATTTTCAATGTAATTGTGTATTTCATAGTCGTTTAGGTTGGATTTAGTTTTTTTTGAAGTTGACAGTGTATGTTTTGAATGTTATATAAGTGAATGTTTAATTTTTCTCTACTTCTTGTTTTGGCCTACTGTTGATGGTTTTTCTGGTCTGGATTTGGTATGGGGGGAGAGGTTCCAAGGGGGTGGGTGGGTGTTTGGGGGGTGTCCAAGGGATATGGGAGGGGTGTCCAAGGTGTGTTTGGGGCTGTCCTAGGGTTCGGGGGGTGTAAATGAGGGTGGGGGGTGTCCAAGGGGTGGGGGGTGTCCAAGGGATATGGGAGGGGTGTCCAAGGTGTGTTTGGGTCTGTCCAAGGGGTCGGTTGGGTGTAAATGAGGGTGGGGGGGGGGCTTTCCAAGGGGTGGTGGGTGTCCAAGTGGTGGGGGGTGTAAAAGGGATATAGGAGGGGTGTCCAAGGGGTGTTTGGGGTTGTCCAAGGGGATGGGGGGGTTTCCAAGGGGTCGGGGGGGTTTACAAGGGGTCGGGGGGGTGTCCAGGGGGTGGGGGGGCTGTCCAAGGGGTGGGGGTGTCCAAGGGGTGGGGGTGTCCAAGGGATATGGGAGGGGTGTCCAAGGGGTGTTTGGGGTTGTCCTAGTGTTCGGGGGGTGTAAATGAGGGTGGGGGGCTATCGAAGGGGTGGGGGGTGTCCAAGGGGTGGGGGTGTCCAAGGGATATGGGAGTGGTGTCCAAGGTGTCTGGGAGTTCTGTCCAAGGGGCCGGTTGGGTGTAAATGAGGGTGGGGGGGCTGTCCAAGGGGTGGGGGTGTCCAAGGGGTGGGGGGTGTCCAAGGGATATGGGAGGGGTGTCCAAGGGGTGTTTGGGGCTGTCCAAGGGCTCGGGGGGGGGGGGTGTCCAAGGGGTCTGGGAGGGCTGTCAAGGTGTGGGGGGTGTCCAATGGGTGTTTGAGGCTGTACTAGGGGTCTTGGGGGTGTAAATGAGGGTGGGGGGCTGTCCAAGGGGTGGGGGGTGTCCAAGGGGTGGGGGTGTCCAAGGGATATGGGAGGGGTGTCCAATGGGTGTTTGAGGCTGTACTAGGGGTCGTGGGGGTGTAAATGAGGGTGGGGGGCTGTCCAAGGGGTGGGGGTGTCCAAGGGTTGTGGTGGGGTTCCAATGTGGTGGGGGAGGGCTGGCCAGGTTGTTAGGTGGGTATAGATGAGGGTGGGGTTCAGTTGGGGCTTGGGGGAGGGCTGGCATGGTTATTTTTGTTGTTTGGTTTCTGGTTGCTTTTTGGTGAGAGCAGTGCAATTATTTTAAAAAAAAAGATCGCTTTCACGTTGGTTATTTTATAACCGACGTGGTAAATAAATCGGTAGGGGTTTATCACGTCTGTTTTTTCGAGAACCGACGTGCTAAACCGTTCCCGGGCCTTTTATAACGTCGGTTCTTAATATAACCGACGTGCTAAAAGGCCTGGGAATCGATTTACCACGTCGGTTATTGGATAACCGACGTGCTAAAACATTTCCCAGACCTTTTTATCACATCGGTTATTTAAGAAACCGACGTGATAATAGGCCCTGGGAAGGGTTAATCACGTCGGTTATGTCATAACCGACGTGATAAACGATATCCCAGGCGTTTTATCATGTCGGTTTAGAAATAACCGACGTGATAACCCCCCCCCCCCCCCCCGTGCATATTTATCACGTCGGTTATTATATAACCGACGTGCTAAACCCCCCCACCCGCGGTTTATCACGGCGGTTATATAATAACCGCCGTCATAAATCCCCATCCCCCATCATTTTTCACGTCGGTTATTAATAACCGACGTGATAAACACCGTGATGTTAGGGATGTTACGTCAGGTTTTAAATAACCGACGTAAAAAACGTTATTTATAACGTCGTCAGTATTAACGTCACCTAAAAACAGACGTAAATAATGAAAAATAACCGACGTAAAAAATGTTTTCTGCACTAGTGTTACTTTCCGCACATACTATTGTACCCAGTTTTACTTAGTGTTTACCTCTTCTAGCTTACTATGTTGTGTTTCTTTACATTATAAAAAAAATGACTTCCCCTTTTTCCGGGATTTACGCCTTTGGTGGCAGTCACCAGCCCCTAGCCTATGGGAGGCAGGCTTGGGGTATTCATGGAATGGGCCCCGCGGACGGTTCATGACAGGATCAACCAATGATGGACCATCCAATGGTGCTTCACACAATAGAGTATCACCCAATGGTGGATATTATAATTGTGGATCAATAATTGTTGAATCAAACAATATAGGATCTTCTATATATGGATCTTCCAACGATGTATGTTTTAATGGTGGATCTACCAACGGTGGCACTTCCAAAAGTGGAAATTTAAAGACAATGGATTATAAAAAAAATCGTTCTTATTTCATGTTTGATATAGTTTAACCTCTCAAGACTCGATGTATTTATAAATATATCAATAATATAATTATCACCTCCTTTGGATTATGAGTTATATCACCTTTTTGTAAACGATCTATCAAAAATTGATATATTATATCAATATGTTTTGTACTAGAATGAGGTACAAGATTCTTGGAAATATTTATCACACTTTATTAGTCACACCGTATAGGTAAATTTTTACATTGATATCTATAATCTTGAAATTCGTGTTTCATCCACAAAAAACTATGCATAACAGCTTACAACATATATATACTCAATCTATGTAGTATATAGTGCATCAGAATTTTTCTTTTTACTCCACATTGATACTAGTGACTTTCTTAATAGGAAAATTGTTCATGATGTTATTTTTCAATCTAAATTAAAACTAGAAAAAGATGCATGTAAATAACATACTAGATCAAATTCCTATCATCTGATATAGAATATTCATAGATTGGTTGTATAATTGACTTATTTGAAAATTATTTTAATTGATAGTAAATTATATTATTTGGGATTTCTAAAAAATGACCATACATACACATAGTAAACAAAATATATTTTCATATTCTTGTTTAATATAAATATATTCCAATAGTACATCTATAATTGTATACTAACATTATTGTTTCATCAAGATCTATCTTAAATGTTTTACTCATGTGAGTATAAATAATATTTGTTCTATCCAAACAAATTTTTTTAGGTGGTATTTAATTTACATGATTTGATTTAAAATATTGAAATATTTTATTTGAAAAATATGATAATCATGAATGAATTTTAGTTCACCCATTAAACTCATATCAAATTCACCTTTCATTATTTTATAAAAATGAGTACAGAAATAATTAATAAAGATACAAAAATATCATTATCAATATAATTTTGAACTACTAAAACACTTATTCAAATGATTTTTATGAATAAAGTAAGATCATCCGTGACTTTTGAAAATCCTTTATAAATTATGAAATATTATATCCTATCATATCGATCTCTATAATCTTGTTTTAAAATATATAAATATATTTTTAATTTAAAAACCTAATTTGGAAAATTGTGATTTTGAAATTTTGGGTATTTTTCTACAAAAAAAACCTCAAATATATAACCATTTATGAATGAAATCATGATATACATTTGATATAGTTCGATATTCAAATGTGATATAATGTAAATAAGTGTTCTAATGGATTCAATTATTGAAATTGGTGAAACAATTTACTCATAGTACATGCCCTCCTCATGAAAATAACCTTGATTAATGGAAATAGATATATTTCTGGCAATTTTTCCTAGCCCAAATGGCTTGAAGACCATAGTTTTATTTTATTATGGATAATCCCCCATTTAATGGTTGAAGGGGAACCCGTACATGACCTATGGGCCCAAGTCATAAGGCCCAACTTACCCGCAATACATGACCCAAAGGGCCATAGGCATACCATGACCATTACATGACTCATAGGCCCAACACACTAGAACTGCCCCTCCCCATCTTATGTGTCATTTATAACCTAACTCCCCACCATGCATTGTTGATCGACTAGCATTTCCCCGTACAAATATGCATGGTGACTTGTCCTGATAGTGGTTGTCATACCCTCTCATTCTTCCAATCCGATTAGCTCTTCCTCTGGTGGTTTCTACTCTTGTTGCTCTGATCCAATTCGGGGGCATGTTCTATGGAACTAGGATACTACATGGTATCCCTGGCCCTATGGCCATATGGCCGAAAGGCCTTTGATTAACCAAAGGCCCTTGAGACCCGTAGGCTCAAACCGGTGGCCTGAATGCCCAAATTGGGTGAATAGTTTCGGCTTCTATAGTACCATACAGTAACTGCTACAATACCTGCTATAGTACTGCTACAGTAACATGAAAATTTGCCTCCACCGAATTTTGAACATGGGTCTCTTGGAATCCAAGAAGGAGCCCTTTCCACTTGGGTATGGGCTCGTTGGCAACTAGTAATTGATCCTAAATCAATATCATTGTTTAAAACCCCCATTTTCTTCCAATGGTTAGAATATATTTAGTTCTATCTACAAGTTCTTATGCATTTTCCCTTTCACATTGTTTAAGTTATTCTTATATTTCCATTACACATAATTCATCATTAATTTCATTATTGATGTTCTAATTTTTAATTTGTGACATGAATTCTTGATGATTAACACAATTTATATGATATTTTATAGTTTGTGTACATATATATAGATCCCCAACTATAGTACCTAGAGGATAATATCTATGAGTCCTAACAAATCTAGGCAATGAAGGGATATATAACTCATTATATTTAACATGTTCAAGTTCTTGTTCAGATTATTCTTTAGAACCAGATGATCTCTCTAGTTTTTTTATAGAATTATCATATTTATTGAATTTTATATTCATATTTTAAAAACCATTATCAAGGTCCTCTAAAGGGGTCTTAAGATCATGTTGATTTGTTTCATTAAATTATACATGAACATATTCTCCAACAATCTATTTTTATTAAAAAATTTATGTTAGGTCCACTAAGATATATACTCTTAAAGGGGGGTTTGAAATATGTTATGATAGATTAAAACAATTTCCCCTTTATTATATTGTTTCATTATTATAAAAAACTATCTTATATCACCTTCCGATTGTAGTGTATGAAAAAAAATCTTATATCATGAATAGGATATAGTAATTTTACTCGGTTCACCATCATTGGGATACGTCCAAGGAGCATACACCAAAAATGTGCCAATGCACCAAATCCATAATAAGAGCACTATTTTTTACATGTTTTAAGTGGAATCATTGTCCCTAATAATTTTCAACCAATCACAATTTGAAACCTCACTGCTCTATCGTCATTAGTGTGATCACTTCTTCTTTAGAAGATCCACTCACAATTTATGGAGTTGTAGGTCAATTCATTATATACAATAAATGCATCATCCATTGTATGTAGATAATCTATTGATGTTCCACTTTCATCCATTGATTAATACCACTTTACCACAGTACTACTGGGAATCTTCAAATATTTCATGAATCACATACCGCATCTTGCGCACAATTGTAACTCCTTGCATTAAATATTTCATTCTTTCCATGAAACAACCCTTGTGTGTTACTTAAATCTTATGTGCAACTGAAATCTAACAGGTAACATTCTTTGCCTGCGCACAACATAAAATTTTTCATGCAACTCCCTTAGCATAAAATTATAACGTGATTCGGAGCTCATATTCTCTCTAATTGTTAAGTTTCTTCATGTGAGGGGGTCACATATTATATATAATCATTTCCAACCCCTTCATGGAAGATTCAACATGGAAGACAAGATTTTACCTGCGTGCACAAAACCCTATTTGACATCACATTGGATGTGCATGTTTCATTCGCACAACCTCATATTTTAAACACATTTATAAGCATTCGTTCACATCAAAACTTTTCCGATGTTAATGTATTGATCCTTTAAAATGAATTGCACACAATTTTACAGACCACCTTCAATCTTGTGCTCAATATCATATACCAAAAACACTTTTCTCCATTTTCTGATTTTAAGGCCAAAAATTTTGGTCAACACTATAAAATACTTCCACCTTATATCTATCATTTTTGTACCACCTCCAGATCAACCATTTATTTTTCATGGTTTCTTTTCAGCATAGGTTTTCAACAATATCTCTAGAACATGAAAACTCAACATGGAAACTCTCTTTATCAAAAAATAAACATTCTTTCTCAACAATCAATATAAACACAAAAATGCATCAATATTTCTATAAGGGATATTCCCCAACACATTATATGATATACTAGAAATTGAAAATCCTAAGAAAATTTCATTATCCCAATTATAAGTAAAATTATCAAGATTATATTTAGTGTTCATAAAAATGACCTTGAAACCAAACACTATAAAGTAATTATCATTTTATTTTCTACCATTCCATAATTCATGAGAAATTTTTAAGAGATGGTTTATTAAAACTCTATAAATTATGAAAAAATATGTATTCATAGCATGTACACAAAATTTAATTGGTATATAATATTCATTTTCCATGTTCTAAGTGATTTCATGAATGGATATATTTCTTTTTTCCACAACAATGTTCTATTGTGTGGTCCTATGAGAATAAAATATACGATTATATCCATTTAAGAGAAAAAATATTCAAAATATTAATTTTGAAACTCAGGTCCCGGATCACTTCATAGGGTATTGATTATGATTCAACTATGATATTATATATATTTCACATACTTGGTAATACTAGAACAAGATTTACTCTTTTCATCTAGAAAGATCACCCAATTATATCTATAAAAGAAATATAAAATAATATAATCATAGTTCTTTTTATTCAATCTAAACAATCTAGATTGTCCCAAAAAAATCTATGTGAACAAACTATGGGGATTAATTAGTTGAAACATTATTCTTTGATTTCAAAGGCATTTTGTGTTTTTCCCTTTTTGACATGTATTGCAGACTTCTAAATTTGGGAATTGATGATTAGGTGGCTACATGATGAACCTTTTCCTATTTATCTTTCTGTGTTAGTGAATATTTCAATGGCCGAGTATCCTATTCGAAATCCATGATTCCCTATAAAAGTCTCATATGCATTAATGATTTCTAGAAAACAAAGAGTATAAATTAATAAAATAAACACTATAATTTCATAAATTAGTAAATAGTAAAACATTTTTAAAATAAAAAAAATTACAGGAATTATTTAAAACTTTATCATTAAAACCATCATCACATAGCTTTGATCTATTAAGAATGTTTATCATAATTTTATTTATAAATTCAACATTATAAATTATAACAGTTTTAGAGTTACTGATTTGTCTAAGACCAATTATCTTCCCTTTGTAATTGTAACCAAAATTGAAATATACACGGTAATCAATTTTTACATTCATGAATCATTAATTTTAACTATTAAAGCTTCTATAGAATCCATTTTCCAAATACCATAGATTATTATTTTGGATTTTGAATCTATATTCCTAAAAAATATGTTTTAAACCAAAAATGATTTTGGTATCAAAATCATAATTAGTTAATTGATGTTAATAATGTAATATTTTGGAATCCATATTTTTATATATATATTTTTAAAGAAGTATTTTTGAATTTAAAAATAAAACCTTTGTAAGGTATATAAGAATAAAAACTAATAATAGATTTTCTAGAGCTAAAAGTACGAATAAAATTATATTTAATGATCCTTCCCTATCCAGATTGATATCCAATTACATTAGTATATTTATGAATTTTTTTCATTCCCTAAAATTTGGTAACAATATTTATTTAATTTTTAAATAATTCCAAATACTTTTTTAATTTCTTATAATATAATTTTAACACATTGATCCCAGTTATTAGTTGAAAAATTTTATCATTCTCTATAGTAGGATCAGTCGTATAACTAGAAGTTAGATAATTTTTCTTCTTTAAAATATTTAATTTATACCTAATTTCATTAAAATTATCTCACAACATATTACAATATTTGAAAATTTCTCCATTAGATATGTTTTTTCACTATTTTTTTAAAGAATGATTAGAAATTTGACAAGTATATATAAGAAAAAAATTACATAACTCATATGTGTTTGTCAAGAAACAAATGTTAGCTCTATAATGGTTTTAATATGTATTTAATGCTTATTAAATTGAGCTATTTTTAAAGCACTCAATGTTTATTTGATATATTTTTTATCGCTTATCATTATCATCATATATCTTCTCAAATCTTTACTTATAATGACTAGATTTCATGTAAATTTTCCATCACATCCATAGCATGTTATCTCATTTGTAGAATTTTTATTTCTCCAATCATTTCTCCAACTTACTCTATCATCATAAATTCGATTATATTTGGGTTTCTTCAAGATCATATTCCTATTATATAATTTCTTGAATCTTATAAAAAAGCAGAACATTTCTTCAACACTCCCTACAGGTGGCTCTTCATCACTTGATGTGTCTGCTTTGACAATCTCCTTTAGTTTTTAAGTAGTAGTTTTGAAAGCTATATATTTTATTCAGGATTATTATTATTCTATTTTTAATTTGAGTTTCTATTTATTTTATTATAATCTTTTCTATGTGTTATTTATCCTTCAACTTACTGATTTCATATGACTCTCGAAAAGAAACTGAAGGTCCTCTACATCTATCTAGTAAACACCTCAATAGGAACATCACTGGATTATTGATTGAAATTTTTTTTCTTGGTGAATGAATTTGGGTCACTATATCATTAAAACTAATATAAATATTAGTAATAGGTACATAATGTTTCATATTAAAATTATTTTTTTTAATAGTATAATTATTTAAGAGAATTTATGTTACATTAGAGGTTCCTTCATGAGAAACAGTAAATGTATCAAAAATTTATAATTTTTTAGTATATAAAAAATTATATTAAATTATTAATCACCAAAATAATATTATAATTAATTAATATCTTTATATTTATGGATATAAGATGCTTTAGTTGGATCACTCCATGTATCTCTAGCAGCTTCTGGTAATTCGTATTTATCGACTATTATAGTCCATATTTCAAAATAAAGTATTTCTATATGCAACATCATTTTAATCTTAATGTGATTATAGTTTGTGACATTAAAAAGGTATGAATGTTTCTAGAATATCCTTTTGTTCTTTTATTATCCATAAATAATTAAATTTAGAGATAATATAAATTTATGTTCATTAAAGGTAAATTAAATGACATTTGAAATAATATTTGTAAATCCTTTTATACCAAATGTTGGTATGTGTGAGTAACTCAAGAGACGGTGAATTGAGTACCCGATAAAAATTTATTTTAAAAAAAACTTAAAACTAATTCCCCAAAATTAATTATAAACACCCAATTATGGAAAAAAATATAATAATATAATATTAAACATTAAAATAATTGCACAAAGTGGATTAATAATCAGTTAAAACAATATGTGAAATATTATAAACTTCTGAAACAATATTACTTAATCAAACACATTATATAAACATGGTATCATACTAACTATAAAATTAAGGTATTTTTAACAATTTAAATTAAAACGAAATTTTATCATGGAAATGAAAAAATTAAAACAATTGATTACAATGAAGAAAAAAACTAGTGGTTCAGTCTAATGTCTTGAATTAGTCCCATCCACTTGGAAATTACCTTTTGTAATGAAGATTATTTTTACAATAATATGATCCATACCCTAGATGATGTCTTAAAAAATATCACATAGGTTGTCTAGGAAAAAAAACATTCCATGGTAACAAATGGGACAAAAAACAACAAACATGTAATAGATTACCTATTCCACAGTTTCCATGGTTATAAAAATAAATATAGTTGGGAGAGTGTGTCTAGAACACTCTAGTTTATTCATAAGAGATATTGTTTACCAATTAAAAGATCAATAAAACATAGATCCAAAATATAATGAAAAATGGGGATAAAATTGTGTAATGGTGGGAAAAAATGATGTTTCTAAATCTATGTTACTTCAGTTGTTTAGTGGTCCATGAATATTTCTAGGAACCATGCTCAAACAGGTTCTTCAAACAGTACAAGAAATAATTGTATCATAATGTCAAGACAAATTCATCATTTCATAGTATATGGATTTTCATAAAAACATCTACATATATGAGTTAATATTTTTTTCCTTTTCATCATTTGAAGGTTCTTATTCTTTTATATATTCCACACATCCACACCTGCATCCATAATAGGATTGTGCGTAGTGATGATATTCGATATAAATATCTCTCTATGTCCAATTATCTAGTTATGAGTAATTATAAAAAATTCATAGATCCTCATTCTAGGTTATTAATCAAGAAATATATGGATTTTTTTCAATGCATCCTTGGATTAGTTTAGGAATAATGGTCTGTAAATGCATTTGTGGTTTACATCATTTAATTACATAAACTATCCATTAGAGTATTATAATTCAAGTGCCATATTATACATAAATGGTATGAACCATGTAGTATGTAATATATAAAAATAGCATATACCAACAATATATTAGACTAATGGTATCATGGTGTAGTGGTATGAATATATATAGTAGATCATTTAAACTATTAGTAGATCTAATCAATTTTTTCTGGAGGAAGAACAACTCTAGTGGCCGATTTGCTGATGGTAGATCCATCATTGGTAGATCTCTCTCAAACTAACATTCGATCTGATAGGCTAACAGTCATGTACTCAATGGTATATTCATTCACAATAGATTTTAGAAGTGTATGTAATCCACTGGTATACCATATTGAATTAATAGTAGATCTTCCCATCAAATGGTAGATCTCTTGGAATTGACGATAGATCTGTACTTATCCAAGTTTCTTCATAGAGTGATTTACTATTATAAAACATAAATAATATTATAAATATAGAAATCCTGATTTTTGATAATTAAAATAAGGAGGATTCAATAGTTATGTTAATTTTTATATGAATTTTCCAAATGTGAATATTATAATTTAACTTTAGGTGGATGTTAATGTGATTTTTAGAATTCATTATATATCCATACATAGAACCCACATCAATTTAAAATTAAGGGGATCCATTTTTTATCTTTTTAATCAACATATGATCGTCTTTTAAGTTAGGTATGAATATGAATATCCAATGTAAATTACATTTTTTGTATGGATCATACAACTTACTCCTTAGGTATTTTTTATCTAAAATGGTTTTGGAATGGCTTACTGTTGTTGATGTAAATAATTTTGGGAATATACTAATTTGATTCCAAGAAGAATATCTAGTAATCCCCGAAATCATTAAGCTCATTTTTATAATAGAACATATACTAGGTTCTATTTTTATTTAATAGACTCCTTTAATAATGGCTCCATATGATTTGAAATAATTTAATAACAAATTCCAATAGAAACATGATAAAGGATTAATATTCCTCATCTAATCACCATGGGGAGAACCTATTGTTTTTTATAATGAAATTTTATTCAATGCATGTTTTCATTTATCATCCGGAACATAACAAGATCCCTATCTTGAATATGTACTCTCTACCTTTCACTAATGACTTATTTAATATAATACTAGGCACCATACACATCTATGTTTGAACTTAATTCTAGATATCATAAATTAGGAATCATGAATGATGATATACACAAAAAAACCTTACATGTGATGTATGATTCGCACAAAATTATATTTATGCCATCAAGACTTAAAAATTACCCTACTATATTCATGTATTTAATTAAAATAGTTTTCATAGATAAACATAATATCTTTTTTATAGTATTTACTTACTGTATTCTCATATATTTCAAGAGAAATGAAGACAAGTGATATCCTTTTTGGGTTGTGTTGATGCCCCTAATTAAGAATTTGATGTATGTAAAATTTATTAAGTTTGAATTTTCTAAAAAGAAAGATTCATTCAAGGAATATATAATATAAATCGTGGGTATATCAATGGATTATTCAAATATGGCAGATATTGAGAAATGTACCATGCCATCCACAGTGACCAATATTTTTAGTTTTCTTTAGTTGTTTAGATTTTATCAATGATTTGGGATGGATTTCTCAAATATATCTAATCTAATAAGAATTTTATTTAGATGGGAACAATATTTAATTAGACAAATTAATATTAAGTGAATTTTATGTAATGGAAGTGAAGGTTGGTTAGTGAACCTATGATCATGCTAATGATTAGTAGAGAAGGGTTTTTGATATATAATGAAGCATAAATGTAGAGACCATGATATTATTTTGATGAAAGATGTAGTGATATCTTATTGCTTATTTCAATTGATCATTATTGAGAAAAATTACCCAATTCATGATTTGGATTTTGTTGTATAAATTTTTTCATTACAAATATGGTGGTATTATATTTATGATCAATGATGTGATATATACAGTAGTCATAAAATATTGAAGTATATACTCAAAAATTAATATTTTATTATGCACCAAAGGATAAAATTGTAGTTGAATAATTATTATGACTTCTCAATACATGACCTCCCTAGGAAGGTAAACAAGGTCGATGGTTCTATATACTAGAATGTGAATGATAGTTTAACCATGAGAATGATAAAAATTGATTTTATACTTATGGATTTGAAGAAGATAGATCATAAAATCATGACTAAAAGGGATATATATTATCTTTCTCTAATTGATGTTCAAAATATCCATTAATATGAAGAGTATTGAGGCTCAAATGTATGTTATGGAAATATAGAAAAAGTTAACAAATATTTCCAAAGACCAACATTGATTGTATTGGAATAATAAGGTTTTATAACTGATATTTTTTCCTAACAATAAATAATTTGGGGGATTTATTTAATTAAGCTCATAATTAATTATTCTCTATCCATCATGAATATATAAAGATGTATAGAGATCTGAATTAGTATTTCAAGTGGGATTACATGAAAGGTGATATTTCATAGAATATATAGAAATTCATAATATTTAATAATATTAATAATTATGGAGATAATTATAATTTGTTTTTTAATTCATTACCTATAACAGTCATGAAATGGGAACAAATATCCATAGAATACAACCTCAGAACTATAGGTTTCAGATGCAGTGGAAGCACGGTAAGGGTGGTGCACAACTTTTAATTTTTCCATTATCAATGATTAATTCAAGATCAAGTGATAATGAACTCCCTGATCAGTGGATTTGAATCAAATAACAAGAAAGGTATAGTAATCAAGAACCAAGAGATATAAGATCAACACGTTTTATTTATAATTAATTAAATTAAATAAAAAATACCACCAAAGTTATTATTTCTTCATTAATTCGTCGGACCACAGATTTGAAGTGCACATCTGTTGCATTGTAGAATCTATTCATAGGATTCCTCTTATGGTGATCCACAAATGCTTCATGAATCTCTATACATCATTGAAGCAGTCTATGGGTTCTCATGTAGAAGATCATTGAACTTGCGATGTCCGCCTTTGATCACCTTGTGAACCACTACCAATGATTTATCCATGATCTTATAGAGGAGTATCTCTCTCATTCTTGAGAGTGTTCATGGAGAAGAATGAACTCTCTAGGCATAAGATATTTTTTCAAATTCAATGTGCACAAATATTTTCTTGGTTAGGGTAATACGAAAATAAACATAATTTAGTCTTTATATCGCTAGGGTAAAATTAAAATAATTACACAAGTACTATTATTTAATTTCATAATCCAATTAAATCCCCATGTCAAATAATATTAATAGTAGTCTTATTATTATTATTTCTTAACATGTGACTAACTTAAAAATTATAATTAAATATTATTTAATAAAATAATATTTGACATTATTATTTCACACTGGACCCTTGAACTCATTCAACCAATCCTCCACCATATTTATTAGACCTTGAATAATTTATATTTATTTTTTAAATAAATATTAATGTATTTTATATAAAAACAATATATGAATATTATATAAAATAATAATAAAATTAAATATTTATTAAATATTCTTCCCATAATAAATTCTCTAAAATAACTAGTGTCAGAATAAATGTGATATTGTATCCATAAACAATTATTAAAAAAAAATTAAGGAATAACATTTATTCAACATGTTAAATAATAAAAAATATTTTTTTTAATCGAGATACTGGATACAGATAATGTGTGAACCTCTAGAGATCTTTCTCAGTGTAATTAGGATATGCATCCTAATGGCCAAGGTTAGCATCTTGAAACACGTTACCGAATCCATAGAAAAAGAAGTTAATATCATAATGAAATGTCACCTCTTATAAATGATTATCGTGTAAGGTGATCCCTTTATCACTTATTCCGATGCTTTTGACAGGGTGCGCATGTCCGTCCGTTTGAGTGCGACAGGCGTGGCTTTGTTACCCCGCATTCCCGCTTTCTAAAGGCGGGCAACATCCGTTCCTTATTCAGGGACTTTTTCTCCTTGATCAAAACAGGATGATGGGATGTTGGTTCTTCCTTCTGTGGATTACTCCTCAAAACTCATCACCTAGTCTGGGTCTCCCTCATATATTTAATACGTTGTTCGTGAAACTCTTCCTAGTTCCATATCTTCATGGACACCAGTTAATTATGATGCTTCTTTCAATACATTCCAAGGGGACCGGTCAGCGCATAATTCTTCGGTTATGGGAGTAGTCATGTTTGGGGAATCACTGGCATGTGTGGACACATGGGGATTGGCGTGTCTGTCTTATGTACCTTATTATAGGGCTTCTTGAGGGTGCAGAGTCTTAAGAAATCCCACATCAAATGTAAGGAATCATATGGCATGGGCATGTGTCTTAATTTTTCCGCAGCTTCTTATGTTTAACACAGGGTATGCCCCATGTTTAACGTTCAGCGGAGACTGTTACCCCATAGGCGTGTGTTCTGAGGTTCTCCTTAGGCATATAAAGTTTAACATGAGGAAGGCCACAAGTATAACACCATGTGGAGATGGATCGGACTGATCAGCTGGAAGAACCCCTAGGAGGGAATACCGATATTAGGGCCATCATGTGGGCGGCCTGCCATGTGCTCTTTAGAGAAAACGGGGAATACAATGGCATGATCCCACTGGGCTATGGAAGCCTGGGTAAGGATCAGAATGGATGACGGAGTGTTTGATGCGGATGGTGAATTGAATGAGACCATCTGGAAGATGATGGTAGTTTCGGGCTTGAGCCTCTAAGAGGCTTCCAACGTATCCTCGTGGTGAAGAATCAAAGTATTCGTAGCTCATCTGACATGGCTTTCCACTGAACGGGGTGACAACAGCTTATCGTTGAATGGGGTTTACAGTTTAACATCATTCAGGATGGGGGAAAACGGACATGAAATGAGTCGATACGGATGGATGTTGGGCTTGAACATCGTGGAGGATTCCTACATACCATACCTTAGAAAGGATCAGATACCACGTAATTCCGATGGTGTGGAGCTTACACTCTAGGATGCCCATGGTGACGCAGGAGTCGGTGAACCGATGTGAAAGTGGGCCTGGGGTCTAGATGGATGGGGGGATTGAACCTCAGGGAGGCTTCCTAAGTACCATGCCTTGACATGAATCAAAACCATCATAGTTCAGTTAGGGTGTCGGTGAACCGACGTGAAGGTGGACCTGGGGTTCGATGGGTTAGGGCATGAAACTCATGGATGCTTCCTACGAACCATTCATTGACATGGATCAAAGGCTACATAGTTTGGGTGAAATTTGGGGCTTACATTCTAGGTTTCCCAGGGTGTTGGTGAACAGAAATGGTCGGAACGACCGGGTGGTGGGCATGAACCTCATGGAGGCTTCTTATGTACCACGCCTTGACATGTATCAAAGTCCATGAAGATCGGGTGGGGGAATGGAACTGAATGGTTGGAACCAATGGGTGTTGGGATTGATCCTCATGGAGGCTTCCTACGTACCGTGCCTTGACATTGATCAAAGTCCCTGTAGTTCATATGAAAATCAGTTTGGCTTGAACCTCGTGGTGGCTTCCTACATACCATGCCTTAACATGGTTCAAAGTCCCCATAGTTTGGGTGGGGAGGAATACAATTTAATGTCATGTGGGATGGGGGGAAATGACATGGTTGATGCTCACTCTATGTCGATGTGATTCATGCTCGTTGTGAGTAACAAGAGGCATCAAAGTCCTGACGACTACGTCGTGAAAGGTGCATCCGTGGAAAGTGGGGTGGGGCTTACACATGGAGCGGGCCAGGGAGAGAAAGATTAGGTCTTACTCCAGGATGGAGGCCCGATGGCGACAATGCCCAACGATAGAGGGAAAGGGTGACAAGAACCCTTTTCCCCATCTTTACTCTTGGCCCCTAGCACTGAGGAATTGAGTAGGAGTAGGAATGCTACCTCATGCAAGAAGAGCTAGGGGATTACACCATGGTGGTTGCCCTTCCCACACAAACAAACACCACTCCTATAAGGAGGATATCATCCCTTTTGGAGACCAGGGGCATGGAGAATGTCCAAGGTGCGGGTACCCCACACGCGAGGTAGGGGACCAGGTCACAGTTTAAATTCATGTGCTTAGGATGATGGTTCTTGGCAGTTTAAAGTCATGCAGCTTAGACGATGTGGGTGTGCTCCACACCCCTATGACTTACATAACTAGTACCCTCTGCTCCTTGTGGTCGAGAAGGCACTGGCAATGTCGTGGTGAGGGGGGGTCATGGATTGAACCATCTAGGGGTCCACATTATCATGGTTATGCAATGAAGCAATAGCCATTATCATGCCTACGCGAAGATTCATTAGGAGAAGCAATTCTACGGGTGGTATCATCTAGAAGACTTTGAAGTCACATTGTTAAAACCTGTAGGGTATCACGGGAAAAGGAATTACCAAGCAGAGGGGTCCATAGGCAAGGGAATTGTGATGCTCTGTTTCTCTACGTGGTGGAGGGCACTTGTTAAGGGGTGTCCATCGTGAAGTGTGGTGACATAGCCTTAAAATGGGGTGGAGGTGAAAATGGGAGGTGTAGAGGCATTCGCGGAGCACTGTCTCATGGAACAAAGGTGTATTTTGAAGCAAGGTGTCGAGAAGCAATGTGCTTCGTGAAGTACAGTGACCCTACCTTAGCATGTAGATCATGTGTACATGAAGGTTGTTTCACGAAGCATAAATGCTCCGCAACGGCCCGGGTCCCCTTGGGGATCCCCTTCCTTCAAGAAATCCCTTAGGATTTGTGAAAGGTATGCCTCTCAAAAGAGGGAATCAAAACAAGACAAACGGGAGGTACTTCACGAAGAGGAAGTACCTAGAACATATCATGGTTCGTAGAGCAGAAGGATGCTTCATGATTTAGGAGCTAGGAAGCCGATAGGTCAGATTGTCCATCCTTTGGGCTCAGGTGGAGCCCAATATTTATTGGCGAGAGGCACCACATAGCGGAGATCACACGGTGTGAAGAGGGATGAGGTTGCTTCGTGGAGGGCCGCGAACATCAACTGTGGTCACAGAACGTCTCTTCTTGTTGCTTAGGTAATGTTTCGTGAACATCAAGTACGGTCACGGAGTGTCCCACCTTGTTGCTTCACGGAAGGTTTGGAAATGTCAAGTGCATTTGTGGAGCGTCCCACCTCTTTTCTTCGTGGTGGCCACAATGCTGAGGAACTCTACGAATTGGCTTCGAGAGATATTTTTTGGGGCCTCCATTGGGCCTCTTCTTTGTCCAAAATGTTGGTTCCAACAAATACCCCCCCTGAGACTTGCAGCCTCGGAGAGATCAAGGGTCTATGTTTGATGGAAATCTCCAGAATCCTCAGTCGTTCACAGTGTTGACTCGTGAAGACGTCTCATGAGGTGGATGGGTAATGTGAACGTCATGCATGCCACAATGCTCTGTACGAACTGAACGTGTTGAAAAGCTCTGAAGGTCATTTCCTGTAAATAAGAGGTGTGCACTCTCATTTTTCCTTTCCCATATTCAGGATTTTTCCTTCTTGCACTCTCAATTAGTGAAGCTCAGCGAACTTCATGAGTTTTCTCTGCAAATTCAGTCTTCATGGCACACAGCGAGTCCTTAACTCCACGTTTTGTGCTCCATGATCCGTCATTGAAGGCCTATGAAGTTCTCTGGGAATAGTCTCCATGAGCGTGCTTCGCGAACGCGCTCCGCGAATGAGCTTCTTGATCCAACCAAGGAAACGTCCAACTTCCAGAACCAAATGTCCCACCAAGAATCTACCCAGGGGTCCTTCAGGATGCTGCCCAGAGGGATGAAATGGTGCATGGTCTGGGGATAGGAGAGTTATTCTAGAGACACAAGGATCATAATTCATTGTCGGAGCTATTGTCAGATATCCAGAAGTACTACCCGTTGTGTAGGAGGTTCCCCTTATACGACTTCGGGTTGAGGGATAATGTCTTCATCACTAAAGTAAGTAGGGACAAGAAAAATTATTGGTTCTGGAGTAAGACATGCTAGCACCGGTGGTTCAGGGAACCTGTTGGTCATGCTCGGGAGGACTTCACACCTATCATAGCTGAATGCATATACAATCATCTGAACAATTTCAACTGGAATGAATTACAGCTGGAGATGTCCCCTCCTCTGTACCAAACCATTATCATAGTGGCACTGGGGAACTTGAAAAAGGGGTGGTTCAAGGAATGGGACTTGTGTATGGGAGGAAACATTATGAATGATTGGGCATAGTCCTACTGTGTGGGCACCTCATGTGAGGAGTTCTGAGCAGAGGTGAGAAGACTGGGCCAGTATGTGGCAGCTTGGGCTTCCCAGTTCCATATCTACAGGTCGAAGTAGCTAATGTCAGAGCTGTTGAGTAGGTGGTCACCTTGGACCGATACCTTCCACCTGCATCACTGGGTGGTCGGCATCAGCCTATGGGACGTTCATCGGATCTCTGGGGTCTCGATACTGGGGGTGATATATAATGAACTCCTCCAAGATATGGGTGTGTGGGAAGATCCGGAGTAGATTCCATGTCTGGTGATGGCATTGATGGAGCTTATTCTCGGGGAGGATAAGGAGGCGGTGAGGGATGTTCAATTCAAGCAATGGTTCATGAAGTTTATGAACATCCTGGTAGACCGTCAGTTCCTGGTGAGGCCTCGAACTCGCCCAAAGGGGGCCCGAAGTAAGGACAACTCATACTGGTGGCTGTTGGAGAATAGCCAGTGGAAGACCTGGGGGTTCAGCATCAGCACTGAACAACAGCCAATAGTCAGGATGGCGGCATTCATCGCAACTCTCATCTGTGGTTGGATTCTACTGGTGAGGGATACAAACATGGGTGTGCGGAAAAGCACATTTATCATGGAATCCTCATTGGCGACAGGAGGGCGGTTCATACTAGGTAACCCGATGCTTGCCATGTTGTACAAAATGATGCGGCACATCATAGAGGGAAAAGGACACAGAGGGTGTGCGGGCTGTTCCATATCTTGTATAGGAGGGTGTCGACACACATTAGGGGGATTTATGAATATCTGAACCCCATCTCACCTCCAGGGTCAAATATCTATCCCTCGATCTTTAATGTCGCGGGGAGCTTTCCGACCAAGCAGACCACACCATCGGTTCTAAACCAGCTGTGGAGGGTGGAGGAATTCTATTTCCACCTGTTCCCATTGCCGACGTAGGCATTCACTGATGACGATAGGGGGGAAAAAGAGCATTGGGCCTATATCCAGTAATTTTGTGGGGGATTCTTGGTTTCCAGGGTGAACCTCAAGTGTCTATGTGATCCATACACCCCACACCAGTTTGAAATAAAATTTTGGTGCCTACAGCGGCTGACCCTGCAAGTCTACCTGGGGGTGCGCTACGTGGAGCACCCGTGTGTGATGAGGCAGTTGTGGCTCAAGTTCACAAGGGAAGATGACATGATGTGGAAGGTATTGCCTCCGCCTACTACCGTCCTTAGGCTAGTAAAGGAATATGTCTAGAGCTAGGAGGCATCCTATCCAGGGAAGATGTTGAAGTGGCCAACCGTCCTGGTCGGTGAGGATGAGCTTCCCCAATATCAGTGTTATGGTCGAAATGTGGCAAGTGAATATGGTAGTGGTGGGGATGCTGTTATGGTGATTCCCGTGCTAGTTGAGGGGGGATCAGTGGTAGTGGATCTGGTAGTGAAAGCGGAGCCGTTGGTCCTAGGAGAACAGAGTCATTCAGGGGGCAACCACTGAGGGGATTCGGCTGAATTTCTACACCGGTTCTGGGGAAACGGTTGTTCCATATTAACATGCCAGAGAATGCCGTCTTCCTAGAGGAATGGGACATCTGGGGTGTCAACTAGCAATTCCTCGTCCCATCCGAGTTATGGAAGCACCTTAACCCCCATGGGATAGACATGCCAGGGAATGGCCCTATTAGAGAACATTTTGCAGTATCCCAGGAAGAGGCAGAGCAATACATATCCGAGAAAGAATCTTTTATCCATTCCTGGGGTTCCCTGCACCTATTTACAGAATGAGTCAGGGTGATTTTGGGTCGTATGGTCCCTTTGCAACTATCAGCTTCTGACCTGAGGGAGCACCTTCCTCTGCCAGAAGAATCGGACGAGTCATCCTCGGGATATGAGGCTAGTAGAGTGAGTCTGCCGAAGGTGGTTTATGTCGGCAATCAGTCCTCAAATCATGAATATTTCACAGAGGCCCTTGAGGTAAAATATCATGTTCATTCTTCAGAGTCTTCCCTTAGCTTACTCTGGATTCCACGTCAGTATTTGCACTATGTAGAAGGACCTTGTGCATAGAGCTCATTCGCACCCCTCAGTGGGTGCTGATGTGGGACCTTCAAGATCCAAACTCGAGGCTGCATCAACTTCCATGTCTGGCGGGGCTATGACACTTGAGGGGGCTCCCCCGGAGTCTCCAGACCTACCAACAATATACGAGGTTCGACGAATAGAGTTTCCAATGACATCATCCCGGGAGAGGGACTAGGGATTTGTCCTCTATAAGTCTTCTATACCGAATCTTAAACTACCATCCCGTGACTAGGATTAATGACACCCATGTCCCCTCTTTTGGTGTATACAGTCCTTAAATTGGCCTAATCTATGGTGGTGAAGTTGGTCGGGACTTCTGGTAGTGCCCTTCCCAGGGGCATGCCAATGGTTGTGGAGTCGGACATCCAGCCTGACCGAGCTGTAGCACTCCCGATCGCTGGATGGGATGCCAGTGGGTCTGCGCCTGAGATTATCAAGGTGGGATCCTATGATGAGGATCAACCAGACAGTCTCGGCCTTGCCACACCTGATCCGATTCCAGATGTGCACACAGACAAGGATTTCCTCGGGAAATTCCCTACACACGAGCATACCAATCCCAATGACTAGGATGAGACGACCTCAAATGAGGAGGACCGCAAAATAGTCTACCGCCGATCGTCGATGTCAATCACACGATTCATCAATAACACACCCCCAATCTTTATGGTTGTATGAGACGGATAGACATCGATTGTATCTACGTGAACTATGTGCTGGGGGAGTGGACGCTAAGTTCCCTCACATTCTCATTCGAGATCTTATGGCTGAAATGATTCAAGAGTATGACAGTGGCCTTAGCGTAGGATGGCAGAGGAGGAAGCCAGTGAACATCACGAGGCTCCGAGAGGCTGAAAATGAGGTTGAACGGTTGCAGGCCCGGGAAGATGAGCATTATGCTTCTCTTGATGTGCAATCAGAGCTCGTCTCGTGGCTGAAATCCCAACTGGTATAGGCCGAGGAGGGAATGAAGTGAGCATTTGAAGAGATGGCAGTTATCAGGACTGGTGTGGAGTGGTCTCGGTCACAGCTAGTGAACTGTGCCCTCTCACTATTGAGGAGGAGTGGGAGGTAAACAAGTGGCAGCAACTCCTGGACGCCACAAGCTGGAGGATGGAGGAACTGCAACGTTCCTTTGACAAGTTCAATCCATCCACAATGAGAGTCAACCCCGGGTAATATAATGATTACAACCCCCTGAACGTACATTCATTCGTTGATTGTTTGAATGTCATGGAATGCATGAGCTCCATTGTTTACAATTTTTTTTGGTATCCTTGTGATGTTTTCAGAGTGTCCTGTGATCATTCCCTAAGCTCACCTGGGTAAGGCCCGATGTGATAAACAAGGGATGACCACCTTATCACCCCATACAAACATAGGAATTCAATCCAAGATTTGGGCATCTAGGGTTTGGACAACAGGACCGTATTTCCAGGAGGATATGGGAGAGACCTAATTATAGAATTAATCTCTCAGAACAACCAAATTACCGTCTTCCTGTTATACTCTTTTCCAAAAATGGGATAACTCCATGGAAGCTGAAATCAATCCAAACAGATGGGAATGGGAGGTGTGAATCACGATACCCAGGATTCAGAAAATTGTAGGGGTGTCTTGACAATAAAGAAACATTGTTGATCGCATTCGAAACACAACATGCTTATTGCATTAGCCTAGAGTGGGGATAGAAAATGAGGGTCGACCGTTGACTATGTTTGAAACATGGTGCCAGACTAAAAATGTCATCCATTAGTATTTCGGAACGTTGTCCTAGGAAAATAGGTGGGCCACATACCGGCCATCGATACTATTAGGGGGTTCCTCTAGAAGTGAAAGAGGAAAAGGGTATGAATACGGGGCACACAAAGTGTGGGATTTGGAGTGAGGGTTTGTTCGAACAAAATCCAACACTCTTGAAATTAATCCACCGTGGTGGAAGCACACTGGATGGACGTATCAGTTTGATCATGGATCATTCCTTCTTTCAGGCATGGACCCTCTTGTGAGGAATATGTCGCTTCCTAATGTCATCTTGGGGCATCCCGAACATGTTCAGGGAAAAGTTGCATTTACACGGTTCCCCACAATGGGTCAGGACTTTAGGCTGAATATGGGGAGGAACAAGATTTATGATTCCAATGGCTAGACCTTAGGAAAAATACCAAAGTTTCTCTACATATCCCATGATTATGGAAATCAAGATGTACATATTTTTGGAAGCACGGTTTAACATTATGTAGGACAATGAGAAGTCTGGTTGCGCCGGTGCACATCCTACCAAAACAACTAAGCCCATGCGAGTCATGCTCGATGTGGGAAACAAGTATTGGTGGGACTTCCCGACATAGGATGGATCATGTTAGGGAAAATGGATGCTTTGTAATTGTCTGCCCAATGATGATAACCCATCCATGTAGCGCACCTAGACACACGAAGAGATAAAGTTGAGTATGTCAGAATTCCACTTGAGCATGAGGAAGTGGAAATGTGCGAATAATGAAGCTCAAAATCTGGACCACAATGATGGAGGCATGAAAATGGAGGATAAATTTTGACCATGGTGGAAAAGTATTATCCACATCATGTTAGCCTGGAATGAGGATAGGCAAATGAGGGTCGATCGTTGACGATGTTCGAAAAATGGGACCTATCACAAATATCATCAGAGATCCTTAGGGGCATTGGCCTAGGATAGTAGGTGAGCCAATGTGGCATAGGACCAGGCCATTAGGGGTCCCTTCGAATGTGGAAGAGGATGAGGATCCAAATAGCGATCTCATGAAGCTTGGACATGGAATGAGGGGCATGTCCCCCTGAAAATTCCACATTTCGTGCTCTGTCAAAACACATCTGAATACGGCAAGGATATGTATTAGATAGATTGATTCAAGTCCTTTACCATAGGTAGATCTTAGTTTAGTGTTGTATAACCTGGACCATGGATGGTAGGAAACGAGGGAGACACGTGGTGGGGTGATTACAAAAACCCGACGTGAATGGGAACCGGGGGATCCGACCACCATGTGTTCCTTGGAGTTGTTTTACATCGAGGGACTGAAAATAAGAACTGACCTGGGCCCCAGGGAAAGTGCACATGCATTCCTACATACCCCATGAGGATGGGGATCAATCTGAACGTAGTTATAGAGGTGGCATGGTAAGGTACCAATGCCAGGGATAAACGGGGTGTGTGGGCATGACCCTCGCACCAAGAGAAGCGGTATTTGGTAAATCTTGCTTATCCTTTAAGATGAGTGGTTTTTTCTATGAAGTGACAGGCCTAGGATAGTAGGCCCTTGAATCTCCACAAGAATCAAGGTGTAATAGGAGTTGAAAAATGGTTTGGTGTTTTCCCAATACCAAACATGGTGTCCCCTTGAGTGAAAACATCATGATGTAGTTCCGTTTTTCGTCGTGCGACCAAGACGATAATGTCAATGTTTTGGGTTATGTGATAGGACTAAGCAACATATTTTAAATTCATATGGATTGGACTTAAAGGAATGCAGATGATGTGGTACAGCGTACCTGATGTGAATAAGGAAATAATCCCACATTGTACTGTATGTAATTCCGAGAAAGGAGCCTCTGTCCAAGGGGCCTGAATAGAGGTTAGAATGTGAGGGGCAAGAGAAATTATCTCCCAACTGAGCTGGACCCAAAAAAGAGATTCTCGGGTGTTCCTATATTTCCCTTAAGGATGGGAATCAAGCCACATGTCGTTCTGGAAGTGATCTTAGTTTAAGGTCTTAGAGCGTGGACCAAGGATGGAGTGAAAACCCTCCATGTAAGTGCATTCTTCAACTCGATCCCTATGCCCACGTGACTTAATCTCGGTGCGGGAAACAAGGAATAAATATGTCTATAACAATACCTGGAATGCACGAAAAAGGGAAATCGGTGAGGAGACCCAAATGACATCCCTATCACGTATTTGGTTCTCCTAACACACAGATGCACACTGAGTAATAGTACCATGAGATTAAAAGTTCTACTTGGACATGAGGAGGTGGAGAAGGATGTGAATCATGTAACTGACATTTTCGGCTTAATGGGGTTGGCGTAGTAATGGAGGATAACTATTGATAGTGTTGAAAACACAGCTTTCATATCGCATTATCCAGAAAGGGGAGAAACAAATGAGCATCGGCCATTGACTATATTCACAATGTGGTATTTGTATTAGCTTTTTGTTTTCAACCCTCAAGGACGTAGTCCCGTAATGGTAGGAGAGCCCTTACGCTTATCATCCATGACACTTGGGGGTCCCTTCAGGTGTGAAAGGTGATGGAATCCCTAATGAAGGGGAACAAAAATCCTGAAAAGTGGGTTGAAACATGTATGAGTAGAGTCTGACATTCCAGGTACTAAACCGAAGTACCCTTAGGCACATTGATGAACCACAAAAAATGGTCGACGAGGGTGCTCTGGAGGGACAGGCACATGGTGTGGTTGTTTACAAGCCTGGTGTGAATGAATACAAAATCCCATGCCATGCCATATACTCCCCGCCCCGGGGAAGGGTAGGGCAAGGGGCCAAGGTGAAAGGGTGATTTTCGGGAGATGGGGCTCGACCATATGTCTATTCATTCAGGATGTTGTATATATCCCATGAGTATGGTAATAAAGGCACACATAGTTCGTGAAGGCACCTAGGGGTATGTTCTCCTAACGAGGGGGGAGTACGGCATAGAGAGTAACCCAACGTGAAGAGGGACATAATCCCACACCACACCATGAAATCCATGTAAGAACTTGGGCCGAGGCCTGAAAAGGCCAAGGGGCCTGAGGCTGGTCCTTGGTTGGGAAGGATAAGGTGTCTCGTTCGGGTATGTGTATGACACGTTGAGCAACCCGACGTGAATGAGGACATAATCCCATACCACGTTGTACAATCCTAGAGGATAGAACCTTTTCCAAGGTCCCAAAAAGGACAAGGGGCCTGAGGTTGGGCCTATGATGGAATTCCATACTCCCTCTTGTATGGTTAATGCCTCATCACATCTCTTATGCCCCCGTGAAAGTGCTCGGTGTGGGAAACAAGGAACCGGTCTCAGCTCTCCCTATCAAATGGGGGACTAAAACCTTGCTTGGCCCAAAAGGAGTTCGTCACATGGAGATAAAAGGAGGAAAATTGAACCACAAAACTTCATGTTTGGTACATTATGGGGAGGTCCTAACGATCTTGGATGACTGTTGACCATGTTCGAAACACATCGTCCCTACAGTGACCTGACATGGGAGCAACAAATGAGCATCGAACGCTGAACATATTTGAAATGTGGGAATTGTGTCGGCATGTCTCTTGAAATCCTCAAGGTCATTGGCCCAATGTGGTAAGATAAATCCCTTAGGTCTATCCTCCATACCATTCAGGGGCCATTCCGGATGGGGAAGTTGATGGAGTCCCAGTCAAGGAGTGGGTGAAGCATAGTTGTACCCACCTATGAAAGAGGCGAACATCTCCAAGGAGCCGGACGTACGACCAGATCATGGTTAACTCGATGCGAATTGGGGAAAAAGATTGAAACCCTACCACATGTCTTGAACCAAGGGGAAGACTCTGGTGTTTGGGCTGGGCCAATAGACGAAATGTCTGGGCATTTCTACGTATCCCATGAGGATGGGAATCAAGCCATACATAGTTCTTAAAGGCTATGAAGTTTAATGACATGCAGTGAGGATGAAAGAATGAGGAGTGGGATCATGGTTCGACCATTACTACCTTGGTTGCAGTGGGGATAAGGAATCCTTCAGCATATCGTGCAAGGATCCTCCGAGAGAACTATACCCATGGGTATAGTCAAAGAGAAGAGCTCGAGGCTGGGCTCGAGATGAGGCGTCTGAGCATTCCTAAGTATCCTATAAGGATGTGAATCAAGAATTACATAGATCATAATATATAGATTAGTGTTATGTTGTACGGTTAACAGTTCAAAGTCGTGCAAGGCAAGCGTTCAGTTTATGGTCATGTGGGACCAGCATGCAGTTTAGGGTCATGCAGGACCAACAGTTTAAGATTGTGCAGGACCATCAGGCTCAGGTAAAGTATTTCTTGAGGAACATGGAATTGGTGGGAGGATTAATACGCTCACTGGATGCACCCAAATTTACCCTATAGGTATACAGTCGTTGTAGAACAGGTAGGGGTCGAATCCATAGGGACTGAAGAAGGAACCTCAAGACACTCGGATTTTGGAAGGATTTGGCTATGAAGTGGCAAACTAATTAGATTGAATTGATTTGAATAATTAGTGATTTAATTTTAAAAATAAAAAGAAACATACAATTACTTATTCTAAAACAATTAATGTATACGAGTTGATCCTATGTTTTTATTATGGTAAGATTGGATGTATTTATTTTTTTAATAATGTTTGTTTCACTAATTCCAGATGCATCCAAAATTTTATATAATTCCTCAACATCATTCACGAATTTAATCCCAACACAATTCCAAGGCTAATGATCAATGCACATAGAGGATAAATTTATTGATCACTCTAAGGAATTATAACGTACTAACACTCGAAATGTGTCATTGTTAAAGTTCGCAAAGACAAAGAAGAAAATAAATCGTCAAATGGAAATATTAAAGCAATGAAATGATTAGGAATTTAAGCACATTAAATAACATCCAATCCACCCCATGAAACTACCAAGGATATAATCATAAGGGGTTATCCCTCAATTTATGCAATTCAATAAATTGAAGAGGGAAGTCGACTTAATGAATTGGGATTGAAGAAGAAAAATAAAACAATGAAACTATCACTAAAACATTGTGTGAATAAATTCAAAAGTGCTAGTGTGAATAAGATAACACCTCGGGTAAATGGTATCAATGTGAAAATAATAAGAAAATAATAAGAGATGAAGAATAACTTTTATTGAAAACTAAGGTGATTCAGACAACTTACATGCGAAAGAAGAATGTTACAAAGGAAATTTGGAATAATAACATTACAAAGAAAGTAAAACTCCAAGATCGCCAAATAAACCATTTCTACTGCCTTAAATAGTAATTTGGGAAGCCTTTGGATGAGCCCCCATCATCCCTTGTGCCTCTAATTTATTTTTTTTGGGAAAAGTGGGTGGACAGTTAATGGAGATGAGACCTTTCAACTCTTGCCACGAAGTGGGATCCAACATTCATCCACCGAACAGAAGTGCCTAATTCACCTTCTAGAAGGAAGAATTTTAGTGGTATATAAAAAACTTAAATGAATCCCCAAATGTCCCCTAATATCCTGTGAACGTTCAGATAACAATACTTTTTGGTTTGAGAAATATGATTTAAATGGTGGGTTGTTTTTCTGTTCGCAGAATCTGGCCCATAATTTCATTTTCATCTTGGTCCACCTATAAATCCATTAAAACGATTGAATTATCTTGCTAAACTATTTAATTAAATGTTTCACATGATGTATTCTATCTCCAGTTAAATTTGGAGACTCATTGGGCTTGAATCGTGGCTGCTACAGTACTTTTAATGGGCTCTTGTCCAGCTCACATCGCCCATAATGTTGTTGGATCAAAGCCCACTTTGGTGGTCTTCCAATTTTAATCTTCTAGTGCACCAAAATTATGAATTGTTCCCAATGGAGTGAGAAACCTGAAAATTAAATATGAAATTTAAATCATGAATATTGGATATTTTAAATTGTGCTCACAAATGTACCAAGTAATAGTGCATTTTAAGAACGAATTGAAATCAAGATGTGAAATGATGTTCAAAGTGTAAAATGCACTAATAATGGTGTATATGATTAATAAAGCACATGACTATTATATTATAAACAATGAATATCATCCTCTTCCAGTAGCTAATCACACCCCCAACTTTAGTTTTTCTAGTCCCGAGAAAAATATATCTCAAAAATATGAAATTTGAATTCTCTTTTCCAAAAACATTGTAAAACACATTGCTCACCCAAAGACAACATACCAAGAAAATTAAACCCATAAAAATCATATAAAAAAGCTATTTCCATAGGCATAAACCAATCCCATGCCCATTCCATTGTTCTAATTCATCGCCATATTTCATACAATTTCAATTAAGCCTAACAATGTGTTGTTCATCACAATAGACATGGGGGTTCATCTTTATTAAAAGGGGGAAAAGATGGAAGCGCTATGATGAATGAAATTTTAATATTAAAATGAGTATTCATTTTTTCCTTTTTTTCATATTTTTCATTTTTTTATTTTGATTTTTTTTTGCAATTTTGCCATGGTATTTGAAATTGAACCCAATCAAGTAAACCCATATAGCAAGACTTTTTCGATGACTCCCAGGCTCAAAGACCATAGGGCACCAAGTGAATATCACATACATATGAATCATCTCGAGTTTACTCAATCAAAAACCAATTCAAATTACCACAAATAGAGATAAAATTCACAACTCCAGGCCAGAAAACTATGGAGTCACATAACGGTGAAAAATAACATCGGAGAACTACGCTTTCCAAAATCTATGCACCTGAACCTAAACATGAAATAAAATCAGAATCAAGGAATTCAAAATTATTTGATATCAAATTTTGGATATTTCAATATGTGTTATCATGTTCAAGGATAATGAAATTTTTCCTTCCACACATTTTTTTTCACAAATGATCAACATGTTTATTTCATCTCCCCCAACATAGAATAAGAAAATCCACAGTGTTTAATGAAAATAAAAGATATAAGGGGGTAGGAGAGGAGATCAAAGAGGAAATTTAAAATGATAAACATGTAATAAATTCAATTTATTTTTGAAGTTGACATTCATAATGCTCCAGATTACTCCTTTGATCTCTTGAGGATTGTAAGCACCTCCTTGATTGAATATGTATCACCAAAAATATTCCCTGAACCATACAAAGAAGAACAAAGTAGAGGAAACAAATAGGACAAAAATTTCATTAAAACCAAGTATCAACATTTTTATGGTTTTCCTTGTTTTTTTTAAATTTAAAAATCAAAATGATGATACATTGTCTTCTTTATATTTTCTGGGTAAGGTATTACTCAGGGATCACACCGCGTGACACAGATGAATACGGATCTCCCCTTTCATACCCATCCTTACTCATAAGATAAGAATAGGTCAACAATCTGTTTTTATATTTATATTTTTTTATGTCAAATGGATGATACATTGTCTTCTTTAAATTTTCTGGGTAAGGTATTAATCAGGTATCACACTGTGTGACACGGGTGAATACGGTGCTCCCCTTTCATACCCATCCTTACTCATTAATGAAGAACAGGTCAACAATCTAAAATTCTAATTAAATAAAATAAAACATTAAAACCATTAGTTGCCTCTCATGCATCAATTTAGTTTAACATCGCAAGCTTGACTTAAACCCCCCAACTTATCCAATTGAAACTTTCAACATTTTAAGGACCCCATATTTCTCCATATATACTTTATTGAGATTGATTCTTCTTTTAGAATTTTTATCATGTACAAACCTATGTTCTATAATGAGTGGGAACAACCATGGAATATCAGAAATGGTTGATCTAGATTCCTCTATATTGTTTCCTAAGAAATCAATGATCATTCCAACTTTTTTTGGTTTCAAGAGAAGAATGAATTCCAATTGAATGATCCTAATTATACCATATGAATGAATTATTTGGTGGGAAAGGAAGGATAATAATTTTGATATTGGGTTTCATAGGACATTTAAACACATATAGAGATTTTGAATCCATGTCTGTTTCAATTTCAAAAATTTTCAACAAAATTGGTTCCTTTAAAATAGAAGATTCAACCAGAAAATTAGAGAGATTAGTGTTAAGAATGGGTATGAACTCAATGTTCTTAATTTATTTCAATTTTTCATGGATTGGTGTTTTTGAAAAATTATCAATAGGGTTATATATAGGAGACTCAATCCACGATGTCAAATTTCCGTCTTGTGAATACATGAAATCAATTTCTTCATGATTTAAAGACACTTCAACAATTTCATGATTCACTTCCCCTACCCCAAATACAATGGTTGGTTCTAAAATAAATTCATGAGATTTTTTGGGAAAATAGACACTCCAAATAAGGTTTTAGAAGGTACTATTTGTGTATGAATGAGTTCTTCACAAGTATTAATGCATTGTAGTTCTAATCTCAATGATGATACCTCAAAACTCATCATCTCCATTATATTACTCAATTTTTCTATAATTTTTTGAGTATGAGGCTAGATTGGAGATTTTAAATCATGAACTTCATTAATTTTCATCTCTTCAATCATCCTCGAGAGGGCTGGAAATTGATCATTTAAACAATCATCACCCCATTGATTGTACATCTCACCGGGTGTGTGGTAATTAATCAAGGGTTGATCAAAGAAGTTTTTTAATTTAGGGGCTTCCAATATTGATTATCCATTTGATTCCAACATGAATTTGTGACATGGTAATTTATAAGATACTCCATTAGAGTAGATAGAAAGTTGGAATCTATATTTTTAGGATACACAGAAAGAGAAAGAGGTAAAGATAAGAAAGATTCAGATGAGAATAGAGAACGTGGGGTGAGAAAAGGATGAAAGTGTCTAAGATAACTTACTTTGGTCCCCAGAAATGGTCCCAAAATTTGGTTGTACCCAAATTAACCCTACAGGTATTCGGTCATTGTAGTACAGGTAGGGTTTGAATCCACAGGGACCGAAGAAGGAACTTAAAGACACTCTAATTTTGGAAGGATTTGGCTATGAAGTGGCCAACTATTCAGATTGAGTTTATTTTAATAACTAGTGATTTAATTTACAAAATAAAAAGAAACATACAATTACTTAGTCTAAAACAATTAATGTATAGGAGTTGATACTAAGTTGTTACTAGGGTTAGATTGGATGTATTTATTTTCTAATAACATTCATTTCACTAATTCAAGACTCATCCACAAATTGATATAATTCCTCAACATTATTCACCAATTTAATCCCTACAAAATTCCATGGATAATGACCAATGCACTTAGAGGATCAATTTAATGATCACTCCAAGTAATTGGATCGTACTAGCACGCGAAATGTGTCATTGTTAAAGTTTGCGAAGACGAAGAAGAAAATAAATCATCAAATGGAAATCTTAAAGCAATGAAATGATTATGAATTTAAGCACATTAAATAACATCCAATCTACCCCATTAAACTCCCTAAGATCAACCCATTAGGGGTTAGTTCTCCATTTATGCTATTCAATAAATGGAAGCGGGAAGTCGACATAAAGAAGTGGGATTGAAGAAGCAAAATAAAAAAATGAAACGATCACTCCACCATTGTGTGAATAAATTCACATGTTCTTGTATGAATAAGAGCGCACCATGGGGAAACGGTATCAATGTGAAAATAATATGGACAGAATAAGTGAAGAAGAATAACTTTTATTGAAAACTATGGTTATTCAAACAACTTGCATGCCAAAGAAGAACGTTACAAAGTCAATATGGTATAACAACATTACAAAGAATGTAAAACAACAAGATCCCCCAATAATCCAATGATTCTTCCTTAAATAGGCATTTAAGAAGCCTTTGGCTGATCCCAAATCATCCCATGTGCCTCTAATTAATTTTTTGGGGAAATGTGGGTGGACAATTCATGAAGATGAGATCTTTTAACTCTTGGCTCGAAGTGGGATCTAGCTTTCATCCACCAAAAAAGAGTGCCTAATTCACCTTCGAGAAAGACGAATTGTAGTGGGCCATAGAAAACATAAATGAATCCCCAGATGTCCCCTAATATCCTGTAATATTTATTCCCAAAATACTTAGTGGATTGCAAGATATGATTAAAATGGTGAGATTATTTTCTGGGCCGCTGACTCCGGCCCAGAATTTCATTTTCAATTTGGGCCGCCTATAACTCCATTAAAACGTTTGAATTAGCTTGGTAAATTGATTAATGAAATGTTCCCCATGATTTATTCTATATCCAGTTAAATTTAAAGTCACTTTGGGCTTAAATCCTGGCTTTTACAGTACTTTTTTTAGGATGTTATCCAGCTCACTTCGCCTAGAATGTTGTTGGTTCAAGGCCCACTTTGGTGGTCTTCCAATTTGAATCATCCAGTGCACCAAAAGAATGAATTATTCCCATTGGAGAAAGAATCCTTAAAATGAAATATTAAATTAAAATCCAGAAAATTGGCTATTTTAAATTGTGCTCACAAATGTACCAAGTAATAGTTCATTTTAAGAACGAATTGCAATCATGATGTTAAATGATGTTCAAAGTGTAAAATGCACTAATAATGGTGTATATGATTCATAATGAACATGAATATTATATTATAAATAATGAATATCATCCTCTGCTAGTGGATAATCACTCACTATCCATGGTTCCCAGAGAGTACGCTCCATTTGGGTAAGCCCTATGGACTATGTAAGGTCCTTCCCATTTGGGCTCCAACTTGGGTGGTTTCATGCCAGGGATCATTGGCGCTCGGAGGGCCAATACTAGGTCTCCTTGTAGAAAAGAGCAGAGACGACCCTTCTTGTTAAAGGCTCTAGCCATCTAATTCTGATTCCTTCCTAGATTGTGCAGGGCACGTAGCATATTATCATCATGTGTTTCCAATTCAGCTAAATAGATTTCAGCCACCTTATCTTTCACCTGCGGGTCATAGACCGTGGTGCGTAATGAAGGAAGTTGGTCCTAGATGGGCAGGAAAACCTCATCTCTGTACACCATGGAATATGGTGTCACTTGGGTAGAATTACGATTTGTCATCCAATAGGCCCAGAGGGCATTGGGGAGCTTATCCAGCCAACTCTTCTTGTTCTGACAACCCATTTTCTGCAGAATGTTTAAGATGGTTTTGTTGAACTACACAATCTTTACATTCTCCTGTGAATAATAGCGAGAGGTATGGTTCGAACAGATATTGTACATGGTGTACAAATTCATTAGCTCCGCTGATCGCAAGTTGGCGACGTTATCACTGAGGACGTCCTAAGGGACTCCAAACCGGTGGATGATGTTGGAGCTCACAAAGTCAACGATGGAACGGGCCTTAACCTCCTTGAGTGGAACTGCTTTTGCCCACATGGTAAAATAAATCTGTGGTAGTCAGGATGAACCTGCACTAGCGAGCTATCGCCGGTGGGTATGGTCCCACAATATCGAGTCCCCACACCACAAATGGACAAGTGTACTTGGTGGAGTGGATAGTTTCTGGAGGCTGATGCAGGAAGATAGAATGAACTTGGCACATGTGACATCTCTTGGAAAAATCGATACAATCATGGATCATAGAGGGCCAGATGTACCCCAGTCTCCGGATTTGATGGGACAACTTCAGCCCCACCTGGTGAGAACCATAGTAACTGGTGTGAAACACGTGCATGTCCTGAGAAATATCAACTCCTTGGATGAAACAGAAGAGAACAACATCAAACCCACACTTGTTGAGGATTTTCTCAAGACTGGGACCACTCTAGAGGCTAAACATTAGCGCGCGACATCATATTCACTCACGGTCGGCCCGGTCTGGCAGAAGATTACAATTTTGGAGATACTCGACAAAAGGGGCTCTCCAGTCGGGTGTCGCCTCAACCACTGCATCTGAAGAACCTAGCAGTCCTGACGTGGAGGATCCGGGGGTAAGATGACTTACTCACAGGTCGTCGTCATCCTATCGGGTAACGGGGGTAATGACTCTCTGGTGTGACACATGTATAATCAGACCATCTTGTTTGGTCTCTACAAGTGATGAAGCCAAGCTGGACAAAGCATCCACTTGACCATTCTGTGACCGAGGGACATGGGTAACCTCAGGTAGAGAATGGAACTGGGACATTAGCTGGAGGGTGCGTTCCAAAAATGGTATGAGATTTGGCTTCCTAATGACATATCCACAGTTGACCTTCTTAATGACTAGTTTGGAATCCCATCCACATGAAAATGGGGTACATCGATCTCGAGTGCTAGCTTGAGGCTAGTGATAAGAGCCTTATAAGTTTCCTCATTGTTGGTGCATCCTTCTCAGAATAGTAATGAGTGCGGCAAAACGGTTTGCACTATTGTAATTAAAATGATACCCAAGACTGCTCTATTGAGTCAAGGATCATTGAGCCTCCTACTGGTGGGGCTCTGGGAGGCACCGTCAAAGCGTATCTTCTAACACGATATGGCATAATGTACTAAGAGGATTTCCTTGTCGGGAAAATCCATGTCCAAGGACTGATCTACGGAGGTTGGAGGGGCAGCCAGGAATTCTGCTAATGTCTGTCCCTTGATAACCTTCTGGGGGCATGAACCTGATGTCAAACTGCTGGAGGATTACTGGCCACCGTGCTAGACGGCCGGTCAACATGGGGTGGTTTAGAATGTACTTCAGCGTGTCTACCTGAGACACTAATTTTAACTCATGGTGTTATGGGAAGTTTCGTAATTTCTATACAGTGAATACCAATGCAAGTAATCTCTTCTCTATGGGGTATTATCTGGTCTCTGTATCGATGAGCATGCAACTAAGGTAGTAGAGAATTCTTTTCATCCCCTCATTGTTCTTCTGGGCGATAAGGGCCATGAGAGATCATTCCAGGGCAGTCATGTACAGGACTAGTGACTTCCTAGAGATGGGTGGCATCAAGACTGGAGGCTGGAGCAGATACTTCTTGATTTCCTCAAAGTAGGTCTGACACTCCTTGTCCCTCTTGTAGGAATATTCTTTCTTCATTAGCTGAGAAAAGGTCTTACACTTTCCAGCTAGATTCACAATAAATCAGTGTATGTTGGCTATGTGACCATGGAAACCTCAAAACTCCCAAATATTGCCCGGGGGAGGCATCTAGAAAATGACTTGATCTTCTCTAGGTCGATCTCGATGAATCGGTACGTGACAAAAAATCCAAGAAACTTCACAGAGGATACCCTGAAGGCACAATTCAACGGGTTAATTTTCAAGTGGCAGGAGCGGATGAAGCCAAAAACATTCTAGAGACCCGTGAGATGGTCCTCGTGCTGGAGATACTTGACCACTAGATCATCCTCATAGCATTGCACCAATGTTTCGAGGATTTGATTGAATATGCAGTACATGGCCTGCTGATAGGTGGTACCTGCATTCTTCAGGCCAAAGAGCATAACCTGGTAACCGAAAGTACTTTTGGGTGCCCTGAAAGTGGTGGACTCCTCATCCTTAGGGGACATCCGTATTTTATTATACCCAAAGTAACCATCGATGAAGGAGAGGGCATGGAACCCATCTTTGGAATTGAACACAAATTTTGTCACTAGAAGGGGAAAATCATCTTTCGGGCAATGACGGTTGAGATCTTAGAAGTCGATAGAGACTTTGATCTGCCCGTTCTTCTTCCTAACTAGCATGATGTTGTCTCGCCACTTGGGGTACTGGACCTACTTATCAATGTTGGCTCTGATGATCTTGTCAACTTTGGCTATGACCATGGCACCGTGGGAAGGGTGGATCTTTCTTGGAGGTTTCTTGAATCCGCGATGATTTTAAGGGAGACCGAGGCGGTAGACGGCTCCATGAGGATGTAGTCCAAGAATCTCATCGTAAACCTAGGAAAACATGTCACGGTGCTATTTAAATATGTCCATGTACCACTACTTCACCTCAAGGGACATGGCTGCACTGATAAATGTGGGTCTCGGATCCAACGAGGTGTTGGCTGTACTAGACGAATGTCTGCCCCATCAGTGTCTGAATGAAAAGCAGAGCTTGGTGGCCTCCTACTATGCTGGAGTCCCCAACATGGGACCAAACCAATAATTGAAGTGGGAAAGATGTTGTGATGGGTCCTTTGTCCCTTTCAAGGGGGAGAAGGTGGGGTTCCTGAAACCTAGAGGCGCCAACATATCATCCAACCACGCCAGGTATGGCTTCCCATCTGCTGGGATCTCCCCCTCCACTTTTCCAAAGCCTCTAGGTGGGAGATGAGTGCCACCATTGGATCATCTAGACGCGGTTCCCTGTCTTGATGGGGGGTCCCTAACCATGAGTGCGTTGTTGAGCTCTTCAATGGGGTAGACAGGTTTAACGGCTTGTGGAGCGATTGGTGGATAAAACCTTGGGGCTTCCGAAGCATCCTGAGCGGGGTTCCATGGATTTTTGCTCCATTCATGAGGGTTTGGAGAGACATACCATGCTCTCTTGTCGTGATCTCTGGCTTCTGCCTTGTTAGTGAATGTGGTATGATTAGTGTTGCTTGGGGGAATCTCACCTATGAGTAGATGTTCCTACCCCTACTACCCCATCCTAGAATCACCGTAGTTCGGTCATCACTCTGAAATGAATTCATCCACATGTTCCTCAACCAACCGCTTCTTGTCAGCAATTTGTTAGTGCAACGTGGCCTATATGGGGTCCTCCTCTATCTTCTATGCAGAGGCAAACAGATTGGAGTGCTTGGTAGCTCTGACATGCTCTTTTCCTTTACCAACATTCCAGCTGAGTACCAATGCCTCGGTGGGAACAAGGAGACCTAGTAGGTTCCTCTACTAATGATTAATCATCTCTAATGGGTCCAACAATGGCGGAACACCCTCAGGAGGTAAGTCTCTAAGAAGCTCTAGCACATCCTTCTTGTCCACTATGTAGGGCATGTTGACCATGACCCTTCCTAGGGGCATGTCCTCAATATCGCATAGCGAGTCAGGATTCCACCTTATAGGGTTGGAGAGGAGGGAAACATACAACCCCCAGCCATGGATATGTACATGGGGGTATCCTCCCAGATAATTTTATGGAGTACCATGATACTCTGAACACATTTCTGCTGGAGGGCCTCACGACAACCTGGTGACTCGGGGCACTGGGCCACCGGGAATGCGGCCAAATTAACCAAAAGACATTGCATAAGAATGTCCTCAAAATGTTCTTGGCTCCTTGGATAAACCACATGTTGAGGATGGAGACTGAAATGCGTCACCCAGAGGGTGTAGCAGAAACACATAACTTCCTCTGGGGTGAGGGACTCGAGTATACAGAAATCCCGTGCTGCTGCAGGATAGAACTTCATGGGGAAGTGGTCTACAGCTAGGATTCTCCAGAAGTTCTTTGACACAAATTCAGTGTATGTACCTTTATTTCCCCACTCACAAACTGGGGGTGGTGGATGAACTAGAAACAGTACAGAGATAGACCACTAGGACGACAGGTCGACCAGTGGAGAATATGGCGAATGGGATGACTGGCCGCTGATTCTCTGGCTTTCCTCCGAGGAGTGTAGCGACCTTATTGTCAATTCGTGATAATAGGGACTAACGACCTTCGTTCCTGGCTCAGGGGCGAGGTCTACCGGTTGTGGGTCATGCAGCTGCTCACCCGCTATTTTTCCCCAGAATAGCTCTCTATGATCTCTTGTAGAGGTAGAAAGCACTTTCAGTGATGATGGTGCTGACCGAACGACCGTAACCTATAGGGTCGCTAGATTTTCATCCTCCTGGATAAACCTATGGAGGGAAGCGGGAATCCTATGGACCTCACATTCTGGGAGCACTAGGCTGATGTGCCTTTTTCGTGCCCCGGCCTTGGACTCGGATGAATGAGGGGATGGTTCCTTAGCTAGTCGCAATGTGCTTCAGAGTCTAAGAAGTGAACTAGTTTTAACTCTGTCCTGGCCTTCCCAGGATGATTCTTGTATCAGTGACGGCCATCCTTCCTTCCCCTGGGTGGCTCCTCGGGAAAGGGCTAATGTCTGACATGCGGCCCTTCAAGTGCACTCATGCTTGGGCAGAGAGGGTTTCCACCTAAGAAAGATGGGGTGCGAGGAGCACATGGAAAAATTTCAAATGAGACATGTGGATTACCTCCATTAACATCAACATTGTGATAAAAACCTCCGATGGAACTGGCAGAAGCATGGGGAGGACCTCCATGCTTGGTGCAGGTGAAGCGAGGCTGGCCTCCACCCCTCTGGTTGATGGGTGAGGAGGACCTTTTCCAGCTGCGGAGAGGACATTGGGAAGATCCCCATATTATAGAGATACCGGATGGGTAACATTTTTGCATCGATAGTTGGGGGAAAGAGGAAAGAATCCATACCTAGTGTGATTGGTATGAGAGAGGCTCCCATACCAAACATCACTACCACAGGGCAGACCTTAATTTGGATTGCGGTAGCACGAGGCAGACCTCCATACCAAGCCTCGGTGTTGTGAAGGCCCACGCTCTATGTGGTAGTGGTATGGGGTGGACCTCCGTACGGGGTGGTATTGTTGTGGGTTGGTTCACAGTGACCCCCGTTCATGCCTGCGACTAGGACAGTCGTCCCAGCCTGCCCATGGGGCAGTTGGGGACTCAATCTTGGCTGGGCATATAAGCACCCATGCTCTGTGTATGTAGGGAAATTCTGATATGCATTGTCAGTGGCTCGGGCCATAGTGGTAGTCGACATTGACACCCCTCGGCGGGTGTCCTCCTCAACTCGTGGCCACCTCTCATGTCGGGTGAGACGAACTGGGGCTGTTGGTGTAGGTGCATTTCTTACCTGCTCCTCCTCTGGAAAAGTCGGATGGCGGCACTGACGTGGTCGTGTTGGAGCCCTTTCTAGTATCCCCTAAATTGGGAATCTGACCGGGCTAGGCAGGATGTCGCCCACCTCATCATCGTAAGGCGGGGAGTTGTCAAAGCGCTCCAGGGACAGGCTCCCGAAATTATTAAATGATGGAGTGGGTAGGAGCGGCTCTCTATGAGGCCCTCTGGGGCAGCATTGATGGCGGGGCCTGGATGCCTCTAGGTCCAAGTGGGCCATATCCTGGGTTTGGATTATGCCCTCCTCCTCATAACGATGTATTGGGTCCTTAATTACCCTTCGTTGGATAACATCTGACTGGGAGATGGGGAGTGGGCACCCCACGATCGTGGAAGTAGAAGCCATTGCAGAAGTCTTGAAGCCACATGGAGCGGCTATGCTGGTATTTCCCTAGCCCCTGTGTAGGCGGGCTGGCGGTGAACGCGTTCTTGTGGCAGCAACCTGATTCCTTACAAGTAGAGAGATGAAATCATTAGTGCTGACAGGACAAAGGAATCGATGACCAATTCCCCAACCACATCCCATCTTCCATGACTAATAAGGGGGATCCACGCTGACAACATCGCAGAACGGGATATCCAACATTCTACCGCCCCAACTTTCGGCGAGTTTCAAGCTAGTTCCGCTATTTGTTTGGCGGGACCTAGAGCCAGATAGCTAGATCCGGTGACACATCAATATGTTGATGCTACAAGTGTTACTAATATCCATATTGAGGAGAAGATCTTCATGTTGGGTTATCCATTTCTGTATCTGATTCTTTCTCTAGGGTACACGCGTCCATCCACTTGAGTGTGATAGGAAAGACTTTGTTACCCCACACTCCCTCGTTCCAAAGGCGGGAAGAATCTGTTCCTTATTTAGGGACCTTTTCTCTTTGATAGAAACTGGATAATGGGATGTCAGTTCTTCCATCCGTGGATTCCTCTTCAGAACTCGTCACCTAGTCTGGGTCTCCCTCAAAGATTAAATACGTTGTTCTTGAAACTCTTCCTGATGCCATATCTTCATGGACACCATTTAATTATGCTACTAATGTGAAGACATTCCAATGGGTCTGGTCAGGACAGTAACCATCGGTTAGGGGAGTTGTCATGTTGGGGGCATCACTAGCATGTCTTCACGCTGGGGGATTGGTGTCTCTGTCTATTTTCCCTTATTATAGGGCTTCTCTAGGGCGCAGAGGCCCGAGGCATCCCATATCAAACACAAGGAATCATATTCCATGGGCATGTGTCTGAGGATTTCCTAATCTTCCTATGTTTAACATAGGGTATGCCGTAAGTTTAACGTCCAGCGGAGACGGTTACGCCATAGGTGTGTCTTTCGAGGTATTCCTCAGGCATCTCATGTTTAAAATGAGGAAGGCGACGAGTTTAACGTCATGTAGAGATGGATTGGGATGATCCGAACACTGACTAGAGTGGATTAGAGGGAAGAACACCCTGGAGGGAACATCGATATTGGGGCCCTCATGTGGGCGGCCTCCCGAGTGCCCTTTAGACGAAATGGGGAATGGAATGGCATTATCCCACTGGAATGTGGTGGCCCGGGTAAGGATTAGGATGGATGATGGAGAGTTTGATGGTGATGGTGAATGTAATGAGACCATCGTGAAGATGACGATATTTTGGGCATGAGCCTCGAAGAGGCTTCCTACGTATCCCCATGGCGAGGAATCAAAGTTTGCGTAGTTAATTTGATGTGGCTTGCTGCTGAACGAGGTGACAATGGATTATCACTGAATGTGGTCCATAGTTTAACATCATGTAGGACGGGGGTGAACTGATGTGAAATGAGTCGGAATGGCTAGATGTTGGACTTGAACCTCATGGAGGCTTCCTACATACCATACCTTAGTAAGGATCAGAGACCAAGTAGTTCTGATTGTGTGGGGCTTACACTCTAGGATGCCCAAGGTGATCCAGGAGTTGGTGAACCGACTTGAAAGTGGACTTGGGGTCTAGATGGATGGTGGTCTTGAACATCATGGAGGCTTTCTATGTACCATGCCTTGACATGGATCATAGTCCCCGTAGTTTAGGTAGGGTGTCAGTGAACCAACTTGATGGTGGACCTGGTGTCCGATGGGTTGGGGATTGAACCTCTTGGAGACTTCCTACGTACCATTCCTTGACATGGATCAAAGTCCCCATAGTTCAGGTGAAATGTTGGGCATACACTCCAGGTTTCCTAGGTTGTTGGCGAACCGACATTGTCAGAATAACCTGGTGGTGGGCTTGAACCTTGTGGAGCCTTCCTATGTAACATGCCTTGACATGGATACAAAGTCCTCGTAGTTCGGGTGGGGGCATGGAACTTAATGATCTGAATTAATGGATGTTGGGCTTGAACCTCATGGAGGCTTCCTACGTACAATGCCTTAACATGGATCAATGTCCCCATAGTTCGGGTGAAAAATATTTGGGCTTGAACCTCTTGGAGGTTTCCTACGTTCCAAGACTTGACATGGATCAAAGTCCCCATAGTTTGGGTGGGGAGGAATATAGTTTACCGTTATGCGGGACAGGGTGTGATGTCATGGTCGATGCTCACTCTATGCCCACGTCATTTATGTTAGTGTGAGAAACAAGAGGTCGCAAAGGCCTGATGACCACATCGTGAAAGGTGCTTCTGTGGGAAGTGGGGTGGGGCTTACACATGGAGTGGCCCAAGGAGAGAAATATTCGTAAATTACTTAAGGATAGAGGCCAGATGGCGATAAAGACCTTTGGGAGAGGGAAAGGGTGACCAGAACCCATTTCCCCATCTCCCCTCTTAGTCCATGGAACTAATGAAGTGAGGAGGAGTAGGTATGATACCTACTACAAGAAGGGATAGAGGATTACACCATGGTGGATTCCCTTACCCCATAAACAAACGCCACTCCCATAAGGAGGATATAATCCCATGTGGAGACCAGGGGGTGTGGAGAATGTCCAAGGTGGGGGCACCCCGCGTACGAGGCACAGGGCCAGGTCACAGTTTAACGTCATGTGCTAAGGAATATGGTGCTTGGAAGTTTAATGTCCTACAGCTCAGAGGATGTGGGAATGCTCCACACCCCTAGGAATTACATAACCAGTACCATCTACTCCTTTTTGGAGGGAAGGAACCGGCAATGCCATAGTGAGGGGGTGTCATGGAGAAAACCATCGAGGGCTCCACGTTAGTGTGGATCGGCGAATAATCAATAGCCATTAGCTTGGTTAAGCGAAGAAACATTAGGCGAAGCAACACTATGGATGGTATCCTCGATAGGACTTTAAAGTCAAATCATGAAAACTTGTAGGGTCACACGGGAAAAGAAATTGCCAAGTAAAGAGATTCGTAGGCAAGGGACTTGTGAAGCTCTGTTACTCTATGTGGAAGAGGGCACTTTCGAAGGGGTGTGCTTCACAAAGTGGGGTTCCTTAGCCTTAGAATGGGGCGGAGGTGCATATGGGAGGTTCTTCATGAAGTGGATAGGCATTCACAGAGAACTGCCTCATGGAGTAATGGTGCCCCACTAAGAAAGGTGTTGGGAAGCAATGTGCTTCACGAAGTACAGTGACCCTGACATAGAATGTGCATCATGGGTACATGAAGGGTGTTTCACGAAGCATAAACACTTGGCGATGACGTTGGTCCCATTGGAGATCTCCTTCCTTCACGAAATCCCTTAGGCTTCGCAAAAGGCATCCCTCGTGAAAGAGGGGATCAAAACGAGACAAACAGGAGGCTCTTCATGAAGAGGAGGTACCTCGCACAGCTCATGGTTAATAGAGCATAAGGATTCTTCATGATTCAAGAGCTGGGAAGCCAAATGGTCGGATTGTCATTTTTCTGGGCTTAGGGGGAGCCCAGTATTTACAGGAGAGAGGCATTATAGAGCGAAGATCTCGCGGCGTGAAGAGGGATGAGGTAGCTTCATGGCAGGTCGTGAACGTCAACTGTGGTCGCAGAGCATCCCAACTAATTGCTTAGCGGGGGTCTCGCAAACCTCAAGTACAGTCATGAAGCGTCCCACCTCATTGCTTAGTTGTGGGTTCGCAAACATCAAGTGCGGTCGTGGAGCGTCCCACCTCTTTTCTTCATAGCAGCTGCAGTGCTGGGGGAACTCCATGAAGGGGATTCATGAGGAAGTTGTTTGGGGCTTCCTTTGGGCCTCTTCATTCTCCCAAATTTTGGTGCCAACTATCACAATATCTCAAATCAACCAGGTTGCATGCATGTTCCCTCAAACTATATACTCGATATCTCTTTATTTGATATCCCAAAAATAAAACATTCCTATTGATAACCATGGACATGGATTTATTTGTGCTATATAATTTCCATCAAATGTCCTGGGATGATATCTTCTGTTAAATAACATAAGGGACAAACCATTTATTTCATTACTCAATAATGCAATGTTATTTTGAATCATCCATCGTATTGTACCTCACCATGACCATATGTCATCATGGTTTTCATAAATAAATCTAAGTGAACAACTCATATTCATCATTAATTGTAATCGTAAAGTCTAATTACAAATACGTACATTAACAGATAGGAACATCCAATTACATATATAAATGTTGATTTTCTATTGGCAGTTCTTGTTATTTTAATATCCTCTTGGACATTACTAAGGACGTACACAATGAGAAGGTGCCTCATAGTCTTATGAGTATACACCCCTAATAGCATGTGCTATTTGTGTCCATAAAATTATATCATATGACTATAGAAAATATATTAAAAAATAGTTTCATAGAACTTACGGGTTCTCATCATAGCAGGGATCCACTATGACCATTTAGTTTGATAGTTACACTTAGAAAATTATCAAATTCAATGTCGCACAAAAGAACAATAATGATGTTCTAAATTATTTATTAATATTCAAAACCATGAATATATGTTATCATAAAGTAAAAAAATAATTCGGTTCGATGGTACCAACTCCAATAGACTCCCACTTGCACTAGAGTGAACTGCTAACACCCTCCAGTCCGCTATCTCTTACATGATATTCTTGATTTTGGTGAGAGGGGCCTTTAGTAAAGGAATATGTGATCTTCTCTTTCATATGAAATTTTATCACTAAAACATCACCACAATGATAAAAATACCTCAATAGAAGATACTTTTGGAGTATTTGATTTGTCCATTAATGTGACATTGGCTCTTTTCAAAGATCCACCACTATAGTATTCTCACAACACAATGTGATGGGGTTATTATTTTTAGGTACTACATCAGGCTCTTCAACAAATTTATGAATCCAGACAGATTTCATACCATTATCAGAAGCTTCTCTATACTTAGACTCCACTGTTGAATCAACTACAATTGGCTACTTTGAACTCCTCTAGCTCATAACTCCTTCATTGAGATAGAAAACATATTCCAATTGCGACCTCATATCATTTTTATCTATTTGATTACTAGAATCAATATTCATTCTAATGAAAATATCATCATCTTTTCCATACACAAGGAACATATCCCCGGTTTATCTCTGATACTTAAGGGTAGTATTAACAATAGTCTAATGTTTTTCTCTTTGATATTCTTGATATCTACCAACCATTCTCAATTCATAGGCAAAATCAAGAATAGTACATATCATGGAATACAAGATTGATCCTATTGTTGAAGTGTATGGGATCTTACTCATCCTATCTTTATCCTCTTGTGTCTGGGGACACATTTTCATAGAAATATGTAAACCATGTGACTCTAAAACCAATATACTCATGGATTTTTTTATACTAAATCTCTTTAGTATATGGTCAATATATGTACTTTGGATTATTCCAATTATCTTCTTGGATATATCACAAATGATCTTGATAACTTGAATGTAGGTTGCTTCACCTATGTCCTTCATGGAGAAGCACTTGTTCAAACAGTCCTTAACAGACTGTAAGATAGGTATGTTGTTTTAAATAAGTAACACATCATCAACATACACTACTAGGATAATGACCACATTACAATTTAAACTTTTGTAAACACATGGATCATATTCTTTCGTAGTGAAAACAAATTATTTTACGGCTTCATCGAATCAAATTTTCCATGACCTGGATTCTTACATCAATGATGAAACAGATCTCTATACCTTGAAATCACATTTGGCATCACCTGGTGTCAAAAACCCTTATGGTTGTGTAATATAGACAACATTCGAAATGTTCCCCTTATGGAATGTACTTTTGACATCTATCTTCCATATCTCATAGTCAAGGTAAGATTCTATGAAAATTATGATTCGTATGGACTTAAACATAGAAACTACTAAAAATGTTTCATCATAGCCAATACCATGACGTTGCTTAAAACATTTCACCACTATACTTTCTTTATAGGTATTTACATTTCCTTACATGTCCAGTTCACCACTAAATTTCCATTTATACACAAAAGTCTTTGCATTAGTTGGCACATCAACCAAAACCCAAACATGGTTATGATATATGGAATTAATCTCAGAATTAATAGATTCTAGCAACCTTGCATAATCTAAAATCTATACAGCCTCCTTATAAGAGATGGGCACATCATTGTCCAATAAAATGAGTCACCATCCTCATTGACTAGAAAATCCTATCTCTCTAGTTCCCATTCCTATATTAAACTATTAAGTAGTAATTATGTTTTTGGAACTAATTCTTCCATGGGGACCTATGGAAATTGTTCCTGTACCAACTCTTGTGTTTCCTGAGCATCAACTTCATCAAAGTCAGTTGTGCTAAAACTATCCATTTTGATGATTTACTCTATCTAAAAAAATGGATTGTCTGATGATATTCAAATTCTTATCCAAGGGGTTGTATATGTAGTATTCATTTGTTTCCTTGTGATATCATATATCGACAAACTTCATGCTCAAGGTTTCTATTTTGTGACTGAGAAGATCTCAAAAAATCCCTCACAACCCCATATAAGTGTATTCAATAAAATAGGTTTTCTTATACTCAATGGATCGATGGGAATTCCATTTTTAGCTTTAGATGGTACTCATTTTAATGTGTATGACACATTTTGTAAATCATATCCCAAGAAGGATAATTGATTATTTCCATGACTCATCATAGACCTTACCATTTCCAAAAAGGTAAAGTTCCTCCTTTCACTGACACCATTACACTATGTTGTATAAGGTGGAGTGAATTGAGATCGAATCCCAAAATCCTATAGATATTCAATGGAATCTTGGTTAATATATTCACCACCTCGATCTGATTAATGTTTCTTTATGTGCTTACCAGTCCAATTATCTACGTCATTATTGAATTACTTTTATTTCTTAAATGTCTTGGACTTATACCTCATCAAGTAGATATATCCATATCTACTAAAGTCATCAGTAAAAGTTATGAAGATATTATATAAACCTCTAGCTTATATTGAAATGGTCAACACACATCAGTGTGTACCAATCCTATATGCTCTATGGCCCATTCACCATATCCACCAAATGGTGTTTCAGTCATTTTTTCTTGTAAACAGGCATGAAATATATGAATTAGTTTTATATCTGAAGAGTATAAATATACATCTTGATAGAGCTTTGTTAAAGGCTTCTCATTTACATAAACAATAAAATGATTCCAATACTAGATGTTAAATGAGTCATGTGAACATGACTAATTATCAATTAAAAACCCTTGGTTTTTATAATTTAATACATATATGATTGTATTTATATATTCCATACCATAACATATGTTGTCCTTATAGAAGAAACAAATTTTATCAATGAATAATAATATAAACGATTCTTTATCTATACTTGATATAGAAATTATGTTGTTGGTAACAGTAGTTACATAATAAAAATCACATAAAACCAAGATCATTCCCATTGAAAATGAATGGTGGTATTTACCAATGGAAAGCAAAGCTAACCACACACCATTGGAAGCTCACTAAGACGCCTCTCATCTTGTAATTTTTTGAAATCTACATGGTTCCTACATTTCACTTCTAGAAATTGGAACATTTTTTATGGTGTATTTGCGATGATGCCCTATCAAAAATTCCCAAATATAGAATAGGGCATTGGAAATATAGTTTTTTACAATGGACCATCGTAAAATAAATATATTTGGTATGACCCTTCCCTAGAAGAAACTATTTATGATTGGATGCGGATCAGTTTCACATAGATACCTCTTGTATTTTTAAATACCTTATTGCACCAGCCCATCGAAAAATCCTTGTTGAGTTTTTGAAACCATTTTTTGCGACGGGCCTTCTCAAATACTATTTGTAATGAGACCAATCACAAAAAAAACCGTAGACAAAAAAATTTGAATAATGATAATAATAATAATTTTTTTAAGGCATAAAAAAAAGAATTAAATTAAAAGAGAAATATTACATGAGACTAAATGATGGAATCATATTAAAATAATGGTTATAAAGATGGAGCATATCAGTGGAAAGATCATCAAGAAACATAATGTCTTTATTCACTCCTTTTTTATCATGGTCATCTACAACCGTATTAACTTCACGATAGATATGAGTGATAATGTAGTTGATGTAGAGAAGAGAGCATGTGCAATATATCCATCGAGTAGTGATCAATCACGCAAGGTGATTCACATTGTTCAAAAATTCGTTCACTATGGTAGTCGAATCACTTTTAAACAAGAGGTTATTCAAACCATGTTTCCTACAAAAAGAAACAACATGTATCATGCCCATCCTTTTGGACCCTAGAGAAGAGGCAAAACTCCAGTTCCTAACAATTCATCGATGGATCTGACCATAGTGATTCCTGAAGATGGTTCCACAACCTTCAGGACCTAGATTTCTGTTTGAGGCTCCATCAACATTGACAATGTTCCAAATAAGAAAGGGATCATGCAAAAACAATACAATGGTACGATGAGGCTGGAAAAAATTTCCATCAATCTGAAGACGTCATAGAATCATAAAGTCATGAACCATGTTGTTATAGTGACCATTTTGCATCAAATCCGCTTCATGTATGGAAATAAGAATCAATATCCGACCTGCATTATGATTGAGTGAGGATATCTTATATATAAAAGTGTTTCTATCATACCAGATCACATGATGGATCTCAGAAACCTCAAAATAGAAGAGGTTTTTAATTTGTTGATAGTATTCCATTTCCACAGAACTCTTTAGATGAGTGTTGACAGAGTCATGTATCAACCCTATATAGTTAAAAATGTCAATAATATAGTTCTTGAGTGTAGTGGAAGTAGAAAAAGAGAGGAATAGTTGGTTAGTATCTTTTTTGCGTTTATTTCTGTTCCTACATTGGGAGCAATGTTGAATACCAAACTATTGAAGGAATCTATCTTTCAGAATTCTATTGTGGGAAAGGTGCCAAATAAGAGTGAATATTGAGGTATTTTTCAAGGGTTTGTTAAAGAATCATAGCCAATAAAAATCAATTTTAAAATTACAGAAAAAATTATTGTAAAAGTTTATTGAATTAAGCATACCATTTAGGGAAGGTTTCAAAATTAAAAAATAATCATTGATTCAGAAAGGATAGTTGATAATGATATTCATAATGTCTTCATGAATATGATCATTGTAAGAATTTAGCATATCACTAATAGAGTAGTTAGTGGTTGTAGGGGTTTGGTTACGATGGATCATAGAAACGAGAGGGTTTCCAGTCCAATTATCCATCTAGAAATTTAAGGAGGACTCCCTAGTAACCATCCATCTAGAATCAATCATAATGGTGGGAAAATATTCCTTAATAGATGGCCAGATAGAGGAGTTGAGGAAATATAAATTGCCATCCTTAAGGTTTCTATGAAATCTCTTTTTTGGGAAGGGGGGTAGAATCTGAATTGTTATAAAGAAGATTCCAAGTGAGTCTATCTTGAAGGGACTCATTAAAGTATCTATAATTTTTTATTCTAATCCCCCCTTATCAATGGATTTGAAACAGGTTGACCAGGAGACCATGAAATGATTTCATTATAACGTACTAGAAATAAAAATGAATCTTTTGATTAAGGTATTCATTTTTTATAATCCCAATAGGCCATTTATAAACCATCAGGGATTAAAACATTTTGGAAACAACAGTGGATTTAACAAGGCATAATCTTCCTGTTAAATAAAGGTACTTCCCATCCCAAAAGGATAGTTGATTACAAACTTGGTAAAAATGGATGAAAAGTGAAAAGTCTTGGGTTTTCCCCAAAAAATGTGAAAATGAAGATATATAAATGGAAAGGAACCCTCTATGATTCCTAGGTCATTGATAAGGTTATCTTTCTTCCTAAGAGGGAAGATTTTTTCAAAGAAGATAAAAGATTTGTTCCAGCTAATTGTTTGACCAGAGACCTCTTCATAGTGATATAGAGCATTTTTTAGGTTTCAAATATTTCTCTTGTCACCTTGAAAAAGGAGGATGATGTCATCATCATAGAGAATATGGGTGGGAGCATTCACATTCTTGGAAACATGAAAGGGATTGATTTTATTCGGGTCCTCAAGACGATTGAGGGGACGAATATAGTAATCCTCCACAATGAAGAATAGAATATAAAATAGGGTATAAACTTGTCTAAAACCTTTGGGGTATTTAATTTAGCCATTGGGAGAACCATTGATCAGGATAGAAACAGAGGGTGTGTGTAAAAGGGTTCTGATTGTAGCAATAAAGGAGTCATTGAATCCAAATCCATAAGAACCATAAAGATAAATCTCCAGTGCATGGTATCAAGAGTTTTTTTGATTTCATGTTTAATTTTGATATTACCCCTCAGTTGAATTTGATAAGAGTGTTAAAGCACTCAGAGGCCAGACAAATATAATCTTGTATATATATTACCTTGATAAAGCCAAATTGGTTCCAGGATACAATTCTTTCCACGATGATTTAAAGTCTATTATCAATGATTTTTGTGATGATTTTAAGGAGGGTTTTAATAAGATCAATGGGTTTAAAAGGGATGATCTCAGAAACATTTTCCACTTTAGGGGTCAAAGCAAAAAATTGAGTATTAATACTATGAGGAAGGATACCATTGGAGAAGAAAGATTTTTCAAGTTTACAAACATCCAAAGGTATAATATCCTAATAATGCTGAATTTACCCATTATTAATACCATCAGGACCTAGGTAACTATCAGGATTCAATCTCAAGACAGTGTCTTTAATTTCATGATCAAGTTGTATGTTTAGAATGAAAGTGTTATCCTCGACATCAACCACTTTCAGAAGGTCCTCTAGAATGAGGTCTTTATTCAATTCAGGACCATTGGAGATGGATTCAAATATAGAGACAATATGAATAGACATATCATCCTAATTTTCTAAGAGGTTTTCCCCATCTTTTAACAAAGATTGGGGTCTGTAATCAATCTTGACTCTGTGAAGGGATTTGTATAATTTCGATTTCCTATCACAATCAGATAACCATTTATCATTAAAATTATGTTTCCTCATGTTCTACATAAAAATTCACAAAGAATATAGTTTTACCAAAATATTGTTCTTGAGTCAGATCTCTGTTGAAATCAGAGCTAGTGTTATTTTTTTGAAGTTGAATAAGTTCATCCTCAAGAAAAAGAATGTCATTGAAAAACTATTTAGTAGTAGAGCTAAACCAACTTTTGAGAATCTGTTTGAGGTTTTTTAACTAAACAAGATATAAAAAGGTATCATTGACATGTGCCATGGAATAAAAATACCTTTTGATGATATCAGTGCATTCATCATTATAAAACATCACAATGTTGAATCTTAAAGGAAGAAAGGGTTTCACATTTTTGGTGTAGTCATTGAATTGAATGGGATCATGGTCATAATGTAGCCTAAGGAGGGTCATTCTAGAGATAGATTCTCATTTTTCAAAAGAAGGGCCATTGACGAAGGATGTGTCCAACTTGGAGGCAACCACCCTATTGTTGTTCCTTCTATACCAAGTAAACTTGGTCCTGGTGAGATTAATTTCTACAAGGTTGTTGTCTTCAATAGATGATTTGATTTCTCTTTTGGAAATTTTACCATGAGTCGGACCATTTTTCTCACTTGGATTTAAAATGGAATTAATGTCCCCATTCAAAAACCAAGGAGTATTGATATTGGTACCTAAATAGGTAAGATTATTCCATAGTGGTCTCATATCTTGGTATTTATTTTTTTCATAAATAAAGAATAAAATGGAGTGAGTTCCATCAATTAAGAAGTCTCAAGTAATGATTTTTTCATAAACATTAACGACATTAACATTTTTAAGAGATGTGTGTGAAAAAACCCATAGGGATTCAACATTGGAGGAATTTTTGGTTGCACCTACAAATGAATAAAAATGTTGGAAAAAGTGTAATTATTTGATTTAAAAGTTATTTTTAGTTTTAGAAATTTAAAATAACATTGGGAAATGAGTTTTTATCATTCTTTTTAATATGGTAAGACTATTAGAGTTGGAAATTCCCTAATAATTCCAGAAGAGAATATTCATTTGGATCTTTGTTTGGAGTTATAACTCTCCTTTTTTTATTCACTGAGTCTTTTTTCCTAGAAGATCTTCTAGTATTTTTATCATTGCATGGACTGGTGTTCGGTTTCTAATTATTTTTTTGGAGCATACAAGGGGTTGTTTGTTATCTCCTTAGCATTATCAATGGTTAATTAATGCATGGAGGTATTCACATGTGAACATATAGTGCTCCAAGTAGAGGTATCAGGGTGAACCACATCATGAGTATTAATTAGATATCTAGAATTCCTCAATATACCATTTTGCATAACAGAATGAGAATCACCATCATATTAAGATAAAAATGAAGGAGCAAGAGTACTTGATCCTTTTTCATCCATAGTTATACTATCATTAATTGTAGAATTTGAAGGTGGAATCAATTAACTATTTGGATCATTCAATGGTGTCTCTTTCTATTTAGAAAGTTCGGGTTTAGCATTTGAACCAATAGGGAGTTGTGTGTTCTTCATTACATTAGTGACCTGCTATTTTTCATGTTCAGAGCTAGAATTGAAAGTAAAATAAGTACCTAGAACAGCCAGACCAGGATGTTTGTAGCCCTGTTCATCCGACTGCATGTTGGATGAGGGTTCATGTACCATAGAGTTAGCGCTTCTATGTCCTAAACAATAAAAGTAGTGGGTCATTCAATATGGAGAGTATTAATATTACTGAAAATCTATTCCCCATACAACTTGGGATTTGAGACAAAAATTTTAAGTGTGTCATCAGTTTTTTTTATCATTACTCAACCCCTAAATAAATAAGTTAGTAATGGATTTTTCAATATTAGGAGAAGCAGGAGCAGTACTATGTTGTTCTACATGGATAGTGTTGTCCACACATGAGACACTTTTTTCACTCTCTGTGCTTTTAAGAGGGTCAGCATACATGTGATTAATGTTCCCATTGACTAATACTGGAGTATGTTATATACATTCCAGAAATGTAGGGGATATTCAGGAAGGATGAATTTCTTTCACCTGTTTGGGACATGGATTGGGTGCCAGAGTTGTGACTTCTAAATCTGAGTGAGAGTTATTATGTAATTCCATAACAATTGTTTCAATTTCATTAGTTATACATTGATCATCGGCTTTATTTTCATGTTCATCCACTAAATCAGCCCAGAATTTTCCCTCTTCAAACTCTGATGGAATCAAGGCCTTGGGTTTGATAACCCACTTTTTAGTGTTATTTTTAGAGGTTTCATGTTTATCATATTAAAGACATTTATCTTTCATTGGGTTTTTTGTCTCGATCCATTCCATACCACTTTGTTGTGAGGCTTGTTTGTGAACTACCCTACAGTTAAGTATCGAGTGACCTATGAATTTAAAATACTCACAAAATGGGGCTTTCTCTCATATTTGATCCTTACTTCATCCTTATAATCCATATCATTAAAGGCAATTGAGTTCGGAAGTCTTGTTTCAAGGTTCACATCTACCATAAGTCTAGAAAATAATCCTAACTCACCATTTAATGTTGTTTGGTCAATCTTCATGGGATTACCAATGCAAGAGGTTAAGTCATTTAATATTTTTGGATACCAAGAAAACCAGTTTAGGTTATGCAGTCTAATCTATACCTATGCCAAATTTTTTCTATGTGTATTAGTATTAAAAGAAAACTGTCATTCAGAGATATGTAGTAGACCAAGATTGAGTTGAAAATTACCAATCTTCCTTACCCTATATAAGTCTTCCTATGAAGAGAAAAAATTGTGGAAATTACCCTTACCCAGAGGTACTAGATTCCATTTAGAGAAAACCCCAACAATGAGAAAAGTTAGGGTTTATATCAAGACATTTCCAGGGTTTGTCTCTATTTAACTAAGCCATGAAACAAATGATAGAAAACTTACACATTTGAGTTCTCTATTGAATCACATCGGGATCGACCTCCAAAGAGAATCCTCCATCATTTTTTTTAACAAGGGAGGTTTTTCATTTACTCCAAACAATTCTGACCCTACCACATCTTTTATCAACTCATCTCTTTCTACATCTCCTGGTGATATTGCTGCTGCTATTGTTGGAGCACTTCCTATCGCTGATGCTGCCATTGATGTATCTGCACTTTCTCCCAAGGAAAACTCTTTATAAGATCACTCGGATCTCACAACTGCTCCTTATACTATGCAATATATGATGATTACTCTCCATGATATCCTCTCAAGTAAGATGCTAACATTGCAGTGGTTACATAATAATCCACACGCGTCAATCGATTACTGATACCAAGAACTGATCCTTTCTTAGAGGCGATTTGGGTTGCTTGGATCTCTGTTGTCTCACAAAATCTGTGTAAATTGATCAGAGTATTGGTCTCCGCCTAACTCATAGTCTATGTCTATGACATCATGACCTCATATGACTCCTTCCATTTCTATGTAAAATTAAAATAGTCAAAATATTATATGAAGATAAATTTTATACTCAAAATGAAAATATACTGACCAAAATATAACACTGGAGAGAACCTCAAATATCTCCATTTTCCGGATAAAAATACATCCTACTATAAACAATTAAATCCTTTATATGAGTTTGTTCTACTACCTATATGTATAAAAAATAAAACATTTATAATTAATGTTATATAAAATATAACAATAATTACCATATGCTCCCCATGTATACAAAACTTACGACTACTGGATCGATGTATTACCTCCTGTATCTCCCAATTTTTTTGACCTACTGATGATTGATTCTAAAGATGACGACCCACCTAGTATGAATATATTCCATCCCAATTAAAAGATGCAATGTAATCAGTACAAAGGGTGTGTCATGACTAATAAAACATTGCCACTCTTGCTTTCTCCATAGCTTTCCTTCTCAAAATGATCAAAAACCGACTGCAATGTTGACCAATATTCCCCTTTCATTGATTCAAGATAGAATCAAGCTTCCTCTCATTGATGGGTCACTATAAACCCTATAAATAATTTATAACACCATGTAATTAATTAAATAAATTTCAACATAAATAGTATTTATTTATGTACCATCCAATGATCGAATAAACAGTGGTTCACATCAATGGAAAAACGGTCTAATGAGACCCATTATTTTAAAAAATAATTACATAATATAGTGCTCCCCTATCCAATAGAAATATGCATAATGATGTGAAAAAAGAACAAATAATCATATAATTAGTATATAAATAAATAATTGAAAACTAACTAATATAAAAATGTAAACATACCTATGAACGTGTGGATCAAATCCAAGACGTTTTTATTGCTCAGGGATAGGGTCCTGAATCATTAATCATGCAAGAACAAGCCCCCTCCGAGCCCCCTAAACTTCTAGTTGTATGTGGGTCAGATGATTCAACTTTATGCTCGTCCAAAGGTATATTATCTTCCTATAATAGAAAATACATATCTTCATCTATCTGAAACATGAAATTATTATTGTTAGAAAAAAGCTAAAAATTAATATTATATATATATATTATATATGATTGTAACCTTCATTTAACTGTGTCAATGTTTAACTTCAGCCTCATCTTCATATATGATAAATTCAATATCTTCATATTTCTCTTCAGCATCATCAATTTCTATATTTGTTTTAGTTTCATAATCTCTTATCATTTTTAATTAATATATAACATTATAAACATCATAGTCACCATTGACCCTTAACTATGGGGTTTCATCATCCATATTTGTGTCATTTAATGAAAAAATATGTATTTCGGGTATCCTATGGAAAATTTTCAATTCCTTCCACTTCAGCAGAACAACATTCACATTAAGAAAAATAATTATCCTATGTTTTATTTTTATTATGCTCCACCAATCACTCAACTCTCTTAAAGTAGCACAATATTTTGAATAATAAATTTTATATGTCTGATGAAGAAATAAAAATGGTCATTTGATGAAATAAGACAATAATATTTAATATCATTGATTCCATGGGTTGGATGAACATGGAAACCTCTCTCAATATCCAACCAGTAACATTTAAACATCATTGTGTAATGATGTACCAAATAACATAACTAAATAATATCATCCAGCATGTCATAAAAGTAATCATCAGATTATCTATGATGAGGTCCTCTCAATAAAACACCACTATTAATTGTTTTTTTGATTCCTCATATGCACATGTATAAAATATAAAACCATTCACCACATATGTATTATAATATTTAACCATTTTGATGGTTGGTTAATCAATACCAAAACTCCATATTTTTCTTCATGTGCAACATGTATTATCAAATGTTCCATTGATTCAAACATAATGGGCGAGAATATTTTTTTCCACATTACGTAAAAGTATAACATCATCTTCTTGTTGTCCTTTTAATGCATCATGGTCACTTATCACCACAAAAATGTCTTAGAAATAATATGATATGTCTGTTAGCGCATCAAAAATAATATAATTCTATGAACCTATTAATCCAATAAAAATAAGTCATTCCATTATAACATGACATTCATGACATTCATGACTTTTTAATATGATAATATGAACATTTCGAACAAATCTACCAGAATTGAAAGTATAACAATATAGAAGTCACAAATATAAAATTCCCTAACAAAATAATAATTTTTTCTCTTTAGAGAGTGTATAACTTTATTTTTTTCTTCATTAACTTCATTGATATGACATTTTTAGAAAGTTCATGTTCTAGTCGCCATCAAATTTTGGCATGATCTAATCATGTCATTACAATATATTTGGTCTTTCTAGGTGTATCCAAAATTGTATGAAATATATTTTTAATATAGTTCTACTCAATATTCCTGATATCCAACATGTGATGTACCGAAAAATCAGACCAATATGGTAGATCCCAAAAAATTCTCCATTTATCTAATTGTGTTCTATCCCAAAGATAAAAATTTTCTGTTGCCATATTATTGGTCCAAATGTGATGAGAGGTAATGAAGATACATTTTATTTTAACTCTGTACTGGTGATAATTGTTAGAACAATATCTCTATCAATTTTTCTTTTCTCAAATAATAATTTTTCTCTAAAAATAATGATCGGTTGGAAGGAATTTGTGATAATAGTTGAAAAAACATGGTATTTTTCGCATTAACTAGAATAAACACTTTGTTATCTCTCATACAGTATGAACATGATTTTATACCATTTTTACTTCATCCAGATAACATTTCATAGGTCGGAAAGTCACTAATTGTCCACATCGATGATGCTTTCAGCTAGAAATTTTGTTTCACAGTAACATCAAATGTTCAAACACCATTACACCACAATTAATTTAATTCATCTAAAAATTGTTTCAAATAAACATCAATATTATCTTTCGGATGACCAAAAATTAATAAGGTCCAAAATATTTATGGTTTCTTCATAAACATCGAAGGAGGTAAATTGTACTGAGTTATAAAGACAGGTAAACAAGAATACTGACAACCATAAGAAAAAATGGGAAGAACCTGTCAGTAGAAAGACCCAACAGCATGTTTCGTGATTCGAACAAACAATAAGGATTAACTTGATATAAATGTTTATATGGATCACCATTAGATGGATGATTAAGGTTTTATCAGTTGGAATATTTCTTTTGTGACGTAACATCAATGCCATTGTGTTTTGAGACATAAATATATGCTGCCATTTGGGTGTAAGAGAAAAATATCTCACTTATTTTATCGGAATAAATTCAGATGTCTTTTATTGAGCCTCTTTATACCTCAATTATCCATAAGTGATAAAAGAATCAAATGAGTCATTTTTATTATAGTATAATATTAAATCAATTAAGAATTAATTAATCTTCAGATAACCAAGACCCAAATTACGAACCAACATCTCACTCTTATATAAAATTACATGCAACACATTTTTGATTAGGTAGTTCTATTTTATCCAAAGATAACATCAGATCAAAATAGATATTTGATATTCCAGTATCTGATTCAATAACCATAAATTTAACAACTATTTTAAATTTTCTTATCATATAACAACGATATAAGGAATCCTCAGTGGACCTCTATAACTCATAAAAATGAAATAGTTTTAACACTGGAGTAAAATTAATATCATCTTGAGATTCAGCTTGTTGGAAAGGCAGAACATCCACATCATGTACTAAAATTTTAAATTGTGTTGGATCTGGAACTAAATTATTAGCATCTTCTCTAGAACAGTGTTCACCATGTTGATAACAAAAAAATAATCTTGTTGAAAACCAAAATGCAAAAAATGTGACCTAACATTATCAAAAATGTCAAACTTCCATAGGCCACATTTATTACAAGGATACTTAATTGTTCATTCTGAAACAAATTCTGGTTTTAATGATTCAAATGATAAGAAAGCTTCAACATGATAAATATATACAAGATTTAAACCAGAAATATTTGGATTCTTACTCTAATTTATCCAAGAATGATCATCAAATACTGATTTTTATCAACTTACTTTTCCCATATTTCTCTAAAAAATATAAAATAATTATTATAATTTATATAATTTGATATAAGAAAAACACTATCCAAAAAATAAAAGAGATTTAAATTTCATTTTATAGAAAATTATAATAATTTATATTATTTCATAACTATTTAGAGAATGTTTTTAAAACTTGTATACCAGTCAATACAAACTTATAATATTTTATACTAACTTCCACTAATTAATATTAATTACAACTAATTTTTACTAATAATTTTTAATAATCATGAACACAATTTCCAACGCATTAAAAGAATATCTTTTTCCCCATGAATCATATCCTGTGTCTATGATTGAAATAACTATGAAAAGACATCTCTAATGTTTGGATATCAATTTTTTTCTGTGTGATAATGGAGATCGGGGAGGCCTCAACATGCTGCTCTCCATTCTTATGCACACAAAAATGGATATCCGTATGTCAGTGGAGATTTCTCATATTGATCTCATTGGAAGAAATTTTCTAGGAGATGAGTTGTCGGGAAAAATAAAAACTTTTTTTAACGGCTCATCTCGTTGCAACATTCAACGACTGTAATCAATATGAAAAATCTTCTCCGACAAACACATATCCATTTTCGTATGCATGATAATGGAGATCAGGAAGGCCTCTCCATGACACTCTCCATTATCATGCATACGAAAACAGATATCCATACGTGAATAAAAATTTCCCATTGTGATTTCAGTGGGAGAAAATTACAAGGATATATGGTGTTAAGAAAACGGGAGCATCCAATACACTACAAATTATGTAAATTTATTACAATTTATTATAATTTGTTATAATTTCATACTAATTATTGCTAATAATTTTATTTTTCTAGTAATTATTAGTAATTATTACTAATTATTAGTAATTATTTCTAATTATTGTTAATTATTTCTAACTAAGGATAAGTATTAGTGATTATTGGTAATAATTAGAAATTAAATACTAATTTTCAGAAATTAATCACTAAATAATGGAATTTATTACTGGTTATTACTAATTATTACTATTTATTACTGATTTTGTAGAATTTAAAAATAATTATTGCAATTTATTACTAATTTTTTCAAATTATTGCTAATTATTAGAATTTATTAAAAAAATTCTTTTATTACAAATTACTAGAATTTATTAATAATTATTACTAAATATTACAATTTATTACTAGTCAATACAATTTAATATTAATTATTACAATTTATTACTAATTATAACTATTTATAACTAATTATCACTAATTACTGTAATTTATTATTAATTATTACAATTTATTAATAATTATTAGAATTTATTACAAATTATTTGAATTTATTATTAATTATTAGAATCTAATACTAATTATTACTAATTTTAAGAATATATTACAAATTAATACAAATTTTTATAATTTATTACTAATTATTACTAATTGTTGTAATTTATTACTAATTATTACTAATTTTTGTAATTTATTACTAATTATTTTAATTTTTTACTAATTATTACAATTTATCACTAATTAGTATAATTCATTACTAATTATTATAATTTTTTACTAATTATTATAAATTATTATAATTAATTTCTAATTATTACAATTTATTATAAATTATTAGAATTTATTACCAATTGCTAGAATTTTTTACTAATTATTACAAATTGTTGCAATTCATTACTAATTATAGAAATTTATTACAAATTATAACAATTTATAACAAAATATTTAAATTTATTAATTTTATTAAAATTTATTATTAATTATTAAAATTTATTACTAATTATTAGATATTATTAATAACTATTAGAAATTATTACTAATTATTAGAATATATAACTATTTATTATAATTTAATAAAAATTATTTACTAATTATTAGAATTTATTACTAATTTTAAAAATTTATTTCTAATTAATATAAATTATTACAATTTATTTTTAATCATTACAACTTATTACTAATTATTAGAATTTATAACTAATTTTTACAAATTATTAATAATTTTTAGAATTTATCAAAAAATATTCAAATTTTTTACTAATCATTACTAATAAATTCAATTTATTACTTATGTTTCTAATTTATTACTAATTATTTCAATTATTTTCTAATTATTATATTTTATTAATATTTATTATAATTTATTACTAATTGTTTGAATTTATTACTAATTATAAGAATTTATAAAATATTATTAGAGTTTATTACTAATTATTAGAATTCATCGAAAATTATTACAATTAATTACCAATTACTAAAATTTCTGATTAATTATAACAATTAATCACTAATTGTTATTAATTATTGCTAATTATTAATAACTCTTGCAATATATTTCTAATTATTAAATTTTATTACTAATAATTCCAAATTATTAATAATTGTTTGAATTTATTAAATATTATTATAATTTAGTACTAATTATAACTAATTATTAGAATTTATTACTAATTATGACTAATTATTAGATTTTTTAATATTTATTATGATTTATAACAAATTATACCTCATAATTATAATTTATTACTAATTATTACTAATTGATGCAGTTTATTTCAAATTATTACAATGTATTATTAATTATTACACTTTATTAATAATTATTACAATTTATTACTAATTATTAGAGTTTATTAATATTTATCACAATTGTTACTTATTATTTGAATTTATCACTAATTATAATAATTTATTACTAGTTATTAGTATATATTACTAATAATTAGAATTTATTACTAATTATTTTTAATTGTTGCAATTTATTACCAATTATCACAATTTAGTACAAATTATTAAAATTTATTACTAATTATAAGTATTTGTGACTAATTACTACAATTTATTACTAATTATTATAATGTATTATTAATTATTAGAATATATTACTAATTATTACAATTTGTTAATAATAATTATAATGTATAACTAATTATTACTAATTATTATGATTTATTTCCAATTATTACAATTTATTACTAATTATTACAATTTGTTACTAAATATTAATAATTTTGGCAATTAATTACTAATTATTAGAGTTTATTTCTAATTATTATAATTTATTACTAAATATTTAAATTTATTACTAATTATTAATAATTGTTGGAACTTATTACATATTATTACAATTTATTAATAATTATTACAATTTATAACTATTTATTACAATTTATTTCTAATTATTTGAATTTATTAATAATTGGGGCAATTTATTACTAATTTCTGTAATTTATTACTAATTGTTACAATTTATTACTAATTATTACAATTTATTACTAATTATTAGAAGTTATTTCTAATTATATAAATTTATTACTAATTATTATAATTAATTACAAATTATTACAAATTATTACTAATTATTGCAATTTATCACAATGTATTACTAATTATTACAATTTATCAATAATTAATACAATTTATCATCAGTTATTACAATTTATCACCAATTATTGCAATTGTTTTAGAATTATTACAATTTATTACCAATTATTACATTTTATTACCAATTATTACTATTTATTACTAATTTTGACTAATTGTTTCAATTAATTATTAATTATTCGTATTTATTAATTATTATTACAAATTATTAATTATTATTAGAATTTATTTCAAATAATTAGACTTTATTATTAATTATTAGAATTTATTACTAGTTGTTACTCATTATGGAAATTTATTAATAATTATTGAAATTTATTACCAATTATTTTAATTTATTACTAATTAGGACAATTTATTACCATTTATTACAATTTATAACTAATTATTATAATTAAATACAATTAATTACTAATTATTACAATTTATTGTAAATATTATCATTTAATACATTTTATAAAAATTTAATACTAATTATTACAATTTAATACTATTAATTATTAACTAATGAAAGTTAATACAATAACTATTAATTAATAGTAATTCATACTTATCACGTGTAATTATTTGTAAATATAAATATAAAAAATGATAAATAAAACTATCCAATTCTAATTTAATTAAACTAAAACTAATTTAAAATAATTATAACTAAAATAAAATAAAATGAATTAAGTAAAAAAATAATAGAAGTAGATAGATACCTTAAAACTAAATCTTTTGAAGGATATAAGCTGTGAATAATGCCCCGAATAATAATTTTAAACTATTAAAAATTTTGAGAGAAAATTTTCCACTAGAGGGAGGAGTAGAGAATTATGTGAAATGAAGAAAATAATGGTTGGGGTATATATAGGTTAAATTAGTTGTGACGGGTCTTACATCATAAATACTGTTATTTGCAACAGGACATGTCACAAATGTCCAACGCCCCTATTAATTAAGGGTGGTGGTTAAAAGGTCTTTTGGGACGAGCCCCGTCGCAAAAGACAACCTATCAACAAAGTATTTATGATGAGATTTAAATGCGGTCACAAATACTAAATATTCCACTAGGTATTTGCGCCGAGAACAATTATCCTGTCCCAAAAACCATATTATTTACGATGAGCTTATAGCATCCTGCCTTTTTATAACATAAACTTTCATTACATTACACAAAACTGAGGATCTTTAAGGTTTAGTGTCTTTGAAACCAGGAACATAATACATAAAAACAACATAAAGCATTCTTCTTAAACACTTGAAAGGCTTCTCTTAAAGTTCATCCTAGGTTCATTACTGCATCTCATAACCTGGGGACATACACCAAATGAAAGGGTGAGCAGAAGGCCCAGTAAGGGAAACAAGAGAAACATTTTACATGTGAACTTGAGATACTTCAATAAGGTCATGAAAAGAACTTTAAGGCATGATAAAGAAATCATGATGCATTTCATAATAAAAATAACATTTTTCATAACTTGAAGATGTGGCTATATAATTTAACATAGAAAATCATGAACATATCACTAAGGTCCATCCCCAAGGTTTCATTTGAAAATTACCAAGGTTATTCACCAAGTTATCGTGAAAATTGTAATCTCTAGTGGTTACATCATTACCCAATGAATTGGAGCACTATTAGGAAGCACCCTTAAATTTGCCTTTATTATCATGTGAGCCACATATATCATCATCAAACATTTCATAAATAACCCATATAGCATAAAATAAATGGGTTTCATTTCATAATCATAACGTTTTAAAAACTACTTTAAAGACATGATCTTTACGTCACTTTAAAACCCACAGAAAAGGAAGGTGGGTCTCATGTATGTAAATCCCAGAATTTAAAATAGAACATTTTGGTATATATGTAAATAACCCTTTAGAAGAAAGTGCTTTGAGTATTCACTTAATAATATAAAAGAACTTTAGAAAAAGGGAGAGACATTTTGAGACGGAAATTCTGCAGCATAACAGCTATGTTACGAGGTTTTAGAAGACATTAAAAAGAGAGGGAAAATGGGTCAAACATTCATAAATGACCCATAAAACAGTAGATGGACAGAATAATAAGGATGCATGTTCATGGTAATGAAATTTCAAGGAAATACCATTTTAAATGAAAAACATTGAAGGAAGAAAAAATTTAGATTTCTCTTATGAAAGTTCGGCAGCCTAACGGCGTTACTTAAACTTCAAAAAAAATGATTTGAAAAGATGAAATAGGGTCTCTCATCATGTGAACATAAGAGTTTAGTATGATAGATATAGTGATAATGCTCCAACATAATTAAAAAGGAACTTGAAAGACTTGACATGAAAGTAGAACCTTGAAAAGAATGACAAGGGTGAATGAATCCCCTACAAATTCGGCAGCTTAACGGCGCCACTTAAAAAATCAAAATACTGAATTGAAGAGATCAAATGGGGTCTCTCATCATATGATCATAAGAGTAAAGAATTATAGATATATAGATCATACCCCAACATAACAAAAAGGAACTTTAAAGAATTGACATGAAAGTAGAACTTCAAAATGAGAAGGGTGAAGAACCACTTAAAAATTCGGCAGCCTAGCGGCGCCACTTAAAACATCAAAATACTGAATTGGAGAGATCAAATGGGATCTCACATCATATGAACATAATATTCCAGTATGATAGATATAGAGATAATACTTCAACATAACAAAAAGGAACTTGAAAGAATTGACATGAAAGTAAAACTTCAAAACGAGAAGGGTGAAGAACCACTTAAAAATTCGGCAGCCTAACGGCGCCACTTAAAACTTCAAAATACTAAATTGAAGAGATCAAATGGGGTCTCTCATCATATTAACATTAGAGTCCAGTATGATAGATATAGATATCATACCCCAACATAACATAAAGGAACTTGAAATAATTGACATGAAAGTAGAACTTCAAAACGAGAAGGGTGAAGAACCACTTAAAAATTCGGCAGCCTAACGACGCCACGTAAAACTTCAAAATACTGAATTTAAGAGATCAAATTGGGTCTCTCATCGTATGATCATAAAATATCATTATGATAAATTTAGAGATCATACCCCAACATAATAAAAAGGAACTTGAAATACTTTAATGAAAATAGATCTTGAAAAATGAGAAGGGAGGAAGAATCTGTTACAAAAATTTCGGCAGCTTAACGGCGCCACTTAAAACTTCATAAAACGAAATAATGATAGTAAGAGGGGATCTATAATTATATGAACATGAAAAGGAAGTTAGTATGAGTATAAAATAACATCCTCCAACATAAGAACATGGAGCATAAAAGGAATGACATAAAAGAGATTACTTGAAATGAAAGAGAGAGGTCGGATCCCTAACCTTAAAATGTAACTCTTAAACCTCAAAGGTTGGGATCTTGAGGGATTGGGGGCACCTTGGGAGGACTCCTTGGGAGGTAATGAGACTATAACTTCGTTTGGGAAGAGTGGGGAGTCGAATGGATGAGAGGAGGGCTTGGTATTTATATGGAAAGTGAGGGGACAAGGCATTAATGGCCAAGGGACACCTCACATGTGCTTTTCTCAAACCCATGTGCTCTCCCTTGGCATTTAACATGGATTTAGGCCACATGGGGCCCCCAAAACAATAATTCATCACCCTTGGCCAGCCAAACCTTAAAATATCTCATGACATCATCATGAAACAGCTATGATGTCATTAAACATACCGAAACCCTAAAACTGCATTTTTACTATTCACTGAAAATTCAACTTTCTCAGAAAAATTCCAAAATTTCACACTAACCAAATATCATTGTTCTGATTTCAAAAATGAACTCCATTTTATAAAAATAATTTTCTAAATATTTTTAAATTTATTTTTAAATAAATACACTATTCACCGAAAATTCATTTTTTCAGAAAAAACCCCAAAAATTACCATAACATAATATCGGAGCTCTGAGTTCAAAAATGAAATCCATTTTATAAAAAAAATTTCTAAATATTTTTAATTTAATTTTTTAATTAAAAAAAACTATTCACCCGAAAAAACTAATACTTGAATAATAATTTATGAAACCGTTATTTAACCATTTTATTGAATCACATTACTTAATCAAGGTGCCTGGATTATTTTAAAACTTTCTTTGAGTGAGATTACTAATCCATTTGGTCATATTACTAATCCTAATCATAAAATAACTATTCATAATTTACTATTCATCAAAAATCAAGTTGATCTTATTAGACTCCAAATTTCGTACTCAACATAATTGTAGAAGACCATTTTTTGAAAATCATTACACATTTTTAATTATTTAAGGTTTACATAAACATTTTTAAAATATCCTTTTTCTAAAATTCATCAAAATATGCATAGTATATTTATCCAGTCATTTGAAAATTCATAAACATCATCATAAAAGAACTCCCAATTTTTATTTAAAACAAAGGATTACACAAGGCAGTTATGGTCTTCTTACATAGCCCCTTATCACACCAGCATAGGACTTAAGTGTAAGGTGTGCTAAGGTGAGAGAGTCCGAGGGAGGCTCGGCCAACATTGCCCGAGTAGTAATTTCTATCAGTTTGAACTTCTCGCGAAGGCGATTCCGTTCTAGCTTCACATGATGATGTTCGGCTTGGGTTTGGTCCAGAGCAAAGCCTAATGGTGCTAACTCCTTCCCAAGTTCTGTTAGATGGGCTTCGATCGGTCCAAGACTACTAGGTGAGGCCATCGAATCTTCTTTCTATAATAATCAACCAAGATTACATATTTTTAGAGACAATAATCAAAACATTTTGTTCACAGCGGTCATATTGACTGATGGTCATATAACAGTCAAAACCCAATGGTCTCATCTTAATTATAATCATGTTTATCAAATAAAACATTTTTGTTGAGTATAAAAATAAAATAAAATAACACATGAAATTAGGAATCAATATTTATTCAAAATTTCGGGCCGTTACAGAGCTGGTCTTCCCGTCACAAATAAGCCCTTTTGATGTACTATTTGCGACGAGAGACTGACCCATCACAAATGTCCCATCACAAATTTCCACTTTTTTCATAGTGTTTGGATACATATATGAGCACCACAAGCTATATCTAATAACCAATATATAGACATGAAATGATTTCATTAAAAAATGAATTCACCTTTTGTTTCCCCATGCTTGTAGGTGCAGTTCCTCTTCCAGTGGCCTGTCTTGCCACATGCAAAACATACAACATCATTTTTCATTCCCTACCTCTGGATCTTCTTCTTCTAGGTAGGATGGTGCTGAGGAGCTTTAGACTATTTATATGTTTTTGGCCCCTTTGCCCTATCCTTCTTCTTCTTTTTCAGCATAAGGATTGTAGGATTATTACGCCCCATGTCCTTATCCACTTGGTGAATCAATGTTAGATGTTTCGAAAGAATCTTTTTATTATTTCTCATATTATAATTTATAATAAAGATGGAGAATGTATGGGGCAGTGATGAATGTATGAGTATCAAACTCATCAAAGAATTTAATTCCTATGATATCCTGGTGTTCGATGTAAATAATATGTTTGACTACATGAGGCCAAGATGGCGTAGACTATCCATCTTAGTTGTAAACAAATCATTAGAGATGTCATACCTCTCTTGTGTCTCTTCACTTAATAGAGATCTCGAATGTCTGACATCATGCTATATGCATTGATTTCCTCATATTGCATTAAGAGCTCATTAGACATGGATGATAGCATGAAGCGCAAGAACATATGTAGCATCATTCAGATGTTTCTCATAGATATATAGTTCTCCATCACATGCCACATTTCTAGGCGTAACTAGTAACGGTTCTTCTGGTACATATAATTTTATGTCTTGTTGACGGTTCGTGCATATGCGTCTTTTCCACTCTTAGAAATTAGTGTTGTTCAGAACGTTTTCCTTCTCATGTATGGATCACAATGATATGTTTCATGTCATTTTAATAAAGTTTCTTTAAAAAATACAAGTAGATATTTCGTACTTAATTTCATAAATGTAAAAATATGAATAAATGTTATATTAATTAGTCTTCAACTATTTTATTGAAACCCAATAGCCCTCACCATTAGCTTTAGAATATCCACTTTTGGGGGAATTCTTATGGAAAGGATTCATATTGACCTTCTCAATACCCTAAATTTTGTAGGTCAAGGAAATTGAATGTTTTTAGGTGGTCATTCCAAATGCCAACTACATTAACTCATAGTTCCTTGATCTTTTGGGTGGCCTCCCCAATACTAAAATCCTTTAATTGGATTTCCTCAACATTTTTCTATCAATAACACCATGTCCTACATTGGTAGTCAACCCTTGATGTGAACCATGTTTTGTCAACATAAATCCTCATATTAGAACTCTCTCATAATTGAATGCACCCCAAATTTGGTTGGTTAATCACTTTTAACTATGGTTTGATTCTAACCGATGTCATGGAAGGCTATACCAGCCTAATATTTTATTGAGATATTTTACCCTTTATGCGTAAATTGAAGATTATTATATTTATAACATGCTAATTAATATTAAGTGGGTCTACTTAAGTGATTAACCAAATCTTTAGATAATATTTATGAATAAACCAGTTTATTATAGTTCCATATTTCATACTTGTTAATTCATTAGTTGTGTGATCACAACAACTATTCCATAATGAATTACCATTCATCTGACATAAATAAAATAAAGGGTATGATCATGAGATTGTTGTAATGGTTTGTTTATCTAGCAATTGATAAAATAACTACTGACCTAGGAGAAATCATATTGAACCAATCCAAGGTTCATGTTTACAGGTTTCCATTTTTTGTATCTTGCTTGGATTGGTTTTTCCTTGAATTCTAAATCGAAACACCTCCATTATCTTGGGAGCTCCATCCATTACATATGATTTTACCCACATGTAGGTGAGGGGTAAAAGGGGTTTACATAAAACAAGCCATGGGCATGAAAACCCTACATATTAATGAGGAGAGAGGGAAAACATGCAAATAGTTTAATATAATAAAAAATTATAATGAAACCAATCACATACAATGGTCTAGTCTAGCTCATTATCATCAACTAGAATTCAAATAATTATACATTTAATAAAACTAGAATTTAATTATTAGTCATTTTTATTTAAGATATATTACACTTGAATCGATTAATTATTATCCATAATTAATCAATTTTTTATCTTATTCCTTATTAGAGTTTCCTTCAGATTACCATCCTTTATAATTTTAATCAAATTAAATATATTCATTTAAATTTAACTGTGTACAAAACTTTTACATTAGAGGCAACACGGTGAATACATGTCCGATTACACCCAACATGCATTATACTCGTATACAGTTTTTCTCTTGTGACATATACCACACATGACTTATTACGAACTTTAATGACGTGTACTTAACGGATGATTACACAAATTACATGATTTCATGGCCATGTTTTATGCTTCAATTCATGTAGAGTAACAACTAGTAATAAGACTCATACACGATATGCAGATCTAAAAGTTACAAAAATATTAACTAAACATTTAAATATGTATTTATATTAAAACGATCACATGGAGTGTCCTATATTTATGACCACACATAAGTACATGTCTCATGGTTTACATAGTAAAATAAACAAATTATAAATCCATGTAATCAGGTAAAAGTACACAATGTTTAGATCAGATCTTCATGGTGTGTACACCATTCACTATATAGCTAATGTACATGAATAGGGACTTGGTGTGTGAGCCAAACATTGTAAATCTAGGAGTACACAACTTGTCCAGTGGTCTACATGCCATGTTGAATATTTGTTACATGGTAAATGGTCAGGTAGGTTGTGTATGGAATTCATGGCCCGACCACTAACCTGAAGGGACTGCACACCGTGTCCTGTGGTCCATAAGGCATGTAGTTCGACTAACAATGATCTATTTAATCCTGGTCAACACACGGTGCATCAATGGTGTAATTAATTCCCTAATCAATTAAAAATCTTGAATTTTTCTCTGAATCAATCTTGATGTGTTGAACATGACTACACAATGTCTAATTTCAATTATATGGCATTTTTCCTAGTTTTGTACAACCACAATCCTTGGCACCTATAAATGAGATCCACCATTTTTTTTCAATCATAAAAATAATTGTTTCTATTATATCGGTGATAATAAAATAATGGAATAAATAGATCTCGTAATACAGATTTAATGAAACATTATACCCAAATTGAAAAAATAAATTATGAATGTGTAAATCACCAACCAAACTAAATTATTAGAAACAATGATGTGCCTGCTCTGATACCACTGTATGTTTCGGGCACACGAATGCATAATAGGGGCGACGCCCAACATTGTTTTTTTCCATTACAAATGACTAATCTGAGATAAAGAAATGATGAAGTCCATGATCAATAGATTTTAATCAAATAATAACCTATACTTATTAACCAAGAACCAAGATAATGGATATAAACAAATGATGTTTATAACTAATTTAATAAACTAATAATTACCTCCAAGGTTATTCATTCTTCATTGATCCGTCGGAACACGGATCTACAGTGTGCCACTGTTGCATTGTAGAATCCAAGGGTAGCATTCTTCGAGTGGTTACCCACACATGCTCCACGAATCTCCAAACGTTACCTAAAGAGTCTCCGGCTGCTAGTGCAAAATATCTGTTTTCTTGAGATGCCCATATTTGATCTCCTTTAAAATCGTTTCCATATATTTCTGCATGATCTTGTGGAGGAGGATCTCTCTCATTTTGTGAATATTTTGGGATATGGATGAAATATCTAGGCTTAAAACCTTTTTCTCCAATATATTGTTCAAAATTATTTTTTTCTAGGGTTATGAAAAATATTCATAATTGGGTATTTGAATCACTAGGCTTAAAATAACATAATTTCACAGGTGTCCTTATTTATTTTATTAGTCCTAGTAAACCCCCATGTCAAATAATAACAGCATTATTATTATTATTATTTATTTACAGGTGATTATAATTCAAATTATAATTAAATATTAATTAATAAAATAATATTCAACCTTATTATTTCCCACCGGACCCTTGAATGCATACCACCAATCCTCCACCATATTTATTAGACATTGAATAATGTCTATTTATTTATTAAATTAATGTAACTGTATTATTTTCTAATAAATATATAAAAATTATATTCAATAAAAAATAAATATTTATTATATATTCAACCAACAGTATATTCTCTCACATAACTAGTATTGGAATAAACTTGACCAGAAATCTATTAATAATTATTAAACCACATCTTGGAATAATCTTTTTTCAACTTGTTAAATAATTAAAAGTATATATTATTTAATTGAGATACTAGATAAACTTAGTGTGTGACCCTCTAGTTTTCTTTCTTAGTAGTATCAGGCGGAGAAACCTAATGTATAATGTCTGCATCTAGAAACACGCCAAGGAACCTATAGAGAGAGAATTTAATGCCCCCAATGACATGTCACCTATAACAAATGATTACCATGTAATGCAATCCCTTTATCACAATATCTCAAATTTAGAAGGTTACATGCCAGTGCCATCAACCTCTATGCTCGACATCACTTTCTTTGAATTTATGTAAATAGTACATTTCTATTAAACACCATGGACATGGATTTATTTAGGATATATCATTTCCATCAATGTTTCTGAAATATTTTCTTCTATTAAAGAATTGAAGGGATAAATCCATTCCCACATAATTCATTAATGAAATATTACTCGTGACACACCCAACATATCCTTCCATGCAATGAGCATCTATTGTCATGGGTTTTTCCAATACAGATATGTGCGTGACTCATAATAATATTAAAATATATGTACTAATACACACATACACATATAGGAACATCCAATTACATATATAAATGTGGATTTCCTACTAGCGGGACTTGTTCTCCTAATACCCTCCCAGTCATTTCCAAGGGAGTATACCATGAAAACGTGCCCAAAATTCTTATGTGTCTCCACCCCTAATATCCTTTATCATTTATGACCTCAAATAATATCTTCTAGCTATAGAACATATATTCAAGAATAGTATCATAGAAAATCTGGGTTCTCATCATAACAAGAATTCACTATGTCCTTTTAGTGAAATAGTTAATCTTAGGAAATTATCACATTCAATTACACACATAAGAACAATCATTATGTGATAAGGAATTTATTCATATTCAAAACCATGAATATAAGTTACCAAAAATTACAAATGATGTTGGTTCTAGGGCACTAAATCCAACAGTAATCACTAAAACATCTAAATGATACAATTTCATTCTGTTTATTGTTTGTCACCTTATAAAAATTTAAAATTTCATCAAAAAAATTTAATATTGCACTCTTTTGCAGCTTTATTGGATATAAATTAAGAAATTTGTAAGGTTTTAAGTAGTAATGAATTCTATTATATATAATTCGGATATGCGGTTTATCTCAATGTTCCAGAGAATTCTTTATAAAAAAAGAAAGAGGTTGTTGAACTTTAGTACAACATATCATCCTCATATTTATGTAAAGTATTTAAGGGTAATTAAAACACTATATGAAAATTTGAAATAATTTTCTATAGATTTCATAGGTGTTTGGAGTCAGGACCTTTGTCTTACCGGGTTCACTTTTGATAATATATTTCACTCACGTATTCAGATAGATCCCTATGATTCCCTCTTTGGTAGGAAGATAAAAACTCAAATGAGCTGGTATGGATTTGGATAATGAAAGATATTGGGAAATGAAAAAGATGTGGAAAGTAAGGATAAGGTCAGACTCATTTGGAAAAACATCTGGTCATCTAAAAGTATATAGAAATGTTATTATGAAAATCATAGATGATGTAAGAAACTAATTTTTATCTTAGGTCTGGATCCAATTAAATTTATAGAAATTATTTATACCTTAAATAATATGGATTCAAATGAAGTTATAATGTATCGGGGGTGTTTGGGGCTTGTTTGATGCGTGGAACTATGGCCTGTGGAGAAAAACATTAGGCCTCATGGTTAACAGAAACCGTCCACCCAACCCACACGGTCTCTCCAAATTGAGAGGATCTAGACAGTGGAGTGAATTTGGGAACACAATTTTCCCAAACCATTTTTGGGGTTTGAATTCACATTCCAAAAGACTATATTTTTTAACAAAGGATATTTTTATTTTTAACACAGAGTTTCCTAAACCGTATGGCCAAACCCTACAGATTGGCTCCTTAAGTCATTGGAGGTGCACAATTTGCACACTTTTTTTGCCAACCGTGCAAACAAACTATGAGACCAAGGAATTTTGGGTAAAATTACCATTTCCCCTTAATGAAATGTTTCAAAAAAAATTATTTTCCCTTGGTACACTACAACAGACAACACCTTAGCTTCACCCATTTTGGAGCTCTCAATACTAATTTTGTAAAACTTTTTCCCATTAGTCCATCTGGAATATAATTTAATCCTCATTCGTCCCATTAGATGTTCATCAATATATTATTGATTTATTTTTATCCATTAATTGTTATTCTTCCCCTCTATGATGTTATTTATATGTTTCTCATATGCCCAATTTTTAGGTCATTGATATGTTCATAAAATCTCATCTAATCTGGGCCAAACTAGTGGATAATACTAGATGTATAGAGTCTTATGAGTATAAGGTAGAAGGTATATAACTCATCCCTAATGTTTTGTCAATTTTTAATTATCACTTTTGTTAATGAACCAATTTCATAAGGAATTTCCTATTTAATTAATATTAATTTATTATATTCATCATGTTCATGTTTTAGTGCTAGTTTAATAAATGATTTACAAGTCCCTTGAGGTTACAACCTCAATGATATCCATGCCATGTAGTGTGTTTCCATAATTATGCCTTTAGTGGTTTGACAAAGTTGTCTACTCTACCATTCATGTTTGACATGGCTTGAACCTATTAATGGTAAGCCATTACACTATAGCATGATTATATAATTTCTAATTGTAATCCCTTGTATGTGATTATACCAATTTAATCTTCTAAGGTAAGTAATTTAAATTAATCCATGAATCTTTAAATGGTAACTGGAATGTATAATATTTATATAACTTGGCCAAGTTTATTGTAAATGAATTTCATATGGTTTCTCATCCATTACTCATATTTTCATGTTTATGAAAGGTAAAGGAGGGAACCATGTATTTAAATGTAAAATTACACAAATGGTTCCTTGTTCTATCAGACCTTTCACACAAATGAAATTTATGAAATGATCCATTTTACTTGTTAAATGGAATGAGTATCACATGGACTAATTTATTTATGAATCAAGTATATGTTGCATATTGAATATTGACCTTGAAATCATTTTATGAGTGTTCAATCTTGAGCTGTCCTTCGATTCCCAAGGGAATTACATGAGTACTCATGGATTTTATTCTAATATAGGGATTTTGGTTTCCATGGTTGATACCCACCTTAGAATCTGATCATTATCTACTATTATATTCCCAACATGACATCATAGGATCCAACCATTATCACTATTGGATTCATTGGATATACTCCTTTGATTCAGCATGATGTATTTGGTCTTCTAGATCTTTGGATAAACCCTTTGGCCTAGTAAATTCCCATCCTATTATACCTTGTATGAATACTATAGACTCAGTTATAGTTATGTTATTGTGGAATGCTTTTCTGATTAACATTGGAATACAAAGTCACCCCTTTATCTGGGAAACTAACTATTACTGAGTTCGATCAACCCCTATGGTCAAGGACTACATGGTTATTACCTTGGAATGTCTTATTAATTATCATTATGGATCCCTTGATACATCTTTGATAATTTATTATTACCATAATGACTTTATTTTAGTGCTTTTTATACCTCATGTGAATTGTATAAACATGAACATTATTAATTAATAAAATGATTACATGTTTAGACCCAAACTCAAGCTAATACAGGTACATGGGTATTTACATTATTATACTACTTTAATTTTAAATGAGAATGATTTCACACTAGTTTAGTTAATATTACATATATAGGATGTTATAGATTCCACTTGTGGTGGCCCACTAAGATTTATCTCAAACCCTATCTGGGATGCTATTGGTACCTTGGAAGATTACATGTATTTATGTGTTGAAAAAGGGAATAATCCCTCCATGGAATCCTGTTTTTTTATGTTTTCCTTCTAAGGGAAGAGCATTGTAGTAGATGGATGTTCTAGATCTCAGAATGAATGAATAGTTTTTCACTTATTTTCTTATTTTATATAAAATTTATGTCTTCCTTCCTTGTATACCTACTTTCATGTCTTTTAGAAAAGTGCCATACATTATCATTAGATTTTTAGTATTTCAATTAGATTGATTATTTTATTTATTAGTCTTGTATACTTTTTTATGCCATCATTTTATCATACTACTTCCACCATTTACTAGTTATTATATTTATCTATTTTTATAAACCTTATTAATGAGGGAATAGTATCCCCATCGAATGACCTGAGGCCCTCATTTCCAGTGAGAAGCATTTGGCATTTTGGGAGATGTGGTTGTGGCAGTGTGGCCAAATAGGCATGGGGATCCTTTGAGTGGTATCCAGGTTCGAGACATCATGGATGATATCTAGAGTCTCAAAAAACGGATAGGGTATTCCTATGAATATATCCATTGAATAATTATATAATATTTATAATGATGGAAAAACTAATCCCATAATATATAGATCTATTCAAAAATATTTTTCGTATGAGGGAGGTTTCTTATCGTATTGAGATTCCAAAAAATCTCACTCAATTTCATGATGAGTTCTATATATCTCTCATGGGATAACAGATATCCAATCCTTCGCATATAATGAACTCAAAGATCATAACGATGAAGCATTACATCTGTTATGCCATAACTTTATCATACTACTTCCACTATTTAATAGTTATTATATTTATCTGTTTTTATAAAATCTATTAATGTGGGAATAGTCTCCCCTGGAAAGACTATAGGCCCTCGTTGACTGTTAGAAGCATTTGGCATTTGGGGATATGCGGTTGTGGTCGTGTGGCCAAACAGGCATCTGGACCCTTTGAGTGGCATCCGAGATCGAAAAATCAGGTATGATATCAAGAGTCTCAAAAAACTAACAATGTATTCCTATGAATAAATCCTATGAATAATTACATAAGATTTATAGAGACAGGAAAAATAATTCCACAATATATAGATCCCTTCAAAATTATTTTTCATAGGAGGAAGATTTCTTATCGTTTTGAGATTCCAAAAAATATCTGTAAATATCATTTTGTGTTCTATATATCTCTCATGGGATAGAAAATATCAAATTCTCCACATATAATGAACTCAAAGATCATACAAATGAATCATTACATCTGTTATGTCATCAGTTTATCATATTACTTCCACAATTTACTAGTTATTATATTTATCTATTTTTATAAATGCTATTAACATGGGAATAGTCTCCCCAAAGAAAGACCATAGGCCCTCATTGCCTGTTATAAGCATTTGGCATTTGGGGATATACGCTTTTGGTAGTGTGGCCAAACAGGAATGGAGACCCTTTGAGTGGCATCCAGGTTCAAGACATCATGGATGATATCTAAATTCTCAAAAAACCAACAAGGTTTTCCGATGAATAAATCCTATGAATAATTATATATGATTTATAAATATGGGAAAACTAATCCCACAATATATAGATCCCTTCAAAATTATTTTTCGTATGAGGGAGGATTCTTATCGTTTTTGAGATTCCAAAAAATCTCACTCAACTTCATGATTTGTTCTATATATCTCTCATGGGATAGGTTTTGACAAAGGGATGTATCCCTCCATGGAATCCTTATTTTTCTTTGCTTTATTTCTTAGGGTAGAACTTTTTATTAGTTGGATGATCTAGATCTCAAAATGACTGTATAGTTTTCAGCTTCTTTTTTCATCCTTTGTATTGAATTGGCCTCTTTCTTCCATGTATAACTATTTTCATGTTTTGTAGAAATGTGACATACGTTATCATAATATTTTTTTGTATTTCAATTCATTTAATATGTAATTTATTATTCATGTCTACTTCTTCTATGATATCAATTTATCATACTATTTACACTATTTACTAGTTATTATATTTATCTATTTTTATAAACTCTAATAATGAGGGAATAGTCTCCCCATGGAAAGACCATAGACCCTAATTTCATGTTATAAGCCTTTGGAATTTGGGGAGACATGTTTGTGGAAATGTGTCCAAACAGGCATGGGGATCCTTTGAGTGGAATCTAGGTTCAAGACATCATGGATGATATCTAGAGTGTAAAACAACTGACATTAGTTTATCATACTACATCTGCTATGCCATCATTTTATCATACTACTTTCTCTATTTAATAGTTATTATATTTATACGTTTTTATAATCTCTATTAATAAGGAAATAGTCTCCACATGGAAAGACCTTAGGACCTCACTGCCCGTCAAAAGCATTCGGCATTTGGGGAGATGTTGTTGTGGCAGTGTGTCCAAACAGGCATGGGGAACCTTTGTGTGGAATCTAGGTTCGAGAAATCATTGATGATATCTAGATTCTCAAAAAAAATGGCAAGGTATTCCTATGAATATATCATATTAATAATTATAATAGATTTATAAGGACGGGAAAACTAATCCCACAATATATAGATTCCTTCACAATTATTTTTCGTATGAGGGAGGTTTCTTATCTTTTTGAGATTCCAAAAAATCTCTCTCAACATCATGATGTGTTATATATCTCTATCATGAGATAGGTGTCAATAAAATGAAGCATCCCTCAATGTAATCCTGATTTTTCTATGCTTTCATTCTTAGAGAAGAGCTTCGTAGTAGATGGATGATCTAGATCTCAAAATGACTATATAGTTTTTTGCTTCTTTTTTCTTCTTTTGTATTGAATTTATCTGTTTCTTACATGTATATATATTTTCGTGTTTTGTAGAAATTTGACATACATTAACATTAGATTTTTATTATTTCAATTGGTTAACTTGTGTTATTTTTTATTCTTTTCTACTTCTTATATGCCATCGTTTTATCATAATAATTCAACTATTTTCTAGTTGTTATATTTATATGTTTTTATAAACTCTATTGATGATGGAATAGTCTCCCCATAGAAAGACCTTTTGCCCTAATTGCCTATCAGAAGCATTTGGAATTTGGGGAGACGCGATTGTGGCAGTGTGGCCAAATAGGCATGTGGAACCTCTGAGTGGCATCCAGGTTGGAGACATCATGGATGATATCTAGAATCTCAAAAAACTGACAATGTATTCCTATGAATATATCCTATGGATAATTATATAATATTTATAAATATGGAATGAATAATACCTCAATATATAGATCCCTTCAACATTATTTTTTTATGGGGGAGGTTTCTTATCGTTTTGAGATTCCAAAAAAATCACTCTCAACTTCATGATGTATTCTATATAACTCTCATGGGATAGTAAATATTACATTTTTCACATATACTGAACTCAAAGATCATACCAATGAGGAATTACATCTCTTATTAAGAAAACATTATTGAGATTATATATTTAATATAGAATGTGTTGAGTAACAACACCATTAGAAAGTTAAATTTTTTCTAGTGAAATAATGAATTTTTAGAAGCATAGTGGGAGCCTATTGATATGATAAGTAAGATATATCCTAAATTTATAGTATTATAGTGATGGGATTTAAAAGGAATAAAATTTATTATGGGGAATATTGTTTCAACAAACTATTTTATTATTTAGTTATTTTTAAATAAGTTTCATGTCTTTATATCTTTCTAAACACACAACACCATGTTTAAACAAGCTGTGATATTTTATTGAAATATTATTATTTAGTGTGAAAATTGTCACCTTATAATTGAATTGGTGGGTTTTAATAGGGATAAATAAATTATGTAAATTAATATTCTATGAATTTATAAATTTAATTCATTGATTTTCAATTATCTATAAATATAATAAAGTGCATTTGATGGTGAAAATAAATGTTTTTCAAAGAAACATTTCTTATGTGCCTAATGAGTTTTTATAAAAATAAATAAAATTAACTTATATTGATGATTTATTATAATTAAATATGTATATAGTCTATTAATTAAATTATTTTATCATTCGTCTAATATTTTTCACCTAGAATGGAATAAAAATGAATTCAATTTTATGTGTAAAATTTCAATTTTCGAATAATATTTTTTTTTGCATTCAGTGAAATTATATTAAAATGAATTTAATTAAATTATATAAATTTAATATTATAAAATGGATTCCATATCTGGATTCAAAATAATTATGCTAATTTAACAATTCCAACTTAAATTTGTTCATATTTAAAATTTACAATTATGATAATCATTATACCACAGTAATAGTAAAAAGGGATAAAAGAGTGGTTAACCTATGAGATAAGGGTTAAAATAAAACAAATAACTTAATTTAATATAATTTTTTATGGTAATTTGACCCTGTATTTATTTTATTTTATGATTTTTCCTTTTAGTGACATTTCCAATGAGTTTGAAATATATCGTATAATAATGTGTCAATGTTTTATATTTTGTGGGCACCCACACTTATAAATAAGAACATATTCATATATATTGTATTTAACATATGGGACATTTATCTCATGAATTAATTACACATGTACACTGAAAAAACCGTTATCCATAACCTTGATGTTTTTTTCTTTCAAAATACCAATATATGAAGCCTTAAGGCAACCTTTATAGGAGGAATCAGAAGAATAGATATATGTTATTACCAATACTTTTTTTGTTTCATTATTTATAAACCACCTAAAAAGTTTTTATAACCATACTAACTTTATGGAATCTATATCACAACTCTAATAATATTATTTTATTAATTTAATATCTATTTACTACATCTATTCCTTTCATTAAAAAAAGATTATGTCGCTTGTGAATACGTGTTAACTACCACCTCCAGGAAGCGATGTGATTCATATATAATTTCCTTTTTAAATATCATATCAAAAAATTATATTTAATGAATATATTTTATATATTTCCTATAAATATTATTTTATAATGTTAATAGTTTTCATTTTTTCCAAACCATCGAATAGATAAAACATCACCCGTGCATACCTATATGCTACCATCTCCATGAAGTGATATGTGTAATTTTTAATCAGCATTTTATATGAATATTTATAAAAGTGTCTATATTGTATAATTATTTCTCTTATTAAATCATTAAGATTATATATATTATCAAACCTTGACCAAGGTTCAAGGTTCATAACCATAAAATTGATACATACATGTAAAACAAAAGTGTTTTATCCCAAAAAATCATTTAATGATGAAATTGTTAATAAAGGGGTAGTTAAGAATTCATAATAGGGGATATATTTTAACTTTTGTAGTAATATAGTTATATAATAGATTTATGATAAATCAATATTTGTTATATATGATTTCTAAATGTGTACAAATCAAGGAGGTACTTTAGGTAAGTAGTTTTATTACAATATCATTTTTTTATTAGGATTATCAATGTGAAATTTATATTGAAAAAATTATATAGATCATATCCTCATAACACATTATATTTTTTTTCCCTTAGTTTATTATAATAATTTTTAATTAATATTACCAATTTTCTCACTTTATTAGTTTAAATGAACAAAACAAATTTAATTAAATATAAAACTTATTTACTCCTTGAACGATATACATATTCATCCATTTCCATGATCATCAAAATTATTTTATCTATGTTTTTATGTATACATGATATTTTTTAAAAAGTTTGTTTTTATTTACATTTATTTTGTTTATGAATGTTTAAAAGTAATCATTAAAAAAAATCAAACAATTACTGTTTTACCATTTTCAAAAGTGTGAAATGAATGGACACTATTAACATTTATGACATGAAAAGATATTCTTTCTATCATGATCATTCATTGTTTAAAAACATAATTTTTTTTATTTTATAAGAAAATATTTTTCTCAATATTCTATGAATTTTTAGTTTACATTTTATCAAAAATAATTAATAATTTCTTCATGTTTTACATCAGATGATTTGAAAAATCATTTGAAGTTATTTTTTATCTCTATAGTCATTCATTATGTATTTTTATGATTCAATATGGATATGATATTATGTTTCCATAAAAATTTATAGATGACTAATGATGGTGATGATCGTAGGATGATTTTAGGAAACACATTTCATTTTTACGGATTATTTATGAAATGATGAGGCACTAAATTCTATTGTAATATGATAAACTTACTTTATATGACTAGATTATGTTTATGTGATGATTACATGTTTAAAATTAAATTTATTTTTCATTGGTTATACTGTGATTAAACACGAATTTTTTATAATCATTTTTCATTCATTTGTAGAGTTTTTATTATTATATATGTAGCCCTAGAATTATATATCGCTTCAATTCACTGGGTAATGAGTGATTTACCAAGAAATAATATGAACTTGAATGAGGCATGAACCCAATTTTGTATTGGACTCTTCCTACTATGATAGTCTTGGGAGTGATGATTGACTCGGGAAATGATTGGAAGGGATTGAATCTAATAAACTATGATAGTCATTGACGTGATCCTTGACTAAGTAAGCGATTGTACATGATTATATTTATACCAAAAAATTATGTCTTAAACTTATGATATGTTCTGACGTCTCATCATTGAATTTTGATTATTCTAAACTCTTATTACTTATTACATTTATTATGACATGACCTTATTTTATGATTCATGATAAAATATCTTTAAATATTTGGGTACGACTTTCTTATGTCATGATCATTTTCTTGCACCCTTTTTATAATACTCACTTAAGACCATTAATCGATATCTCTTATATTTATATTTACTTGGAATATGGGAATACCCCTTATTATGTTTTAATTTCCCCTGCTTATAAAGTATGGGATTTTACTATGGTATGTCTATGATGTGTAATACACAAGAATAATATTTTTGGTGATGATTAAGATCATTTGAGAACTTTTATGATTTTCAATATAGTCTCTAAAGGAAAAAAATCGTTACAGTTATATGGAATCTGTTATTATGAGTTGTATTAAATGTTCATTGAAAATTATGTAATATTTATGTATTAAATGATTGGATAACATCATTAACAAAACTTATATTTCCATCTATTTTGCCTCATGACATCTCTCTATGCATTGAGTGGATATCTATAACCAAGACCCAACCATCAATTACAAATCCAATTATTGTTAATATATATTTAATAATAAATATAATTCGTTTTCAAAAGGACTTATAAATTAAAATTTATCCATATTGAATCAAGAATTAAAAATATTCCCCCTGTCAATATAATAATATTCTTTATAAACTACCTTTAACTGATTTCATTATTGATATGGTATATGGATGGGATAATTTAAAAAGGGAGTAAATGGTGTTTTATTAATAAATGATATTTGATATAATATCATAGAGTAGAAAATAATGACTACCAAAATGATGAAAATTAATATAGAATTTGAATAGAAGAAAGTTAGTGACAAAAAAACCTAAATATAAAAAGGATGAAAAAAGACCATCAATAAAACTCAAATAATGTATTTTTATTAAAAAAAAGCATTTATAGATAAATAATAATATAAAATAAAAACATTAAAATTTTATTTCTTGTAAATTTGGGTATGAATACAGCTATAAAACACTTTCCAAAACTTTTTCATTCCTTCATGAAAATAAAACCATTTTCATTTCATAATATATAATAAACATGAATAATTTAAAAAATTATTTCCTTTAAAATAGAGTTATAAACAATTAAAGAAATATTAAAAATTTATAGCGATTATAAATAGTAGGAATTTTAAATCTAACTATAATGGTTAAAAAATGTTATTTTCATTCTTGTTTAAATTGTAAGAATAAAGTCACAAAACTTCTAAAAAAAGAATCTATTTATACAGTTTTAAATAAAGTTAAATGTTTTAAAAAAGGATACCAATAATTTTATATTATATAAAACCATATATAAATCAATTGATGAATAATGATATTGAAGAGAAATATTTATGACTAAAAATGAGAAATAAGGTAATTTTTTCTTAAAAACATTATTTCCATTTTTTAGTACCAATGAGTGGAAATGTTCTACAAAAAACCCGAGAACACACGATATAACATTTGGAGATGAAAATATTTTTTTTTTCTGAATAAAATCATAATATAGTTATTCTAACATTAATTTAAATTCGAAAAATCCTGAATAATATTGAGATCAAAAAATGATCCTTTAAACCTTTTATAACATTTGAATAAAACCCCCATAAAAGTGAGAAAATTAAGTCAAAGATCAAGTAACATGCATAAATAGTAAAAATGAAATAATATTTCAAAGTTAAATTATAGGAACCATATAAATTAAATTATTTTTATAATATGTCATAGGTCTTAGTGATGATTAATTGAGAAGAAAACCCCCTTACATTAATTACAACATTCTTTATATGTGATCTTAACCTCATATAACAATAACAAATATTTATTATACATATATAAAAAAAAATATTCATATTTATCAATCCATATATTATTTCCTTATAAAATTATAAAACTCATTTATTAATAATTTAATATTAACATCATCACCTCATTTGTTAACTTTTCCTTTTTTCAAATCTGTTTGGGTTCAATTGTTTAGGTCATTGTATAGTGGTCATTATTTAATCTGATATAGGATATCATTTATGATATAATTATCATTTTTATAATTTAGATAATAATTTAGAATCATCATTAAAGGTGAAGATTAAAAATAATCACATCACTTCAAAGATGTGATAGTCCGCATATATGCACAAATGATGTTATTATATTCTAACAAATGTAAATGTATGAAGGAAAGTAATATCTCATATTAATAGAATAATTAATTTCTAATAAATATCATATATATTCATTTTAACTTTCAATTAATACAACTATGGGATTAAATGATGGAAAATAAAAAAAATTTCTACTTAGATATGGTAGTCAATATGTACAAACAAGTGAAACGTTAATTTTAAATTATATGGAAATGGAAATCAATAAGGGTTGTTACATCAACATAACAAAATTTCACTATTTTTAATATATATTTTTTATTATATCATCATGGTTTGGAATTTATTTAATGAATAATAATAATATATAAATTAAATAAGGTGGTTAAGTGTTATAACTCTTCTTTGGAAGCCTCCTTAAACTTACACCTTAATCCTTTATAAGATGGTCATATGGAAAGATTAGAATATCAAGGATTTAATGATTGAATATATAAATTTATTTTAATAAATATTTATCCTTATATTTAGATTAAATTTTTTCAAAAATATTTGATAGTAGGTTCACTTTTATAAGTGATGTGGGTTGGAAACTTGTAAATACATCAAATATTAATCTATAATACTTTTATATCTAATGTAAAATGGTTAAAAATAACATTATCAAAAAAAATTAGTATAAGGTCTTAATATGATCAAATAATAAATTTTGTACTAGTTTAGGTTGAATTTTAAACAATATATGTTTTTTTTACCCCATCAATAACCCTATATAATAGTAACCATTGTAGATGAATTTTTCACCACTAAAGAGTCATGAATGAAATTTAAAAAAATTAAAAGTTATATATAAATGACCAATGAATTATAGGATATAAAATATCCCCTAAGATTTTGTTAATATGTGATTTTTTTAATTTTATACTAACGTAAATATATTTTCTAAAAATTAAATACCATTCATCATGATGTTTTGGACACATCACACATCATTCCACTAAAGAAATCAACATTAAATGAGATTAGAATATAAAATATTTAACCAACAATTATATATTATAATCATTAAATATTAAATTAGGTTTTAGAAATAACTAATCAAAAATATTTTAATTTTAATTTTTCTAAAATCAGTTATTTTATTTTTGTACATATTACATAAGAGCGGTGTTAGTGTTGTGTATGAATTAAAGGCATTTATAGTATCAATGAAAATAAAAAATGAAATAAAATCATAGAAACAATTAATTATTATTCAAAATAAAAATTTGAATGTTTTGATATCTTTTTTTTAATACCTATTAGAAAATATTAGTGATATTAAAAATTTATTAATATTTTTTAATTTATCAAAACATATAATAGATTAAATGGCTTTATCAAATGTTGTGGGATCAAAATACTATAATTTATATTCTAGGATAGATACAGATGATTAATTCCCATATAATTAATTAAATTTATGTTTTCTATTGATATAGATATATTATCTTGTATTTTTAACCTATATTATATTTTTTACCCATTACTGCTGTGATAATCATTAACGATGTTACTACTAATTATGAATAAAAATAAATAGAAATTTTTTATTAACTTTGATCCTCATGAATATCAATTTGACATAAAATTTTCAAAATTAAATATTATGATTCCATAGTGAAGGAGTTGGAGTCACAAAATCCCTCGGCTAAAAGAATCTAATTCTTGTGGGGAAACCTATAAAGGGAATGATAATTTACATGGTTCACATTATGAGATCCTCACTGTCTCTTGAGAAATCTTGGTTGGTGGTCCAAATAAAATCATGCTTTGAATCATGAATGTGTCTAAAATTTTTCATTCAATGCCATAAATTATATCTATATTAGATATGACACTAACTTTTTTTGGATCAAATGTTTTACCTAATTAAAGACTCATATCCTTTTAGGTTCAATAACCATCAAAAAATTTAGACTATTATATAGAATCTATTGTTTATGATATTATCTCATATAATCCTATTGTTTTTAAAAAACAAATAATGTATATTTTCCACACCATCTTCCACATCTATATTATTTTTGAATATAATTACGAACATAATATCTGGTGACATGAATTCCATTTTCTCCTATGGATTATTTGGGGATAAGGTTCAATAACAGATTCATTTCATTGTGTCCTTTATAGGCCCCTTAATGCTTATTCTTAGTGGAAAGGTGAAATGTTTACCATAAACTAATAAATAAGATGTCTAAATAATTAAAATTGGTAGAAGTTCAATATAAACCCTTCCTTCTCCTCAAAATTACTATATTGTTTTAACATTTTTTGATAGATTTATTTAATATCCTGTAACACTAAGTGGTAACTCAAAAAATAAAAAACCTTATCTTCTATAGGGATAATGGAGATTTTTTCCAAATATAAATCATGAATTTCTTTAATTCCCTATCATACCCATTCATAAAAATGTTTCTAAACCTTATCTCCCATACTTCCATGACAACTACTATGATATGAAATTATAGGGAAATTAGACACTAGATAAAATGTTCTTGTTTACCTAAAATGATAAAATATAAAAAAAATGGACTACATATTATCTTGGAAACTAAGAACATTGTGGGATGATTCAAAATTTTTAATTCTTACTATGTATAGTTAATCAAATGCATGGAAGTCAAGCTAATGATCATATATGGTTATTCTAGCATAATACAATATAGGTGGGATTCACTATTTCATTATCAAAAAAAAATTATTATCAAAGTTATGGAATCCACAATCCATTTTTTCGTTTACATTACATTTACTATGTGTGAGTTAGGAAAGAATGAATTGAATATTAAATGATTCATCTACATTAAAATCTCATTCAAGGGCATGGTTTATATGAAAATTCCTCAAATCCATTTTTTGATCAGTCTGAAAATTGTGAGGCGAGTTTATTCATGTTAATCCATGGATAGATTTCATGACTATATAGATCCCAACAATTACACTATCTTGGATTTCTAGGGAGAAAAATACACATTGTTCAATAATAGTACATGTGGTAATAGAATATAGGACACATTAGATATATTCCTTACTAACATGCATGGCATTTTTAATTTTTCATATTCATCATTTTCCCATCGGGATAGTTACATAATAAATTATTTCTGACCACTACTTTAGACTCATGGTTCACTGAATCTTTTTCATAGATTCCATTATATTTAAAGATAGATGTTGAAATAAGGTTTAAAATCTTTATAGACAATAAATATAATAACCCCTCAAAGTGTAATGCAAGTGTTTGGGTAACGAATATGTTGTGGATATTTAAAAAAGATATATTAAATTGTTTTTATAGACAATATACATCGTTCCAAGATTTGGAAAAACTTTAGATGAATATCATCCAACCAAATGTTAGACAAAAGAAATACTAGGATGAAATTTTTTTATTCTTCTATCAAAGATATGAAATATGGTTCAAAAAAGAGGTAGATAGAGTGTGGTGTTAATAGTCCTTTATCATATGACTGGATGATGGTGATCATAATATAGATCATTTGAACACATATATTAGAGAGTAGAAAATATTTTGTAAGATATACCTTAAACATGAAGATGGATTATTCAATAGTTATTTTGAGATCATACGACCACATTTAGCCTTTCAATTTGACATAGATATTAGATAGTTCATATTAGCTGGGTGAGATATATTCACCCATCTAATGATTTTGATTAGTTTTTCTTTAAAAAAAATTGTATATTTAGTAAAGGGATATTAAAATGATTTCTTAATGATATCCAAGATGAGTATTAGTTATTTTCAACTATAAAATTTCTCAAGACTGATAGTTCCTTTAGAATTAATGGACCCATAAAATCTTATGCATTCATTCTTGATATTTCAATAAGAAATTTCATAGTGTGGGGGTTCACATTGACTTCAGGAGAGTATCTCTTTCTAGAGTTACTTCTTCTAGTACTTATGCCCTTCTCACTATTTTTAATCATTTAAATTTATATAGTGAATTAATACCCATAAGAATGTGAATATTTTTAAATAATGTTCTTAAATCCACTCTCAACAAGAAACTATCTCATCTCATTCCTATAAACGTATCATATGTACCACTTAGTTTTATAAAAGGTATAATTTTTCAAGGAATATTTTTTGGCATAAAAAACAATTTTTTAGTTTGATAGTACAGTGGTAGGATTTAATGTAATGATCAAGATCAAAATGGATATATCTTATGATAAAATTTAATTGAAATACAAACTGAAAATTCTTAGAAAATATGGTTTTTAAAAATGGGTTTGTAACCTCTTTTTTATAGAATCACTTTTCATTAGTTAATGATCTTTATTATGGGGAAACATTTTCGGTTTCTCAAATTTTTTTGGGTTATTCCCATTAAGTCCACCTATATCCTTGTATTTTTTAAATGGTTCTGGAAATTATTATTAGGAAGATGAATTATGAAATCTATTATGGGATAGTAAACCATTTTAAGTGTTGGTATATATTCAATGGTATGATTCATTATTTTATATAGATTGTATGTATTTATTTATAATTGGAATAAACAAATAAACTCAATATTATAAATATGATTTTTATTGAGTATTGTTTTAGGAATGCTTAGGGTATTAATTTAGGTAAAAAAAAATCAACAATTCAAACAAATTCATAGTATGGAAAAATAAGGTTATTGAGCTCATGCTATGTATCTTAAAAATTTATCTATGAGTGAAATATTTGTTAAATTCTTTTTTAAAAAAGAGTTCTCATGTTAATTATTGGGAAGGTACCCTGAATAGAATTATGTTTAGAATTGTCATTTTAGAAGTTGGTTCCTCTACTTTGGATATATGATCACTATTGTTAATATTTTCTTTACATACAATCCACTACATTATCATTCAGTAATTCAGGCCCAGAAGACAGTTATTAGAAGAATTAATATAATTCTTAGTAGTTTCAAATGGGAAAAAAGTAGTTGGGTAAATATCACTGATTTGGTTTTTTATATTGTCTGAACCTTATGGGTGTGGGATTAGTAATAAAAGAATATAGAATAACATGAATTTAATACAATAAAAAAATTCTGAATCTATATTTTGACATTCCCTATAGGAATTATTCATTAAAAATATGTATGCACTCTCTTTGAAAATTATTTTGTTCAAGATTTTAATAGTTCCCACAAATAAAAAATGACTACAACCCCACTCCCATCATGGAAAATAATTATTATTGGATTATTGTTAGAGGTGAAATATCTGTTTTTAAGGATAACAGGTCTTTTATTATTATTTAATTCATAGGGTTACCAGTAAAGAGAACTATTTTCAGTCAATTTCAAATTTAAAACACATTTATGGAAGGGATACATGACTAGGATAAGGGACTCTATCTCCCCTCTATTTAGTTATGCATGGAAGATAAGGATAACTTCTTCACTTCATATCCATATAGTTTATTCTCCTATACATGTTTTAAACATGATCAACATTGAATGTAGTTATTACTTATATTATATTTAGATAAGATTCAAAATAATACAAGGCATACTAAACTTACAGGTTTATAAAATTTAGAATCATGACTCACTAATAGATTTGGATTTGTAAAAATATTCAAATATTTTATTTTTAAAATTCATGTTCAATTAGATAGAGTGGGAATAATATATTTTCAACTATTCTATAAAAGGGTGTTGTATCACTATATATTTTTCCTATTTTGGGGATCTATAGAGGCCATTTAATATTTATTTTCTAATGATAATTATATTTCGTATTATATTCATACCAACATATGTTTGAGAACAAATTTTTAGAAAATGATAAATATTTATATTACATGAAGATAGGTGAAATGAGAACTACATAATGAGGATCAAAATAAGGAAATAAAACTATTTGTAAATATCATCGAAGAGTGATTTTATAATTTTATAGTGTTTATATTCACATTAGTCTGGAACATTGTGGTCACTTAGAATTTGAATAGTTGTATCCATCCCTCTTCAAAAATTATTCTTCCTGTATCCAGTGTTAGTAAAAGGCATGCATTTAATTATAAATATACTATACATGGAATTAAGACCAATAATAATTTTTTTAGTTTCCATAGAATCATGAATAAAGTTTTCATAGTTCAGTAATTTTGGGGATCAATGATTCTACATTTCTAACCATATTGTGGTATGAATATTTATGTTTTTTTTGAAGGTTTTGGATTAATTATTTGAATTGCACTTAGAACCTCAGTGAATGAAGTGATATCAGTTATTGATGTGGACTTAGAATGGCTAGTACCTTTTGTGGATCTGCCCATTCTATTGGTAAATCACTTACATTATCAGATCATGTTGATTCATGATTCAGTGATGAGTAGAGATTCTTCAGATAGTGCACGATGTGAATTTTATATAATACATAATAGATTCTAAAGTAATTTATTAAGAGTATTTTAAATTTTATGCACATTATTTATGTATTCATAGGGGAAACTGAGAATTCATCTCTGGTGATGCCCACTAGTTTCATCATATTTCTACATATGACTTTGTTATTGTAATTTTCCTATTTCAAGATCTCATTTATAAAAAATATAATAAAATGGTCCGTTAGTGATATAATTTAGAAAATATTGTCAATTTATTTTTTCAAATTGTTTTTTTATATTATATACATGTTTAGTTTTCATTTTAAAAATGTATTATACACAATATTTTGTTTGTTGTGTATATTAAAATATATTAAAAAAGTTATTTATTTAAAATAATTCATATAAAAATATTTTTGTGTTGCACATTTATTTTAGAGTAGTCTAATTTTTACCAATAACTTGTATCATTTTTTCCATAGTTATTAAAAATATCTATAAGATTGAGTCATTAGGTCCAAAATAACTCATCCATGTGAGAAAATGGGTTTTATAATGAAATATTGTGTGGTATCTAGGATATGGAAATATAATCCCCGAAAATATAAAATATTGTATTATAAATTACCCCTAGTGGTGAATCCCAATTATATGTGCTTCCTTTATGTTTCCCAACATATACATTATATAACACAATTCTGAAAACCTCTGTGTAATCCATCGGGGTTCCATTAGCACCAACAGTACTGTTGATAACTAAATATTTATTAGAACTATTAATATTAGTTCTAACCTTATCCTTGACAAATTCAACCTATACATTAACATTATTTAAGTCACCCATAACCCTATAATTAATGGTCTTATCAATTTCACATTATTTATTATATATCCTCATAGAAGGAATATGTTAGGTTGTGCACACCTCTTGGATGATCACTTTTCATCCAAAAACCAAAATGGTAATTATCTAATGTAATATAAATATAGAAGGATATATATTTCTTTTGGATTGATTATTTGTTTCTATTAATTAATTTAGTTCTATATGATATATGATTTCATTCAATGGAAAACCATGGTGCCTCTATTGAGAGTCAATTTTATGTTTTCTTTTTGGATAAAAAGTTTAGCCAAGATATATCCAAGATTCAAACTACATATAAAATAAAAATATGTATGACACATCAGCTAGTATTCATACAGTATATTAGAGGGAAAGAGGGTTTCATTTTGAAATATATTTTTTCTACCATAATATGTTCAATAGTTGAAATTCAATAATCTAAACAAAAAATTGATGGATGATGTTTCATATGGACTAGTTATGAGATATATTGAATGTGAAATAGAAGTCTAGAAAGTATAACCCAAAATAAATATGTTGAAATGTATTAATTCATGAAGATATTTAATAACCAATTAAAAATATGAATGTGGATGATTTTAATATCACAAAAATATCTATACTATGTCTCCACAAGATCTCCCTTCTACATTTTGTTAAAAAGAGGATTTGTTGCAAGCCTACAAACCCAACCATTACTCTTTGATTACAATTGGTTATTTTGTTTCTTTTTAAAAATAATAATTAGGGTATTTTAAATTGAATATAAATATACTTTCACACACACAAACACAAAATCAATGTATGCATAGAATATTTTACAAGGATTAACTATAAAAAATAAAAGGGTAGTCCTATGCATGATCTATTTACAAATAAGATTATAGAGTACTCTTATTTCATGAAGGAGATTAAAAAATTATAAGGGTGATAGTTGAAATTTATTAACACATTAGTATCCTGATTTTTTCATAATCCCTTGTGTAGTTAAATTATGTAATTAATTTTTAACAATTAGATTGTCTTGAACATTATATTACATCCCTCATGTTGTAATTATATTGCTTCATATACTTCTCTAAATGTTACTTATATAGAAACAAGAATCTTTTTCTTTTGTTTAATTCCTTATATTAATTAGTGTGTGTATATTTCATTTTATTTTATATCATCAATATTGATATTTTTAAAACACTATAAATATAATGTTCAATACAATTATCAATTTTTTCTCATCATAATTTCAATTTTAGATAAAACATTTAGTCAAATAACATATTTACATCTATTGATATTAAAATAGTTTTTATTCTCACATACATTGTAGTATTACCAGAAATGATTTTTGGACATTTTGGAAAAACATTATTGTTCACCATATGACTGAGTAAATTTTCCATTTCTAATTTTATCTTTTTTAAAGGATAAATTTATAAAAAACTAAAACCATATTCCTCCATCACTACTTGAATAAAATAATATCTTTATGATTATTAATCTATGAAGGCATAACATTTACACTATCTGATTAAATTAATTACTTTATATATTAAACTATATATATCCTATATCAATAATTATTTTTAAATCATCTAATTTTTTATATAAATAGAAACAAAAATGTTACATAATGTCCAAAACTAGACATGATACCCTTGTACCCTAATAACCTAGAAGACTCTGATATGTCCCGAAGGGTGTTCCTTATCCCCATGGGTTGGCGACTAGCACATGGTATCATAAAATACCAAGAGGGAAGAAATTGTCTACAAAACAGTACAAGATAAAAGTTTAAAATCATTTATGCTCAACACTCTAAAAGGGAAAAGTACTAGAAGTTGAATAAGTATAAAAAAACAGAAATAGTACATCATTAAGTACTCATAATAAATAAATAATCCCCTAGGATACACCACTCTAAGAAAAAAAGATCAAGAACATCCACCTCCTCTAAGGGGAAATTTCCATTTACTGTGACATGGAATAAGGAATTTGACAAATGCCCGCATGAAAATGTAGGGTGTGGGAAATAAATCCTAGTAGTGTCTAACTAAATTTTCCATAAAAATATTCTATAACAATAAAAAAGTCATGATTTAAATTTAAATAATACTATGCATGGAATAATAAATCATTTTTATATTCAAAAGAAAACATGGTTTCTCTCAAAATGATAGAAAACTATTCAAGCATGGATTAAATAAACATTTTACATTAAAATGTTTATACCAATCAACTAGCATGAAGAAAACAAATTTATAATAAATTTCAAATATATCAAAACAATTACTAAAAAAATATGGCCATCTTCCTTATGATATGATAGTCTATAGTTATAGTATCTAACATATCTCACATTAGTGATTGCAATAATACATGGGCACACATCCCTCAAGATATGGCTGAATAGGACTCATCGACATCCCATCGAGGATAAGATATTATTAAATAGGTTTTTAGAGTTATCATCATCAATACATTTCTAGGGAATTATCATCCAAGCAATATTTTACAAAATAACCCACTAACTACCTAGAGTCTCATTTTTTAATCAATCAGTTTAAATGGGTAAGATTTCCTCATTTTAAATAAAACATCATTTATAATTCAATTTCCTAGTTTTTCAATTTCAATATTCCAATTCTATTTGAAAACCAAATAATGGGTTTTTCATTAATTCATTATTTTTCAATAAAAACTCAATCATAGGTTTTTATAAATTAAATTAAATTTATATTTTAAAATTAATCCTCAAATCATTTCATTAATTCCATCAATTCGAAGATATAACTCAAATACGAATTCCATTAGAAGTGGTGATTTTTTTTTTCAAAAATCCATTCCATTTGAAATTCTAATTACAATTCATATCAAGTTGGGATTTCCTGAATGAATTTAAATATATTTTTAAAAAATCCAAGTAAATCAATTCTTAACAATATGGAAATTTCAAATGGAAAACCTACCACAAATCACCAAATAAATATAAAGAACTTCATTGGGATCTCACAACTACGAAAGATGATGATAGAGAAAAAGAAACCAAACCTAGTATAATAATTAATTTAAATAGAATTTATATCCATATAATACGTGATGATTTAATCTATGGAAAATTGTAAAAGCGATTAGGGTATATTGAATGGGAGGAGATCCAATAATAATAAATGCATCTGATCTTCAACACGTGCTTAGATTTCTTAATGGAGACAAATGGAGGATAAAAATTTACTTCTAGGAAGCCTTATATACCCTATAAATGAGGACATGGTTCAGTGAGGGGTTTCGAGATCGTAAATGGGTTTCTAGGAATTTTTATATCAATTATTTGAATTAAAACATTTTGTGCACATGGTTAGTTAGGAAGGCCCACAGAGATAGAAAATGTTTTCACCCTAACCATGAACCCCTACACTGGGGTGCATAGTTTCTACTAGGTGGGAAGACAGTCTCTCAAATCATTACCCAACTTAATAAAATCCAACTATCCAAGGTTGTGAGAATTACAATGTCATGGTGCACAATTTTTAAAAATCATGCTCCAACCATGCACAACACATAGATCATCCAATATTTTCAAAATGAAACTTGAAAAAAAAATGACACAGACTCCAACTAAGACATGATCAATAAAAGGATCATGTATTACCTAAAAAAAGTAAAAATATATTAATATATCCCCAACATATAAACACTAGTTACCCATAAATATTATTTAGAAAATTCTATATCAATGAGATGAGTCCACTAATCTCTCATTAGTGCCTCTTTCTCCCCAGTCTCATGCATATCTAGACCAAGCTTGCAAGTAACATGGACAAAATTTATCATCCTCCCACAAATTACATTTATGGGTATCAACTATTGTGACTGGATTCTCAGTCATGGATAATGTTGACTCAACACCAGGATCCTCCCAACTCAAGACATGAGAACGATAAAAAAGATACTTCTGAAGATGAGGTACATGAAACACATTATGAATCACCATAAACAATGTTGGATTCTCTAAATGGAACTCCACATTCCTCACCATCTCAAAAACCACAGAAGGTGTAATAAAAAAAGGATAAATATTCCCTTGCAACCCAAAACATCTATGACCTAAATGGGTTGAAATGCTCACAAAACCCTAGTCACAAATTAGGAACTCTAACAGTCTAAAACGAAGATCCACATATGATTTATAAAATATATTTACTATTAAAATTATCCAATGAATCAAATGAATATTTTATAATGACTCTTGAACCAAACTCAGTCCTACTTCAGATGATTTTCCGATCTCTATCTAACATAGTAGTTATTTACATGCTCTACCATAAAATTCCTCAACATGAGTCATTTTAATTATAGAATATTTCAGGTTATTATAGTAAAACTCAACAAATTCCAAATTATCTTTGCATTATTCAGAAAAATCAAGGAAACATGCATGAATCATATCATCAATACTTTATATAGTCCTTTATGTCTCTCCATCCATATCTAGATGATATTTCTTGCTCATAAGAACATGATATCCCAATTGATTCTGGAGGCCTCTCCAAAATTGGGATTTTAAAAAGGGTTCCCTATCCAAGAATATATCATATGGAAATCCTTGAAAAATAATAATCTCTTTCACATAGATTTTTTCCTGCTCCTCAACTTATATAGTATCAATAATTTGTATTAATTGATCTGAATTAGTATAATTATCAATCACAACCCATATCACATTATTGTTTATTGGTGTATGAGGAAAACCAACCCCAATGCACATAGAAATATCATCCCAATTCAAAGTATACACTATACATGGATGGAAAGACAAATGAATGCCTATGGTGATAAGGCATGACTTGTTGGAAGGTATAATAATATAGACAACATCATCAATGTCTCATCTCATACCTCACTACCATAATCTTCCCCAAATTTCATAAAAAGTTGTTGTATTCCCAGTTTCACTTCCCACTGGTTGTTATAACAGTCACCAATCAAATGATTCCTTACGGATAATGGAACAAAAAATATCTTTGAAAAAATTGAATACCCTCTATGGAGAATTAACACTTAGCAATTGTCTACCCACCATAAAGAGAGTATATAATTATATGGAATTCATCATCAATCTATTTATCCTAAAGAATCATCTTGATAAGTGTGTAGGTCAAATGATCACTTGAAAATACAACCTAGTTATTTTATTGTTGGAATAATATATACAAAAATTAAAAATTCCATCATGTTTCCCTCATAAGACAGATATTACTTTACTTAGGTATGATATTTCATTCTCAAATTATCAGTAATGAAATTCAATTTCCTTAGGGTATTTGGGATTTCAAAATAAATGGACTTCATGTAATCCACCCAATGCCTCTGACATACATTAAAATATTTTGGAGATAAGATATAACTCAATATGATGTTGTCAGAATACATGGTAATATATTAACTAAAAATTTAATGATGAAAACTCTTATGTTCATGCATAACAGCTACAAGATCAATGTCCTAGGTTAGATAATATTAATCATGTAACATAATATATTGAGGTCCACATGTTATATCTTATTCACCCTGTATAAGAACACATCCCAAACCCAAACATGATATGTTACAGTTAACCACATACCCCTACCCAGCCTATGGAAGAGGAAATATTATAGTAGAAGTCAAAAGAAATTTCTTGTAAAAAATAATTATATAATTTATCATTCAATGAAAACCTCACCTTCTTCCGTGTTAGAGAGGTCATCATAGAATCCAAAATTGTGAAATATTCCCCCAAATGGTTATAATAGACATCTAAACCCAAGAATGTATGAATCCAAAAAACATTACACAGTTATTCCCAAGTTATAACATATTTCACCTTCCTAGGATCACCAAGGATAACATTTTATGAGACCACATGTCCTAAGAAAATCACTTCTTTAATCTATAAATTACATTTCAATAGCTGGGAATAAAGGTAGTGATTTCTCAAAAATTTCACAACTGCTCACAAAATACACACATGATCTACCACAAACATAGATATACCATAATGTTATCCACAAGGATAACCATAAATATATCAATATACTCATGGAACATCTAGTTCATTAAATCCATAAATATTTTGGGAACACTGGTTAGACCAAATGGTTGAAAATATATTCATAATGGCTATACCTACTCTAGAATGCAGTTTTCATAATGTCACATTCATTGATTCACAACTTATGGTAGCTAAACTAATGATAAATCTTCTAGAACCACCTATCACATTTCAATTGGTAAAAAATATCATAAATAAATGAAAATATATAAATTTTCTCTTCCACATATCATTTGAGTTTCTGATAATCAAAATATAGCTCATGTATTCCATCAAAATTCTTAGTAGGAAGAAAATGTTCTTCCCAAGGGGACACAATTGGACGTATAAATTCTTTCATGATAAAATCATTAAAATCTTCAACTATTTCATTTTATATAGTCCCAAATTTTATGAATGTATAGTTACCAACTTCTTACCATGTACTTTATTAGCAGAAAAATATACCTCCCTTATGTTTTCCAATCAAGAGAATTTAGAAGGAAAACATCATCAATCATTGTTTCCCTCTTCAAACAAAAATCAAAAACATATATTACTTTCCCCAACTCTCACTAATAAGGTATGTCTCTACTCGACCATAGTTCCCATTATCCCTAAAAGACATGGTACACCCCATTAGCTGTAGAAAAAGAGACCCATCAAAGATAACATTAAATTCATGAATTATTAGAAATGATACAATACATCCTAATAATTAAATCAATAGGTTTCATGTTGAAAACTAGAAAATCTCATACAAGATCCATTTATGATAAATAGAATACACAAGTTGAATAATAGACACCATACTCTCTCTTCATTCTGATCAGTGTAGTAATATCAATTAATTAAGATAACAACTCTGTAGATATATTTTTTAGGTTCAAAATACAAGTTGATATAAAAAATGAGATGAACTATTATCAAATAGAGTAGTCATTAAGGAAGAAGCTATAGTTTTGGTAACTCTTAGAGTTACTGGACCTGTATCTACTTCATCTAGAGAATCTTCCACTACAAGATAAAGATTTTTTCCAGATTTATATGGATGGAACCTATTACATATTTACGAATTTGATTTAACCAATGTAATTTTAGGGGATGATGAATCTATTATACTATATAGAGAATAAAAATTATATAATATTACTTATAAAGGTGACTTTTGAATCTATATGAAATACATATCGTGGGTGCAATAGTGGAAACCCATTTTGAATTCCAAGGATCTTAATACTATAATAATGTCAAAGGGAATCTACTGAGAACTCCATGAGGTCTAGAAAAAGCCTGATATTAATATCCACCACAAGACTCATAAAAAATTCTCTTTACATTAATTAAAATTAATGAAATTCTATATAGGGAAAAGGGAACTCTTGTCAACTGTAAATTACTGGCTAGTTCATGCTCAGCTATCAACTCCATTTCTATATTATCTGTATAAGATGAGATATTTAGAAAGAAAAACAGATATAAAATATAAAGTTGTAGGCCCATATCAAACCATTGAGTCTTTATCTTATCATTAGATACAATATTAGGAGAAAACTTCACAAGATTAGAAAAATGGTTTTCTTACTTTGTCACGGTCCTATCATCCTGATGTATTCTGAAAAAAATTATAGCATTTTCCAACATAACAAACTCTAGATAGAATTGATTGGTGTAAATATCTTTATATTATATACACGATAAAAGATCGTGCTTCTTCACTATCACCATTAAGTCCCACCATCTCCTATTGGGCCCATATATCTTAAAGGAGGCACATTTCAGCATAATATAATCAGAAATTTCCAATAAATCAAACAAATTATATATATTTTCAACCAATTATCATCTTCTTGAGGATTGTTTTTTTCCTTGGAACACTTTTGGATTATAAAAAAGTAACTCTTGAAAATTATTATTGGATTCATCCATTTATGGTTCTATAGCTGGATCGTGAATGATAATGGATGTAGGGGCATTTCCAAGTTCTTAGACAACACAAAAAATAATCTCAATGAGATGTTGGGAAATATAAGGATTCATTCATGTTAGATCATTATTTTTTATCCTATATTCTATTAAAACATCCTCTTATAGTAATGATACGTAAAAAATCATCAAACATCACTGAAGAGATCATAATATTACTCAGATCAACAAATTAAACAAGATCAATGGGAAAACATTATCCTATCAGATAATATATCATGATTTGGATTTTAACATATGAAAAACAAAATATGGAGAAAACTATAATCAAATCAAATTATTCATCCCGAAACATTTCAAAACTACGCTTGGTGACGTTAGGCTTGTTAATATGAGATTTGGTTAAGAAATTTCACAAAAATTCCTCCAATGTCCTGAAAAGTTGATTCTAATTTTATACTAATATCAAGTTATTATCTTAAACATTCACCTATGATATCAATTTTTGATGAACTAGACTAGATAACCCATTATATTTATCACTAAGCTATATCTAACATGTTCTAAAATTTTTTTATCCCCATGGGTTTGTGACTAGTAACTGGCATTATGGAACAATAAGAGGGAAAACTATTACCACAAAATTGTGGAAAAAAAAGTTTACAACATGGAATTCTCAAAACTCCAATGGGGAAAATATAATTGAAAAAAATAGGTGTAGCCAAAAAATAACAAAATCAATTAATCATTAGAAATACAACATTAAAAAATAAATGTCACTCCAACCCCAAAACATAAAGAACATCCACATTCCCTAAGAGTTCATTTCCCATTACTCGGACCTGGTAGAAGGAAATTTATAGATTCCCAAATGAAATTTTTGGGTGTGAACTATAAATCCTAGAAAGGTCTCAGCATATTTTTTATAAAAATAATTCATAATAATATTCCAAATACTGCATTCAATTTAAATAAAATTACACATCAAATAAGAAATCATTTATATATTAAAAACAAAACTTGCTTCTTTTCAATGTGTGGAAGACATTTCAAATATGGGTTAAATAAACATTTTATATAAAATAGTTTTTGGAAATGTAATTTCTTGAGTAAAACAATTTTATAATGGATGAAATATATATCAAAAAAATCAAGATAAGCACCATGGTCATATTTTTTATCCTATAATAGTTTCTAGTTATATGATCCTCATTCACCTCATATCAGTGATCGTGAAAATATGTCTACACACATTTTTGAGGATTAGGATGGGTAAAATAATGAACATCCCATTGGGGTTCAGATCTGTTGAACTCTATTTTTGTTAGATTTTACATTATCAAACCATTTCTAGGGAATTATCAACCTATCATTATTATCCCCAAAAAACCCACTAGCTAACCTTACTCACAGGTGACTAATAAATTAATAGAAAAGGGTAGTTAATATAATTTTAAATCAAACATAATTCAGAATTCAATTTCCCAATTTTTTATTTTCAATATTCCAATTATGTTTCAAAACTAAAACAAGGGTTTTTCATCAATTATGGGTTTTCAATACATAACCAATCATATGTCTTTATTAATTAATTTGAATCCATTTTCTAAAATAAAATCTCAAATTATTTCATTAATTCCATAAATATCAAGATACCCCCAAATTTTAATTCTATTAGAATTGGGGTTTCTTTCACAAAAACCCATTCCATTTAACATTCCAATTATAGTTCATATTGAATTGGGTTTTCATGAATCAATTGACATCTAATTTAAACGACATCATGAAAATAAGGGTTAATTAATCTTTCCAATACCAAAAATAACCACCTAAAATTATTCATGGAATCAAATATCAACACCAAAAATTGGATAAACCAATGAAGAATGATGGTGATGAAGATAATGAAACGAAACCTGAAATCAATATCACTTAAAATATAATTCAAATCAACATAATAAGTCATGATCTAGAAAAATATAAGGTGAAAGGAATGATAGAATTGGATATATTGAATGAGATTCAATATACTTAACAGAGAGAGGATAAATCATCTAACATCAATTCAATTTGTCAAATAAGAGGGAAAGAGGAGTCAAAATTGCTTCTAGGGATCCATCTCAACCCGATAATTTGATATAGGGTCGAGTGAGTCATTCTAGGATCTCAAACAGGGGTTCATAAATTTGATTATCAATTTTTGGAATTTGAAATTATTATGTACTAGGTTAGCTGGGTTGGGCCTCATGGTTTGAAAAACAATGCTCCCTAATTGTGTTACCCTACACTAGGGATTAGATTTTTTTTACTGTGTGGGTGCATGGGTTTCCAAACCAGGTTTCAACCATGAAAACCGTCAATGTCTATTATTTCATGTTATTAACTATAAGGGTAAACATTATGGGAAAACTATGCGCCAATCTTGAATATCCTAATGAGAATATAAAATTTTCTACCCAATAAAATCCCCATCCAAGGCATGATACAAATAAGGTTTGATGATTACATGTAAAATGAAACATAATGTCACATATAAAACATTATTCATATAACTTAAATGGGAACCAAATATATAATTATGAAAAATATCTTATGAAAATGATATATATTATAAAATATACATTTATGTTAGGACCAATAGGGGCCTATATACCCTGAAAGGGGGGGTGAATCAGGGTATGAATATTCTTTTTCAAAGTTCTTCCTACTCCACTAGATCTTGACCTCTTTATTACAAGGGTCACTTTGTTTTCTCTTGTGGGTAAACTATGATCACCTCATTACATCTTTATCTAATGATGATTCTTTGAATGCAATTCAGGTAAGCAAACAGGCAGGCACATAGATTTTTACTGGGTTCACCCTCACTGGGCTACGTCCAAGGAGCATACGCCGACAAGTTGCTGGTCGTACCAAATTTCACTATTCTTCAATAGATGTGGATACAAAGTTCGGGATAGATCACTTCTATGCCCAGGCTCACTGTCATTACGAGGTTTAGGGTGAGCTCATAGCTTTCCCAAGGGTCACTCCCTATTTCTCTCTCTCTGGATCAGTGCCGGTGGAGAGGATCAACTTCTTCCTCTTACTTTGCTCACTACTCTGGAAAGGATCCACTCACAGTTTATAGACCTGTAGGTCTATTCATTTTCATGAAGGGATGCATATTACTTTGTAAGTAGATTCTCTTTTGAAACCCAATTTTCACCTGCAGATGAATATCTCTTTGTGCCGAAGGAATTGGGCAAAAATCCAGCTTCCACGCAGCCGTAATATCACTGCTAGAAATAAACCTTACTTGGCGCGCAAGTAAATCTCGGCACGCAAGTATCGGCGCACAAGTCACAATAGGCGTGCAAGTCTTCCTCAGACACTTGCGCGACTCAAGCTTCCTCAACATCAAACCTGCGCGACTCACTTCCTTTTATGCCCAATCCAATATTGGTGCACAACTCCGCACTGGCACACAGCTTCAAACACTGGCACTTAACAATCACCATGGAGCACATGTCCCACCTACGCGACCACACACACCACTTGTGCGACCACCACACCTGCGCGACAGGAGCTCTGATTTCTCAAAGTGTTGAACTCCGGTTCAGAATGAAGAGGGGTGGTCCAGTATTTAAAGTCAAATTGACCACCCTGCGCGACGGCGCGCAAGTCACCTACACGACCCAGTCTCAGCGCACAAGCCTTCTTTCCTCCTAGACACTTGCACAACCAACTCCCAAACTTGCGTGAACCTGTTTCCTTAGCCATATATTGATCTTATAATCTTTAAAAACATATGGAATGCAAGTTTCATATACTCCAATTCCTCGGCGCACAAGTCCCTTTGCCAAAAACACTTTTCTTCATTTGTTGATTTTAAGGCCCAAAAATTTGGAAAACACTAGAAAAAGGCGCCACCTTATATCTATTATTTTGTACCATCTCTAGATCATCCATTCCTTTTGTCGACATTCTTGAATCAAACATGGATCGTTGACCTCATCTCATGAACTCGACATTCCATCATGAAATCCTCTTTGTCAACAAATTTGAATTTCATTGTTTTTCTGTGTCAACAATCACCACTCAGATGTCCACTTTGTCAACAAACACAATCACCTAAAAAATGTTTCAATGATGCCTTGAGGGATTTTTGCCAAAAATCTCCCCATTTTTAAATTTTATATGTAATTTGAAAGATGAAAAACATCATATAAAAAAAATATATTAAATTAGAAACCCATGTTTCATTTGAAATCAAAAAATATATCTCACTAAATCAGATCAACATCACATGATTACTTATTATAACATATGAAACACAAATATTTATTATAATGTATATAAAACATTATAAAAACTCTTTAAATATCATATTTAGTGTAAAAATTTATAAAAAAAATAGAAGACCCATCAGGGAATCAATAATTTTTCATTTCTCTTTGAAAAATATCATATTATATGTAAAAATGAATTATAAAGTCCAATATATTATGGAATAATCTACTCCTATAAAACTTCATAGTCCACAAAACATTTAAAAAACATTACCTCACCTAAAATAGTTCTTCAATATGATGTTTACTATTATTAATGACTAAAAAAACATATACACACATTAAACATTTCCACTTCAATCCCTAACAACTATACTTCATTTTCATCAACTCACCTTCATTAGACATATTCCTCATTGATAAAATATTCTTATTAAATACCATGTCTTTGGAAATCCACATTTTATCATCAGAAAAATACCAATGGACCCAATACCTCTTAAATACTCTCTTAGGCTCAATATTATTCCCCTTGGAATTCTAATGGAGATCAAGTCAAATAAATCAATTTCAAACTCAATATGATTATCCTTATACCATCAATAAAAAATAAATCATATTTAAGGGAATTTAGTTTAAAAAACAATAATATCCATAAATATTGTATCATATTTACTTATTCTTATCCTCATATCATCATGATAAAAAAATTAAAAACTAACTCATCTCATCCCTTGATATCTTTTGTGATCAATTATTCATCCACATAACCAAAATATTTCATTAAACATGTAAATAATTTTTTTTCTATTCATGGTCATGAAAATATGATATAAAAATTTATAAAAATTAAATTATCCCACCAATAGGTTTACCTTACAACTTTAACTATTTAATTTCATTCAATAAATACATTTTCCTTTTCAATAGGATATCTTTGACAAAAATATCTAAAACACATATCACAATATTCTCTATAATATTGTAATCATTCTACCCCTATGTAAATAATGTTTTAAAATATATTTAGCAATAATTAAAATAATATTTCATTTTTTTACCCCATTTCATAACAACATCCAATGAAAAGGCGATATATGGGATAAAGTAACCATACGGTACAACTGGGTGTCACGACGTCAAACACCCATCATTAACCACAATAGTTTTTTTGTGTCATTTTGAAGCTATTTAGTGATTATAAATTATATCAGTTCATTAAATGGATAAATTTACACCTTCAATACATATTGGAATATCTGATCATTTATGAATTGATATTGTATATCAATTTGAGTTGATCTGGAATAGTGAACATGATTTTTAGATAAATTTAAAAAATCATTATCACATACCACAAGTAGGGGAACCATCACAACCACCATAAAATATAAAAAATTATTTATAATCCACTAAAATTGGGATTTATATTGGTTGATGTCACTATACTCTACTTATATAGTTCTCAATTTATCATAATCTCACATATTTGTGTTCCAACATGCACACACACACCATTCAGCTAATAAGAAAAAATCACAAGAAGTAGACCATATATCATCAATATTTCTTGGTTAATCATCATATTTATATATAAATAGAGAATTATTATATTATTATTATTCATAATTATGTATTATACCATTCATTTAGTATACTCAATAAATCACCTTCAATACCTCAAAAGAAACTACTTCAGTGGTTATTGATTAGGGGAATATATTGTTACCACATATAAAATATATATCGATGATATTGTAAAATAGTTTAATTTTCCATTAAGCATCCCGAACTCCATTTAGAAAACTTTATTTCCTTCTTAATTGTATTATACATTTAGACCCATTAAAATAACTGTATAAATCATTATTTAATTGTCAAATCTAAATATATTTAACTATTACATACCATACATCATTGATAATTAAAATGTTATCTTCTAATAGATAAATTTCTAAACATGGTAAACATATCATTTATCAAAGAATTTTAATTTCAAAAAACATCTTCTTTCTATAGAAAATCATTCACTTGTAGATTCTATATTTACAATAACAATAATATCATCTAAATCATTAACAGAAAAATTGATACCACTTTTTCATAATCGATATATAGCATTCAATCCACTTTTCCCTTCATAAACATGTATTAATTATTTCATGTATATTAAAAATAATTTTACATTCCAAGGATTGTATTTTCCAATAAATTAACTATTCTAAGATATATACATAACAATCATTTTCATTTTGCAAGAACTCATTTCATTACTCACTGTACACTTCATGTTCAAAATATCCATTAAGGAATGTTGATTTGAAATCCATTTATAATATATTATTTTGAAATTTTAATACAATAAAATTTAATATCCTAATGGCCACATATCTTCAAATTGGTGTAATGGTCTCATTTTTTTCAATTTCATCTATATTTGAGTACCCACGATACAAATAGTTTTACTCGTTTAATAAAACATATCCACTATCATTAAAATTATTTGAAAACTATAATGTTACATAAAAAAATTTTATTTTGAGGAATATATGCCAACAAAAAAGATTCAATGTTATCAATAATATTTAATTTTCCATTCATAACATTAAACCATTTATTATACTCTATGTAACTATTCACATCATATTGTTTAACATTATGAAATTGGGTGGTACCTTTTTTCTAACCAATTTTATTATAGATTAAAATCATATTCCTTGTTCTCTAATTAAAATTTTGGACTACACCAACCTTCTCATCCTTGTACAATATAATAGAGGTATCTCTTCCTCAATATAAATAGCTGCATCACTTACATTATTTTGAGCAACTTTTAAACTCAACTTATTTTCATAATAATCACTCTAATTAAATAAAATATTTCAACTTTTTCACTTCTATAGAATGAATCATATTTTTTGTTTAAATTAATAAAATAATATAGAACATACACTAATTTTTATCAATAATATTCCTTATTTCATTATTGTATTTTCAATATTGTCTTTCATTTTTCAGATATCCTTGGATGATTCCATTATCTCAATTTTTCTCAAAATCAAAATTATCATCTCTATATATGAGGATTACACAAGGGTTGAAAAACAATTATTAAATATTTTAAACATGGGTATTTATTACAATTCTTCTCACATAGTGACTTATCAAAATTCTTTTGAACAAACAATTATTTTGAATATTAACTGCTACACTATTACCATCCCTCCATTTATTGGTAGTATATACCTTAATAAACATGATAAAATATGTATACACGAAAAATATATTCATTAATTGAAAAAATAAAATATATAGTGTTTAATATGGTGAATGGTGTTCATAGTCAAAATAATGGTTTGGAAGATACAAATAAAATATTCCACTAGTGTATCATACACAATTTATTTTCTGTGTAATTTTCATGGGGAAACCATGCTCTCTTTTAGAACTCCATTTGGCAGTCCTAATATTTTTTAGAGCCTATGACATGTGATTGATTAATATAGAACCATCAATATGTGTAAAATCGTTAATAAAGAAAATAAATTACATATATTTGTCTATTTATTACTTCCTTAATGTCTCTATAATATCAAGATGAATGTTATCTAATACATGAGTATATTTAATATTTATATTTTTCTTTATATAATTTAAAATATTCCTCTTTTGAAAAAAAGAACACATCAAGATTCTATTTCATTTCAATATCATCACAACCCATAAATTATTTCCTTGAATAAGTTCTATCAGGTTATTTTAAACATAATGCTCATGACTTTAATTTCATAAAATATATTTTTATTTCAATATCTTATAGCATGAATTTTAAGCATCACCAACCCAACACATTTTTCCTCTTATTCATTTTACTCTTTTAAAATCACATAAAATATTCATAATTTTTTTAAAAAATATACCTTTTTATAAAACAATTTAAGGTCACTTGAGACTTGGGGCTTACTCTTGAAAAGGAGTCCAAAGTAAAAAAGGAAATTAAGACTGGGGCGTACCCTTAAGAAGGACGCCCAATGTTAAAGGGACTTATAACTGGGACATACTCTTGAGAAGGAGGCCCAAATTAAGGGGGACATGGGGCTTTCTATTAAGGAGGATGCCCATTAAAAGGGTCCATAAAGTTATTTTTAATTTATGGAGATTTAAATTCTTAATTTGGGGATTACTCTTATGGGGGATGCCTAGAACACAGTGGGACTTTAACTTATGATTGGGGCTTACTCCTGAGAAGCATGCCCAGCTAAAAGATTCTCTCATCCTAAGGGATGAGGTTGAATGAAGGGAATCTCTAACCGTAGTGATATAAAGTTATATAAATCACATGGTTTTGGTAGATATTCTACAAAACTCATTTTAGATAAGGAATCCAACAAAGAAAACATGCCATAAGTGGCTTTGAAGAGGTATTTGAAGGATAAATCCTAAAAAGGAAAGGTGAATGTGAAGAAACAAAGTGAATAGGTAGGAGGGACACCCCAAAAGAGGAATGTGTGCAAGTCATGTTTGGGCGCGGAAGTCTTGTTCAGGTACAGAAGTCCTAGTCGCGCAAGTATACTTGTACGATATGAGTTCACTTGGGAGACGATGAACCTATGAAGTAAAACTTGGGTGACTTTGAATTAGAGCCCTTTGTATCATTCGTATAGGCATTCATATGGGTGGAGCGCAAGTTTCCTTGAGAGGTAAATGTGACGCACAAGTATCATCGCTTCCCTTAATAGTATGGATACTTAAGAATGCAAGTATTGATGAGTTCTTATACATAGGACTTATTCTTCCTCTTTACATCTTCCATTCTAGGTATGAAATTACCCTAGAAGAGTTCAGAAGACTTCAAGCAGACACAAGGGTGACTAGAGCTTAATTCTGAGTTTTGGAAATTTCGTCCTCAAATGGGGGGCCTATAGGGTGTATTTATAGGCCACTTGTGGTCTGGGAAAAATTTCACTTAGGGTGCGCAAATGACTTGCATGCCTCATGTATGGCGTGCAAATGACTTGCATGCCTAAGGCTGGTGTGCTGGTATACATGCACGCCTTAATGACTTTGCAATTTTTGATGAATCTTCATTCTTCTTTGCTTGATTTACTCTCCTTAGTCAATCCATGGACTCTTTGACAGAAGGAAGCGTCAAAAAAGCCCCCACTTAGTGTTGGATCCGAAAAAGGAAAGAGGGTTTAACTCTGAGGTAAAAGAGAAAACCAAGTATTTTGGGCGTGCAGGTACCAGCACACAGGTTACGGCACACAGGGGTACTACTTCACCTATAAATATGGGTGCCACTCTCCCGCAAAGCACCCAGCATTTGTGCCTGCATTCTCTTGATAATTTATTTAATTAATTTTAACTATTCCAATGGGCCTAGTAAAAATAGTTTGATTTTTTCTAGGGTGATACAAACAACCCCACAAACATTGCATCTTTTGTTATTCAGTATTTCCTAAATCATACAATTTGTACGTTTAACGAGCTGGGACTTGACTTTATTTTAAAGTTCCCTTGTCTTTTATTGGAATTTTAATGTCATGCGCATCAGACATAAAAAGACTAATATTTAAGGTCAAAAATCTTTGGCTGAATGGATTAATAATTGACCCAATTCTATGATAATTTGTTTGAAAACATATTACCACATTCATGTACGGAGGGGAAAATTGAAAACTATGACTTAAGAAATTTTGAATTTGTGGAATGACATGGGAAAAGGGATAAAAGGCATTAGAGAAAGTATTTCCTAAGAATGAAGTTACCACTTGATGAAAAACCCATTAGGGGGTTGAATTATGTAGGGCCACTTAAGGGCATTGGCTGCATAGTCAAATAATAGCATCTTTTGGCTGATAGGTCCGTTATCTAGACTACATATGCAAGGCCACCTAGGGGCACATTCTGCATAGTTAGGCAAAAGAACTCTCAGAAATTTTACTTTTCTATTGCTAAAAGCCAATGAAAGTTTTTGGAGATTCAAATTTTCCAATGCATAGAGTCTGCTATATGGAGAGATGTACTTGAATATGGAGAGGATATTCTTAATCAAGATTATCAAATAATTGCATGAATGTAACTCCTATGAAGGTATGACCCAAACATAGGGAAGGGAAATATAAACCATATACTTGAACACTTTTAGAACATTAAAAATAGTATGGGACAAATATGTTAAGGATTGCTATTTTTGTGGATACCTACATATTATCGTTAAGGCAAATAAGGAAAAAAGAGGTTTTTCTCCCAAGAATGAAGTTACCACTTTTTGACAAACCCATTAGGGGGTTGAATTATATAGGGACACTTACGAGCATTGGATGCATAGTCAAATAATAGCATCTTTTGGATGACATGTCCGTTATGTAGACTACTTATGCAAGGCCGCCTAAGGGCACATGCTGCATAGTCAGGCAAAATAATTCCCAGGTATCAAACATTTTGTGACCAGAAGTCATGAAAAATGGTTATGGAGATCGGGAAGTATTTATGGATAAGAGTATGACACATCAAAATGGGTATTGTTCAATGCATGAAAGAGATGCATAGACCAATGGTAACCATAATCATGTTGTGGCTGGGTACTGAATTGAGATACTGGACTTCACTACATATGTCATTAGAATGAGAATCAACGAAAATGTATTTCTTGAAATACAGTTTATTGTCATTTGTGACAAGAATGTATGAGATCTTGGTTTAGGGTCATAGATTTTGGACCATAATGAGGTAGACGCCTTGTGTGTTTTATAAACCAAATGTGAATGAAATCCAGGGTTTACATACCACATTCATGTGCTCGCAGACGAACTTTTCAACCAAGGGACTGAAAGTGGAATTTGGAGTTAGGTCCAATGACTTGGGGACAGATTCAAGGGATGATCGAATGTTCCAACATATCCCATGAGTATGGGAATCAAGCCATACGTAGTTCATGATATACCCTTTGTACAGATTTGGTTCGTACAAGTTAAGGGTGAAAGGGGACATTAGTGCACTGATGGTTTGAACCAAGATTAAAGGATCGGTAATTACCAAGTATGTACGTAGTCTTTAAAATATGACACAATGGGAGATCAATGTCAATGATGATTCCCTCTCAGGCAAGGTACAATGGGGGACTATATATTTTAATGTCATATAGCAAGGACAATGGTGTTGCACAGTTTAGTGTCATGTAGTAGGGACAAAATGGATGTACAAAGTATAACATCATATGGGAAGAAGGTGAACCAATGTGAAGAGATTGGTTTTGGGCTGCTTCACGGAACAACATCGTATGAGACTGAGGTAAATCGACATGTAGAGATTGGTTTTGGGATTCATCCTCAGGGGGTTTCCTACATACGCATCCTAGAAGGAAAGAATTAAAGTCCCGTAGTTCAATTGAAAATGAATTGTTGATTGAGTTTTACTAAGGAAAAAGACCTTAAAATGGTGTCTAGACTTACCCATGGTTAGCAGCCTAGAGAGGGTGTTATGGTTGAATTTTACTCTAAACTCATGTGATTCATGTTCAGTGTGAGAAACAATATGTAATAATAACACTAATATGCACAATTTAACGTAATGTAGGATGTATAAAGCTCTGTTTCACAGTTTAAATGTCATGTTCCATAGACATGGGGTGCTTGGAAGTTTAATGTCTTGCAGCTCGGATGAACAGTTTAACGTCATGTTGGACAACAAGACAAATGAGACATAGTTTAACGTAATGTTGGACAAATGAGGTGATATGCATTATAATTTCATGCAAAAAAGAAAATGGGGACCTTGTAGTTTAAAGTCTTACAGTGAGGACTAAAATAGTTTAAGGACATATGCATGGACCAGTTCTGCACAGTTTAGTGTCATGTAGAAAGGAAAAAATATAGTATAACATCATGTAGGACGCTGGGTTGTACAGTTTAACATTGTGTAGCCAAGAAAGCAGTTATACAGTTTAAATTCTTGGAGGACGTAAGTATTTTTGTTACCCAAAATACTTTTTCAAGAATCTGGCATTGGATGGATTTGTAATGAGTTCTCCATCCATTGAGATTAATGAATAAGCTTCATTAGAGTAGAAAATATGTATTGAGTAAGGTCCTTCCCATTATGGATCATGCTTTCGTGGCTTCTTTCCTTGTATCATTGGAGTTCTGAGGACAAATACCAATTCTCTTTAAATGAATGAATGAAGATAAACTTTTTTTTGTTGAAACCCATGCTATTCGATTCTGATAGACTTACAAGTCGTGCAGGGTGCAAAATATTTTTTCATTTAATCATTCCAATTCATCCAATATATTTTGATATTGTTCATCTGTATATGACTGATCACAAATGTCTATAATGAGTGAAGGCAATTGAACCTCACTGGTAAAGACTGCTTTTATTCCATACACCAACAAATATGGAGTTGACCGCGTTGCAGTGCGGGTGGTGGTCCGATAAACCCATAAACATGAAAAAGTTTTTTAGGCCATGATTTCTTATCTTTATCCACCATCTTCTTCTGTATGATTGAAATAGTCTTATTTAAGGCCTCTATTTGGAGATTGGTTGCTGCATGATACCAATATGAATGGTTGTATTTGATGTTGTATTCTTGATACAACATTCTCACATTGGATGAACCAAAGTAGGTGTCATTGTCCATCAAAATGTTATGAGGGACACCTAATCTGGTAATGATGTTAGAATTGATGAAGCTGAAAATGATTTTAGAACTATCTTCTTTGAGAGGTATTTCCTCCGGACATTTGGAAAAGAAGTCAGTAGCTGTTAGAATATACTTAAACTGCTTGGATGTAGCCAAAGGGTAAGGTCCTACTACATCCTTTCCCCATGTGGCAAATGGAAATGAGTATTTAGCTGTATGAATCAACTATAGGGGTTGAGGAATGAAATTGGCTTATACATGGAAAGAATGACACTTCTTAGTGAAATCACCAAAATCTTTTGTCATTGGAGGCCAGATGTATCCATGTCTTCGAACATGATCAGATAGTCTATGTCCAGACGGGTGGGCACAACCGACTCCTGCATGTACTTCTTTCATGACAGCCATTGCCTCATCACCATCAATACATATGAAGAGAATTCTATCAAAACCTCACTTGTAAAGAATTTTTTCTAGGTGATCTGGGCTATCATAAAGTGCAAAATTTACAACACATCTCCAGACTTGTTCTTCCCTGGACTTATCTGGTGGGAGTGTTCCATTTTGAAGGTATTCCCTGATATGTGCCAGCCATCCTGTAATATGACCATATGGTTCATAAATGGGAATGATTTCATTGATTTCCTCTGTTCTGATTTGAATAAATGTTGAAACTACACAATGGTGGGAAATAGTTATGATTATTTCATCCCGATTTGGATCAACCTGGGCTATGGCTACATTAGCCAATGCATCACCTTATAAATTTTGTGATCACGAGACATAATAAAATGTCAGCTCGGATGAAAATTCCCCCACTAACTCTATGACATAATCACAAAAAGGGATTAACTCTTCTTTTCTGATGGCATAATCCCCATTGACTTTTTTGATTACCAAGTCTGAATAACCTTTTACCTTTATATGAATCACCTATGCCTGAAGCGCTAATTCCAAGCCTGCGATGAGACCGCAATATTCCGCTTTATTATTTGTACCGCCTCCCTACAATAAGAATGAATAGGGTAACCCTTCATTTTCTGGGGAAATAACCAAAATTCCAAACCCAAATTTTTAGAATTTAGGATCTTCCATTTTCTTCCCTATTGGACTTCTGGAATCCCCATCAAAGTACATTTCTCATGGTTGAATATTATCGTGAATAGAGAAGAGTTCCTCATCAGTAAGTTCAGTATCTAAAGATTTGTCTTCTACTGAAGGGTGTTCAGCAAGGAAATCAGATAGAGCTTGGCCCTTTATTGCCTTTTGTGACACGTATTGGATATCACACTGCAACAAAATTACTACCAACCTGGCCAGACGTCCTGTAAGCATTGGATGACTAAGGAAAAATTTGAGCGGGTTATTATGAGATACCAATTTAACCACATGATGTTGCAGGTAGTGTCTCAATTTCTGAACGGAAAATATTAATGATAGGCAGTGCATTTCAATACTTGAATATCGAGTTTCAGCCTCAAGCATAGTTCGACTGGAATTGTAAATGCTGTTTTCATTCCCAGTATCATTCTTTTGGGTAACTTAGGCACCCAATGATCACTCTAAAGTTGTCACATAATGGACAAGTGTTCTTCCATAAATGGGTGGCATTAATACCAGTGGAATCAAGAGATATTTCTTGAGGATATCAAATGACTCTTTGAAATCTTCTGTCAATTGGTAGGAGACTCCCTTCTTCATTAATATGGTGAAGAGTAAACACTTTCCTGCCAAATTGGAAATGAAACACCAAATATATACCAAATTTCCTTGAATTCCCCTTAATTCTTTCAAATTTCTAGGAGGTGACATAACAAGGGTCGATTTTTTCTTATCAGGATCAACTTCGATACCACGATGGCATACAAAAAAGCCGATAAATTTTCCTGAGGTTACCCCGAAAGCACATTTCAAGGGGTTCATCTTCAAATTGTGTTGTCGAAGTTTGTGGAATATGATTTCCAAATCAACTGTGTGACTAGAATGTTGTCTAGATTTAACCACAAAATCGTCCACATAACACTCAAAAAATTTCCCTAAAAAGTGTATGAAGATATGGTGCATGGATAGTTGATACGTTGCTCCTACAATCTTTAGGCCAAAGGGCATTACCTGATAGAAAAACATACCTTGAGGGGAACAGAAAGGGGTTGAATCCTCATCCATTGGAGAAATTCTAATTTTATTGTACCCAGAATAAATAGCTATAAAGGAAAGTGCTTCATAGCTAGCTGTTGCATCAATTAAGTGTTCTGTGATCAATACTGGAAAATCATCCTTGGGACAATGCCGATTAAGATCTCTAAAATCAATGAAATCTCTAATTTTTCCATAATTCATTTTCATAGGGACATTATTTGCCAGCCATTTGGGATATTGAACATCTTTGACGAAGTTATCCTTGATACTCTTATCCACTTCAGCATCAATTTTGGAGGCATAAGTTGGGTGTGTTCTTCTTGCGGCGTGCTTGAATCGTCAATGTTCTTTTGGAAAACCCAAATTATCAGTGGAAACATAATGATCAAGACATGGAACTTTTGTATAATTCCAAAAAAATACATCTCGTTTTTTCTTCAAAAATGAAGTATACATTTATTTCTCTTCAAGAGTCATGGCCACACTAATTAAAGTGGGGAACGAATATTATTTTGTACCCAGATCTATTTCTCTGAGTCCATCCACAGTGGTGGAGATACCCTCTTCAAATGCTGGGGGAGCCTCTCTGATATCTTCTTCTTCTTCTTCAATATGTGTTATTTCATTTGTTTCTACTTGAATAGTAGATGATGAAGCAAAATTTCCATGATGAGGAGAGAAGTTAGAATTTGATTATCTTGAAGAAGAGACTACCATTTCTGACCCTATTGATGATGAATGGTATTTCTGAGGTGACAGAGGGTAGATGATGGTTGAGAATCAACATCATTGTTCACCTTTGACATCGCTATAACTTCTTATGGCCTGGTTGATGAAGTATAGAACTGCTGGATTTTAGCAGATGAAATGATGACATCTCTATCCGAGATTTCACCATTTCCTGGTGAATCAAAAAATTTCTACCATGATGTTTGGCTTGGTTTCCGTAGTTGACATTATGGAAGTTTCCATAAGAGTATTTGGATTTGGGTCTATCACATCAATTTGACTGATAGGCAACACATAATCTGTACTAACTTGTATGAATTGGTTTACTGGAATCTTTTTCAAACCATATAGAGCATTAATTTTGGTAACATCCTTTGTCGTGGATTTCCCCTTTCCTTCCATGTGATAGAATTCTACCTCAATGTATTGAGATTCACATGTTTTGAATGGGGTTTTATCACAAAACAATGTCCCAATTTGACCATTGAAACAATATTTGAGACATTGATGGTATGAAGAAGGTACAACCGTATGTTGATGTAGCCAAGGCATTCCAAGAAAAATGTTGAAGGATATGTCATGACGAACAACCGTGAAATATGAATTAGACATAAGGTTTCTGAACTGAGTTCTGAGTGTAATATCTCCCAGAGGTTCTTATTCACTTTTATCATATCCTTGAAACATGAAAGTAGAAGCAGATATATCAGATTTAGTGAGGCCCAATCAACGAAGTGTACGAATAAGAATGATATTGATTCATGAGCCATTATAAATGAAATCTCATCAGATTTCTACATCATTGAACTGGACAGATAAATAAAAAGGTCTGATATGTCCATGTACAACATCATCTTCATCCTCATCTGTAAAAGATATCACTACATAACATTCTATAGGATAATTCTCTATATGGTAGACTTTAGCTACAACAATTTTGGTTTTGAATTCCTGAGGACTTGAAAAATCCTTAATAAGTGCCTCCTGGAGATCCGTTGATAGACTCAAGGCATCTAGAATTGATAACATGGCTAGTACTTGGGCCAAATGTTTCAGGAAATCATAATTTTGGTCCAAAGGTCTACATTTACCAACAAGAACATGTGGTTTTTCATGTTCTTTAAAATTTGATGCTTTGGAAGTAGATGCATCTTGTATCAGGGTAGGAGTTGGAAATACTCCTGGTTTCAGCAGATTAGACCGAATTCATCTATTTATTTTCTGAGAGGAACAATGTGTATCCTCTAACCGATCTTACAAAATAAATGATCCAGGACTGAATCTGCCATGTGCAGAAGAACTTTCATGTTTCTGTTGAGCCCATCGAAGGGCCTTGCCACATGTTTCAGCTGCACATACAGTTCTGGCAGGGGTAGGATTGAAATAGTGGCTTCATGAATATCCACATCTTCCCCTATATCCTAGAACTCTATCTCTTCCTATAATTCCTCTTTTTGATACAAATAACTTAGGATCATCAAGATAGAAATTGTTGCTGGCATAAGGATCTGTTAAAAGAATCATGTTAACAGAACCAAAGATCAACACTTCATCTGTTGAAGATTCTGCCTGATTAGCCAGCTTAGACTGTGCCATTTGGTGGGGTGGTGCCCATGCTTTTGAATAATATGGCATAAAATCTTCCAGAGTCATAGCCAATTTATGATGTGACAAGATCTTGTCTTATTTTGACAGTTCTTCTTTTTGTTAATTATGCCGCCTCTTTGAAGATTTTCCTTCTGATAAAGGGTATTTTGCTATGGCATTCACAGAAGAAGAAACAATTGGTTGATTCAATTTTGTTCTTAAAATGGAATGAGTTTGGTTGATCTTTTTCCGATCCATCCAATCATCATATTTCTGCGCATTTTTTCTTTTTAATTTATTGCACTCTCCTTATTCCTCAAGATAAGTAGTATTAGGACATGCTACCTGGGTTGAAGAACCTTTCCGTTTTACATTTCTAGATTCCACCATCTTTTTCAGGAGGTCTTTTAAGACAAAAATCTCTTGAATGAATTTCCCCAACATCTGATGAAATGGTATATAGTTGGGGTTGACTTCATCTCCTTCCTTTTTTGGCCTTTTGGGCCTTGGAAATTGAACCAGATTGTTTTCCAGAGCCATGTTGAGGTAGCCAGAAACTTCTTCATTCTAGAAAGAATAAACTTTGATCTTCAAATCATTAAACTATTTCTACCTTTGATCTCTTTGATCTTATTGACAAGTTGGCCTTTTTTATGATCAAGAGGTAGATCCCTTTGATAAAATGATGGTTTTGAACTGGAAGCAGGTACAGGTACTTGTTTAAGAATAATTGTAGTAGTGTCTTCTTTCCCCATTCTCTTTCTTGGAACAAAAGGAATTACACAAGTTTTAGCCTTAGTCTTTGTAAGAGAATCTTCAATTTGTTGAGTTATTTATGTAAGGTCTCAAAACCCCCTTTTTATTTCAGAGAGATCAACAGTGTGTGTAATTCATCACACAAATTTTCCACAATGATTGGCAACAATTCTTCTTGAGGGATTGCTAAACTTAAAGAATATGTTAATCCCTTCCATCGAGCAATAAAATCTAAAACTCGTTCATTTTCCCTTTGATTAAAATTTTTAAGATTAAAAACTTTCGACTTTTGCAACGTTGAGCTTAATTGAAGAAGGATTTTTTAACAGAGATCTTCCCACCCAGTAATTGACCGGGATTCCAAGTTTGTATATGAGACAAAAAAGGTCCTTGTAATTATTGTACAAAACACCTGATCTTAACTCCTTCTTGTTGTTGAGGAGTTCCCATCACATTATCACAACAAGAAACAAAATGTGTTATGTGTTGTTCTAGATCTCCTGAACAATTAAAATTTGGGAATGTGGTAATTGAAAAATTTGATGGGGGAGGAATTACATCCACCCATTCAGGGTAAGCTCTCTTCCCCTGTTGAACAGGTTTATACTTTCCTTCCATAGCTTCCAACTGAGATGTTAATGACTCAATGGTAGTCATTAATTTTTTAGAAACATCTGGTTGAGCTTGGACCATCGCAGGTGCAAGAACTAGAGTATCGATGGTTGTGGCGACTAATATTGTCACTGACGGTAGTATTATAGGTTGTTGTTGCATACGACCCATAGAATTAGACCTGTGAGGGTGTACTTGTAAAGGAGGATATTCTTGATCCATCCCAGTAGTGGAAATGAATTCCCTTGAATGACTAACTCCAATACGATTAGGAGGAAGACTACCTTGAAGTAGTTCAATATTTATCCTCCTTAACTCCATCATTTCATCCTCTTGCTATGAGAACCTTTCCTCTAATGAGATTGATTGGCCTAATCCAGAGTTAGGGGTAACCTGACTTTTTTCCTTTTCCATTGTTGGACACCTTTCGGAGAAGGGGATGTTGGTTATTTGAAAGAATACCTAAATTCTGGGTAAGCCTTTGATTTCTGGCACACACACCTTCTTTATTTGCCTCTGTGTGTACAGCCTCTTGAAAATGAACATCATCATCTGATTACTCTAAGTGAGACTCATGTTCTGGGGGATCAGTGACAATGGAATTTAAGACATTTATCAATTCATAATGCATTGCATCCCTTCTATCGGCATTTATGCGACACTGTCTCATTCCATGTCCTTTATGAGACATTGCCTTTTGTTGAGTTGATCCCTCAAGAACTTCTTAATGAACCTTAATTTGGAGAGAATGTCCTAATAATTCGACGATGAGTTCGGCCTATGGATTCTTCCCTAATCGAGAGAAAACTGACATTCACTGAGGAAGAGATTGACGATTTGAAAAATTCCCCAGTCCGGTGGACTGGGGTGGTTCCTGCTTTCTGTTCTCAACTACATGAATCCCATCTGTTGATCCCAAGGGTTGAGCTAAAAGAGTCCATAGTCTGGAAAGGTGAGGTGGCTCTTGAGCTGCTATATCTAAGAATTTCTTAAAATCTTTCCTGATTTTCTGGACTTCAATCCAGAAATTTTCCAGATGCATCAACCTATATCAACTCAAATCACCTGGCACAAATGACCGTTGGATGATTTCTGACAATTCTGTCACCTGATGATGCGCATGCTCTAAACCAGAAGCCTGTTTGATAATCTCATTTTCTTAATTCAGGAGTAATTCAACAAATTGTTCTTTGTATGCCAGATTTTGGGAAAAACTAGTTGAGGCTTGTTCTTAATCCAGACATTGATTACACACAAAACCAATTGGTTGTGGCCATACATGGGCAATAACATTGCATGAGACCACTTTTGGAAAGCTTTGTGTGACTTGAGAGTACAATGAAATTATGTGCTCCATGAGCACCCCATCCCCTGATATGAATACTAGATGGGGTATTGGTAATTAATTGGAACAATATTTTTAACTTTCCAAAGCATGAACGCTGAAGTGATCTCTACTGATTTTAAACCATTAGACGTCGGGAAACAGACAGTTATGCCAAGTCAATTTGGCATTATAACCCTTCTATCATCTTGACATTATTTTCATATTCATCATAAGATAATATTTTCTCTTTTAAATGACAATGGGTTTTCCATATGATGCGACGAAAATTTTGAAGACATTCTTCAGTCAACATTTCTCGAATGTCATACTGAGAGTCATCAAATGGCCAATAAATGACTTGTACTTCACCTTTCTCTAGCTGTTTTCTCATATTTAGCACTTCCTCCTTATCATTCAATGAAGATTCATCTACTTGATTAGACCAAAGATGGTGATTCTTTTTTGCATTATTAGATTCAAAAACATTGTTAGAGAATTCATTTATCAAATTAGAAGATGAATTACTCAGGGGTGGTTCAAAGAATGACCTACACCCCGGGATATCTTCTTATTAAGAAACTATTTCACCTTCTAGTGATAAAGCATCAGACATGACTGGATTTTCATTTGCAAGTGCCTAAAGATAAGAGGGCTTTCTCATTACAGCATTGTACTTTGATTAATTTTCCAGGCAATGTGAACTACTACTACAAAGAGGACATTCACAGCTAAATTCATTATCATGGGGAGGACCACCATGGTGGGTTACAACAAAAGATGAATCTTCTTGCTCCTTGGTCTTCCGGCCACACAGAGGGTTATCGTGGTTCTAATATGAAGACGATAATTTGAGATCGACCAAACTGTCATGAAGAAAGCCTGCATAAGGATGTTTCTGATGAAGACCTTCATAATTATTGTTCATACTATTGGGAAATGAGAGAGTAGAATCCTGATCTATAACAGATAGTTTTCTGAGTGCATCAAGAACTCTAGTATTGAGAAAGGCCTTATTGCAGATTTTCTCTTTATTTATTGATTGTGCTGGATGGGTCTTTTCATTAGATGAATTCTTACTCATTTTAGAAAACCACTTGATGAAGAAATTGGCTATTATGGGTAGGTGTATGTTCATGCTCTGGAGAAGTAGTCATGTTAGGATGATTATCTCCATTCAAATCGGGTGTATGCGCCAGACTTGTTTGTCCGTATGACATGGAGGAGTATACCCCACAACCCTCCTTGACTAGAACATAGGTGTGTATCTACTCTGGAGTGACATATTGATGAGTCACTCCACTGATATGGATAAATTCATGTTTCTTTCCCTATGATGCTGCTGAAGTTGTTATAATATTCTAAGAGGCATCCAGAATATGGGCAGGGATTTGCTTCTCCTCTTTCACCATTTTCAGAATGTGCTTGGTGACTTCAGCTACCGGAATGGGAATATACATCCATTCCGTGTCTAGAATAGGTGTATGTGCCTGCTCTTGTCCTTCTTTTCCTGTTAGTGAATTTTGTTAGTACTTATGCAAAGGGGCAGAGAGTTGAGTCTGCTCCAAAGTTGTCATTGGAGCATAATATTTATATATCTTAAAAGAGTATTAAATCTCAGAACATATTATATGAACATAAACTATAAAAAAATCATAGAAATAATATTATACATGTTTTACTAAAAATTCAACAAAAAAATTATTCTATTACTATGTCTTATTAAATTAAATAATTTTTATTTTTCATGATAAATAACTGACAATATATAGTTATATATTCATAAAAATGGTCTAATTGATAGTCAAATAATCTAAAAAATATCGAATTATGCGAATTAATTCTCAATTTTCATTATGGAATATTTAATATTTTTCAATAAATTTCTTTTTTGTGGGGGATAACTCCACCATAAACCCTGACTCCCAGTCCTTCTAGGTTCATAATGATTTTGGTAATTAAATAAAAAATAAATCAATATTCTTTAAGACTATATCGTGCCACCAAAAAACATTAAATCAGTAGTTCCCTCGGTAAACTACATGATTTCTATATGTTTACACCTTCACATAAACCATATTTTCACCATAAATAATTCTTTATTTTTTATGAATGAAAATTTTATTTTTCTCTTAATTACTATTTCGTTGATCTAGTATATTTTTTATTATTCGTCAATTAAAAAATTGTGTGATTTTTTCTTTAAGACATTGTTTCATGAATTTATATATTTTGGTGAATGAAATTTATTAACCAAAAAAATTGTTTTCTTAACCTGTGTCTTTAACTCAAACATTAGACCAAAACGTTTAGGATTATTTAAAACCATTAATTTTGATATTGTTTTGGTATATTTAGACTCATTATCCTTTTATAATATTTATCCATTATTATAAAAATAATTATTTAAATTTCTTTTGAATTTTTATAATTCATTTTTAGCACAAATCATCATCATTTGGTATATTTAAAGATCCTTCATATTCATTTTATTTTTCGTTAAAATCTCAAATCCTCTACTATTATCTTCATCAAAAAAAATATTTCCTATGATCAAACACTTTCATCAACATTAATTTATATTAAATATGAATATGCTATTTGTTTCATAGTTATTTATCATATTTATTTAATCTAATTATCACCTTCAACATAATTGATATATTCAATAGTCATTATAAGACTTATTTCTTCAACATTCAAGACATTTTAATTTATACCTCACTCCTTAATTCAAAACAATAATCACTTGTGAACTATTCCCCATTAAAATTTGAAAACAAAAGTTTTTCATTAATATCATTTTTATTATCTGCATCTCCTTTATCATCTCTATGATAATCATCATATAAAATTGATAATAAATTTTTTTTCTTTCATTTGATTAATGTCAGACACTTTTTTTTGATAAAAAATATTCTTTATATGTTTTTATTTTCATCATAAATCATTTAATTGATCTTTCCTTTATATATTCTTTACATTCTTCCACTTTCATATTTGTATTATTTGTTCAGTAATTTTTAATGACATAATTCATTGAATACATCAAGAGTTGATTTCTTATAAATCATTACCACTTCTCACACATCTAGAGAATTTTTACTAGAATTTTCAAAATTCTATTTATCATATAATTATTCATCAGAATCACATTCACTAATAAGTTCTTAATTCACGCACTTCCCATCTCCTATGAGTTTCGTAGAGATTTTATTTTTCTCCATACACTTATTTTGTAAATAACATCCCTTCTAAATCTCAAATAGAATTTGACTCCAACAAAAAACATAAAAAATATGTGTACCCATCTCATAAAAATTATCAACATAGTCATTTAAATCAAATAAATCTATTGAAATTCACTAAAAATTCATTATGTCCTAAATATTTTTCTAAAAAACTCTAACAACACCCCAAATCCCATTAAAAAACGATTTTATTATCAACTTGGTCTTCATCAATCAGTTTTAGGTCCATATACTTCAAGATCAAAACATTTTGTCCAACTTTTCTATTTCAATAATTTTTATTTTTTAAAATATTAAATATTCTATTTGTTTCCTTAATATATTTTAATAGAAGAAATTTTTTATAAAAATGGGATGGAAGAATTAAATTCTGTGAAAAAAATCATTCTATGGGTTAGTATTTTTAGTTTTTTCACAATAAAAACATCATTATAGGAAGTAAATCCATTAGAAAAAAACTTAAATATATAAAATTTAATTAATAATAAATTGGGAGGTATAAAATATTTTTATATATATGAATTCATCCCATATAAAGTTGAAATGTTATTTTTATTAATGGAATTAGGTTTTTCCATTATATTTTCCATATTCTGAATCATTTTATACATACATTGAAGAAGAAAAATACTTAAGTAGATAAAAACATTAAATGGGAATAATAAAATTAATACAATATAAAAATTATCTTTAAGAATAATGTTTAATAATTGAGTGTGGGGTGATTCAATGATTATAATTCCAATTTTTTTATTTTTAAAAACAACATTTTCATGCTTTAAAATTGTTTATTATAATTCACATATATAAATTCATTTTCATCGTTGGATCAATTTGTATTTTATAGTTCACCTATTAATATGAGATGGATAATCTATATCCTGATAACGATTCAACCAAGTTCATATATACCATTATTTACATCATTTGAGTTATAAATGAGAATTTGTTTTCAATGAATTCATATTATACATACGCATTCTAATTATGTTTGGTTCTCATGTAGATATTTGATGATAAAAATACTTTTGAATAGTTGGAGGTTATTAAACTAGAAAACAAATCTATCAAGTTGTAACTATGTGACTTCTACTCATTTACTCCATCTAGATGGTATTTAGTAAGTATCATCTTCTTTATTTTGTATAACCCTCGTAAATAATATGTGTGTATTTCAATGTAGTGTATATCATCAGTCTCAAAATCTATATTGAACTATAAATATTATCTTCTTTATAAAAAATAATTTTCTATCCTAAAAGTTATAATTTTAAATTTGAAATAAAAAAAGTAATAAATTTAATTTACATTTACCAAAATGACTTCTTCATATTGATTTATATGTATTAATTTAAAGAATATTCAATGTTATATATGTGTACATGATTAAGTTTCATATTTATTAGGTTGTTGTTTTAAATATATCTCTTTATTCCATGACCCATAAAATTCCTCCATGGTTCGAACCATCTTTCTCCTTCAATAAAAGAATGGCTACATGAGTATTTTATTTTAAATCCTTACATGAATATATTTTTAATCATTTGAATCAATTAATTTATTTAAAAACAAAACACTAAAATTTTATGATTTTCATCCTTTAAAAAAATCACATTTTTTCTCAATGTATATAATCACATATAGGATAATAAATAAATAAAATAAAACGCCGATTAGAACCAAATACCTTATGAAGGAAAATATCTTTTGAAAAATTAATTTTTTTCAAATCCCCATGTATCATATGAAATTTTATTTATCTTCAATATTTGGCTCAATATATAATGAAGAAATGATATTAAAAAACAAAATGATTAAAAAAAATATAAATTATCATATAATATTGGCTCAATACTTTATAAATACTTAAAATATATTATGGAAGAGTGAAATTTAGTACAAAACTAATGAATTATGTTACCAATTCATAATATATTAGAGTAATGTCAAAAATTTATAATAAAACACTACCTTAGTCATGAAATAACCAATTTTCAGATTCTCTCCACAAAATATCTTCCAAAACAATTAAATGTATTTTAAAATCATCGATCATACAAAAATATTTATTCCTTCTCAATTTCAAAAGTATTCCATAATACAAAAAAAGTCTCTTCCCCTAAAAGAATTATATTTATCATTTTATTAATATTATGTAATCATTTAAAAAATTTAAACAATTTGAACATATCATCTTCAATCATTAAAAACTATATTTCAATTTTTTAATATAATCATTCATGGATAATTACCTCAAATCAAGGGAAGTATTATTTACAAAAACAAACTTATTATTATTCTTTGGAACATTAGTATAATTTTAAATGTCCTGTCATCTATAAAATTATCTCTTGCTATCTACGTAGTCCTTATGGTTTTTATTAAGACAGAATGGATTAATCTTATTCTTCTTTTTAAGGAGTTTCCAACATCATTAACAGAATTATAATGATGATCCTCAATAGTGAGGAAGCTATGTGGCCAAAATTGATTTGTATTCCATCCCAATGTCATATAATATGAATATAAGTTCCTAAGGTAACATAAGGATATGTATTTTCTGAATGACATAAATATTCCATAATTTCATTAAAATTTCAACATCCACCATCTCGGTCATTATGTTGAAATCCATTTATATTATAAGGAAACCATAAAGATGAAGTTCCCCCATGGTTCTATTATCAAGTAAAAGGTTGATAAGTTAATATAAATTATCTATTTCAAGTAGGTTTACTTCACCAAATGCTTGGAAAATATTATAACACCAAGAATATGAATTGGTAAATCAGTGTGTATATCGACTTCGTACTCATTAAATTCCACTGCCCAAAGTAAAACATTACTATCCAATTCCTAGAGTTATAAATTAATGTAATAAAAATATTAACATCCCTCTAAATATTATATAAATACTTTTAAAATAATTTAATTAAATGGTCCCTAATTATGAATAAGAAACATCATTAAGGGAACCCTATGGAACATATTTTTATCAAATGATTGCTTTTTTCAAGGGAAATGTTTTGACACATAAACAAAATAACGAAATCATATAATGAAACCCATAATTTGAAAGGTTATGGATTTATCTGTGAGTGATTTTTTCATAATATACTTTTAAAACAAAAACTATCTTAATAATATTGAGAATGTGTTTGGAATGATCATGTCCCAGAACATGATGATAAATTTATTGAATTGCATATTTGGAGTTAACTCAGAGAAATTCATTATCCTTGTTTTTTAGTTAAATAACATACATTTGAAACAAAGTTGATCAAGGAAATTATTGAGTTATCTCTTCCATTAAATCTATGAGAGTTATAAGTATTTCAAGGGAATTATCGTATTATCTATTGTTTCATCTCTAAACATAGGGTTAAATTCACGTACTTATCCAATATGATTATTAAAGGAACTAGTTACTAGTTGGAGAAAAAATTATATTGATTATTCAACTACTTCTATATTACCCAAATTATAATTCCATAAATCAAGAAGAATCACTAATCTTATATGTGAAACCATGATGATATAATTCTACACCCTTTTGAAAGAGATGGAAAATAAGGGAAAAGAGTATAAAATGTGAACCCCTATCAGCTAATGATATAATTTGAGGTAAAAGAATTTCCACTTGTGATATAATAACATACATAATTGTTTTCTTACTATAATATATTTTTTTATCTACATAAATGTTGAATCCATTAGAGCTCAAAAAATGAATAACAGAATTAAATAATTAATCATCCCAATATTACTAGATGGTTATCATCGTTGAATGATATAATACAGTAGTTAAATAATATATTCATTCAATTAATGGATTTATATGACATACCATTTATTATTTCTATATCATTTACCCACAAAATAAATTAATTTCCCATGAATGATGAGTTTATAAATAAGGAAATTCTCCTCACTAATTAAGTAGTCCCATAATGGAAAATGAAATTTTATAGTTCCTCATGAATCCGAACTAAATGGATGATAAAAATTATGATTACCAATATAGTGCACATGGATTTGTATTCATCACCAATTAAAAATACCTTATATTGTAATCATTTATTCTAAAGAATAGTTGACTTAAAAATGAGGCTGTATTCAAACTCATGATCATTGTTCTAGAATTACCCATTAAGATCCATGTTCCCTATTTGCCTGTAAAGTTAAATTTCGAGTTGGTATGAAAAAATTCAATGATATTGATGATATGAAAATTTTACAAAACATAAAATTCATTATTTCTTACATGATTTAATGTTTTTTCTCTTCAAAGCATAGGTGTATCAAATCTCACAATATTATATCTATTGGGAGAATACTCTTGAAATTATTTTTGTATACCTAAATGACATTAACCTGGATTACATTTTCATATATATATAAAACACCATAATGTAATCAGAAATACCAAATATTTAAAATAAGGTTCAAGGGTGAATTTATATATCATTGGTTCCTCATATGAAAATAACCTCATACTTCCTTATAGAATAATAAGAATAATATTTGAAAATCCATTAATTGTGTACCTACAACATGAATAATTGCATACAGTGAGTATATAGTGGAGAAAATCCACATAATTGGAGAAATATTTAACCTCTCTGGTGTATGTAATTCAATCTGAGACCCCTAGAAGCACAACTCTGATGGAATTCATCTCTACTGCATATAAGGGAATTAATTTCATCTTATCTTGTGAGAAGTACGTGCGGATCCATTTTGATATAACTATATTGTATTAAATATTTCCCATTAGATTATAATAATAAGCTAAATATATCCCACAATTCTATTCTACAATATTTTATTCACTATTAACTGTCATGTGTTCAATGTCTATAGAAACATCATGAATCCACTTCTATAAAATTCATACACAACCGCATCCTATTAACCCTTTTCCATTTGTAGAAATGATGTTTAGGGCCCTAACCCCCTGTTAAAAAAATGGTAGCTCATGATCAACCATACTATCACCAAATTATTCTCGATGTATGATAATGTTTTTCAACTCAATGAATTCATAACCAAGTCTGATATTGAGTTGTGAAATACCACATAATGAATTGGTTTATATCCCTTATAAAATGCTCATAAAAATTACACTAATATTCAATTATCTAAACTAAAGAAGATTTACACCAAGTTCATTATATGTTATAACCATACTTTCTGTTATCCGAACCTAGTGACTATAAATATATTATCATTAAAATTGTTCCTATATTAAATGTTTCAAAGTAATGTTTATCAGAATAAGATGTTTTTTACTAATAATCTCTCAAATTCCTAGTGGTATTTTAGAAAATAATATACTTCTATCTAGGTGACTCCTTACACCCCTGTTTATAGAATAAAGGTATGGATTCCCATTCAGGAATAACTACTATCACATTGTATATCAATATATTAATATTCCATAGAGGATAAATGGTATCTTGTTATCCCAACTAAATTATAAAATCTTAATAAAAATGGTCTCCAAGAACCAATAAATCTTAATGTAAGATAGAATCAATTGTAGAATAACTAAAATATAATTTCCACCATCATTTGTTTAACCATAATAATTTAGTTATTTAATTGTCACAAATAATTAAACCCATATGAAAACCACTAATTTTTAAACTCAAATTGGAGTTACAATTAATATTTTTCATGGATTACTAGTGTGTAAAAATATTGATCAGCATGTATGGGAAGTGCATAACCTATTCCACCAACAAGATATTACTAAAGTATTATTTCATATAAAATCATTTTGAGTTTAGATACCCAGGTTCGTGAAATTAAAATTTATTACATATTTTATTGTTTGATTAAATTAAAATAGATTGCACCATATTCTTCACCTTATGATGATATATTTACACCTATATTATTTTTTGAATGACAATTAACAATATTGAATAAGTTAGGATATATAAACTGAAACTATACATATAAAATGATGTTTAATAATTAAATAACCAAACAGGGTTGGAGTCCTCACCAGAGAGGATTCTCACTTTGAATAGGTTTCAAACACCCCTTGAACCATAGACCAGAACTACATGTGTTCTAAATTTTATTTTTCATGATACTCAGTAATTCCAAGATATATTATACTTGGTATAACCACCTATTTAAACATCGTTCTACCCTAAAAATCATGTTATTTATTATTATTAAGTTGGTCTCCATTTAAATTCCGATGTCATGAATGATTCACATATTTAGTAATATTATACAAATAAGATAGATCATTATAAGAAAATTTTGTGATTGTATCCTAGTGATGGGACACCAACTAATTTATTCAATGTCATGGTATCAACACTCTCAATTATGATCCCCTACTATCTCTCTATTTTAACTACATGTGTTCCATATCAATGTATCAAATTAATACTTATGAGAAATATATGGATTAATTACCATTGAATGGTGTATATAGTAAGCCAAATAATTTTCATCTTGGGAATATATTCAAATTACACATTGCCAAAATCTCATCATGGTATATGGTTTCACCATTATTATACATTTTCCCAAATGATGATAAAATAATTCTACTCTCTTAGGGGATAGTATGAGTTACATGTTCCTAAATAAGGAACCATTATTTAAGAATCAATATTTTAAATGGATTTTAATCATATTTTTTTCATTCGTATTGGTATTTGGGATCACAATTTTTTTAGGGTTTTCCATTTTTTTGTTGTCGTGATGTAGACTACCTCACAATAGACTCTATCCTAACTATATAATATTAAACTGTATTGATCGTTATTATTTAAATATAATGAAAAAATACACATTTTTTATCATGGATGCATTACCTTAAAATGAAGCTCACCCACTTCATGTATCATGACCTTAAAATACATTAATATAATTTTGAGAATATCTATAATTTAATTGTACATCCTCTTACTGAAGTTGGGTTTACCCTATCCCCATGTATACAAGTAGAATTTCGTGAGAATTTATCTTTTCCATGTATTAGGACTTTTGTGATTGTATTCTCCTCTTGGAGGTTCATTATTTTAAAATGAGAATTGAAATTAATTTTTGGATTTACATTCTCTAGTATTAAGGAGACTACCTTCACCATTGTCTTCCAAGATATAATAAAATAAACTATAAATACCAATATTCTTCATTCAATGACATTAAAAATGGATAATTAAATAGTCCAATATATATGACCTTAATCTATTAATATTTAGGAATCATACATGTTCATCTAGTGAAAGAATGAATTATTATATAATGATCATTTAGGTTATTGTATGTTTTACATACATATATCACTACATCATGAAATCCACTCCACTTGTATTTCTAAGGCATATTTCCACACAACATGACCGATGGAATAACCCATGGAGTGTTCAAAATCTATTTCCATAATATTTTATTATCCTTACCACTATATGCTCCAAAGTTATAATAATTATAAATCACTATTTCAACATTGTCCCCCCTATAGTGATCATACACACCCCAGTCATGAATGGCATATCTCATCCTACACACACATCTCCAGGGAAAGCTTACTAGAACCAATATTATAGATCACAATCTTCATATTTTCACAATAGTAAACCTCTTATTTCTTGACCCACATCTTCAAAATTATGATAGTGGAATAAAATCTCGAGACATGAGAAATTAACATTCTTAATAAATATCTAAATCCCCCTCATGACTCAAACCCTGTCGTTCACAATTTATCTTCCTTCCATATTCTATATTTCTGGTAATTATCTATGAAAATTGGTGTTTCAACTTTATTCATCTGGAATATTATAGGGGGATTTTAATCAATTTTAATATATATATATAACCAATTTAATTATTATCATTAATTTTGTTTGTTATAAATGAAACATTCTAATACTTACTGGTATACCAATCTAATAATCTCATGTCAAATGATTAGTCTTTCATTTTCCTAGGTTTCACACATGAATAAATTTTTAGGGGATCTTTGGAATTTAGGTTGTTCACCTAGTTTTGATAATAATGATGCACATTAGATTAAACAATAGGGCCCACCCCATCTTTGCTTCATGGAATTATATGGAATGATCCCCTTATATCCAAAGTGAATTATTTTGCAGTACACGTCATAAATTCGTAATTGTAGAATGAAATTAATATATATAACATGCCATCACAATATGAAGTTTGAATTATTGTTGAACCTCTTAGTTGAATTCTAGTAAACATCTCCATATTCATCACCTATAAATGATTTTAATCTATATGATCTGCATCATTTATGAGTGAAATTTTACTATGAGGAATTTCCACTCCTAAAAAACTAAAACATAAAATTCCATGGATCTCATCTGAGAGGAATCTCTTTTATTTTGGTGTTATAGTTAGTGTCCAAGAACAAACTATGTGTACTTTGATTACAAGAATATTTGAGGTATTAAATATTAAATTAACTATCTTATTATATATTTATCATTATTCTGCATTACATTAATGTGATGACACCCTGGAGTATTATTCTGAATGATATGGTCATAGTAGTTCCCCTCTATGAGGAGAACCATGAAGTACTATGAAAATATTCCAAATATAGTTCTCAGGATAGATGACATACTATGGCTGTACACATGGTATATAAATCATTAGGTGTGAGTACTCATAAGAAGATGAGACTTTATCTCATTAATCTCACACTTGGTAATCTTTATGACAAGAGATTATGAGAATAGAACCATGAGTAGAAATTCCACAAGTTTTGGTGTCAATTGATATTCCTATCTGTGACCATGTTTAATGTTCCTTAGGATTAAAAATATCATTAAGGAATTCCACGACTGACACACATATATAATCTGATGAAAACTGTTATTCCACATATTTGAGAGAATTGAGGTATGTTGGGTGCGTCATGAACGACATTCTACTGATGTTTATGTCAAGGAAGTATTTGTCCCTTCCATACTTATGGATGTGGATATCTTAGCCTTTTGATTGAAATAGAAACTTCTCCATAAATTCCATGGCCATGGTGTAATGATGATTTTATTTCAGATAGTCAAAGAATGATGTATTGAGAATATATGTTGGTGACACAATCATTAAAACTAATTGATCATATATTATGAAAAAGGGACTATATTAGATGGTGAGAATCCATATGTTATTTCATTCATGGATAATTTTAAGTAATTATCTTAGGTTCCTTGACCAACTGCTAGATAGTAATATTAGACATTAGGTAACCCACCTAATTCCAATGAAAAAGGAATCCTAGAGGGTCACCCACTAGGTGTTTCTATTTCCCTCGATTAAATTCTATTATAATTTAATTCCTGGAATAAATAATATTCTCAAGACTGTGGAATAATTTTATTCATGTTATTTTGATAACAAAAATTCAATAAATAATTATTCATCTAATTAAGAATAAAATATATTTATTTATTTTAATGAATATTTAATTAATATTTATTTATTATTTTACGAATAATATATTTATTTAAAAGAATAAAATATTTATTCGAGTGTTCAGTAAATTCAATAAGAGTCCCAAAGGACCAAGACTTTGTCTAGTGATAAAATAATTATTTGTGAGCTGGTAAATATTATTTATCCATTTTTTACAAGTTTTCACACCACAAAATAATAATAATATTATGGTAATTAATATTATTATGTGGAATGGGATTTAATTAATGGTTATAATTATATATAATGGAAGTTATGAAATTAAATTTTGTATCTAAATCTCCTCTCTATAAATAGATAGATATGTCTATTGTGTAGATCATTCAAAACCAATTCCATGTTTGGGAATAGAGAATTGTTACTTACAATTATTCCTATCTCAACTACTCTACATATCTCCCTCTTGAGAATGATAATTCCAAGAGATAATTTTTCAATACTGAAAAAATATTCATTGATGAACAATAAAAGAAATTCAATTCTCCACGCGATCACCCAAATAATGATTGATGTTTCTCAGAGACCATTAGATCACATGTGGATCACCACTAGAGGTATTCTAGACTTGGATCCTCACAAGTGTAATGATGGAAATCCAAAATGTCCTTTTTGGATCATCAACAATCATCAATGTTGAAATTTTGTAATATGAGTTATTTATTTCTTCATATAATAAATAAATAAATAATGAATTTGACATGTATGATACTTTCTCTGGTTTCAAGAAATTATTATTAAAAGAAAATTTAATATCTCTCTCTACTACAACAAATATGCTATGCATGGAACCTATTATTGGTGTCAAAGTGATCACATTAAAATATATAATTATTTATTTCGTTGTTGATCTATGCGAAATGATGGAAATATTTTATTTTCATGTTATTGGTTCTACAATCTTATTTGAATAAACATGTTATCAGCATATTAATAATTTTTTTTGTGTTTCATTTTCATAGATATTTAAGAAAAAAATGAAGAATGACAGAAGATGACATCGGTAAGGGCCAAATATTTGGAAGATAAATATTGGTTACCTGGTGTGTGGTCGGAGCACACACTATATACCCATGTGCATTATATCTAGATGTATCTATCAATTAAAAACATGTGGTGATTTTATTTCACACTATGTCTGGACCAGACCATCCTAGCACCCGGGAAGTGGATACAGGGTCTGTAGCTGGCATGTACACACCATGTAGTCTGGCCAAGATAACATGAAGATGCACTAGGTTGTTACTAGGATACACAAAAAACAAAGTTACATTGAGTGTAACTGGATGCACATTCCTTGTAGTAACCCATTAATGGAGAAAATTAAAAATTACATTAAATTTTAAATGTTACATAATTAAAACCTTATTTTATTTATTGTCATATATTTCCGTGTTAGAAAATTTAATAATGGTTTTATAGATTTTTAAATGATTAATTAATTTGTTTTAATAAATATGTCCTTAATGGTTCTTCCATTTATTTTCCGTGTATTTCAAATTAATGGGTATCTCTAATTATGTTCTGATTATCATTGAGATGAAAGGGAATTAATTAATTTTTTATTTATTTAATACGTTGGAGATCATGTAAATAATAATGAAATAATAATGAAATGAATGCTATGTAGATACTTTTTGTGTATCTGTTGCATTTATGACTGACCATGAGTTTGACCAATGCCTATTTATGTGTTTGCATTTATTTAATTTAATTTATTACATTTTTTTCAATTATTTAATATGAAATTCATATATGGTCTATCAGTCATCCCTCCCTCCATTATTATGTGATACATGTGTATCCAAAGATACTTATGTAATTTCCTTTAACAAATCATTTGGTTTACCTCACATACTTGTGGGTAATATATATTTTTAATTAATGGGTCATCCTAAGGCATGTAGAGAAGGTTAAATATATAACCATAATGAATTTGACTCAGTGATACATAGGTGGACATGTAAAATTTTATAGCTCATGCCTTTCCTGTCATAAGGAGCTACATCCCAAAGGTTATAGGATGCTTCAATGTCTACTCATTAAATCAACCATAATAAAACCTCATTATGGGTTCATTTATTAATTTATTTATTTTCCATCCAATGCAATAAAATTTTATTTTTGGATGGAACATCACGATCACATAAATAAATGAATTAATAAGAAAATATGGAATTTATATAAAATTGATTATTCATAAATTTTTTATCCACACATGGTTATTTAATTATGAATCCACTTAAATATTTACAGGATAAGTAATGTATAATACAATATAATAAATTATTCATAATTAAATACAATCCCTCAATATAATATTCTATCAGACTAATCCTTATTTTACATGATTAGGAAAAAAAACTCAATAAAACTATGTGTATGACCAACCCTTTTTAGGATACTTACATTTAAAAATGGAGTTATTATGATGGATAGGGTTTAATTATACATTTTACATAAATATTAGTATCACATTATATATTGGTGTAAATTGTAGGCAAGTGTTGAGAAAATCGATGTTAGGATTTCGTAATATGGGAGTCTAGTCAATGGATCAAGGAGCTGCAAGCCCATAGTTGGAAAAGACTTCCCTACCTAAATACTATAAAATATATTGAACAACTCTTTTGGGGGTTATGAAATGGGGAATATGGATCCATTCCACAAGAATATCCAAGAGATAATACATTCCAAGTTCAATACTAATGTCTACTGGGACAGGATAAAATATTAGAAGATTTAATAAAATCAATTAATTTATGATTTCTCACAAAATTTATAATCACGAAAATTAATAATAATATGCTATTTTAATTGTAGAATAAAATTTCACGATATTCATCTAATCTATACCTTTTACCAATATTGGATAAAGACAATATCTTTACTAGAAGTAACTATTAGGAGTGGTTTATAAGCCTTCAGGTAGTTCTATTCCATGAACAAAAATCTTACGAGCTAGAATCCACAATGCCAGTTCCACCTGCTCAAGAGGTGAGTGATGAAGAGTTTCTAGTCTATAAAAAACATGTGGATGAAACGGTTGAAATTAAATTATTGTTGCTTTAATATATGTATAGTGAACTCATGAAGTCTCATGAAATCATTGATGCAAATAGTATGCTTGATCATCTCTGTGGCCTTTACTAGGAGAGACCAATAAAGTAATGATTTGAGATTCCCAAGGTTCTCTTTTAGAGTAATCATGCAGAGGGTTCCCCTATCTAGGCCTTACATAGTCAAGATTATTGGCTACATTGAGTGGATAAAAGTTCCAAGGTTTACAATAAATAAATATTTGGGAACATATATCATTTCAAAAACACTCCCTTAGAGTTTATCCTGGTTTATAGTGAATTTTAATAAGAAAAAAATTGAGAAGCCTATACCAGATCTTCTTCTCCTCCTTCACCATGTAGATAATGACATAAATTGTGAAACTTCTTCTATCCTTATGGTGAAAAAATGGAAAGATAAATTAAATATATTTAAACCCATATCTTCTTCATGAACTTCTATGAGGAATTAGATCAAATGAGAAGCAATAAAACATGATTCTATCTATTTATAATGTGGTAATAATTGCCACTAGATAAAAAACATCACCCATATAAATAAGTAAGAGAAATCCTCAAGTGTATTCATTATCAAGTGAAATTTATCTATTTCTATTTTTTTTTATTATATACAACACTTGGTGATCACAAATTCATTAAAATATAGGAACCAAATAGATTAAAAAATGACTGAGGGGAGGCAGATTCATGAGCATCCAATAGAGCTAAAATTGGTATTATAGCTATCAGGGACTACTACCATAAATTGCTGGTCAGAATGACCTTGGTTTTAAATGTCTGTTTTTATGTTCCTTATGTTATTAGTAACATTATATCAGTATCCAGACTAGATACAAATGGATTCAATTTAATATTTGGAAATAAATGTTTCTTTTTTAAAATGATGTTAATTTTTATGGTAAAGAACATTTACAAAATTGTATTTACGTGTTGGATTACACGAAAAAAGTAATCTCAATTGATAAAAAAGTAAATTCCCCAGAATCTTACCACACCCAACATTGGACTCAATGGATAGGTCTTGTAAATGAAAACCCCTTGAAAAACTACACCAATATGGATATTTAGATTTTTTCTAACTAAATCCACCTACTGTACGTCACACATATTTACAAAGAAAAATGGGCAAATCCCCATTTAGTGTGAAATGTGAAAAGGCTAAATTGTTTTATGAATTAGTTTATACCAATGTGTGTGGACCATTTCTTATTAAATAAATGTTTTGTTACTCATGATTATTAACATTAACTAATTATTTTAGTAAATGTAGATATATTTACATAATAAGGTATAAGTCATATTCTTTTAATAAATTCCAGTAATACAATAATGATGTAGAGAACCATCCATGTTGGAATTTTATGAAACTCCTCACTGACCATGGAGGCAACTACCTTAATCAATAATTTATTGATTAATTACAGAAGTTTGGGAACCTATCCTAAGCCTCTCCTCCTTACACACTTCAGTGGAATGGTGTAAGCGAAAGGATGAACTACACTATTTTGGACATTGTGAGATTAATTATTAGTCACGAGGGTCTTACATTATCCTTTTGGGGATATGCATTACTAGAAAAGAAAAACATACTAAACCAAGTACTAACTAAATAAACAAATGGTATTCCATAAGAATTTTGGAGTGGATGAAAAACCAGGGTATCAAATTTACATGTGTGGGGAATCAAAGTATTTTTCAAGGCCTCTTCAAGAGATAAACATGCGCCCCCAATGAAAAATGTCTTCCATTATAGGATACACTATGGAAACAATGGGATATTAACTATACGATCCCTTGGAAAAAAGGTTATAGTGGTAATAAATTCCATATAACGTGAGAGGGATAAATTATCAAAATGAGATTGTAGGGGCGAGATTAACATTGTTGATGTTTAGGCTCCAAGCACACAAGATTTGGTACAGAATCAGATTCCACAAAGACCGGTGTTCGAAGAAACTATTTCAGATAATCATGTACTACATAGGAGTATAATAGAGGCTAGAGAACTAGATTGGTATCGTTTTCTAGTTACCTAGGGTGGTGGCTCATTATTAGTTGATAATAATTGTCTTATAACCTACAAAGAAGTCGTAAGTGTCATAGATGTTGCTAAGTAGAAAGAAGCAATAAATTATGAAATGGATTACATATACCAAAACCATGTTTGAATTTTGGTAGATCCTCTAGTGGATGTAATGCCTATTGGTTGAATATGGGTATTCAAGAAGAAAATAGTCATGTAAGTAAAATTCAGTACTTATAACATCCAGTTGATTCAAAAAGGTTTTAAACAACATCATGTAATTTACTATGATGAAAAGTTTTCACCAGTTTCAATGCTGAAATCCATCGTAATTATACATGCCATTTCAATTTACATTGACTACGAGATTCGGAAAATATATATTAAAACATCCTCCTTTAACTAGAGCCTATAGGACGATTTCTACAAGACACAATCTGAAGGGTTTATGACTCATAACTATTCCACTAATATATAAAATTTGTAAAAATCTATTTATGGATTAAATAAACCATATAATTCTTGGAACATTCATTTTCATTACACAATATTAATATAATTTAATATTATAAAAATGAATGCGGGCCTTGTGAATAAAAATGGTTTAGTGGGAGTGTTGTCATATTATTAATAGTATATGTTGATGACATATTAATTATTGGAAATGAAATTATAGTATTATAGTTTTTTAAGGAATGACTGAGTAAATGATCTTCCTTGAATGAATTGGTTGAGGTGTGATATATTCATGGGATCAAGATCCATCATGATATATTCAAGAGGCTTCTCGAGCTCATTCAATGTACATACATTGATAATATATTGAAGATATTTTGTATTGAAAATCCAAAACCTGATATTTTCAGGTGTCACATGGAATTAATAATTCTAAGAAATGTTTCATCATGCCCATGAGGAATGAAATAGAATGGTAATGATTCCATATGTTGGTGCAATTGGTTCATTAATGTACGTGTTTCTATGTACGAGGATAGTTTTCACATATGCATTACGTGTGGTATGTTGATATAAAGCTTTAGTATATGAGTCATTCTATGGAAATGTTTCTAGTTTGTAGAGGATATGAGGAAATAGTCATTAGATGATTTGCATATACTGGTTTCAAAACTGATCAATGTGACATGAATTCACAAATGTGGTACATATTCATTTTCATTGGAGTTGTTGTGAGTGGAAAGAGTTGAATGTTGGTTTTGGTCACACATTATAACATAGAGATCGAGAATATGGTTCCTTTTGAGGATGTTAAAGAAGATTTTGAGATGTGAAATTTCTTCTAAGAGCATTGCAACTTCCCGGTTTTGGGAGACGCCCAAAGGTGCCCCGTACCCGGTTGGTCACATGGACTTGAGCGCATTTTCCTAAATGCCAATGTTTTCCAAATTGAATACGGGAAATTGTATTTGATATTGGGGAAGTGATTCCCTCATTGGAAGAGTAACACAGAAGAAACATATGTATAACAGTAGTAAAAGTAGTAATACCATAAAATAAGAAAACTGAAAAAGACTAAAAATTTATAAACAACTACCACATATATATAAATAATGATAAATGTCACAAGTATTTCAAAAAGCAGTCAAACATGTCACAATGCTGGTATATAGTAATAAACCAATGTAAACAAGGGAAACAAGTAAACAACTCCAACAGAATCGTAACCCCCAACTTGTTACCATTCTCTCTATCTCTATAACAGTCATGTAGCTGAAGTTGAAGGCCACTTTACCGTATCTATTTCTACAATAATATAACCTATTTAGGTGTAAAAGAAAAACCTAGACATGTTTTAAGTCAAATACTAGTTGGAAACCATCAAAATAATTGTGCCTAACTGTGAGTAAATATATATGTTGCAGGAAAAGATTCAAAATGAAGTAATAAAACAGGAAGTACTCAAATTAAAAAATACTATAGTTCCAACTACATTCATTTACATTATCAATTATTCAATCAAAAAATTAACATCAACCCACTGGGAAAGCTGAAAAGCCTAACCCCTATGTTTCAACTAATAAAAAATATATAATGAACCTCTAGGTAAGATCACATAGTCTAACACTTTTAGTCTTGTGGAAACAATGCCTCTTTGATGAATCACTCACCGCCAATTCCCCCTATAATATTTTAATGATAAACAGCATGACTTTTAAGGAAGAACTAACCTTAAATTCCCACTATGGTCTCGTAACGATAACTATAGACACTCTGAAGGAGGACTCAATGTCAATCCCCGCTATAGTCTCGCAGTGTGAGAACAACAATAGTCACTTAGGGGAATCCCTCAACGTCTGTTCCCTATATGGTCTCAGTACACCAGGTTATCACAGCCCTATGTAAAGCTATCGTGCACAAATAATATTCAACATCCAAAGTAAATCACAATCACTACTTGTTTAAATTGATACAAAGCATAACATAAGCAGGTTAAATAATATCACTCCCTCCTAACATCACTAGGAATGTAAAATAGAGCATCCTAACAGGTAATTATAGACCCAATGACCAATATCAGATCAAACATGATAAAAAAACATCCTTAAGAAGGTAAATAAACCTATTTACCATAAAAAAACTCATGATCATGCAAACAAGACCTAGTAGGCCTTAACATGGTAAAATTCATCAACACGCAATACCCTAAACTAGGGAATTGGGAACTATAGCACTTATAGTTCAAAGACAATCTAAGGAAATGAACCAATCAACATCCATTACAATGTATGATTGATATAGATGAATCTAATCCTCTGAATCAACCTAGAATACTGTAGATATAAAAAAATGTAGAAAACATCGAACCTTGAATATCTCACAAAAGAGGAGGAATCAAGAGACAAGACTATAGAATAAGGAAGAACTCACAAATGTGATTACGAAGTAACAAACATAGCTTGATTTGGAGGATGGATGGGAGTTCAGTGACTTGGAAATGAATATATTATATTCGTTCTCTCTTGGATGTGACAGATCCAAAATAATATGTTTTATAAACGAGATCCAACCCCAGTCAGATATAAAATATTAAAACAAAAATACATAGTGTGTATTGGCCTTTATTGGGCCTGCCTTAAGCGGCCATACAACATCATCACACAATCGTGTATTTGGCCATGAAATCCAAACATGGCTTGGACTCAGTTACATAGTATATGACATGTACAAGGAAGTACAAAACGTGTACTCCTAAAATTTTCCACATTCCCTTTTACCATAAAAGAAATATGAAAACTAAATCCATACCTGAAAGAAGGATCTGGGTTATTGTAAACTTCTCCAATTGAAGAAATTGATCTCTGAATTTCCCCAGAAAGGTGGAAATGACAAGGAGTCCTTGAACAGCTCCATCCACTACGATCGTACATTAGCCTCCCTATGCTAAGTCTCGTCATGTACTCGCCCATGCTGAAACAACACCCATACTAGAGGATCAAACCAGCCATGGAGATCCTTCATGCTATGATGAAAAATCCAGATAGTATGCTTATTGAATGATGTGTCCACCTCCAACTCATCCAACCTAGGTTTAAAAGATGAGACAGGTCTAAAAAGTAACGATGCAGCTATAGAATGTGGAAGATGTCGAGTATAGCCCAGTAACACTGAGGTAACTAAAACTAACATGCAACCTAACTGACTCTCTTCAAATCCTCAAATGGCCCAACGTATCCCTAAAAAATCATACCATGTCCCCTAATCCTCATGTATCCCAATCTCAGTGTGGCACATAGGAAAACAAGATCTTTGACCTTGAATACCAGAGGGAGTATCCATGGAACAGAATAAAACATCTTTCATGACTGCGAAGTAGCCATCCTCTTCCGACCCAACTATATCAACTCAGTTTTCTCCTGGAAAAGGCTAGGTTCCAACAAAGATGTCTATCCTAACTCCACCCAAAAAAGGGTTGATAGGAATGGACTACCATACAAGTACTCATAAGGTTCCATATAAATAGTTTCACTAAATCTATTATTTTATTCAAACTCTACCAAAGTTATGTGCTTATCTCAAGAACCTCAAAATTTTAGGACGCATGCTCGAAGCATGTCCTCCAGCACATGAATTGTATACTCGGACTGGCGATATGTCTGAGGATGGTAAGTTGTACTCAGATGTACCAGTGTACCTAAATACCTCTATAGTCCCTACAAGACCTACGAAGTAAAACATCCATCCCTATCTAAAATGATGGATGGTGTAACAACATGTAAACGTAAAATCTCTCATTCATACAACCACCACAGCTCATCAACACTGAAGATCTCCTTCATTAGTAATAAGTGTACAACCTTTGTGAGTCTGTAAATTACAACCACAACTGCATCATTCTCTCAAGGAGACATTGGTATGCTTTTCAATAAGTCCATCGTGACTTCATTACACTTTCACTCGAGAATGACTAACTGCAACAAAATACCTTCTGGTCGCTGAGGCTTTGCATTCACCTATTGAAAGGTGGAACACCACCTCCAATAAAATAATATCTATCTTCATTCATGGCCACAAATACTAATGGGGTAGATCTCGACACATCATGGTAACAACTTGATGTACTGCCCAAACTGAGGAATGAAAATCCCGCATTAGTTCCCCACTCATGTCTACTGACACACATATATATCCATCGATGTGTTGGATCTCTTCCTCTGCTATGGTATATATAGGAATAGGTACTATCCTGAAAAACACTATCTTAGGACTAGGCCTTTAAAATCTGATAGCTACCTCAGTCACACATGTTCAAGAAGAGTAGAGGTAACAGCTACCAAAGAAAGAAATGTATGCCCCTGTATGTCATGCCCCTCCTAATGTGTATTAGATAATAGATCCATAAGCCTCCACTAACCTTAGGGATCCCGAAGTGCTTTTATTTGATTCCTTATACTCACCGTATTAGCCACTTCAATGAATTTACTATGCGTGTTTTAAATCTCAAAGTCAAAGGATTGAAGATACTCAACCCACCTTCGCTATCACAAATTTAGATCCTACTGAGTGAAGATATATTTGAGACTTTTGTGATCAGTGAGATCGAAAAAATTCTCCCCAAATAGATAATGTCACCAACAACGTAAAGCATGAACTACTACAGCGAACTCCAGATCGTGCGTCGTGTAATTCATCTTATTTGGCCTCAACTTCCGAGACTCGTACACAACGACTCCTTCCCCCTACAAATGCATTGTCCCAAAAATGATACGTTTTGCATCACAATAAACTGTATTACTCTTGAGAATCTTAGAAAAATCAAGTATTCTTACTGAATTAAACCTCCCCATGATCTTCTTGAATGGATGACTCCCAAGAATCTGTCCATGATTACATCACAATATTCTTAATCAGACCCATCAGTGGTGTATCTAACCATGAAAATTATTGTATAAAATGACTATTGTAACCATCCTTCCCTAAAAAACTCCGTAACTAAAATAAATTCTTCAGATACTCCCATAAAACTACTTCCCTCACATTCATTGGGTCTACTGACACTACTATCTCTGATATAACATGACCCATGATGTGAATATGGTCTATCCAAAAGTTGAAATTTGAGAGATTTTCATAAAACTGATGATCTCTCAGGGTACTCAAAATGATCTCAAGATGTGTAGCATGGTCGTATCAAGTGTCAGTGTAAACCAATATGTCATCTAGCAAAACCAACAAAAATGAATCCAAGTATGGATGGAACACTCAGTTCATTGGTGACAAAAAGACTACAGGCATGTTCATGAGACCGAATAACATATCCACAGACTCCTATAGACCATGGCTACTCCAAAAGGCTATAATAGGTATATCTGATGGTATAATGTGAAAATAAATATAATGAGATCACAACTCAATATTTGAGAACACCCCAGATCCTCAAAGTTGATGAAATATATCATTAATCCTTGGCAAGGGATATCGGTTTTTGACATTCAATAGGTTCAGTTTTAATCCACACACAGTCTAAAGGTACTGTCCTCCATCATCTCAAACAGGACAAGCTAACCCCAATGAGATGTACAAGGTCGGATGAAACCCTTTCCCCGTAACTCCCCTTATATTTTCATGAGACAATGTAACTCTTCTATAGCCATCCGATATAGAGGAATGGATACTGGTGTCGCTCCTCCCACAAGCTCAATATAAAATTATACCTATATCTCCAGAGGGAAACCCAAAAATTAATCTACAAAGACATCTCTAAAATGATCCACCACTAGAGGGATGTCCATCTGCGATGTTCCTTGGTCATCCAGATATAAACAATCAATCTGCACTGTAACTCCTCCCAACCCATGATTCTATGGTCATTCACTAATCTCCTAGACATCGCATTCACCATTATGTGGAATAGAACCACCCTCTAGGGATGTGACACTCACCCAATGATTATTAAAGTCGACAATATCCTGGTCAAGATCCAACCAGTCCATTCTAATAATGAAATTGTAGATTTTCATCTATAAACATAGAGGTCCCCTAAGAAGTGAAACCCACCATCCTCAAGTGGTCACACCTTGAACTAACGTACACTAGCCATTCTAGTCCCCAATGATGTGTCTATCATCATGATATCATTAGATGTAAAGATATGTAGCCTAAGGATCTCCACATGAGAAAAAGATTTGAAAGTATAGGAAGCCCATGTATCAAGAAGTGAAAAAGATAAAACTGAGGAAAAAAAATTGTACCACTAACCATATAGGGTTTTGGATCATTCTCTAGTTGGCTCTGCTCCACTTCAAAAGGATGACTTGTACCATGGCGATGTGACCTTTTCTGACACCTCTGAGCCGATCCACCCTACTTTCATTGAATTCATGGGGACTGGCTACTGCGGCCAGGACCTACAAATTGGTCTTAACAGCCGAACAAACTCTAGTTCCCAGACTGATGAGAAACTGGTGGTCTTGATCTTTAATTAGGAGAAATATAAGAACCTATGTCACCAGATTATAGTGAGATAAACAAAAAGAAAAGCTGGATATGACCCATCTTGTTGCATGATCAGCACTCAACTGGGTCTCTCGGGTAATGTTCCCACGTATGCCCACCATTCCCACACTTGTAGCATAACACCTGGCTACCTGAGTTTGTATCCTACCTACTCAGATCTCCACATGTGGACTCCCTGTGGTGCTTCCAACTATCATCTAGATAAGTACCATCTCTGAATGCTGAAATGACCGGACCCACAACTTCAGAATCCCTCAGGTTGTGCTCTGTGATTAGCACCTTTTTGACTATGGATGATATGGTCTCAAACATAAATATTTTCACCTAATAATAGATTTCATTCTTGATACCATCCTCAAACATTTTTTCTAGGAATAACTCATAACCCACAGGAATGGGTGTTAAAAATTGTAGCTCTATGAAATGAGAATAATACTCCCTGACTAATAGGATAACTTGCTCCAAACTCATGAACTCTCAGGCTTGATTTTCCCTAAATGTCTCCAGGTCCATTTAGTAATAAAAGGTACCTTGGAACACATCTCAAGCCATAACCTGATGAAATCCCGCCGATGATATCACTTCCCACCATCTCTTAGAGGATTCCCAAAGAATGTATGTAGTGAGCTTCACACTCCTTTCTAGAGGAGTCTCCAGATGATCGATTATTGATTAGATGGATTCCAACCATGACTCTACAGCCTGAGGTTATCTATCCCCTGGGAAAGTGGGAGGATTCTGCTACTTAAAACCCCACGTTAATACTACTATAGATGGGGCAGCAGGTGGTGCTCCATAGAAAGTCAGGAAAACCTCATGAAGACCTCACAGAACTATGCATCGGCACATGTATCTCGAATAATGGTTGTTTCCAAGATGGGAATAAAGGGAGGATCTACCAGAATTCCTTGATCTACTATGTATGGTGTTTGATTGTTTCCTTGTATCTTGCGTAAAACTAGAGGATGTCTCGGTGGAATGACTTTGGATGGTCATGCACACACCATAGATCATGATTATTAAGGACTAAATATTAGATGTTCGATAAGGGATCATGATAAAGAAGGCATTCATGTTTGTTCTAAATAGGGATACAAAGCATGTATAACACCGACACGACATGTTTCCTTAAGGCTTTACATGGGCGTATAATTATTCCAACACTAGTTGTGTAAACCCCTTTTCGACTTCCTCCACACGGATAAACAAATGGTTCTATCCTAGGTAACGCCACATGGTGTGTTCACCCAAGACATGGAAATTACCACTTATGTTATAACCATTTGTGTCGTTAGTCACATGGTCAGAGACACAGTTGACTCTACAATACTGTGTGAATGCCTAGTACACGGTGTCTTCTGACAAAGATTTATCAACCCTGTGTCTCTGCCCAAAAATATAGTCACATGGTTAAATACTACATGGTGTGTATATATAGTAAATGGCATGTACTTAAGAAAAACTATTCATTTCTGAATAAAAGGATGCATGGAATGTATTCATCATTAAACACCATTTATTTTGGGATCTTCCAGACACTAAGACTCAGAAACTACCTTGACCCCCATAAAATGTTGAATTTTTTCCCACAGAATGACAACTTTCGGCCCGTGAGATCCCATACTCCAATGAATCAAAGTTTGAAATCATTATTCACACCATACTAGAAAAAAATAAACTAATGTTCATAGATGATCCAGTAAATTCTGATCCAGGAGGGCCCATAAAACATCAGGGAATAATTATTGGAATCTATCCAAAATAAACATTACAAATTCGAAATACCCTATAAAATAATAGGTATTCTATCAAGGCATCTATCACAACATCATGCATATCAAGAACAACATTTATCATGAAAACATGCAATCTGTAATGAACCCTAAATGGAATGATAATAATACTTGACATGTGATCTCTGGTAAGTGCCTATTTGATGCATGTGATGGAATATCCTCATATCATAGGGTTGTAAAAGAAACCGAACCTTAATAATTTCAATGATAGCAACACAAAACATATGAATCACCCAACAGTGAAATCCGATCAAATGTAACAATTACAAAATCCAAAAAATTTCAATAATCATGGAATATTGGATTTTCCTTGTACTCAGGTTAGCTATGACAGGGAATATCTTATTACAAACTACATATTCCTTTCTATCCTTTTCAATAGGCTACAAATAGTAATTCAATGAAGAAATGAATCCCTCTGATACCACTTTGTAACACCCGGGTTCCGGGTGCCGCCCAGAGGATCCATGAACCTGGTTGGTCAAATGGACTCATGTGAAGTTCTTCAATTGCCAGGGGCTTCCAAATAGTAGTGAGGGTCTTGGATATGATAGTGATGAAACCACTACCACATTGGTAGAGTAACAAAGTGGAACCAAATACATAACATTAGAAAATGAAGTAATATCGTACAATAAGTATACAATGGAAGTCTAAAAAAATTAACTACAACAACATATATATAAATAATGATGCATTTCACAAGAATTTAGGAATGTATCCAAACATGTCACAGTGTTTTTATATAGTACTATACCAATGTACAATATAAAACAAGAAAACAACTCCAATAGCATCACAAGACTCAACATGGCCCCATGCTCTCCAGCTCTATAATAGTTAAGTACCTGACGTAGAATGGCACTTTCCCATATCAATCCCAGCAATAGTATAATCTATTTGGGCCCAAAACAAGACCCAAACATTGTGTGAGGAAAATCCTAGTAAGAAACCACCAAAAGGCATGTTCCTAACTATTAGTTAATATGTATGTAGCAGGAAAATATGAAAAATGAAGTAATAAATAAGGAAGTACTCTGAGTAAACAATCCAATAGTTTCAACTACAATCATTTACACTATCAATTATTCAACCAAAAAATACAAGAATCCCTATGGCATTGTCCACATATCCTAACCCATATGGTTTAACATATAAAAAACATATAATGTCTCTCTGGGTAAGATCACATATTCTAACCCTTTTTTAGTGAAAATAAAGACTCACTGAGGAATCAATCATCATCAATTCCCACTATAGTATTTTAACAATAAACGAAAGTATCTTGAAGGAAGAATTCAATGCCAATTCCCCATATGGTCTTTTAAAAATAACTATAGACAAATTGATGGAGCACTCAATGTCAATCCCACATATGGTCAAGCAACTTGAAAAGTACTACAAACACTATAGGGAAGCCCTCAATGTCAATTCCACCTATGGTCTCACAACACCAGGTTCTCACATACCTATGTAACGAAATCGGGCAAAAAAGATATTCTGCAGCCAAAGTAAATCACAAACACTACTTTTATAAAAGTTAACAAAAGCATAAAATAATTATTTCAGATAATTTCACACCATCCTAAAAGCATGAGGCGTGGAAAACAGAGCAGCTTAACAGGAAATTATATACCCAACGACCAATATCATATTAAACATGGGAAACCAAATCCAAATAAATTTGAATAAGAATATTTAAATCAGAAAACCATGCTCATGAAACAAGGAATATCATTAATTAATAGTGTTAAATTCCATAAACAAGAAATATCCTAAACTAGGGTATTGGGCACATTTTTGCACATATAATTCAATGTCAATCTACAGAAAGGAACAAACCACCTACCATGAAATTGTATTATTGATATAAATGAACAGTAGCCTCACAATCGATCTAGAACTCTGTATATCTTCAAATACGTCTAAAATATTCAACCTTGTATATCTCATGAAAGACGAGGAATCATGAGATGATGCTCTACCGGATGGAAGAACTCACTGTTGTGATTCCAACACAACAAATATAGTTTGATTCAGAGCACGTATGGAAATTCAGGGACTCGGAGAAGAATTGGTGATCTTCTGTCACTCCTGGATGAGACATATCCAAATGAATATGTTTTTCTAAATGTGACATGACCCTATTACGATATACAAATTAATAACAAAAATACACGGCGTGTTCTATTAGGATACATGGCCTGTATAGGCCTATATCAGGCCTGCCTTAAGTGGCCTACCACATTGTCAAATGGTCATGTATTTGAACATGACCTGACCAAACATGCCCTAGACTCGGTGCCAGAGTACACATCATGTACAAGAAAGTACATGACATGTAATCCTAAAATTTTCATTCTTCCTTTTTTCCTCAAAAGAAACATGAAAACGAGATCCATACCTGAAAATAAGATCCATGTTATTACAAGCGTGATGTGGTACCTAACATAAAGGATCCCATCACACTATATTATTATAATACTAAAATGGTGGCTCTCACCAAAGAGAAAAGGTCACATTAGTGGATATATAACATACTATAGAAGTATCATGTATTGAGGAATTTTTCTTATAGAGGTGTGGTTGCAGTGATTAGTATTTCCAAGAAAGAAAACAAAGAAGACCCCTTTACTAAAACCTTAACTAGAAACAAACCTGGTTTTCATGTGAGGTCTAGCATAATAAAATTCATAGGAAGTTGGCTCAGTCTATGTGGGATTTATTTTAGAGTTTCTGTCCTAGAATAAATTGTTTGTAATTTTATTACATGAACATTTAATGAATTAAATATTCAATTAGACATCTTATTAAATATTTTTCTTTATTCATCAGTAATTTAATGTAATAATTTCATAGAGTATTTTTTTTTATTGAAATGGTTATTATATATTCCAACTATGATGAGAACCTTGAAGTGACATGACAATATTCAGAATATAGTTCTCTGTTTGGATAACATTTTATGATGTGACACATAGTATATAGATCATCAGGTTCAATTAATCATAAAATGATGATACATTTTGTCATGATGATCTCACATTGTAACCTCCAAGATGGGAGATTATGTGATCTGATCTTCTAGTAGGAATTATATATGTTTTGGTCTCATCGTATATTTCTATCTGTGATCATTTGTAATTGTATTTAGGCAATATGATTATCATTAATGGATGTCAGGACTGATGCACATATATTTTCTAACAAAGTTGTCATGCTATATGTTGGAAGGAAGTAGGGTACGTTGGGTGCAACACTAATGACATGTTATTGATTGATAATTTAAGGAAGAATTTATCCCTTCCATCCTTATCGAAGTTGATATCTCATTCCTATGATTCAAATACAACTGAAACCCTAAATTCCATAACCCTGGAGTAATTGTGAGTTTATTTCGGATAATCAAATGATGATGTATTGAGAATAAAGGGTTATGACACTGATATGAAAATATATTGATGAGATATTGTGAAAATGGGATTATATTACACAATGAGTGTCCATATTTTTTTGTCCTTGCGACTTTATGTTCTTTCTCTTAGGTGGCTTAACCCATTGATAGATAGTAATCTTAGACTTTTGGAAATCCCATATAAGGCTTGTGAGAAAGAATACTAGATGGTCACACAATAAGAATTTCTGTTAGTCTCTGTTAAATTCTATTTGAATTTAATTAATGGAATAAATTTTCTTCTCAATAATGAGGGATAATTTTTTTCATGTTATATTAGCCGCCTAAATTAAATAAATATTTTTTACCAGATTAATTTTTTTAATATTCTTAATATTTAATAAATATTTATTTACTAGTTTATGAATACTATGATTATTTAATAGAATAAAATATTTATTCTAGTTTTCAATAAATGAAAGAGGATTTAGAATGGACCAAGACCATGTCTAGTGATAAAATAATTATTTACAAGCCGGTAAAAATTATTTATCCATTTTACACAAGTTTATGTACCAAAAAATAATATTATTGTTATTATTATCTTTCATGGGTTTTCATTAATGAATATTATTATATTTAATGACTATTATGAAGTTAAATTCTAGAACCAAAATCTATGCACTATAAGTAGATGTTTATGTCTATTGTGTAATGTATTTGAAACCAATTCCATGTTTGGGAATAGATAATTGTTTAGCACAACTTATTCCCTCTCGGCTCCTCCTCCTCTCTCCCTCTCAAGAACAAAAAATCCATGATATAATTTCTTAAATACTAAAGAATGAGAGATGTGGAATGAACAACCCAAGACAATAGATTCGTCGTGCTAGCACCTGGAGAATGGGAAGTGTTTCTCATATACCATCAGAGCATTTATGGATCACCACTTGAGGTATTCTACCCTTCGATACTCAAAAGCACAATAAAGGTAATCATGAAGGGCCTTTTATGGAGATAAAAAATCATTAATGATGAAATTTCCTAATCCCAGGTATTTATTTTTTTAGATATAAAATAATGTTATTATAAATTTGACATGAAAGATCGCCACTTTTGGTTTTAGGAAATTATTATTAAAAGAAATTTTAATATATCACAGTCCACTACAATAATTCCACTTCTCCTGGAACCAATATTTGTTTCACATCTCCCACAATATAACAAATATTTTTACTGATCATCAACTACAATGAAATCCCATTACTATACATAGAATGAATCATATATCATAGGATATTTAAAGAGAGTATGATGAATTTTCACTGTCTTATCCAAGTGGTTAATTATGTTACACTATTTTCACATAGAGAATAAACCCCTACCAAATCATAATGCATTTCAATCCTTCATTTCTCACCAAATCATACAAATATTATGAAACTATTACTATAAATGAGGTAGTTGTATGTAGTGATCTCAAGAACAATATTTTCACTGATTCTATCATAATGGTATACATGGTGATGTCTTGTTTGTTGAGTTGAAAAATTACACTCAACACTATCAAACAATACTTTTGAAAATCACAATCAACTTCTTAAATACTTTCATGTTTCTATATTTTATACATCCTAATAACTTAAGATATTTTTTAGGAAAGATCACTTATTTACTAGATGGATGATATTACTTTTAACATATGGATCCTTATTATGTATATATTTTGTACATGTACTATGTATTTTGAGAAGACATTTACAACATTAACTAGATGGAGGTATATAATTTATATCAGTTATGGAATAATAAATTCTATCAGAATAGTTTTTAAAAAATATATAGAAAAAACATTATCAAATGGGGGAAGAAATGTTTACCCGATAAAATTTATAAATTCAATCAATCAATGATCTTTTTTCATTCCACTGAATGAAGTATATTCATTCATCCATACGGAAAATGAAAAAATTGTAGCGTTGTAATACATGATGACTATAAGATGAATATGGTGTAGAAAAAATTTCATTTAAAGGAGTTCATATAATTCCACTATGAACACCTCCGAGAAATGTTTAATATTAACATTGGGAGTTTTCATATAAGTAAAAGTTGCATTTGACGAGAAAAGTATTTTGGTTTTGATACCCAAGTAATAAAAAGTTGATGGGAAGAGTTTATTAGCATGTTTTTATGATAGAGTGATTCATTTTAATATTTTTAGAGTTCTTAATAAAGGCATAAACTATTACTCATTTTATTTTAAGTTCTATATGTATTTTGTTTTTTAATTCTTGTTTTCAATGTCTTATATTGATAAATCTCATGGTTTAGAGAGACATAGGTTATTTTGATTGGTCTGGCAGTGGGTTCCAAGAGTGAAGGGAAATAGAGATGTGTCTCATCATTGTGATTAATGGATTCCATGACTATGTAAGACATAACATAAGGTAATGTAAATACTATGGACACCTTGAGTCTAGTTAAATACATCCTTAAAAATTATGTATAATATTTGGCTATCTTCTTATAAATATTTTCTATTTTTTCTCACATTATTTTTATTTTTTATTTTTATTTTATTTTAAATGTTTATTATTCTTTTTTCCAGGTTTAGAAAAAACTATATAGTTTATTATAATCATATTATTAGTCTGATTATAAATTTTTCAGTAAAAAATTTCATTCAATGACATGTTTAAAGAGGTTGGAAAAACATATAAGTTGTGTTTTTTATTAATTAAAATTCACCCCACCCCACCTATATATAATTGTATACTCTTTTGATCTTACACTTAGTATCAAAGAAAGGATTAAAATTTCTATAAAATATTATGTTAATTGGGTTTTTGTGTAAAATATTTTATTTGGTTTTTAAGATGGAAGGTTTTTCCATTATTACACAAGAAAATATTTGTCCATGTAGACTGCCAATTTTTTATTGTGCTTTTAATGATTATTGAAGAGATCATGAGAAAAAAATTCAATAAAAATGTAGATATTTTTTTATGATTATGGGGAACAATAAAATTATATTTTTGTATGTTACTATTTAACATAAATAATATTAAATGGAATACTAGATAAACTATATTTCTTGAAATAATTCACTATGTTCAATGGCTAGAAATATAAATAGCCAAAATTCATATTGTTTAATTTATGATAATATATAGATGAATATTGATGTAAATCATTTTAGAACTACTAATATTGTTTAAGCAAGTATAAAAACATTACATATTGATTATATAGCCTTTTTATTTTATTCATGATGGTTCATTTTTCTTAAAAAATCAAGGATTAATGACTATTGTAAACATTCTACACTCCTTTGTAGATAAAGACTTAATAAATGAGCAGATGGTATTGATGATTGGAGATATAATTAAAAATTAGTGTGATCTAATAGAAAATCGCTTCATGAAACAAAACACCATAAAAATCTAAGCATTAGTTTTTGGATTAGGGCTCTTAGGAAGAAGCAGGGTAGATTAAAAGGACAGGTATAAAAAGAAAATAATAATAATAATTTAGGTTTTTACACTACATATACAATGGAAAGGAAATGTAGATATTATAAAATATTTTACAATTCATGTAAGAATAAGAAATTTAATGAGGAGATAGAAATTAGTTCTTTAGAAAATGGTAAAATGATCTTTCCCAACTTCTTAAAACAATAATCTTAATTGTTTTAAAGAAATATTTTTGTTATAAGAATAAAAAAATACAACGAAAATATATGATAGGAAAGAAACATTTGATATGATATGTCATGAATGTATGAAGCCAAGTCATGTTAGACCATATTTTCAATGATTAAAAAATAAGGATTAGAAGGAATAGAATTAGAAGAATTTCAGTAAGAATAGAAACTAGAAAATTCCAAAATCATAAAAAATTTGAATTTCAAGTGGTTGAGATATATTTTTAAAAATTTCATCATATAATAGTTTGCTGGAAAAAATTATCGGTTTTCATATAGATATTTCAAATACAACCAATGATTTATGTATACGATATCTATTTAATTCCGCACAAATTTAATACTGAATGAAAACTATCTAAATTAGGATGATGAATGTTCCTATTATACTAAAGATAAAAATATATATTTTATCCAACGATGATAATAATATACATAGTTTTGTATAGGTTTCATTTTGTGATACATATATGAAGAAAAAATTGAAATATTAAAAAGGAAATGATTATGCTATGGCAGAACATGCCAAATAAAATTTCATAATACTAAAACATTCCTAAAAAAAATCAAATAATACATCAAAATTCGTCAAAATAAATATTGTTATAGTTCAACTAAAGTATACCATAATTTAGTTCTGAAACTAATATATGAAATACTTGTTATGAACAAAATATAGATTAAATTTACATTTTTAAAGGATAATTTTGAAAATATATATAAATAGTTGAGACAAAAAATAAATAATTTTGGGATGGGATATACTACAAGAGAACTATATATTCAAAATATTAATTTTTTTTCAGAGAATTTCACCCTTATGTACAAAATTTTAGAGAGGTGTACACTGGAAAACTAGATATTCTTTAAACAAGATTTAATAATATTGTTTTCATAAAACCTATATTCATAAAAAAATACTAGTTATACAAAATAAATGATTTGGATATTTATGGATACCCAAAATTATAGTTTCTAATAAATGTACCCCAAGAAACTTTGGGTACAAAAATCCTGATTTTTCAATTTTAGCGAAATAATATGAGTACCATCATTTATAATATTTCTCATTGGAATAGTAGTTGTTACATGTATATGACTATAAATACTAAATTTTTTCTGGATATTAACAAAATGAAATGATGAAAAGTAACCTTTAAAGATAATGATCAAGGAGAAATATATGGTATTTATGATAGTGTACTACTCGTTAAAGATTTAATTTCAAATGTTTTATTTGTAATGGTTTAGAAACATAGTCTCACCAGTACAAGTCAATTTGGCATGGAAGGTTACCTTATAAACTATAGGAATGACTAATGTATTGTTTAAATTTCATTAGGTGAATTTATTCTTTTTTATGGTAGGAAAGAGAATATATACACTATTAACATATATGACCTTAAAATCCAGGATCTACCTTTTCTATGTGAAATAGAATATAAATCATGGTTTTTGGAATATAATACTTAGACACTATTATGTAAGAACTATTTCCAATCATTTTATGAATGGACTTCATAGAGATCTACAAAATACTAGTATTAATTATTATAAATATTTGATCCTTATAAATTTTGAATGTGAGGAGTGAATCCTTATCGTGATCATAGTCCCAAATATATTTAGTAACACAGTTATAACATAGTGTTCGCCCCCTGGTTCAGTCATAATGATGTAGTGTTGAATTTCCCTATAGACTTCTGAAAACACTTTCTATGTTTTGAAATATTTGAATATAGTAAAAAAACATAGAACACTAATAATATTGAAGAGGATGTGGTGAAAATAGTGTTGAAATGGTTTACTTAAATGAAAACAGGTTAAAGGGAAAAAGAAATGGATATAGAGTTTTACAAAAAATAAGCCCAGATTTGGGTTGGTCCACTCATCAACTACTTATCATTTATCTGAATATAGATTACATCATTTATCAACCTCAGTCTATGGAAAATCATTCTTTTATGTCAAACACCTCTCTCACCAAAAATAAATAATATATATACCCAAAATATTTTCTAGTACATAAGTAATATCTCAAGGTGAATGAATCATTAGGAAAGACCACCCAATCCAAAAATCTCTAACATGATGAAGTGGTATTTTTGATATCTTTAGTCCTGAAACCAAGCAAAATAAGTGGAAACATATGCATGGGGAAATATTGATGAAAACATCCCTTGGGTGACAGTTCTCTCACTTCAACACTTACAGAATAACTATCCTCCAAACGAAGTGATGAAGGATGTTGATAAATATGAAGCTCAGATCTTTATGTGGAATTAGTGTTTCACTCCTTATATTTGGACTTTCATATTGTCCCTTCATAATTGAAGGTCCATGATTACAACACATCAATGAAATAAGAACAAATGAAATTTTTTATTTACAAAATATAATAAAAAATATAATGGAAATGAGGGATGGGAAAATGGAATCAAGGTTTTCTCCCTCTAAAATAATGAATGAATTTTTTTTATTTAAAATATAGAATAATAAAATATGTGTAGAATATTAGGGTTGATAAAATGGAATCATAGTTTTCTCTCATATCTATATGTTATCAAGATTCCTCCCATCTTCAGAAACACCAATTTTCTATCCATATCTAGGGATTATAAAAATATTTTAGAATAAATCCTCTTATTATGAAAACCAAAATATAAAAATAGTTACCTATTAATATAAAATGTGGTAATTATCCACATGGTGTTCCTTGAGGTTCCCATCATCAGTTTGGAATAGTTTCCTAGAGAGAATAGCTGATCCCCTATGATGGTGTTCCCTTCCATCCCAATTTGTTTGGGACATACATTTCTCATGACCACCTTATCTTCCCATCATGTTGATAATTCAAAACTCCTCTAGACACACAAAATGATTTTCTATTTGATTTGACACAACATTATTATCTTTGGGAAATAAATTTTCAAATTTCTATATTTTTACGGAACAGTAAAGCTTGAAATATTTTTCTTGGGCCTCACCCAATGATTTTTTGGGTCATGTGATGTTTAGGCCAAAAAAATCTCATCCCAATTGACTAATCCTTATGACCATGAAATAAGACCAATTTTTCAATGACATAAATTGATCCTCCAAAAAAACATTAGTATGTTTCATCCATCAGCCTTGAATAATTTCATCCCTCAAACATTCATCTTTAACATTCATCAAACTATATTTAAAACTTTTAAGACAAATTTATTCATTTTTAATCAAATCCTATATCTATCATAACTACATTTTTAATAAACTATTCTTTATCAAGTGTCCCTTGATGTAATTGTATTATGTAATTATGTTTCATTTTCTTCTGAAAATTTTGATTATGAATTATTGTATAATATTTAATTGTTATGAGGGTGGATTAACATAACCAATAAAAACACGGTGTTAACCTGTAGTGAGTTCTTATATACCCTAAAAATCCTTTTGAAGTCTCACTACTACACATATTCCCTTTAACAGCACACACATGTTCTTTTAAAAAATGATAAAAAAATCTCTCTCAATAATAGCAATGATAAGGGGTCCCCTTTATTAGTTCTAAAAATGATAAAGAGGGTCCATTATCCATGATATAAAAAGAACAGATAAAGGCACCCCATTATCAATGCTTTTTTAGCACCGATAAAGGCCTAAACACCTGCAATCTATTGTTGATGTAACAACAAACCATGAATAAAAACCTATAATCTCATGTATTACCTATAATTTCAATCATTTTTATAATTTCAAACAATGATATATACAAGAATAAAAAATTTTGAACCCATATTATATACCAAATAAACATTTCTATTTCCATTTTAAACAAATGTTTCTTAATTTACAATTACAACTATCCAACAATCATTCTAAAACATTAATATTTCACATTTTGATGCCTGTCATCACCTCTAAAAAAAGTCCACCCATTATATCAGTTTCCAAAAAAATCATCTCAACCCGAGGAAAACATTCCACCTATATAATAAAGAAAATATTTTGTTAGTAATACTATAAAGAAATAAATTAAACTTTAATATGAAATAATAAATTAATAAACTGTATTTTTTTTAAAAAAATGCCACATTTGGCATTATATCAGACACACCATGTATCCTATTGATGTGGTCTTCATTCCTATATGTCATAAATGATTTATGGATCATTGTACTCAAATATTAAAAATAATCCGAATGTATTTTCTCAGTTTTCAGTTTGTCACTAGTTCTTCTACAAGAATTAATTTCCATTTTAAATAATGACACATTTGGAGTTATATCAGTCACATTATGCATCAGATTATTTTTTTATGATTCCCACCTATAAAAAATAACTGATTAATTGTTTTCCTAAATTATAAAAACAAACTGAATTACTTTGATTAGTTTTTAGTATATTAGTTGTGTTTTTTTACTAAAATGTCATTTCAAATTAGAAACACGCATTAGGAGTCATATAGGTCGGGTCGTGCAACAGTTTTTTATGAGAGTAATTAATAAACATCATAAATGAATTGTGGATCATTGTAATAAATTAATAAAATAATCATAGTGTCTTTTCTTGGTTTTTAGAGAGTGACATGTTTTGAACTAAAATAACAAATTTATATTCATAACATACACTTATTATCATTCCGGTCAAACCATACATTGTATTAAGCTGAGGTTTACTCTTAAAAATCAAATATTAATCATGGATTATTTTAAAAAAAATACAAAAAAATACAAATGTGTTTTGTCAGGGTTCAGTATGCCACATGTTGTTTTTAATTAAATTAGTTTTAATTTTAAATAAACGGAGATACATTAAGTCATACCAGTCACACCATGAATCAGATTGAGGTGTGGTTGACTTAGAAACATAAAATATGACTCTTGAATTGTTTTACTAATTTTTTAAAATAATATGAATGTGTTTTATTTATTTTTATTTTGCCACTTGTTTTTTAGTTAAATTAATGTCAATTTTAAATAAATAAAAGACAGTTTGAGTCATACTGGCCACATCGTGCATAGTATTGATGTGTGGATGATTCCAAAACAATAAAAATGACTAATAGGAAATTTTTAATAAAATATAAAAAAAATAAGAATGTTTTTTCATGTTTTTCAGTATGTCACATATTGTTTTTACCTAAATTAATGTCAAAATTAAATAAAAAGAGACATATTGAAACATATCGGTCACACCATGCATCATATTAAGGTGAGGTTGAATCCTTCACATAACCAATGAAATGTAGATCACTATACTAATGTATAAAAATAATTTGAATTCATTTTATTGGTTTTCATAATATCAGTTTTTTTGTTTTAACATAAATTAATGTTAATTTTAAATTAAAAGAGACACTTTGAGTCATACCAACTACACTGAGAATTTTATTGTTGGGAGATAGATTAATACATGATAAAAATTACTAATAGATCTTTTTAATAATATATTGAAACAAATTGACTACATTTTTTCAGTTTTTAGTATGACTGTTGTGTTTTTTTACAAAAATATCATTTCAATCTAGAAATACGCATTTTGTGACACACATTAGATCATGTTTTAGTTTAATGTAATAATATTTCATACACATCATATTTGACTTATTAATTTATTTACTAAATTATCAAGAAAATTGCAAGGTGTTTTCTTTGTTTTTAGTGTGTGACACATTTAAAACTAAAATATCAATTTTAAATAGATAACGGACACTTTGAGTCAACCGGTCACACCGACATCAGATTAAAGATCTTTTGACTCTTAAAAATAAATATTATTTATAGATAATTTTACTAAATAAAAAAAAATGAAAATGAATTTTCGTAGTGTTCTGAATGTCACTTATTGTTTTTAATTAAATTAATTTAAATTTTAAATACAAAGAGATAGTATGAGTCATAACGGCCACATCGTGAATTTCATTGAGGTTTGGATGATTACTACATATCAAAAATGACTAATATATCATTATCCTAAACCATAAAAACAATTTTCAAGATTTTTCAGAGTGTATGGTATGACACCTTTTGTTTTTTACTTAAATTAATGTCAATTTTAATTAAAATGAGACACGTTGAGTCATATCGGTCACACCGTGTATCATATTGAGGTATGATCAACTTCTAAATGTAAAAATATGAATCATGGATCATATTTCTAATGTATCAAAACAATAAAAACGTGTTTCTTTTATGTTTTTAATATGTCACTTGTTGTTTTTACTTAAATTATTGTCAATTTTAAATAAAAATATACACTTTGTGTCATACCAGCAACACCATGCATCGTATTGAGGTATGTTTTATTCATACATGTAAAAAATGACTAATAAATAATTTTCCTAGAATATCAAGACAATATGAATAAGTTCCCTGGGTTTTTAGTGTGTTAGTTGCATTTTTACTAAAATGTCATCTCTTACTGGAAACATGCATTTTGAGTCATAACAATCGAATAATGCATCTGTTTGATGTGAGACTACTTCATGCACATCAAAAATGAATTATGTATTTCTATTCTTAATTTTCATGATACACATAATTTGTTTTCTTGATTTTTAGTGAGGGACACATTTGGACCTAAAATATCAATTTTAAAATGTTAACAAACACTTTGAGTAATATCAGTCACACCGTGCATCTGGTTGATGTGTGGGTGACTCTTACAGATAAAAATTGACTTTTAGACAATTCTACTAAATTATTAAAACAATACTAATGCATTTTCTCAGTTTTAAGAATGTCACCTTTTGTTTTTTACTTAAATTAATGTCAATTTAAAATAAAAATCAACACTTTGATTGATACCACACACACTGTGCGTTGTATTGAGGTGATGATGAGTCCTACCCATTAAAAATGACAAATAGATTATTTTTCAAAAATATAAAAATGATTTGATTACATTTTCTCAGTTTTCATAAATTTAGTTGTGTTTTTTTACTAAAATATCATTTCAATCTAGAAACAAGAATTTTGAGTCATACTCGTTTCATCGTGCATCACTTTAACATGAAACAACTTCATACATGTCACAAATCACTTATGAATATCTATTATAAATTATCATGAAAATATGAAGTATTTTTCTTGGTTTTTTGTGAGTTACATGTTTTGAACTAAAATGAAATTTTAAAATGATAATAGACCCTTTATGTCATAATGGCCACACAATGTGTCAGATTGAGCTGTGATTGACTACTAAAAATAAAAAATGACTCATGTATCATTTTTCTAACGTATCATAACAATCCGAATGTGTTTTCATAGTTTTCAATATTTCAATTTGTTTTACATAAATTAACATCAATTGTAAATTAAAATAGTCACTTTGAGATATACCAGACATACCATGCATTATATTGCATTGTAGTTGATTCATATTTTTCAGAAATTACTTATAGATCGTTTTCTGATGGTATGAAAACAATATAAATGTTTCTTTTCTTGGTTATTAGTGTGCCATTTGTGTTTGTTTCCTAAAATGACATTTCAAACTGGAAACACATATTTTGAGTCATACTGATTGCATCATGTGTTGGTTTGAAATAAGACTATTTCATACACGTTAGAAATGACTTATGAAAATCCATTCTAAATTATGAATACAATCAGAGAATGTTTTTCTTGGTATTTAGTGAGTGAAATTTTTAGAACTAAATATGTATTAGATAAAAAAGATATCGATATTAACTTACAAATAGTAGATAAAATGATGTAAAATTAATTACTTACATGAAAAGAAACACTTTGAGTCATACCGGCCACATCATGCATTACCATGTTATCTATTTTCTTTCCATGATGAAATTGAAACACTTAATTATCATCATTTATCACATTATTTAATGTTCTCTTCGCTACCTTTGACGGAAATTGATAAATTCCAATAATATAGGAGTGAGAAGGTTTTGAAGGAGAATATGCTTGTGGAATTCATTTTCTTCATGAGAAGTGAAACATTTAATTTAGATTTTTTCAATGTATAATATAAATGATAATTTTTTGAGTAAAAACTTATTATATTAAAAAAAAGATGCCTTCTTATTGAATACTGAGTTTCGGCCTCGAAGTATAATCTCTCCTGAGCATAATCAATTTCTAACAAATTACCCCAACTTGAACAAAGGAATCCACTCCTATAACAAAAAAATTATTATGTAAGTAACACTAAAAAAATTAAATGAAACATAAATCTTAAATAATCCACTACTTCTATGGATGCCTCATCTTCATGTTATTTATGTACATTCTTCCATTAGATATGTTTTGCATTATTTTCTGAGAACATCTATATCGTCTTCTGAAGATGATTATTTTAGACAGTTATAGTAGTACTATAAAAATATAAACACACAAATAATTCATAAATATATAAAATAAAATTGTAATTATCTTCTAAAATACCACTTCATGGATTCTATATTGTTAATGTAATATTATATCTCTCATAAATTTATAAACATAATAACTGAAATCATTTCCATTGGGTTGTTTTAGACAATATATAATCATTTAAGAGAATAATAAATTTTATCTTATATGAATTTTTATAGTTAAATATTATTATATATACCATGATACTTATGTAGTAGTAGTTCTTTTCTTGTTCCTTTTGTTTAGCCTCTTGCCTCATTTTTTGTTCTTTATGATATTTATACACCGCCCTATCATAAAATAGTTCTCCTTAAAAGAAAATATAAATTATATAACTTAATTTTTAGTTCTAAAATGTTGTATTTAGTTTAAAAAAAATTCCAAAAAAAACCATCACATGTGGATGGTTTTCTAGAAATCCATGTAAAAAATACAAGAAATAAATCATTATAGTATCTAAATATATCGTGATGAGCATCCAATACTACCTAAAAACAAAAAAATTAATATGTAATAAAAGAAATGAAAATCTATTTAATAAGTTAAAATTTTATCGTTTTACACCAATATCAGTGGTAATAAATAGATTCTATAACATGAATTTTTTCATTAAATAATTTTATTAGACATGAAACTATTTCATTCCTTGTATTAGTATCTATTTTCTATTGTTCTATAGAGGACATGGAAGGACTAACGAGTCCAATTTTTCTTTCATGGGAAAATACATTCCATTGTTCTTCTTATATTGTCCTGCCAAAAATATAAAAAGGATTATGTCACAATTAACATATTATAACATCCATTGGAAAAGAATATCATGAAAATATGCCTCATTTATAAATTTAAAACTAAGACACCTATCATTTCATAGTTGTGGAATTCACTTACACTCTCAACACTAATGAATTCTTGATCTTTCTCCCGATACATATTTTTTTCAAAATATACTAGGTGATTACAACCATATTGTCACATTGTATCCATATAAACCGTTAATTATAGTAAATGTGGATATAGAACTTGAGGGGTAATAGTTCCATTGGTAGATCTTTTTGATCAGTTAGTAGAACCTTTACATGATTTTGTGTTACTCTTTCATTACATCTCCATTTCTTGTTAGTCTGTAATAACATTCATCAGTTTGGATAATTTTCATTAATTATTAAAGGTTTACCTTCAGAGATAAAGTGTAAACGAATAACTCCTTATTGAAATGTTTTTTACCAGATTTTAAGGCTTTACGATGAATTTTCCAACATCTTTTTTGGTGATGTGATTATCTTCCTCGTGAATTGGAGTAGGTATTTTAGTGCTCAACTCATCTTCTACGTAGATCAACACACACACATGAACTATTGGAAGTGGTTTGTGGTGTAGCATGTTGATTAGAATATTGAACATCATATCCCTCTGTACAAGTATATGGGTAAGTGATGCTAGATATAAATCAAAATCATTATCACCCTTTAGAATATTAGTACAGGAAATGTATCAGTGTTTCTATAATTCACATTCCATAGAAACATATTTTAGAACATTAATTTCCTCATCTAATACATCTATTTAAGGGTAATGATATACAAATTGATTGTGGGTGTGGGGTAGGCTCTCTATGCAGTGACTGTTTTTGAGTTGCTTCTCTCATTGACTCCCCCCATAAAAGTTTCCATCATCTCTATTTTATATTGAAATTGTTCTTCAAGGGTAGTTATTCTTTCACTCATCTATTTTGTTAATTCACTTTGATACTCCTCTTGTTATTTCTCAAAAATATGTACGGGGTGTCACCCTAACACCTACACCTTTGATGCGACCATTCGGTTCTGGAAACTTGAAGGCCAATGCTGATATTTGTTTATCTCGTGTAGGTGTTGTTGATTCGCATGACAATGTTGAATATAATATATATATATATAAGTGATAATTATTAATTAATAGATATTTAAGGGAAAAAATTATTATGTAATACTTACACATGTTTCCCACACATTTTTTGTTTTTCATCTATTAGTAACTCGTATTTATTTACATGTTCCACCCTCTATAGCACATGGTGTGGAATGGAATTACCTTTGGATTTGGAATTATAATTATTCATATAAATAGAGGAATATAATTGTAGATTTTATTCAGGTCAAACAAAAGTATTACAATATATTTAAAATATGTACCAACTTTTTTCAAGTGAAGCATCCCCATCCATGCTTTATATTAGGGGTACGCTGGTTTTGTAGCTCATTCCATATTTCCAGCACTCAATTTGTATTGCATAAATAAAAAAATTTAAATCAAAGTGATGAATACATGTAACACCAAAAAATGTATTAGTAGCCACAATGTAGCTGAAAAGACACATCTGGAGATGACCAGTAAATGAATCTCATGCTTCTTAGGTTATCTTGTCTGCATTGATAAGTGGAGTGTGTAGGTTTATTTTACCTTCAACGTCTTTATGATGAAGTCTTGTTAGAACTATGTGAAATCCTCTGTGAATCCTTATATAAATAATTAATGCATATTTATTATGAGATTTATCTACTATAAATGCACACTATAATGTATGATGAAGAATATTTAAATGAATCATTATTATATTTTTTAGTAAAATAAATAAATGATATCATAATGTAACTATAATCTCTTCCCACATTTGTGTCTTAAGATTGCGCCAACATGGATCCTAGAATCTACATCAATCATCACACATTACTGAGTGAGGATTCCAATAAAACTTCAGAACACGGACTTGTTGGGGTTAACATGTTGGCCATACACATTCCATCTGACCAGGAATTTGATTCCTTTGACTTCTTCTTTAATGATTTTCTAACACCACAAACTACAATGCTCTTTTCTTCTACATCGTTTTTCCTTTGTAACCTACCATTTGCTAGGAATCAACATCATAAACATATTCCTCTAGAGAATTTTCATCAACATGTGTAGATATTTATTTTACCTCTTTACTAGGAGCATAAAAATTTTGAGAAACTTGTTGTTCCATAGGAATGTGATCACTAGCACGTGCAGAAGGTCGTTCCTCGGCACTGTGAGCAACATCAGGTTGAGAGACCTACTGTTCATCAGGATTAAAAGCACCAGCATAAGTTAAATTTCATTATCATTAGAATTGGGTTAACATTTAATTTATATTGTATAAATGTAGAAGAAAATAGATAATAACATGAGGTAACACAACGAGTATTAAAAAAATGTAACTTGAATATTGAACTCTCTTTTTCTTTTTTAAAGGTTGAATAGATTTTACCCCTTTGTTGAAAATCCAAATCCCTTCATTATGGTCTCCTATGACATACAGATATCTATATACATTAGACCACTATAAAATGATTGTGATGTCCCAATGAGTGGGTCATCCTTAGTTAAATTTTTATGTGACTCTTTAGTGTTTTTTTCGATAACATGACAATTGACCACTTCTGTTTTGGAGGATCTGGAACATCAAATACTTTTAATTCATGTGATTCCATTATAAATGATTGGTCTTTGTGTCATTCCTTACTGAAATCAACATTCATGCATCCCAATTCATATATGTTAACATCACATCTATTATGAACCCATTTTCATTGAAAAATAATCACAATGAATGTAATATTATCCAACTCCCCTATTTCTTTTGATGTTGCCAAAGTATGAAATATTCATGTAAATTTGATTTCTATCCTTATTACAAGAAACATGCATTGTTTCATCCATGAATTTAAGTCCACTATTTTTAATGTCAATTTCCTTATCATGATCATTTTTATAGAATGTATAATCATTAGTTAAATAACCATTGTAAGATAATACACACACACTTGGTCCATTGGCATTCCATTGAATTCGTTCTGAAATTGAATCTATATATTCATTTAAATCTGTTAGAATATGGTCCTAAAAACATAGTATAAACTATTATGTATGTTTATTTGATATTAATATATCATCCCATGATGGATTCAAATTACTAGGAATTTATTTTTGGGTTCCAACATATATAGAGATCTCCAAACTGTTATTCAAAATATAAAGGTGGGTCTACTCTTGATCTATAATATTGACTATGACAACATCTCTTTGAAAATTACTTCACTACCAAGCAACAAAATGTGTCGATATTTTAGTAGACCTACACTTTACACAATAGATAGGTATTCAGTATAGAATTCAACAGTTTACCCCACGTTACATCTCTCTGAAATACAACCCTCTGTCCGACTTCGATTTTTGACATACCCTTTAAAAATATTCTTATATTGTTCAATAGGTTACATCAATCTACAATTTTTATGACCACATAGTAAAATCTCTCTCACTAAGTGAACTATCAAATGAACCATTATATAAATGAATTTTTGTGGGAAGAACATTTACAATTAACATAATTTGAAAAAAAAATTCCTTCCATAGACTGAAATTCTGATGGGTCTATAACATTGCATCATGTAGATTTAAAGAAGATTTTGAGATTGAATAATATATAATGAATATTCCTGAGAAAAGTGCAATGTATATCTATATACATTAGATCTTATATCAAAACATGGATGCTATGTGATTACAGGCCCTTTAACATTATATCGGTCATTGACACGATATTCTTTATATTCGATGAATACTCCTCTAAAACCATTAAATCATTCAAAAATTATAAAAACTATTATCTCTCATTCCTAGAAAGAGTGTAAAATGATTGAGGAAGGGAAGTTCATTTTTTACCCTTTACCGTACCAACTCTTCTCGTATTCCCATTTCAACCATATCCAACCTAGCTTTAATTTCATCATTTGTTTTTCTATGGGAATTTAGCAATGTTATAATGACACTATCACATTAATATTTTTTAACATGCATAACATCATGAAAAGTTATTATGTACATATAATTCAAATATAGTCATTAAAAAACAATGACCAACTTCTCCAACATGTTTTCATATGGTTTTTCGAAAACAGTTTACCAAATGTAGTGTCCAGATCATTTACTTTCTCAAACAGTTGATCACATGTTAGTGGAGATAGTACTATAAGTTCTTATGAAAATAAATTGAATGATATCATCCAAGATCAATACTTATGTCATCTGAGTATAAATATGAGATGTCCTAGAAACAAATTTTTGAATTTTAGCAAAATTTAGTATATACATTGATTGCTGATGGGACACCCTTGAGTTCCTTTAATTATATATCCTAATGAAAAATTGTAATAAGGAAAGTCATTTACCATCCCATACATCATATCTCTCAACGTGAAATATTAATTTCTATATGGATCATACAACATAACACATGAATCTACAAATAATTTATAGTCCTCTATCAATGGATCCAAATAAACATTAATATCATTACCCGATTATTTTAGTCCTAATATATGCATATATAACCTGATGTATTTTAATTTCATGCATAACTATGTAAAATGTAATTATTTATCAACAAAAATGATAATGTATTTTGAGTGATTCTTTTAAAATCAAAAATATTCACTCCATCTGTAGATAACATAAGACAACAGTTTCTTAGCTTATTTCCAAATTTAGGATATTAATGATCAAATTTTTTCCACTGTGGAGATTCTATTGGGTGAGGTAATTTCCCATATTTATTTCTTTTATCTAAGTGCCACGTCAATTTCCTTTTAGTCTACTCCCTTAAATATATGTCCCTAAACCATGGAATTATTTAAAGTACCATACAAAATTCATAAGATCATATTCAGCTTTCTTGTATCGGGATGTACCGCACTATGGAAACTCCCTATATGATTTTTGATCCTTGAAAAACAATATATAGTCATTAGGGAAGACATTTATTCTTTTATAGATCATACCAATCGAGAAAAGTATTCATTTGGAACTGTATGTTCAGATCTGATGAGCATCAGTTTCTAGGAGGTTGCTCCGGTTGCTTGTTTTTGGTTCCTCTAACGGACTAGCATTGGTTATGGTTTCTGGTTTCTGGTTTCTCAGATCTAGTTTTTGGATGTTGGTTTCACATTCTAGTTTCTGGCTTCTGGTTTCTTAGTTCTGGTTCCTTTATTATGGTTTTTGTTTCTCGATTCTGGATCCTCCATTATAGTTCTTCCATTCTCGGCTCAACGTCAGCATCTTTTTGGGTAGTTGTCGGTGCGGACCAGTGTCGGTTTCTGTGAAGACCGTCTTCTGTGGGTGGCATGGTGTCAGTGGCTCTGGAAAATCTTGTTGGGGGGAGGACCTGGTTCTTGGTCTCTTATCTAGTTTTAGTTTATTTTTCTTGTGTGGTTTTCTTGGAAGTGTGATGGTGATCTTGCAGAATCCTTTTCATCAGATAATCCCTCCCCATTAACCCTTCACTTCCCATGGTTCGGATTCTTGTGTCCCAGGGAGGATTCTATTGCATCCAAAAAACCTGATCAAACTCATGAATTGGGTGGCACTGTTAGTTCAGTTCGACTCAGATCTACTCTATGACTATGATCCATCTATGTACTGTTCAATCTTCCATTACTGGGTAACGAAGAACTAGCTTCATGTTTCATGGATTGTCCTCCTCTTCAGTTACCTATAGTTTAGTGGAAGAGGTGCATTGAATTAGCGGAAGAGATCAGTGATTTTGATTCCATCATTGAATTTCACGTGTTGGTGGTTAAATATTATCTATTTTCAAGAATTATTTCGGTCCTCAGGATCAAAGATTCATCCAAATGAGGCCACAAGGTTTAGGCACTAGGAGGTTTCAGAGAATGTGTTTCTCCTGTAATTTCTTTATGGATCTGGATGTTTGGGAGGATATGGAAAAAACCATTGAATTAGGCATGTGATTCATCATAGGACAAATTTTTTCTGTACAGTCATGTATTGGGTGAGATATTCTTCCCGATTCAATTGATGGGGATGGACAGTTCTATGATGTCTATTTGGTTTTGTTTTCTAAGATATTTGAGTTAATTAATGAATTATGTCATGAATTTTGTTTGGTTTCCCCCTTCTTCTATTAAAATGGTAATATATTATTATAATAAAATTGTAAGGCCTTCAGGCCATTAGAGGCGTCACTCTATCCATTTCTTGATTTCAAATTATAGAGCTTCATCGTGGATGATAATACTATATATTTAGTTCAATCACCATACAATTGCATCATTGCCAAACTATTTAACTTCTCAAAAAAATTTGGGCACTCAGGATATTCATATTCAATTGTCCTTATCATTACCTCAATACGATAATCATCATCATTCCCATCCATAATGACATCATCAATATTGTCTTCTTTATTTTCCACACATATAGTCATATTAGATGATCCATAAAACACAATGTTGTCCCTACCACTAGATATATTATTTTTCCCTATTTTTATTCCAGTATTTATAACGTTGATCTATTCTTGGATAGACCATGCTTTATTCCTACGCCTCTATAATAATTTATCTTGAATAACATAAATATAATCATGGAAAAAGTATTTGATAATTGTCATATGCATGATCTTTTACATACATGATGAACTCCTTCACTCTATATTTATAATACTTTTTCCACCATTTGGAATCCATCCATTCTTTATTCATATCCATCTAATTTTATTCGAAAATATTAATATTTAACAAAATAAACACACAAAACTCCAGTCATAATAAACCTTCATATAGTTTCAATTATTTACATTACAATGGATGAAATTTAATTCTACCATTAAATCATTTAAATTCTTGTTACACTGTATTGGTGCCTACTTAAACCGAAGAAAACTCCATTTGAGACTAAAACTGAACCTTATATTAAATTTATAATGACACCATCTAGTGGATCTATGTATAAATCATCATATGAATCTCCATTAAATAATATAATAATGAAATCAATTTGATCTAGAAATAAACCTCTAATGGAATCCATGTCGAGAAACAATTGAATTATTATATTCCTTATAGATGGAGAGAGAATCAAACTGAAATATAATACTTCTAATTTTTGAAATAAATTTACCCTTTCAAGGGTGTTATTATTTATATACTTACCTTCCATATATAATTTAATGGTTTTCCTAATTCTATAAAAATTTAAACTTAAAATATTATAAAATAACTATATTTCAGATGTCCATTGGAAAATATTTATAAACACACTGTTGAAATAACATTAAATACCATCCATTTACACAAATTCATCTATAAAATAACACACCCTTTTTTAAACAAACAAATCAGTTCCTAACACAATTTCCCAAATCCCAAATTCCTTGATAAAAGCCTTTAAGGCAACTATATGACCTAACAATATTAACCATTAAAAATGTGATACAACCCTCTTTATTTTACATGTTTTCATTTAAAACATCAGATACCCCTTGTTAAAATGAAAATAAAATTACATAAACATTCCAAGCATTCACACACCTTTATGAAAGCCAATCATGTGTGTTAAAAACCACTTAGCATGAAACCTATGTCTTTTCAACATGATTATATCATTTTAGTGCTATTTAAAACCAAAAAAGGGCTTGATGAACACATATAATTACTTATGAAAGATTTAAAAACAATTGAAACATTTTAAACGATCCACTTAGACATTTTTACAATGACATAAATACAAAGAAAGGAACATTATAAAGCATACATGAATAAAAAATAACCAACATTTTATAAAATATAATGATATAAAAGTTTTATCTGGTCTCTCATGAATAAATTGTATGAATCCAAGAGTTTACTCCCATAATACTACTGAGGATTGAATAAGTAAAAGATAAATACATAAGTTTCACTTGGTCATAATACTTTTGAACATAATGTCACATCTCTTCAAACTGGGAAACCATCTTCCACTTGATACTTGGATCATGTATTACTTAAGATTGATTCTTCCAATATGGTACATTAGAAAAAATGTTTCTTTTATTGATGGTATTCATTAGTTCAATGATAAAAGACTATAGTTACTCAAACCTTCCCTGATATCAATGGATCATTTCACTTTGTGATTAAATATATTTCATACTCCTTTTTAGTGTATTCCAAAAATTTCTCACCGTTAAGATATTACCAATAACATCTCAGAGAAAGAACCACTATTTCTAAATTTATGAAAGGATTTGGGAAGTTTCTCTTATGTGTCCTTAACTTCTTGGACCCATAAGCAATCACATGAACATCATGGACTGAAATTGTTCAAATCCAGACTTTTGATAGATCACAATATATGCCATACTCATTACCCAGCTCATATGGTTAAGATTGGTGTTCTTATCAACCTATCATTAAAATCATAGAAATATATCTCATGAACATCAATGTTAAGTAACCATACTATATTCATGGTTAAGGCCTTCTTATCTCTTCTAATAGTGAAGTATCCTAGTTGTCCCTCCCATAATAACTAGAAATTCCCAAAAGTATTGGGATCTCAAAAGAATTATTTGGCCTCTCTATATAAAATTCAACATTGAACTTCTCAAGTTATAAAAATATGAAATACACTAATATCATGTTCTCCATGAAGATTAAATTATCAATTTAAAATATACACTTTTAGTTCTTGGCATATAGTTGATTCTCCATTTGTTTTGGCAATATTTTCTCTAGATATTGAGAATGTTCCACCCTCAACTGGGAATACATGATGATATGATTAAAAAATATAGTTAAAAAATAATCTAATTAAGGGTGGAAGACCCAATTCATCTCAGCTGTGAACACTACCATTGTCTTTTTCAAACTAAATGACATCACTTGATACCCATAAAATACATATGTACTCCTCAATATAGTATCTTTTCTATCAAAATACATCACCATAAGCTGATGAGGATTTGATATCAAAGCGATCTTAGAGAACACTTTAGCACCTCTATATTGATCAAATTTTCCATCAATACATATAAGTAGATATAAGTTCATTTCAATCACTAAACATACCCATTATTAGTCCAAAAATATGCTCAATGATCCCTTATAATATTCATGGAAAAAACTATGCCACCCCAAGGGGACACAATCACTTATATGAACCCCTTCACATCGAAGATGCTTAATAGAGATTTATTATCTCATAGATCAACATGATTCATCTTATATGGTGAAATAGATATGTGATCCACACTATGTAATAACACAATCATAAACTCAACCTATCACATGTGTGGTAACATAGATAATTCCATGGTTAATACATCTTGGAACTTGTCAATGACACTACGACATAGTGACATATGTTTCTCTCCATCATCCAAAATTACTCCAAGAAAAAGGGCTATTATTATACCTTACTATAGAAATATAGGTCCTGCATAACTATTTTTCATATCCTTATATTTAATATAGACAAAATAATCACCCTAAAAAATATTATTCTTCCCATTGATGAAAAAAAAATTGATATATTCGATACATTACGACATGGGGGGCTTTAATTGTAGTAAAAAACTAGACCCAATGTTTTAATGTCACAAAAATTTATTATTTATCAGTTATTACAATTTTTTGTTAATAAAAGTATATCAATAAAAAATTACTATGTAGTTCATTTTCAATGGAATGAAAATTAAATCAAATGAGTTTCGCTATTTGAAAAAAATAATTACATTGTGGAAATAAACATGAAATGTAGAAAATGAAGAAGAAAACAATGAGAATCCTCATGATCATAAAAATATATTTATTTCCAATCTAAATTAAATCTAATTAACATGTTACTTTTACCAAATTTATTTGTATGATCTTTTTTGTTTATCCTAGGTTTCATAGATCCACAGTCAAAACATCCTTGACTATATGTCTATTTCAAGGTATCAAGTTCTAATGTTGAATATTCATTGATTATTATCACATTGGGGGAAATAAGAATCTAATTCCTGAAGACCCACTTCAATATGATAATCAATGACAATTATACAAACAAAATTAATCATAAAAGATGATTTGTACAAGAAATATTATTGCCCTAGAAGAACATAAATAACCTTGATTGGAAGTAGAAAAGTTACACACAAGGAATTGATCATGGAAAATTGCATAATGATATAATACAAAGGAAATACTAAGAGAATATCAAGAATACTCAGAGTGGTGCACCTGAGGAGCTGGGTTCGCAGTGGAGGTGGGTTCTGAGAGGAGAAGGGCATCACAATAGAGGTGGGTTGAAAAAAAGAGGAGCTTTAGTGGAGGAGGTGATGTTCAAGGCGGAGGAGGGATTTGCATCTGTGGTGATAGCAGAGGAGGAGTCAGCAGTAGAGGAGGAGGAGTCGACGGCAACGATAGAGGAGGTTGAGGAGGAGTCAGCAGTAGGGTCTAACTTCCTTGAGAGCTTTAACCATTCGAGAGGAGAAGATTGTTTGTGATTATTTATAAAGGTAGGCAAAACTTTTATAAGCGGAAGTTAAAAATCATTAATAATGGAATGTTTGATCATCTCTAAATTAGAAATTACTGATAAAACATTCCTTTATCTGTGCTAAAAAATACTGATAAAACTATAATGATAATAAATTATTTATATTTTTATATATATTTATAAAATTATGTGTATAAAAAATATATATAAATAAATATATATTTGTTAATAAATATAAATAAATATTTATATATGTAATAAATATTTATTTACTTATAATTATAAATTTATAATAAATAAATTTATTATATTTATAATTATAAATAATTAATATCTTTATTAAAATTTTATAATTATTTCAATATATCTATATTTATTTTGAATTATAATTGTAAATTTTTGTTTATATTTATTAGAATTTTATAATTATTTAATAACTATAAATTTATATATATTTATTTATAGTTATAAAAAATAAATAAATATTTATTTTTATAATTATATATATATATATCAATAATTATAAAATTATAACAAATATATTTATTACATTTATAATTTTATAAATTCATATAATTAATATACTTATTATATTTTAATAATTATATAAATATATCTATATTATTTATAATTTTAAGGATAAATATTGTTATATATATATATATTTATATAATTATAAATATATTTATTTAATTATATCTATATTTATTTAATTAATATATTTATTATAATTTCATTATTATTTAAATATAAATATATAATTGTTTAAATAATTAAGAAATACTTAATAGATAAATATATATTTATTACATATATATTTTAATTATAGTGTTAAATATAAATAGAATTATATATATGTTTTTTAGAATTTCAAACTTATTTAAATAAATATATTTATTTATAAAAATTTCAAAATTATATATATATATATATATATATTTATGACTATATAAAATTATTATATTTATTTAATTTCATTTGTATTCAAATATACATATATATATATATATTTATTTATATTTATGACTATAAATAAAAATGTTTTTATTTATAATTATAATTATAAATATAATAAATATTTAAGTTTATTTTATAATTATTTACATATATATTATATAAAATTATAAATATAAAGATTTTTAATGATGTATAAATATTTTATAAATTTATAAATATATTTAAAATATATATATATTTATAAAATTATATTTTTACTATATATATATGAAATATAATTAGATAATTTTATATATAATTATAATTATAATTATAAATAAATATAATTCTAAATATTTTTATATAATTATAAATATATTTATATGTATATTAATATATGTATATTAATTTACAAATATATATATAAATAAAATTATATTAAATTTACTTATTATAATTTTATAAACACTGTTTAAATATAATTATATATATAATATATAGATTTATAACTTAAAAATTTATTCTAATTTTATAATCATATATATATATATATATATAGTTATATATCATCATAATTATATAAATATATTTGAAAATATATTTATATATAACAAAATATTTATAATTATAAATTAAATAAATATATTTATTATTTAAATATATTTATCGTGATGTTAAGTATTTATGATAACATAAAAGCTTCAAAGGAGCATAAATGAATCATATACACCGAGTAAAGAATAGATCGTAAATGAGTATTCGTATATATGGAAAACATGAATAGTAATGGGGGTATAATTTATAAATAAACATTCATGATGAATACATAGTATATGAACATCAATTATATTCACACATCAATCGACCAAATTCATTGGAACCAAATGTATATTTATAATTTCAATTATTAATATACATATTTACCAAGTATTTATATATAATTATAAATATAAATATTTGAAAATTATAATATATATATTATATTTATTATTTAATTAAATTTATTATATATTTATATTTTAATTATTAAAAATTATATAATAATTATGAACATGTGTTTTTATTTAAGTAATACAAATGAACATTAATTTTTAATATAAATATTATAATTTTATATAAATTAATAATATATATTTTTTAAGAAAATTTTATCACCAGAAAAAATACAGTCGATAAATCTACCAATTATCACTTCTAAAAAATCATGGATAAAGGATACACCTTTATTAGTGCTGATAAAGGTTAGAATTATCATATCTATTCATTAGCGCTGATAAAATCTCGTCTTTTATCAGTGATATTTTCTTAGTGCATATAAAATCTTGGACATCCCTTCCCTGGATATGTGGTTTTGTCTCCTTGTTCATATTAACTGTCAGAATGCTTGTCCAGACCTACTGTAACACCCTTACGACACATAGAAATGTGCTTATACTACCCATTTATTTTTACATAGATGGGTGACATAATGGTAAATGTAGTTTTTTCCTTGATGAGGCTCAACAATCCAATTATTGGGCAACCATTGGTCATAATTTGGCCTCCTGTTGACTCCACGTGCACTCAAATCCTTCCCAATCACAGATTTTTCTAAGATAACAAGAACAAATCCATGGGAAATCATTATTGGATAGGTCATTGTAATGTGTCTAATCCAACAAATTAATCATCAAAGTCTATGTTTTTATAAAGTGGATTTTAGCTCATTTAGACCAAATTCATGTAGGTGGAGTATGTTCAACATCAACGTTGCAACTAGAGAGCTAGGAATCATCGTATCAACATCCATCTTTATTGAGTACCTGCAAACAAATTTATCTAGAAAAACATATTAATTACCTTTATCAGTAATATTTTCTAAAAGGGAGTGTTTGAGTGAGGCTCAAAACTCGATCTAGTACACGTTATAAGAGTTATTCTTATCTCGGTTCCATCAGCATCTTTATTTCAGGTAGAGTCCTCTACAGCTATAGAACATTTTTAAGGATTTATCAGTGGTTCGTGTGTCCAGGTTCTCATCTGTGGTACAACTACCATTTGCATCAATATTCTGGTTTCTTCAGTGGGAGTTTCATCTATTTTATTTGGGTGATTCAATGCTAGAAAGCTAGGTGTCAATATCAAGATTTGAGTATGGAATTATTCAATCGAGTTCAATGTTCAGTTCAACTTTTCTCAGCTGAGGATTGGTGTTAAATTCACATTCATGTGGAAAATACCAGGTTTTTTACCTTCCTTCTTGAACAAGCTTCTATGAGACTCCTCCAATACTCTGTGTGGAATTGGTTCTCAAGATGTCAACATCAGTTTATTAGTGTGGTCATCCAATGAAATATTTGGTTGTCATATCTGGATTTATACATCTACTCCGGAAACATTTCCCTCAATCAAGTTGAATCAGAGACTTAGTAATGGGTTTCTATAGTCTTATCCATAGTTAATAGTCAAATTTGAGTATTCTATAAAATCGATGAATCTGTTCAACTCCTTTTCATCCACAACAAATCATGCATGGGAATGTTTTCTTAGGGTTAGTTGACAGACCCCAATGGAATTCATGATAGCTTTTCTTTTTTTGGAAACGCATATTTCCACTCACGAGGTTGGTTTGTTTCATTCATGATCAGTAAACAATTTTACAACCCCCACTCATGATAGGTTCAAAATTAAGGCATGGTTAGTTGTTTGACATATCATGCTATAGTTTGGAGAATTTCAGTCGTTGTAGGATTGGGGACAATAGCTATGGCCAGTTTTTAGTTGTCCAGTTATAAAATTTTGTTATGATGCTTCTTAACAGTTGGTTCAAAATTATTCTTCTGGTATCTTGAGAAGAACACTTCATGATCACTTCAATTTCTTTAAATCATGGTCACTTCTGTGACCATGAGTTTTCCTTGTCTTAACTTCCTTTGATGGTGCTGAATCTTAATATTTTTTCGATGTTGTTAGTTCGAACAAATACATGCATCCAGTTGAAATTTTCATTTTGGGTTCCATGGATTTTGAAATGTTTTGGCATTTTCACTTTCTGATTTGTTATGTTTGTTGACTAACCACACCTCCACTCATGCGGAGGGCTGATAAATTTCAGTTACGTTATAATGGAAACCATTTTCACTAACATTTTCCATGGATCCTAAAATCATAATTCATAGAAGTAACCTCTCAGAGAAAATAAAAAATTCAGAATAATATTAAATAAAAAAATCCCAGGTTCTTTTATTAAATTAATTATACAAAAAATTATGTTTAAAATTTGGAATTATGAAAATATTAGTTGATAACCAAATGAAAAATTTATAATTTTCCTAAAAAATTGAAAAATATTATTGTACAATCACAGTAAAAACGTTTTATTTTAAAAATAAATAAAATTTAAATTGTAAACTATTGAATCAATTTTTCATAGAAATAAAAAACATTGATATAAATCTTCAAAGAATCACAATTTTTTTATAGTTTAGAAAATATTTAGTAATTTCTCATTTCAATGAAAAATAATCTTCCAAGTCATGATTTAATCACCAAAATAAATGCTTTAAGAGTAATAATAAAATTGTCACATAAAATCACACACACATAATCAAATTTATTTGAAGTTAAATAATAAAAATTTTATTTATTTACAACCACTCCTTAAAAATAATGATTATCTTGTCATGGTCCAAATTCATATGCCTCAATTAATTAAAACTAGAGATCCCACCATTTGAGGAAATTATCATGCCTCATATGTGAATTAATTTCACTACCCTATTTGAGCCTAATTTAACATTTAGTTATCGGAGTGAAAACTAGTGAGATTCATGTGTATCTAAATCAATAGCAATAAGAACTACCATTTTCGTGATCCATCTTGAGTCTACCCTAAGCCGGTCACCTAAGAAGGTCCACAAAATATTCTGAGGGGATTTCCTGATCCCCCCAGGATGATAACATATGTCATGCATCAAAAATAAATAGGTGGGAATGATTTGGCCCATAAATAAAAGACAATAAAAAGTAAATATTTAAAATAAAAAATGAAAACTAGAAGTGAAAGGAAAATGGAGCTATACATACCTCTATATAATCCTATGGATCACTGCCAACCTCAGACTGGTTTCGTTCTATGGTGACCGAATCCAAGCAAGACACAGCCCCCAAAAGTAAACAATTATATAAAACTAAAGGTGTGGGTATTAAAACTCAGTAGGCATTCCCATGAGAACTATTCTCATATGCATTTTATTTAAATAAAAGTTTCATGAATCTATTGTTTAAAATGTAATTTATAAATCTAGGTTTTCACACATTTTCTTATTAAAACAAATCTTAATCTTTTACCCTTTTTTACTTTTAAACTATTTCCTTTCCCAATAATTAACCGTTAACCTTTAAAAAGAGGGATATATAAGTCTAAAAAAATTTAAAATATTATTCTAAAAACCATTGAAAATAATTTTTAGCCCTTTATCAAAGATACCCATAGTACATGGAGGAATGAGAAGTGATCAAGCAAGGATAATGGAAAAAAACATGATAGATAGACCAACCAAAAAATGGACCTCAAATATTCGACATAGATAACTATGTATCGAAATACATTGGAAAACCTAGGAGCTAGTTAATAATCTAGAACAAAGTATACAAGTGACTAATCCCTGAAGACATGCCCATCCTGATGATGTAATAAATCTTAAACACCTGATCACTAGCCTACTTGGTCTGACCAAGGGGCCTAATCCCCTAGCAATGATAAATGAATTACTCCCAACTTTGGGTTAATATCCATTGCATAATATAAACTAATGTAGAAATCATTCATTGAAAATTACCAAGCTATTCTAGGTTTCCATGTTCCAACTAAAAAAGGGTTGATCCAACTAATGTCTACAAAAAAATCCATCCACAAGAACATACATATATATCACACATCAGCAACTCACACAATATGTTACCCCCACGTCAACCCAAACAACAAGTAATTTTTTTTCAAATATTTTACCATAAGGGATCCTACATTGTAGAACTCCCAATAAGTAACATATCCAATGAATAGAGGACTATCCAAGGAGTGTTTTTAAAATAACCAGTTTTAAAAAAAACTCCCACCTGGCCTCACATGATTTATGAATGCAAAACTATTTCTTAAATAATCACATGTACACCACTTTGAAAACAAAAAACAATCATAGAAAACCATTTAAGAATCCCAAAACACCATTTTAAATATGAAACACATTTATATAGGCCAAAGGGGAATTCGATAAATTAAATGATGTGAAAAAGGAAATCAAGTTGTTTATTCAAATACATCACCTGAGAAAAATCAAACCAATTTAAGATAGATAATTTTAGTAACAATTATATATCAACCATTAATAAAATAAATTAGACATGAAACAAAATAATTAAAAGATTCCTAAATTTAAATGTTAATTCATAGAGATATTATCTCAAAGGAGGACTAAGGAGAAACATTCTATCTCAAATAGTAGACTGCTTGCACGCATGTACTTCCATATATATATTTAAACTAATGCACATTCTCCATGCACCATGATGGAACATTCACATAGAAGATTTATATATTTATACTTATCAATTCCTAGGAATATATATGTGTGCTTTTAAAACTAACAGAAAATCCGTATGAAAAAACCCCATTACTCAAAAACACCATAATTCCATAAAATAATTTTAATCCAAACAATGAAATCAAGATAGGATTGAAAAACTAATGATATTTTTTATACAAACATGAGCATCTTAAAAAACTATGTTTTTAGAAAAATTGAAATCCAAAACACAATCTTCATTTGAGAGCAGATCAATGTGTTCAACTAGTACACCCATGGATGTTCCAACATCCAATGGATCATCAAACCTCCACAAAAACTAAAAACAATTTTTACAACAACAAAAATTAATTTACAACAACATCTAACCACCCAAAATATTTATATAACATAAAACAATTCACCTTAAAATCATAAATCCATATCTAAAACAATTTAATATAATTTCCAAGCTATATAATTTCAAAATGATACACAATATACCATGTTAAAAAATAAGAAATTACTATCACAACATAATTAAAACAAACAATTTCATAAAACAAATTCATATAAAATCATATTATTAAATCATACCAAACTACCCCATAACTATGTATAACCAAGTACCCCCCAAATACCTCACATTTTCTGAAAATTAACACCCTCTATGATTTCATTTTCATTAAACATTCCTTGAAAAAAATGTAATATAACCCCCATCCTTTAAAAAATAATTTATAAAACTGAGGATTTTTAAAAGAAAATTCTATTTTCCTTAAACCATTATTCACTTCAACCCAAAACAAACCAATTCACTCTTTTAGAAAATTCCACCCAAGTTCACAACTAAGAAACTCTTCTCAATTCATGTTCCAAAATGCATCAAAGGAAATAACCATCTTTCACATTTAAAATCCCAAAACATGACCCTTATCCATTTAAAAACTCATTTCAACATGGAAAACCTCACACAATCACCCAATTCCACCAAAAAGTTTCAATAAAGTTTTTACCAAACACCAAAAACACAAATACACACAGGCATAAACCGAGATTCATTAAAAAACATTTTTTAGACATATCTACCAACAATATAATGCTATCAACAATTAACTATACTTATAATAATGGTGTGAAACATGTTCTAAATATTAATTAATAAAATCCAAGAATCTAATGGATTGAAATTGAAAATAAATTCATGGAGCACCTACCCCAACTAGTAAAAATGTGATAAAACCACAATGGAAGGATGAAAAATTCTCTGTGGACCACTCACATACCCTAGAAACTGAGAAAAGAAAGTGAAACACAATTTGAGACATTAGGGTTTAGTTAATTTGAGAAAACAAACATAAAATAAATAAATATACTAGAGGAGTGGATGGTTTTTGGGAAGGAAAAAATGATGCCAGGCTGAAGTAGGGTGGAGGAGACATGAAGTAAGCCACACCAATGGGAGGTCAGAAAGTTGGAGGTGTGCAAGAGTAACAAGTCACCAAGGCACTGTTGGATGAGTGGCCAAGAGGAGAGGAGTGGTGTGACATCATCATGTGTGAGGGCGGGAGGGGTGTGGAGAAAGGGCCACTGTTCAAGAGGGAAGGGGGAGTAGGCTAATGAGGGGGAGGGAAATCAGATGGAATAAAAACGAGGGGTAAAATAGGGTCTATGAATGATGGCTGGGCCCGCACAAAGGAGATGCGAGGGAGTGCCCTTGCGCCTTGGAAGAAGGGGAGTGCACTAGGGTTCTTCCTTTTTTCCCTTTTCATAATAATAAAAATATTATTAATATGATTATTAATAATATTAACATTAAAAATAACATAATAATTGTAATAATAATAATTGTAATAATAATAATTATATGTTTTTCATTTTAAAATATAATTATATTAATAACAATTCAATAATAAATTTTTTAACATAAAATTTTAATGAGAATAATATTATTAATATTTCTTATTATAATAATAATATTTTTTATCCACATAATAATTTAACAATTATTATGATTTAAAAATTTAACATATTTTATTTATATAAAATATTATTTAAATAAAATTTTATTTATTTTAAACATTAGACATCTGCACGAGAACCTGGAATGATTGTGCAGTTGATGCCAACTGTGCGGTGCCCACACATTTGTCTAAAATCAACTGACGTTATTAAACGTCAAAAAAATTAGAACAGTGCTCAACCTACACCTTGACAAGCTTAACTGAATCCATTAAAAAATAAAATAAGTTAATTTAAATGTGTTGGGTTGTGACACTTCTCCCCACCACAAAACACTCGGCCCCTAGAAATTCACCCAACTAGTAGTTAACACAACTCAATTCGATGACGAGATAAAATAAAAATAAACCGAGAGCCTCGGGGTTACCATTCCCTATATACGTCACACATGAAAAATTAAATAGAAACCACTACTTGTGGTTGTGGGGAGAACACAAGAGGGTTCTCCCCACCACAAGATTTCCACTAATACAGAAACATTGAAACTTGAACAAACCACCCCTAGGAGGGGCAACACATGAACTCCCAAACATAAATTCTTTCAATTTCACCACATGGATCAAAAAACACCACAGAGACTTAAGCAAACTATTTCTAAAAAACAACCTAGCAAGATGAGGATGAGAAATTAACTCAACACCTCCCACATACACTAATTTAAATCTTTACTACAACTTGAGACTAGAGAATTCTTATCCCGAACTGTACCCCCGTTCTCAATGCTAACTAAAAAACTCCACTACTAGGATTAAAATCATTATGGGACAAATTGGCACACCAGGACACTGGGATGTAGGAATCCCCTACATAATTGAAACAAAATAGAGGGGAAATCCTCAGAGAAGCACACGAACTACGAAATGGCCTAGAAACCATGCCCATTAATTTCACAAAACCAAATACCATCCCAAAGAACATAGAATTTACCAAACCCAAAATCTAAATGGGATTATTTGATAACTGTACCATCACCATTCAATGAATCCGAATGATTTATAAACTACACTATGAGAAGATAGGGTCACATGGATTTTGTTATAATGAGCTCATCCCACCACCAAAAAAAGAATGATCTTATGATGAAGTTATGAATAGAACAAGGAAACTTTTGATATTTCCATCCCAAATCTGAATACATGACCTAGACAAAGGTTTCACACTCCCTCGGTAACTCTCGACTGCGTGCGAGCTACACCTTAAGACCTCTAGATGGGGCCCTAATGGATGAAGCATCTCCTTCCTCACAATTCAAAATTTTAATCCTCTAGTCCCCAACTACTTCTTCCCCTTGATTTTTCAAACAAACAAAATGGTGGAAATTTTTCAAAGGGATTCAACTTGATGACTTAGAAACCCCAAACTATCCACATTTGTGGTACATAAGAGAACGGTCTAAATAATTGGGTGCTGGCATTGATGAATATATTTTCATAGAGTCAGGTTCCCCCGTTATACACTCATTTCCAGATGAGGATCCTTCAGGAGAGTCGACCACCATTAACCACAACCTAAACTGCAACGATGGTGAGACATCCCATCATTACTAGTCCAAAATTGGACAATCAAATAAACCTGAGATGGTACGAACCATAACACCCTTGCGAGTTACCCACTTCCCAAAGACACACTCTATATCCATGAACCACACAACTTCCTCAAATGGATTTTCATTACCTTGATAATTATGAAAAACATGAAAAGAACTGGGAACTGCGAATTAACAACTTTTAGAGACTTTTTGGGAAGCATACTCATAATATCATGAAAGAAAAAATTGAAACTATAATTAAGAAAAAACTCAATAAAAAGTAGCACCCCAAGATCAAAACAACTGGCTTACAAGACAAACAAACTCAATCAGAACCAATGATATCTTTTTAAAAATCCCATTTCATTAAAACATTCTAAATGGACGCATTTCTAAGTAACATTAAAAATACTGAAAGCATTTTTTTAAACCAAATTCATTTCCCAAGATTTCGTTTCCCATTAAAATTTAAAACATACATGTGGTACCAAATAAACCATTACATGTGAATTCATCAAATCCCACATACATTATCCATCGACATGTTCTCCCATGAAAACTCCATACATACCCATACACATGTGAACCTCCATATAGAGTTCCATGGATCAAACCTCTCTTTTACCTAACAAACCAAAACACATAAAAAAATTCAAATTGAAAAACTTTCCATTTAAAATCCCACTTCACAAATTTAATTTTTTAAAGAAAACATTTTATATTTCAAAAAGAAATTCATTTTTAAAACACACTGACTTAAATTATGATCAAAGAAAAATTAAACCAAGAACAAACCACCGAAATGATGAACTAGCATATATCCCTATCCTGTCGAAATGATGGTGATATATGACCCAAGTAAGGAATGGTATTATATGGCCATGAACCGGGAAATTGAACTCCACATGGGTCCCACCCCATGTGAGGCTGCAGCATAACCCAATTCACCTATATTTTCATAATTAAATCCAAAAAAACCCAAGTCAAAAGACTCAAATCTCGGACTACCCTTGGTGACTCAAGGATCATTGTGAGAAATATTTCATGATGATATTCCCGCACCTACCTCCCATGAACCGAAAATATTAATCACCTTCTTCCAGACACACCAAATAACAAGGGCCTCCCCTGATACTATTTTTTAATGAACCAGACAAGGTCGACCCTAAACCAGTCACCCTATCATCTCTAAAACATTTCCCGAGGGGAATTCTCAATCCCCCCGGATGGAAACTAGTTCCATGCATCAAAACAAATCAAGTGGGAATTATTTAGGCGGTAAATTAAAGATAAGAAAATAATTAAAGAATGGAAAAGAAAATGAAAACTATTAGTGGAAGTAAAATAAATATTTGAATACCTCCATGTAAACCAATGGTTCACCACCAACCTCAAATCAACATCGCCATATAATGACTGAATCCAAGAAAGGCGCAACACTCGCAGCTAAAATCAAAGATAAAAATATAGATGTGAGTAATAAAGAATAGTAAGTATGAAACAAAATGTATTCTCATATAAAATTTTTTTAAATAATTTATCCATCAATATCATGTTTAATATAAAATCTTTAAATCTAGGTTTCCATACATTATATTCTTAAAACAAATCACAATCCATTTCCTTTTTTATTTTAAACTATTTCATTTTCAAAGAATGAATCATTAAACTTTTAAAAAAGGATAGGGAATAGAAAAACATTTTAGAAAATTTTACAAAAACATTTTAAAAAACATTTTTATCCCCTTTAGAAAAGAGATGGAATATATGTAAATAAGAGATTAATGATCACACAAAAGAAAATGAAAAATAACAAGAAAGAGAAACCAACAAAACAATGCACCTCAATCATCCTTCGTAGATAATAAAATGACAAAATACATGGGAAGACCTAAGATCTCATGAATAAACTTGAACATACTATACATGTGACTCATCCTGAAGGAATTCCCTACACGATGATGTCATAACTCCCAAACACCGGATCACCGCCCTACCTGGCCTGACTTAGAGGCCCAATCCCATAGCAATGATAATTAGATAACCCCATGTTATGTGCATCTATTTCTTGCATAATCTAAGCTAGTGAATCAAACATTGATGGAAAATTTGTTTACTATGATATGATCCTATGTTTAGATTAAAAGGGCATGATCCAACCAATGTATGCAAAACATCAAGTCACAATAACCAACATATATATCACACATTAGAAGCTCAAACATCAAGTCACCCCTAAGTCACCCAAAGGAAAAATTCCGTTGCCTTTCAAATATTTTACCACAGGGGAGTCCTAAATAGAGGACCACCCAATATACAACATATCCTAGTCAAGAGAACCATCCAAGGAGAGTTTTTTAAATAACAATTTTTACCAAAATTCCAATGAGGCCTGACACAATTAACTCAATGCAAACAATTTTTTAAATAATCACGCACAAACCATTTTGAAATTTAGAAACACACTTTGAAACACATTTAACAAACCGAAACAACCATTTTAAACATAAAACACATTAACAAATTCCAAATGAGGAATTTATAAATCACTTGATATGATAAATGAAATCAAGTCATTTATTTCAATACATCAACCAAGAAAAAACAATCCAATTTAAGACATAATATTTTAATAATAATTATATATCAACAATTAATATAAAAATCAGATGTTAAATGAAAGAAATAAATGATTATTAAATATTCTCACTCAATGAGTATCCTACATGCATCTATGAACTACCGTATATATATATATATATCCATAAACAGATGTACATGGTCCCCGCATCATGAAAGATCACAAATACAAAAGAGATATATAAATATACATATCCATACCTGGGAATATGTGTGAACACCATCGAAACTGTCTCCAGCTCCCTGTGATAAAACCCCGAGACTCGAAAACATCATAAATCCCTGAAATAAAATTAATACAAAAAATCAATCATGATACAATTCAAAAACCAATGAAAATTTTATAAAAAACAAGAACCACTTAGAAAACCAAGGTTTTGAGTAAAATACCAATCCAAAGAATTATCATTATTTGGGGGCACATAAAACCTCCAAAGAAACTCAAAACCATTTCCATAAAAACACCATTTTCTTTTACAACCATATACAACCACCCAAATTATTTAGAGGAAATAAAACAATTCCACTTAAAAAATAAAGCTATCTCGAAAACATTTTAATATAATTTCCAAGATATATCATTTCTAAATCATACACACCAGACAAAGTTCCACAACAAGAAATTAACATCACAACATAATTAAAACTAAAATTTTCAAAACACCCCATTTTATGGGAAACAAGAAATTGATAAAACATAATAAATAGCCCCTTAACTAGACATAAACAATTAAATAACAAAATACCTCACATTTTTTCAAATAGGTACACCCTCTATGATTTTCTATTATTTAAAAATTCTTTGAGAACAACGTAAGAGAACCTGCATCCTTTATAAATGAAAAACTATTTTATAAAACTGAGTTTTTTTTTGAAAATTAATTTTTCATTAAACCATTTTGACCTTCCAACCCAAAAAACCCATTTCACTCTTTTATAATATGCCACCCAATTTGACAACAAAGAAACACTTATCAAATCATTTTCTAAATCACATCAAATTAAATCACCTTTCCTCACATATAAAATCCCAAATCATTACTGAAATCAATTTAACAAGACATTTAAACCTGGAAAACCTCACACAATCACCCAATTACACCCAAAATGTTCAATTAACATTTTACCAAACACCTATGGAACAAAGACACACCTGTATAATCCATGATTCATGTAAAAAACTATTTTTAGTCAAATCTACCAACAAGATAATGCTACCAACAATGAAATATACTTATAATAATGGTACGAAACATGTTTTAAATTTAAATTAATAAAATACAATCATCAAAACGATCAAAATTGAACATAAAGGTAGGAATCAACCACTCCACTTATGCGAACATGACATAACTTCAACAGAAGGAGGAAAAATGCTCCATGGACCACTCGTTAACCCAGGACACTAAAAAATGCTTCAAACATGATCTAAGGAATTAGAGTTTTCTTAATTTTATAATAATAACCAAAAATAATGAAATATACCAGAAGATAGGATGGTTGTCGGCAAGGGAAAATGAGGATAAAATTGAGTATGGTGGAGGGGTCGTGCCGCAGGCCATAACATGGGGAGTTTAGACCACTGGAGGTGAACCAAAGAAACGGGTCTCTAAGGCACTGCTTACCGAGCGAGCAAGGGGGGAAGGGGGGTGAGGGTGCCACATGAGATGGTTGGGGGAGCAAGGGCCACCATGTGGGAGGGAAGGGGGAGGAGGTCTACAATGGGTAGGTAGGCCATATGGGATGATAACTATGGGGGTGAAGAGGGCTGGCACAAGCTGGTCAGCCATGCATAGGTCAGACACAAGGGGGGGAACATACGCTATGGAAGAAGGGGAAGGTTCTAGGGCTCTTCCTCCTTTACCTTTATTTATAATAGTAATAATGTTAATATTAATAATAACATAATAATAATATTAATATGAAGAATAATAACAATAATAAGAATAATAATTTTATACATTAAATTTTCAACCATAATGATATTAATAACAATTCAATAATAATTATATTAATAACAATTTTTAATGATAATAATATTATTTATAATTATTATAATAATATTAATAATTTAATTATCTACACATTAATATTTCTATTATTAGGAGTTAATAATATAAATTATATTATTTATATAAAATTTTATTTATTTTAAACATTAGACACCTGGGCGGGCACCTATGTTGACCGCATAGTTAATGCCAACCATGTGAAGCCTGCACACCGGTCCAAAACCCACAAGAATTATTAAACATCAAAAAATGTAGACCAGCTCACAACCTATACCTTGAAGACGCTAACCAAATATGAAATAAAAAAATATGATAATTTAAAAGGTTCAGGATGTGAAAACCATCTTTCACTCTCTCCCATGTTACTCAAATAAATGATCTACTTTCCAATTCATTGATACAACTCATTTGTTTATAAATCTATTGATTCTTTCAATATTTATGTTCAATATTCTTCTAACCTTAATGAAATCATTTTTTAGTGGAATTTTTTTTGAATTATTCTCAGTGATGATTTTGTTCATAGAATTATGAAAAACACTTTTTGATTTTGTAAATTCACTTCTTATCAAAGCACACTCAATGACATTGCCTCAATGACCCATTGGAGGATCACAATTTTTCATTTGACTCATGATTAAGTGGGATTGTATTACTCTCGAATGAGTTGGTTCTCTGAGTTTTTTCATTTTACAAAGAATAAGTTACTAGATAATAGTTGTTTGTTTATGTTTCCTTAACATAAAATTGCAATTCCATTAAAATATAACCTATCATAGTTCCATTTTCAAGTATTCAAAAATTAATTATATAGAACCAGTGGAAAAAATTTCTTTTCAATCATTCAATTATAAATAATTTATAACCATTGCAATTTATAAAAATGATCTTCGCATTCCCCCCTAGGAATGAAACATGGAATTTTTTTTATCGAAACCTATAGAAATACCAAAACAATTTTTTTTTAAAATATTAAATAGATATTTTTTGGAGGAATTTTGCAAAAAAAATTGATTATTTTTTAGTTGTATAGAATTGAAGAAACGTTAAGGAATAATTAAATACAACTCCCTCTCTCCACACACATAATACCCTACATTGTCACTCATGCAGAATCTTATAATGAAAGAAATTTTTTATTAAAAAATAAATAAAATTCAATGTTTCAATGTTTTTAAGGGGTTATAGGAATGATTGAAATAACACATTTACACATATCCAATCTAAACTATTTTTTGATATTTTATTTATTGTATTTTTTATAAAAAAATATTTTTCAATTTTATATAAAATAGAAGCATAATAAAAAATGGTTTATAATATCGGTTAAATGATAATGATTTTTAATGGGTCTGAGAAGTTTGAAATTTTATTCATTTTTATTTTCAATGATCATGATATCTATAAAATACACTCCCAACCATAAATTCACAAAATTTAATTCAAAACTACATGGGGGATTCCCCCACACATAAATCATAGAATTAATAAATATATATGTGTTTAATTAAAAGTAAAACTACCCTAATCAAGAATTTTATAATCTTCGTAGTTCAGGTAAGACACTATGCCTATTAAATTTTTGATATATCCTTGTATTCCCCATTCAAGTTCCTATAAATCTATAATAATTTACATTAAAGTTAAAATTATAAAATTAAAAGTTTTACATAATGTATTTTTTAGTTTAGGATTTGATCTAGTGAACTTTAACTTGTATCTCCTTTAGCCCGAAATTACTACCTTTTAATAGTCACACACCTTGTGGATGCACTGCCTAGTTACTTATTACAAGAAAAACCAAATAAATTATTATAACAAAATATTTAAATAGAAAACAAAATGGTTATATTTGATATCCCCGAAAAGATTTTTATGTTTAGACTATGAATAACTGGATAGCCTTTAAGACAACCCCAGTCAGAATGAGGTGGTGGATTCTTATATAAGAACCACCACCTGTTTTCACTCCATCTTTAATACGATTTTACATTTAGAGGGACCCTTTTAAAATATTTTAAATTTACCCCACCTAAATATTGTAACTTTTTTTTATTAATAGAGATAGAAATAGAATGTAGGGGCTCTTCACTTTAATGTCGCTAGTTGTCTAGGGTGCACGAGTTATTGAAACTAAACAATAGGGTGGTACATATCTCTTCATTTTGTCCAAAGTATTATTTCTTATTGCAAAAAAATATTTATTTTCTCCCTTTTTATCGTATGCATAGTTCCAAAACATCCTCTTAAACATGAGTTCCCAAACATTGATTTTCTACAAGAATTGGAAGTTACCTAAGTTCCATAGTAGGTGAAATTTTTAAAGACTCTCCTTGAAATATGTTACTTCAGTATAATCAACACAAGGAGAATGAATATAAAAATATGTTTTAACAAAATAAGAATCAAATCAATGCAATAATTTTTTATAATAGTGGAAACCTCATTGAATTTGGTAAGGTTGTCCTTATATATGATAAAAAACTACTATTAACAGTTTTTAGGGAGTATCATTGAGGTAATAATCCTACTCCTCCCCTTTTCCAAAAAAAGGTTACCTTAGGTTTGTTGCATTCAAAGGAAAATGGTAGGTTGTATTGTGCTATTTTGACCAATTTTGTCATTAGAAAATCATTATAAATGTAAGAACACCTTAAATAATCATTACATTTAGTGGAATAATTATATTCTAAATTATTCCCACATTCTTTAGGTTTTATATAACTTATCTCCATCTAGCCCTAGAAAGTGGTCATGTGGAGTGGATATTAAATTTCCAATTATGGATCGAAGAGAATTTAAGGCTCGCAAATTGGAAACAGTAACATATTCTTTCTTATATAAATTTCATAATTCCTTGCAAACCACATTTTATATTTTTTCATGCTGGTTTCTTGAGTGAATCATCATCCACTAAGTTATTTATTATTTTATCTATAGGTTTCTGAATCATTTTAATGATTTCATAAAAAAAATCCATTTCATTATTAGTACATTGTTAATGTTTCTATTCTTATAAACAATGTCAGAATGATGAAATAACCTCATCATGATCTCAGACAAGATTAAAAAGTGTCATTGAATTAGAATCATTATTGTTCATCATAGTTTTTATATTTTATTTGTTTTATTATAATAGTGGAAAAATTTATGAAAACATAAAAAATAAAAGGAAAACGTAACTTATAAGGTAATGGTGTCTGTGTGATGATCATGTCCTCTTCATGAGTATGGTCACCGATACATTTAGTTACCTAGATATATAATAGTTCCCAAACTAGTGGTTGATCTCAAGTTAGATGTCTCAAATTCTATAGTGGTCTTCCCAGGGATTGTTTTTGTTTTTATATATTTGAAGGAAGTAAATAAAACCTGGATCTTTAATAATATTTACATAGGTAGTGGAAAAAATTGTGATTAAAAAGTGGTTGTTATAGAAAATAAGGAAAATAGAATAAAAAATGGAAAAATAAGTTATTAAGAAACAATACCAGATTACGTTCAATCTACTCATCATATACTTATCATTGATCTACATATATATTAGATCATTTATCAAACTCACTTAGTGGATAATTTATTTATAAAATCATACACCACTGTCACAAAAAAATTGATGAATACATATTCCCTAAGTATATACTGATAGATAAGTACTCTTTTAATGTGAAGGAGTCACCAGATCAGACCACTCAACTAAATAATATTTTCCTAGATAATGTTGGATTCACAAGATCATCAATCACAAATCCATTCCTAAATATTTTTTGAATAAATAAATCATAATAATATAAAATAGATGAAGGGTAATATTGTGAAAAACAATTCCATTGGGTATTATTACTCTCACTTCATCGCATATATATTCCTTATCCACTAAGTGATGTGAATAAGGATGTTGATCAACATGATGTTCGAATATCCATGTATAATTTGTGGTTCTTTAACTGGATTTGGAAAAAGGATTTATCACATAATTTCAAAATTTATTTGATAACTACACCTCAAATAAAGAAAAATGAATTACATTATTGTGTTTACAAAATTAAAGAAGAAAAATGGTGTGAGAAATAGGGTATAAGAAAATGGGATCAGATGTTCTTCCCATCTATAGGGTTTACCAAGCTACTTATAATCTCTAATAATTCAAATATACCTCCAATTTATAGGAATTATAAACATAAAAAAGAACAACTCCTCTTATTTATAAATAAAAAACTAAAAATTATTGATATCTTAATCTAACATGAAACAGACATCCACCTGATGTACCTTGAGGTGCTAATCAACGACTCTAAATGAAGTCATACTAAGAATATCTAAACCATTTTAATGTCATTCTAATCACTTCAAATTTTTCTATTCCATATATTACCAATGATAAACATCTCTTTTCCTTTCATTAATCCTTACTAATTCCACTGGACAAATAAAATGATGTGATTTTGGATTTAAGACACCATTCTCCAATTTTAGAATAGAATTTCCCACATTTTGATCTTTTAGGCCATATATGAGATTGAAATAATTTTCCTAGGACTCCAAATAACTTGTCCCACACCCATTAATTTTTGGGTGATGTATAATATATCCAAAAAAATTCATATCTTAGTTCAGTGGTTCTTATGCCCATGACAAAAGCTTTATTTTTCAATGCCACCAGCTATCCCTTCAGGGATAAACATTGAAAATATTAATCAAAAAACCATGAATAATTTTACCCATCAATCACAAATCTTCATCCTTCATCAATAAAAATTCTGATCTTGTGAAACCACATTCCTCATTTTTCATTAAATCTCAGAACTATCCTGAATCTCATTTTCTGAAACTTTTCTATATCAAATGAACTATATGTAATAATATTGTTTCCATTAGTTTATATTATAAATTTAATTATAGAGACTTTATAATTTGGATTAGAAATGTTGGATCATAAATGTAACTAGTAAAATCAAGGTGGTTCCATATTATAAATGTTGAACTACCCAATACTACCTTTTATAGCCTCCCAGTGTCTGTACAAATCAACATAAAGGTCTTGACCTAGTGCAACACCCTTATTTTACCTTAAAACATGCTCTTAATTCCCTTTTTTTCATTAATGCATGATATAAATATAAATATAGACTTTTAATTAATAAATATCAACAATATAAATCTCAAATAGTCATTAATACTAAATTAGACTTCATTGATTCTCCACACATACAACAATCATGCACGATCATAGATTTTTCTGTAATAAAAACTACATCAAGTGAAATTAGATATGGATAAGCCCATAAAATGTAAATGGACCATGAAAATAAGATTCAATGTATCTGATTCTATCTTGTCGGTTTGTGCCCATTGAGACTAAATTCTTAGTTAGTGGACTGTGCTCACCATATTCATTACGAATGGAGAGTAAAGTCACACCATGGTCCACCTCAAACTTCATTGTGTACTGATAAAAACATTTATCCAAACAAACATTTTCATTCCCCCGGATTGATTAGATATTCTTCATGGGTGAGTCTGAGTATGGATCAAAACATAATACCATTTTATTTTGGATAGCTTTTCCAGTCATGGTGTCATCAGACTATTTATATCAAGTGGAGTCCTCAATGGGTTTAGGTAGTTCTTCATAGATATTTCTTGGTGGTTCTAATGTCTTTTTTTAATGGGTACTCCTCATCTGTAGTATATCTTATCAGTTCTCATTGAGGATTAATTTTTATTGGCATCATGCATCTAATTTCATTCATGTATTCTTAATAAATGGGCCATTAATTATTTGGCATTGGATTTCTAAGAGTCTTCTTCAAGATTTAAGTCCATAGGTTTTATTAGTTTTTCTTAGTCAGGGCTTGGAATTAGCTTCAGCTTGAATAGATAAATCCCTTGTTTCTCAAAATATGTTCATTAGTATGTTTCATGTGAAGTTTCTTTATTAATCATAGTGGAATGGGTTCTTCAATTGATGGATTAAAATTATCAATAGTTCCTTCCAATGAAATCCCATTTTATCTCCTTAAGATTTTAAATTTATTGGAAACAAAATAAACCTTGGTTTCGTTGAAAGAGAGGATCGGGATGGGTTTTCTACATTCAATTATATGGTCAATTTCAAGCTTCATGTATTCTTAAATAACCAAAATATATATTTCAAGGCCTTGTTAAACAAAATAAAACAAATCATGTAAAATTTTTCCCATGGTTAGTTTAACAACTATAGTGGTATTAATTGTTGGTTAGCTCTTCGAGGGTTGCTAAGATAATCACACATTCAATCAGTTTGTTTTATTCAGGTTCGGTTGATACTTGAAGAGTCTCCACTCATGATAGGACAAAATTAGAGGAATAGTCAGTTCCATGATGGATCATGTGGTATGTTGTAGAATTTATTTCATTTTATGTTTTTGGATAAAATACACATTAAATTTCTAGTTGCATACACTTCTAGTATTATTTTACATAGCCACTCCATGGTATATTTGAAAAAATTATCATGGTATCCTATGTAGAAGGGTTCATAGACAATTCAATTTATATAATTCATTATCACAAAAACAACTGGCATTTTTCCATGCAGAATAATTTTTTATGGGGCTAAAATGTAAAAATTTATTCATGGGGTTAGTAGAAGTCGAGCATGAAGTCAGATGAATTTTTACAATTTTGTCATTGAAATTTCTAAATTTTGGTTTCAGTCAATTATATCTTGGTGTCGCAAGGGGAATGTTCATGCCTGCATTCATGCAGTAGGTTTCTCATGCTTAGTTAAGTGAACCTGGAATCCATTTGAACAAATAGTTTCATGAAACATAAAAAAATATTTCTCAAAAGTCACATATTGGTGAAAATAAAAATATAATAATAAAAATAAAGTACAAAAATCACAATTTATGCAAAAAAATCCACAATAGTATATTTATTTTTAAAATATGGAATTATTAAAAATTAATTCATAACAAAATGAGATTCTTGTAATTTTTAGTAAACATCATAAATAAATTCTTTTAGAAAAATCAAAGTGAAAATTATTTGTTCTAAAAAAATAAAAAATATTTAATCAAGAAAATATGAATCAAATAATCCTAAAAATAACTATTTATTATAAAAATTATTAATAAAATCACAATTACATCAATTTTTATAGATTATTTAATAATTTCTCATTTAAGGAACATTTTCTCCTAAAAATCAAAGTTTAATCACAAAAATATACACAGATGGAGATATAACAATAATTCCACATTATAAAGAAACATAATTCAAGAGTTGAATCTATCTTTGAAGTTTCAACTACTGGTCTTTTATAGTTATTTCACATGACTTTATTTAGGCCAACACAAAGTGGATGTATTGGAGTCAAATATTATGTATATGCCTTATTTAATGACAATAAAAGTAATATATAGGTCTATTTTCTATATAAAAAGGTAGAATCCATATTTCGTTTAAAAACAATTCATCGCATGTTAAAAATGAGAAAACTCTATCTTTGGTGACTATTCCTATTGATTGTGGTGGCAAATCTAAAAATATAGATTTTTGAGAAAATTTATAGGAATAAAGTTTTTATACATAGCTTTTCATCACCCATAACACCATAGGAAAATTAGGTATTTGAATGATGAAATATAGTTATTTAGGAAACTACTAAAACCATGCTAAATGAATACTTAATTGCTAATCATTTTTTGTTAGATGTAGTTAGTTCCACGAGCTATACACTAAATATATTTTTACTCTAACCATCTCTTTATAAAACCACATATGAGCATTAAAATGAAAAAAAAATCCAAAAAACTCTTACTTCATATTATTTCAATGTAAATTAACCAATTTTAATTCTAAATATAATTTAAAAAATTTCTATCCAAATTTTGATATCTGATTCTTCTTTGTAATTCTATAAGAAGAATTATCATGTTTAAAAAAACTATTTTTGATGAAAATTTTCATGTTAAATTTTATTAAAGTAACCATATTATTTTTAAACAACCTAAATCAAAATCATCGAATGCCCTTTTTAAAACTGATTTTAAAACCATGTTTCAAAATTATTCAATTGAGAGGGAAACTAAAGAATCGTTTTCTTATGTTGTAACCCTTGAAGAAACTCAACCTAATATTATAGAATTGAGTTTTATAATTTCAAGGAATCATAAAAGTTTAAGGCATCATCCCACTTATATTGTCATTAGTGATGTACATCACCCATTAAAAACTATATGATCCCTAAGAAATGAATGTGAACATTGTGAATTATTATTTTTGTTTTAACCTAAAACTATAAATGATTATTTAGGTGTTGAATTTTATATAATGGAAACCATGATAAATTAAATTAATTCAAAAGAATATGTTTTATACTTTTTTGGAAAATCATAATGATTCTACTATTATTAGAGTAAAATTGGTATTTTTGAAACAAATTTTATGAAAAGGAATATGATTAATAAATAATGATAGACTTATTTCTAAATTTCATATTCTACTAGAAGGTATAGACTATAAATAAACCATAACTCCAACTGATAGACATGAAGTTATTCATATAATTCTAAGAAATAGAGAATTCTCAAATTTTACACTTCATCAAATGGACTTGATTTGTGGATTTATTAATAGATATGTACAGATAGTGTATATGTATAGAAACCAGTTATTTTTCAAAATGAAAAAACTATTTGGACAATGTTTTTAAACATAACAAGGATCATTATGGACTAAAAAATCATCAATATAATGATATGGAAGACTTCTAGGTTTTTTTACATCAAAAAATGTTTGAAAATAAAGTTCCAATCGAATACTTTTTATAAAGTGTTTTTAAATAAACTATCATTATACAACTAAAAGTCATTCAATTATCTTCATCTCAACTCAAATAACTTGTAAATATTAATTTATGGATCTTATGATGTATGATTTTTAAATTATCATGATGGATAAACATAAAAGTTTCCTTAGAATTCAAATTTCTCAAAAACCAGAAGGAAATTTTTCATCTCAATAAATGTATATAAATGATCTACCAAAATCTGTAGATATAAAAACAGTAAGAGTATTATTAATTCAATCAGAACCAAAAAAATCATTAGATCATGATGAATCTATAAAATGATTATATTAAAATCTTATATGGGGAATGATTGGTATATTTTTATATAATTCATCTAGTCATACAAACACAATGTTTTCATTATTCTTATATTGAATTTTTCATGATAATCCAGAATAATCCCATTTAAATGATATAAAAATAATTTTCTACTAATTTATGGTATCTATGTATCTTGGATTATTTTCTTCTTCTGAAAAATATTTTTATCTAATAAGTTTTTAAGATGATGAATTTAGTGGATGTAAAATGGATATAAAAAGTACATTTAGAACTTATCATTCCTTAGGATCATATTTAGTTTCTTGTTCTTGTGAGAAATAAAATATTTTAGAAAATTCCAATAATAACGATAGATATGTTTCTTCTATATTTTATTGTGATCATGTTTTTTTATATAATAAACACTCACTTACATTGGAATGAGTTTTAGAAAACTGTAATTATTTATATAACACAATTTCCCAATATTTACCAAAAAATTAATACATCACTCATGAGTTATCACATTGATATAATATATTATTTCATTCAAGATCATATGAAAATTATATATAATTTTTAAATTTATTGTAACTCATGAACAAATTGATGTTATTTTTACAAAACCCCTTAACTGATATTAAGTTGAAATTATTAAACGAAAACTGGTAATGGGAAAGATAAAATGATCATTTATATTCCTTTAGTTTAATTATCTTCTTTGAGTAAATAAATCCTTGAACAAGGGGGATACATTTTTTCCAATGTTTTGAATATATTTCTTATGTTTTACAAAAATTATCATGATAATTATTTATTTTGTCTTGTATAAATGTTTTCTAGAGAATGATATTTTCTAAAACATATTTATATTCATCAATATTAAATTCTAGTGAATATTCATTGGGTTTATTATTTCATTATTCATTATTTATTAGAAAATAAATATGTTCATATTTCCTGATAAATATTCATAAGAATGATTATAAACCCATTCTCTAAAATGTATTTTTTTCAATCTCTTTTAATATGTTTTCTTTGTTGCATAAAAATATTATGAAATTCCTTTAGTAAATTTTATAAGAAAATTTAATATTTCAATGGATTATAATTCAATCCAATAAAAAATATTCATCATAATAAATTTATGTCTGATGATACTCAGAGCATTTATAATGATTGTTATAGATGTTTTAGAGTTAAAAAACATATAACCTTTTTATTTTTTTCAAAATCATTCAAATATCATATACCATTAATTATTTTTCAAAAAGGGTTTTAATTAAATTAATCTATTTGGATGCTGAATAATATATATATATTTATATGAATGGATCAATACTTACTCTCCTTCACCATGTGACTTAACTAGAATGATCTTTCCTATCTGATATTATTTAGTTTGATTGTCTCAAGTTTGTATGGTTATTTTTTAGTTTTATTCACAATTATCCTTGGAATATTCAGATAAATTTTGTAACATAAAATACATAATGGAATGGTTTATATAAATAAGTATTTTTGAAAATTTTTATTAATTTTTAAAGTAACGAATTAGCTTCCAAGTTTGGTAATCATTGTGAATTTCTAAAGAAGAATCTGATTTTCATAATCATAAAATAAATAGAAAATTAAATATTTAATTTTTTTATTTAATGAATTATATAACCTAAAAAATGTTTATTTTTCTCTTTTTGTTAAATTATATAGTGGTAACATCAATCATGTTTTCTTCAGGTTGAAAATTGTTTAGAAGGAGATGCAAATCTTATCACCAATATGTTACCTAAGAAGCTTGGAACTTTAGAAAAATCCCATATAGAACCTAATATATTCTATTCCTATGAAAAAGTGGGGAATATATCTTGTCTCTTACCTTATATATGGACAGTTTCTCTATATATACAAAAAATTATAACCCATGGGGAAAAATATAGGAAAATGTTAATTTTACAATACATATGTGTGTAAGACATCATATAAAATATTAGAAAGCACAATAATGTTATGTTTATGTTCATTTTTATTTTAGTAGAGAATGTGAAGTTAAATTTAAGGATTCTTCTATGTCTATGATTTTTTTAGAAAAGTCTTGGAAAAAGTCTTTGACGAATAAAAAATTTACAATTAGAAAATTCTTATCAGACAAAACACATCATACCTTAGAGAAAAACCATTAAACAAATATGTCTCTGTTTATACCTTCTAATGAAATTTATTATTGGAATTTTGGCAAAAATATCACCTAATTTTATGTTTGGAGTACTAAAAAATAAATTCATAAATAAAATAATGGATGGTGAAAAATCACCTCTTATACCTAGAATGAAATTAGAAAAAATTTCAGAAGAATCCATTTCTGCATTTATTAAATGGGATAAAAAATATAGATGATAGTACAAAATTTATTTTCTATATTGTGGTGGATAAATTGTTAAAATAAAATTCTATAAAAATGTTTTATAAGAAGAATATAAAATTTTTCTAGTTGAAAAATAATGTAAAAACCAACCAAAAACTTTATATAAGTTTTTGAAAAGTTCATTCAAAAATTAATGTAGTGGAGTGATAAGTTTCTGCAACCAAGATATATAATCTGCTTTATGATTGTCCTATATTTATTATCCCACCTACAATTAAACAGAAAGAACAACTAAATTTTCTTTTGTCTATTGTAAAGGACAAAAAAGAAAGGCATTTTGGTTGATAAACCCCATTATGATGTTGTTCAAGATGAGATTATAAAATTGTATATGAAATACAAAAATAAATAAAGAATCTAGTCATCCCAAAAAAATGGCTCACATAACTAATAATATAAAGTCAAATAATATTTCTAATGTTTTCAAAGAGTTAAAAAACAACTTGGATATCAAATATATGTCCTCCAAAACTTCAATATCCTTATATTCTCAATCACAATGATATGTTACCATCAGTGATCCAGAACATGAGGAAAAGAAGATGATGAAGATTAAGAATTCAATGAAAATTTAATGGATTTTTTTCAAATGAACCAGTTGATGTCATCAAGATTTTAGGGAATATCAATACCTATATAAAATAAACATAAACCGTCAATATCTTCAACAACATGTGTTCCATTTGTTTCAAGTGATTATATTTATTTTATCTCCATTATAAATATAAATATATGGGAAATAAAAATTAACAATTTACAAAAGTTATCAGTTGGATTGAAAGAATTATTCATTTTTTTTTCATTAATGGTAGGTTCATGTTTTTTCATGGGAATGTGTATTTATTGGAAAACATAAGTTCTTTGAAAAATCATACCAAAATTACCATCTAAAACAAAGATGAGTTCAATGAATTAAATATAAAATACTTGGTGGATTCAATAAAGTTTTATTGTTTTATAAATTTGAAATAATACAAATAAAGTGATACCATGTTTATTTTTGAACATGTGGGTGGAATCAAAAGAGAAAAAAAATCAGTTTTAGCATTTATCAACATCATGAACATTGGTGTTTTTGAAACTATGATGGTGATTGATAATCAAAAATATATTAATATGTTTCATGATGAATAAAGTTATAACCAAGGCTAGATGATTAATTTTTTTTTGAAGTAAAAAATTTTCAGTCATTTTTACTGAGTTAGAAAATAACCAAAGAAAAAATAAGAAATATGATGGCCGTCATTAAAAAAATTCAAATAAAGATTGATTTTTTATAAACTCTTTTGTAGTATTTATAATTAAAAATATACATTTTTGATTGATTTTTTTAATGTTTATTTGATTATTTGTAATTGGTTTAAGGTTTTTTTGTTATCTATGGTTGAATGATTGGTTATTTCAAAAATAAGTTAGAGGATTTTTATAATCTCTTATGTTTATTTTTTGTTTCATCAACTATGTGTTACTAAATTTTAATAGAAAAATTTATACCTCTTAAAGACAATTTCAAAAATAAAAAGGGGAAGAAATGGATCTAAAAATATAGACCAGTGGGATAAAAGATAATATTTATACATTTGTGATTATGGAAAACATTCAAATTATTTGATGTTGTGAAACATTGCTAGATCATATTTTATTACGTTTTTAAACATTAATTTTCTATTTAAAAATTTCTATTTATTCATTTTCAAATAGGGTGATATTGTTTAGTTTAAAAAATAATTTAAACACTTTATTAAGTTACCTTTGAAAATAAAAATCCACTTCTTAATATATTCATTTTTCTAACTTTTGTACTTCACAAAAATATAAGATATTTTTAGTAATGTTAGCTATTTTACCAGATCAAGGATATCATGTTTACCAAATATTAACTCATTTTGTATATCAGACAAAAATGTACTTTTTACATCAAACAGAACAATAATAAATTCACTTAAAAAATGATTAAAAATGTTAGTAGATGTATTATAACAAATTATTTGATGTTATTTTTTATAAAATCTATTTGAAATACCTAATTAGAAGGGGTAGACATATATATCATAATATTATATATAAATCCTAATATATGAATAACTGTATAACAAAAATAGAACAAAAAAATCATTATACCATCTAGAACCTACATATTATATTGTGTCCTTAATCATGATGACTATCAGTTGGAGATGATGCAATTAACTTTTCATGTGAAGAAGGAGTTTGTTTGATGTTGATGCAATCACCATTATGAAATGATAAATAAGAACATTGGGTGTTTTCCTATAGTTTAAATTGGTATTTAATGTGATGGAAAATTTATGATATACAACCGAAGAAATATAATTATTCACTGAATAATTTTGTAAAATATTTTTGTGCGATAAAACATTATTGTAATCATAAAATAATTTTTAATCTATTAATGATTTCATTTTAATTTCCATTAATTGTTTTTATTTTAAAATCACATTGTCTAATGATATTGATTGTTTTATTTTATGAATTAGAGAGACATAGGTTATTCTAATCAGTCTGATCAAGGGTTGTTAGATCTAATGGAATCATAGTTGTGTCTAATTATTATGATTGAGGGAATAAGTGGCTAAGGAAGAATGAAATTTTGGTAAGGTTAATATTTTAAACACTTGGAGTCTTGTTAAATATTTTTTTTACACTTAATGAGAAAGTGTGGATACATTATTATAAATATATTTTATGTTATCTTATGTTATTTATAAATATAATTTCTATTTTTTTACAGATTAATTATTCTACTGTCCATGTTAAGAAATGATTATATAGTTTTTTATAAACTTATTCATACTATAATTATAAATTTCTCTGAAAAATTCTTCAATAAATAACTTTCTCAAAGAATTTAGTAAAAAATGTTTTTTTATTTTTAAAAAAATACAATCCCCACACTCTTGTAGAAAATTATATACACATTAATTCCAACATGGATCTCCTCTTCTTGGTCTAAACAAAAAACTCAATATTACCCATATAATTTTTCTTATTTAATTACATCATTGGATTTTTATCACTATAATTAATTTAATATATCAATATTATATATGGTGATGGTAAAATTTCCATATGTCTGTTAGTTTTAAAACAACACCTTCTCTAATTCAGGATGTGTTCATATAACCATACCAAAAAATAAACATCTATATTTCATAGTATGAATTATGGGAAATTATTCATGTTTCCCCACATGTTATATTCATTATCACCTTAAATTTTTTGAATAAATTTTCAATGAATTTCTATATCGGTATTGGGAATACAATTCATGTATGATTTTTTATTAACTTATTATTTTATAGATATCTACCCCCCATGATCTGATCTCTATAACCTTAACTAGACGCTCCATTACCATCCATGTTTTATTACCTATAACTTATTCACCCATATGATCTATGATATAACAAAAAGTTAATGTCCCCTAATTTTTCAATTCTACGAGGATTTAAAATAATAATCCAATTAGATCACACTAGTCCCCTCGAAATAGAATAATCAAACCTCATTCATATTTCTATAATCAGGTTAATATTTTCATATAAACCCAATTCATTTCCGAATCTATAAATTTGTTATTCCACATCAATTACCAATGAAATAAGGCAAATCCCTAAGTGTATTTATCTATTACTAAGTATCTCACTTTCCTATAAATACACAATGCTCCATTGAGTTTTTCTCATGAACCATTGTATTTTTAAAAAGAACTACCTTACGTTTTTGGCATGGAGACCCATTATCATTCAACCTCACTTCTAGATTCAATATCCTAGATTAACCACTCAATGAAATTCTAACATAATTCCCTTTATTGAAGGAACCATTCCCTGATCCCATTTTACCTACCATCTAGGGTACACATCCTGATGAAAAAATTCAACATAGTATGGGAACAAAACTCACTCTTTTGATAAATGTTTTATATAAATACAAATAATTCCTTACCACATCATATTATTAATTTAGGACCTTAGTGTTCTAATCTAACCTTTTTAATGTTTCCCATAATCATCTATTTTTTCAAAAACCTTCTTGGTTTATTCTCGTGATGTTTTTGACATTGGAAGTCAAATTTTATAATTTATAATATCACTATGATGATTCCCCCATCCTCATGGGATACCAAATAGTTGTTAAAGAATCATTTTTATGCCTACTAACCCACCCATATTGTAAACACACTTGTAAAATTAATGATTTATAACTTAATAAGTTTTTCCTCACCGAGCATTACTCCTATGGGAGAAGCTATGTTATTCAACTATCTCCCAAACCTTATCGATAGAATGAACTAACAAAAATAATTTAAAATAAGTGTAAATTTATTAGATGAATAAAATAAGAGCTATATACAGATACCTTTTAATATTTTTCAATATAAAATTTAAATATAGTGTTTACGGCACTATAATTTTCATGAATAAAAGAATCCTTGAGTATGACGAGTCAAAAACATACCATATCTTTTTCAGATAGTAGATTAATTCCACTATCAATGGACTCCATTGGGGCTTGTAAACATAGATCTCATTTTTTTCCTATCACTACCTCACCCATGTATATGGTTAATCAACCTTCAAATATAGTATACTGGGAGTGATCAGGTTATCACATTATCTTTATCGAGTCTTATTTTTTTTGGTATACCATTATTTTCTCCATGTTCTAATTTCACTCTCATAAAAATTCTTTGGGTTTTTTCTCCATTAAATTAATTTTCCATGGTATATTCACATAGACTCATTTCTCCCATAAAAATATTTATAAATTGAATATATGAAACCTTATATCTAGTGAATGGTAGTCAAAAAATTAAATTTACTTAAGGCCATCATAATATTATAGTCATAGGAAAATTTCTACCTATACACTCACACAAGAGGGAATGTTACCAAAATTGGAATGACATCGATCATATTTTATGAAATATTACTAGTTCAATCTAAGATCCCAGTCAATATTTATTGTAAAATGGGTGTCATTAAATTCCATATCCTAGTGGGAAAAAAACTTATAAAAACTATATTTTCCTTTAAATGTTATCCTTCATTTCTCTATTAGACACAATCATTAGTAGGGGAAATTAATTGGTACATAAAAATATATCCATGATAAATGAATGTGGTATCATATATAAAAGGAGATATATTTATTAGTGAATATAATATTTATTAGAAACAAACGATGAATGAATATAGAACTAGTGGCACCGCTCAAATCCAATGTTCCATTGGTAAGAAGAATTTCTATGAAACTTATCTTGAAGAGGCACCTAGAGAAAATATTTTATAATGAAAAACTATTTCATGATCCTTCCTATTAAAAAATCTATAGGTATATAAATAACCAAGAAAATATATTTCAAATTTTTAGGATTTTGATGTTGTATTTATTGAATATTGAGGCTCTCAACTAATAAAACCTTTATATTCATGTTTTGTGAAATAAATATAAACCATAGGCCCTTTTAAGAGTGAATAACAAAATAATTCCCCCTCAGATGATAACATTTATATTGGTATGTGTTTGAGATGTTATCATTCCCCTTCTATACGTGAGGAAGACATCTCATATAATTGAGAATTTCTTTAAAAATGTAAATCTTTCACAAAACCCCTATATTGTGTGAATGAGTACTATGTCTACCCATATAATTTACCCTAATTGATAAAAATACACAAAATATTTTATTACCCATGTGGTACAGATCTACCTAGTTAATATCAACTTTGGAAAAAACCCACATTCACAATCAAAATATTAACATGATAATCAACACATAACGAAGCCTCAAATGTATCAAACATACTCATAAGTAGTAAATATGACAAATACCTTGCATATTCCTTAGATACGTGAATATTTATCATCCAATCCTTAGTACACTCAATGATGAATGAATTAATATAAGCCTCATATTATTTGTATAAATAATAACCTATACTGATCTAATCCCACAATGAGGTTCAACCAACCTAGGATGGGATTATCCATATTACCCACACATTCCAATATTTTTTTCTTATTTAATGACATTTTCCACCTTAATATATTACATAAAACTAAATTAATAGGTACTTTAATTTGTATTTAAACAATAAAACATTAATGATGGGTGTTTTGATACATGTTCATGAAAGATACATCAGGACATACATTTATGTTAAATCCCAAAATACATACACAATAACATATCAATTTCATTTTTGACATGCATTATTACCCAAAATCATAACCTCCATTGAATGAAAAATTTCTTTAAGAGAGTCCCCATATAACTTGAAACTATTATCTTCCTCACATGACATTCAATTGTGAATATCTCCTCTATAAATTAACACATGAGTGTCATTCATATACATTAAACAATAAGAACCCTTATGTGATTAACATATGATTCTATATGTTATAATAATTGGATGGTCCACCCATATGAGGCATCAGAAAAACTTTTTTCCCTTTATGAAAAGTGTAGGAAAACATAGGTTATAGTACTAAGATTCCATTGGTGATGATCATAGGATTTTTGCGGTGATGTCCCTTGGATAGACTTGGTTTCAATCCTTGTATTCTTTTTATTGTTATCATAATATAACCCCCAATCATTATATGGGGTGGATAAATTTTTCCTCATACATAGATCTAAACTATTGACCCATCCTTTACCATTGTGTGAGGATGTCAATATGACCTCATAGTCAAACATGAGGAATATAGATATAAAAATATCTATATTTACAAAATGGATGAAAGAGTCATCCTCTCTAGCTGAAAGTGTTATCCCTTAACATGTAAAATCAAATTTTAATTTACTAGTTTCCACATTAATATAGAATCAATAACATGATACCGAATATTTTTATAAATCTATGAGGGTGTCCAAGTCATGGATATGGACTTATCGTTAGGTAGTAATATCATTTCATCATATTGTTTTGATCAATGCACTATAATTGTGACACTATTTGTGAAATAATAACTACCATTTAAATGAGATAATAGGGGACCCATATTTCTTACTATCTCGATGTAGTTCAACATAATGGTTTAAGATAAAATAATAACAAATAGCTAATATATTAGCAAAAAATATTATAGCTAATATTTTCTAATTCTATTTAGGTCGAGTTTTGTTCTTCTTATGATACTTCATTAATAGTGGTTTAATATTTTTTGTTATGGTTTTATCCCATATATTAAGTCTTTAACAAATCTCAAAATGTAGGGACTCATTACTATAACATCTTAATGTATATTCTAAATGGGGTCAGAAAGCATAGAATACACAGATGAATATTGTATGTTTTGGAGATTTAGTTGTTTGTCGGAGTATGACACTCAAGTGGGGGAGAATTTAGTTCCTATAAAAAAATTCCTAAAAATTGTATTTAAAATTTCACCAAATTAACAAAACTACCAGATTTATAAATTTTATAATAATTTAAAATAGATCTTGAAGAGTGATTAGTTCTAAGTTAAATAAATGTGTATTATGATGTTAATGTTTGAAATAAATCCACTAAACCAAACTATATTATAAACACTATCTAATATTATCAATCTGAGTAATGTAATGTTTTTTTATTTAAAAAATTTAATGAAAATAAAACATAACATAATATTACATAGAAGAAATAAAATAAGAGGTTCAGTCTCAAGTAGAGACACAATACTCTCCTGTTGGTGGTCACTATACACTAATCACTTATTACAAATAGACATGGATCAACTCCCTGATCAGGGTAAACAACATTATACACACATTCCAGTCCATCAAGAGCTCTTCCATAGTTTTCATAGTATTGATGAAAACTAATAGGCCACACAGGGACCTCTTCCACATTTATCAATGAGAGTGTAAGGTTCAAAATATTGTTGTTAAATATATCTATTTATCTCCTAGATTTTTCACAAGAGTTAGTGTGTGTTTATAAAACATAGATACACACATTTCATATAATTTAGAATCATTACATAATAAGAGAAAATTATAGAGAAAAGAGTTTACAAGGCTTGTTATTCATCGAAATGATGCTTGAAACTCTTCGAAGATATCTTGAAATGTAACATGAGTCGATCTTCTGAAATAGAATTCAAAATAGAGTGTCGAGAGATCTTTTATCTCTTATTTAAAGTGAAATATGAATGTGAATGATGAGATATTCTCTTTTCTTAGTAAGTTGCTACAACAAGTTAATTTATTAATGTTCTCAAAAATAGCTTCACTCTTTCACCACTCAGTAGTCCTTAGGTTTTTCTCAATCGCACAACCACTAGGTTTGTAACCGTATCACCCATCAAATTATTGATTGGATATTTCATTTATACTGTGTAGCCGAGAATAGAAATTTTCTTAGGTACCTCATACCTCGTACTGTTCTTTTACATATACATTAATGTTTTCTATAAAAGACAAACAAGTTTATAAAAATAAATAATGAAACTATGTATCAAAAATATGATTATTAGAATAATATTGAATTTAAATTACAATGTAACTAATGATAGTGTCTTGGGATCAGTAGGACATTCTGATGGTTGGTCTTCTTGATGGTAGGTTTTCTTAATGGTGTATCATGTCATCGATAGGTTATAAGTGAAACTCATACATAGAAAACATTATAATTTCGTCGTTATGTCACTCTATAGTAGGTTTATTAAAAACTGACATAGCTGTCAATAGATCAATGTGACGGTGTCTCGTCCTTTGCGAAAATTATATATTGATATTTCGGTAGGTTGAACCATAATAACTTGGTGCATTGGTAGATTGAGTGATGGTGTCTCCTCCATTGTTATAATTAAGAATTTGTGCAAATGGTGAGACAACTAATAGTGATATATTTCATTTGTAGGTCTACGGAAACGGTATCTAAAACTTATCCATTTTTTTCTGATGGTGAGATTTCCAAAATTGAGTTCTCCTCAATACTGACCAAACTTTAATGGTAAATTATACTTAGGCACATTATTTAAATCTATATAATAATGTGAAACAATAACAGAATATATTAATATGATAAGTAATCATAAGTAAACATAATAAAACATTATTTCATTTAATTATGCATGATTTGTGAGCATTAAAACTATAGCAGGCCAATAATATCCCCATTTTTTCTGTGAACAAATCATGGCTTTTATAAACCATTCAAAATGATAAAAAAGTAAGTTCTTCATAACATGGCATAAATATCAAAGAAAATCAATAAAATTAAATTCCATGTCATATTCTCTCGTTTCTACCCATTTTGGGACTATCAAAAAGAGAACAATTATGAATAGAAAAGAATAAAAAATAATGAAATGGAGATAATTCATTGTACGATTAAAAAAGGACTACATTGGATAGGAAAAAGGCCAAAAATTACATCCCTATCAAAAATCAATCCAAAATAAAGTCTTCTCCAAATAAGGGTCCATGGGTGCTTTGACCTTATATATAGAAGTAGATGGATGTACAAAAGGTGTCGAAGGAGAAGAAGTATACAACTAATGATTGAGGACTCCAAAAGGTATAAGAGGTGGCAGATTATGAGTAAATATATAGGCGTTGTATGATCCCTATAAATCACATGTATTATATGACTATAAGACTATGTTATAGACATAGGCTATGATTAAAGGGTTGTATGAAGAAGAGAAAAGGGGTTCATAGTCACCATATCTCTGAACTGAAGATTAACTGACCAGTAGGTTGAGCCTGATAGAAAATTATAAATCATTAGTTGGATATGGAATAAATTTAGTGATATAATAATAATACTCTAATGATTCATGTAAGGAATTAAAAGATTTATAAAATCAATTATTATCTTCCCAAATTTCTCAATAGCCTTTATGAAATCATCCTTATTTTCCATAGACATATGAAGTGTGGGAGTAATATCCATGTGCTATTTCATTTGTTCCTTAAAATGCTTGGGTAACCATAGGTATTTATATATTTTCAACCATTTAAAGAATATGACTATCTAGATGAAGTTTGATATAGATGATTATAAAGTAGTAGTAAACTCTTTTGTGATATCCTCTTTAGTATTAGTATTCCCTTTCTGGTGAAGCCTTACCATGTCATGTAAATGATCACTATTCTGTCTATGTTTTTAAAAGATTTTTTGATCAGATATTCACATCATATTTTAAAGCTCTTCTCTGAACACTATTATGATTATCTCAATATCAATATTCTAAATAGAAGGAGTTGATAATGTTGTGGCTTCACTGACCGCATCTTTAAAAACTAATCTTCAAATTTTCAGATCATGATTTGGAGGAGGAAGAGTATCATATTCAAAAGATGTGTCCTCAAGACTATTTAAAAAAAATACATGCATGTTTCATACTCATTTGACATACCTTTCACAACAGTATGAGTACAACCAAATCATTACTTATCCTTTTATTTTACATCCTTACTTATTGATGTTCGTAAACTCTTTGAGGTTGAATACAGGAAAAAACTATCTCTTCAAGAGTAGCAACAATAATCTTACTAAGACATTCCATTAGTATAGGTTGTGATTAGAAAATAACTCTAACTACTACACACTATTCATATCTAACAATATTTAAATCATGCATAGTCACATAGTCTTTACGCACAGATGCAACATGATGAGTTGAAACAGGAGAAGGAAAAGGAACTACTACTGATACTCTTCCAACTGTAACTAATTGTGAATTACCTACTACATCGACCATAGATCCCATAGGATCAGATGACTCAGCTAAATTTGGATAGTCTTATACAAGTGTGACATAACCAATATATTATTCGCATTCATCTAATATTACATCAAATGCGATATGGGTAGAAATGATTACTCATTGAGATTGTTTTTCTATCTCAACAGATACTTACCTCACAATATGTGCATTCATCTGGGCATAAAAAAGTTCTTTCAATTGAATAATTGGATTTAATTATTTATCTAAAAATTAATAATGATCCCTTCAAGGTTTCAAAGTATTTTTTTCATCCTTAAAGGAGTCTGGGGCCACCGAATGTTCTAAGACTGGTTTTTGTTCACCTAACCTAATTTCAGCTTGACTTGGAGGTTCATTAAGATTCTCATACTATACAACAGATCCTTGATCCCCCAATGTAGGGTCAAATTCACCATCATTTTTAACAATCTCTTATTTTTTTCCTTTTCTACTTCATTTTCATCACCCACACCTTCTTCTTCAGAATTTTTTTATTCCTCTTCATTAACAACTTTTTCTTCCACATCTACTTTAGTTTCTTTATTATCATTTTTTTCATCCTCACCCTATTTCTCTACATCACTAGACTCATCCTCATATTCAATTTCACTACTAATTGCATACTCATTATCTTCAAATTATTCTCTATCTCTTCAAAAAAATCACTTCAGAGAAGTTATTTATTTGGAATCCATTTTAAAGGGCATGGAGATCCAAAAGAAATTCATTTAGCGATTTAAAAAATATCAATATCAATCCTGTAATCAATATAAGATCCTTTTTTTTATTTACCTCATCTACTACTAATTCTTAATAAGAATATTTTTCCACCTCATCAGGTCCAAGACCAAGATCAACCATATCTTTCAGCCCCAATGAATGTTGGATATGACTGGACTATTCATAATGTTTTTCCTTATATGCAACCAACTATATCTTACAAAGATTCTAGATAATCTTAATCCTTTTTTCATATAGATTTGGTTTTGCAAAAAATCAGAATCAGTCATAATTATTTCATATTCACTATCTACTTCTTTAGCATTCAGATTTGTATAAATAATCATTGAGTTAAGAATAGAAGATGATTTGTGCTGAGGCTTTATCATGCCACTCATATGGACCACGAGAAATCTTCACAAATTATTTTTTTGTCTTTCCTTCACTAAAATCAAAAAATAAACATCTTGATATTTTATGGATGACAAGTACCCATTCCTAGGACATGGTTGATGCTATATACACATAAAAAACAACATACATTCACCATACAACTCAGTTTCTACTCGTCTTCTTGGGATTTCATCACTGGCCATCTTAGTTAGTGCTATTTCATAACTAAAAATATCACTTTCAAGAGGATCACTACCCTAGTAATAATTAATATTAATTTCATGAGGTACCTTCAAACATTCTGTAAAGTTCATAGAAGAAAATGAAAAAAATTTCCATATATTATTGACTTAATTCAAAATACTCTAGATCCCTCAAGAATAAACTAAGATTACATGTAAAACTCATGCACTAGTTCTGGATAGATATAGCAAGTATTGTTAGAGAACCACTCCAACCCACCTTGTTCAACATAACACTCTCAAAACAAGAGACTAAAAATATAACAACCAATCTCCATGAATTGGTATTTCAGGTAAAACTATTGTATTGGAAAGATATGGGTTAACAACTGTTTCTTTAGGATTACTAGATTCGCCCTTATGGATCATCAAAGGATAAGCCTCATCAGGAATCTTCTCATATGAATGCTTCACTTGAGCCATTTCCAAATGTTCAAAAGTTTTGGTTCGGGGGAGGAAAGAAGTAGATGTTAGAAAGAGAAAGGCTCAGTTTAGGGAGAGTGAGTGAGTATAAAATGATTTTGGATTGGTTCTTTATTTATCATTTTGGTATTTCAATATTATGAATTGAAAAATATGTAATTAAATAATGTCAAATAATTAAAATTGCCAGTTTATGTTCGAGCACGAAAAATAACAATGTAAAGACCAATAGTAAGTCAAAATGATAAGTTCTAACGATGAGTTGTCATTGGTGAGTCACAATGGTGAGTCATCAATGGTGAATCATCAATGATGAGTCACAATGGAGAGTCACAATGGTGTTTCAAAATTGAGACTCATCAATGGTGAGTAATAAAATGTGAGTCACAATGGAGATTCATTAATAGATAGTCACTCAACATTGATCATCCCCAACTCATGTTTTTTGTATCTCATTCTCTCAAAAATAAATGGCTTAGTAAAAATATCAAAAAATTTATATTATGTGCAAATTAACTTAATAGTTATAGAACATTATTTATAATGATCTCCGAAAAATGGATCTCATATATCTATTTGTTTTTGTACTTGAATGAGAAACTCTATTCGTAGAAATGTTAATATCACTTTTTTGTCATAGTTTATAGGGTCATTCGAAAATTCTTATCCATATTTTATAAAAGTGTGTGTCGTCCACAAAATTTGAGCACAACAACTATCAATTTCTATGTATTCAGATTTAGTAGTAGATAATGAAATAAAATTTGGTTTCTTACTACAGCATGAAACTAGAGACACTCCCAAAAAGTGACATCTTCTAGAGGTGGTTTTAATATACAATATTCATCAACCAAAGGCATCATCAAAATAACTAATTAAGTCAAATGCTTGTCCTCTAGGATAGAACAATCCTAAGATGGTAGTATATTTTAGGTACTTTAATATTAATTTAACAAAAAGTAGAATCTACTCTTTAGGATTCTCCTAAAAATGAAAACACATACACACACTAAACATAATTTCAAGTTGACTAGAAGTCAAGTAAATAAGAATTCCAATCATACCTATATAATTGGTTTGATCCTCTAATTTTCCATTTTCATCATGATCCATTTATAGGTGGTACTCATAAGAGAATCGCAAAATTTAGTGTTATCTAAATTAAAACATTTTAAAATATAATTAGTATATTTAGTTTGATTTAAAATAATACCTTTCCTACTTCGAGATATTTGAAATCCATGAAAGAATTTGAGTTCACCCATTAAACTCATTTCAAACTCATTTTTCATCATTTTTTAAAAATCAAAACATATAGAATACTATGAATATCAGAAAATAATATCATCCACATATATTTTAATAACAAATACATATTTAGAAATTATTATTTTTAAATATCAAGATCATATGTTATTTTATAAAAACCATTAGAAATAAGAAATGTGTTGATCATATCATACAATTCTCTCATAGCCTATTTTAAACCATAGAAATCTTTTGTTAATTTAAAAACATGTTTTGGGATATGAGTATATGTAAAATCACAGGTTGTTCAAAATAACATCCACAACTATATGACCATTCATGAATTCAATTTTGAAATACATTTGAAAAAGTTTGAAATTATTATGTTATACATAAGCTAGAAGTATTATAATGGATTCAAGTTAAGGAATATGTGTAAAGGTATCTTCATAGTCTATTCCTTCACCCTAAATATAATCTTGTGAAACTACTCAAGCATTATTTCATACTATTGTACTAGATTTATCCATTTTCTTTCTAAATACTGACTCAGTGCATATTTTCAAGGTGTCTTTGGGTATATCAACATGTTTCTATAATTTATTTATTTAAAACATTTTTATTTATTCCTATATAGACATCATCCAAAAATAATAATTGGTTATGATGTTTTTTGGATCATGTTATGTCCGAAAGACTCGATGTTCAAACTAGTTTCTTAGATAATCTCTATTCTATGTTTCTCTATCGATGTCTCCATCTATAGAATATAAAGTATAGTTTTAGGGGTTTTACAAGATCTATAAAATGAAGGAATAATAAATTTAGGCTCATATAATTGTTCAAGTTCATTTTGGTTAAAATCTATAGATGTTAGAGAACTATATTTTTCAGATTCATTAACTAAAGAATCAAGAGATTTGGGAATTATTTCTAGACTAGATAGATTGATTAACCTAGGAAAATCCCATCATCACTCTTAGTGGAATTTATTTCAATATTATCTTTTTTATTTAGAATGAATACCTTTCAACCAATAACATTGAAGCTATTATCCTTGAGTATCGTATTATTCCACCACTCATAGGGGGTATTTCTAAGGATAGGTCTAATTAAGACACTATAGATTATATTGAATGTTGTATTCATATATTCTACCCAAAAATAAAGAGACAGATCAAATTTAGTAAGCATAGTTTGAGACATTTTATATGAGGTTTTATTTCTCCTTTCTACAAATCCATTCTGTTGGGGTGTCCTAGGAGCAGGTAATTTAAGACTATAGAAATTTTGTGAGAAAAAATATTCAAATTGATTATTTTTAAACTCATGACTATGTTAACTTCTTAATTTATTGTTCATAATTCCACATATGTTTTCTACCAATCAATCATACAATGTAAAATAAAAACAATCCTCAATTTTGTGGGATAAAAAGAAGGTCCATGTATACCTATAGAATTTATCTCCAAGAACATAGACAAAGTGATTCCTAATAAAACATGGAACTCTAGAGGTCCAAACAAATCCATGTGAACAATCTCAAGACTTAAATATGTTTAAATTTATATCGTTGATTTGAAAGCTATTTTATGAGGTCATTTTTTTGACAATGATTAAAGACTTTATCGTTTAGAAACTCTAGTTTAGGTAGATCATTGAATAATACTATTCCATTCTTCTTTGAAATAGATTTAATTTTATAGTGGCATAGACTTATATACTAGATACTAGAATATTTATGAATGGATATTAATCATGAAACGTTTTGTGAGACTAAAAAATCTACATTTAATGCAATGAAATTTTCAATCCTTAAAGTAGTAAATAAAAAATAATTGATAGAATTGAAAACATCACAAGAATAATTTTAAAAATTAACATAAAAGTCATCATCGCATAACTATGAAATTATATGAATATTATACTTAGGACCATCAACAAAAAGATCATTATAAATTAAAATAATGTTCATGTTACTGATTTACCAAGGCCAATAATTTTCCAATTTGGATTTCCACAAAAGGATACATGTCAGCCATCAATATTTATGAGATTCTTGAAGCTAGATTAGTCCCCTATCATTTTTTGTGAACAACCACAATCCAAGTAACATAATCTTTTACATTATCTCTTCAAACAGTTATCCTATAAAAACAATTTAAATGAGAAAAAACATTGATACATTGATTTTCTTAGGTACATTATTAATAAAAATTAATGCTTTAGGAACCCACATTTTGTAATGGGATTCGTATAAGTATTTTTTAATAACTTAGATAAACAAATGATATTAGGTTTAGAGGAACTAGAAGAACTAAACAAATTCTTTTGTTGGAATTTGAATAAAATTTTCCAGAAATGGGTTTAAAACCCATTTTTTAGATTTGGATACAAACTAAGTTTTATCAAAAATTTATTTTCCCATGTTGATAAAGAATACTCGTAGTATATTCAGGAGAAACCTATTTACCATAAATTTTAACTAATGTGTTTTACAATTTTTAAATCATTATAATTCATTCTTTATTTTATCATCTAAATTTTCAAGTTCAATATTTTCATTCAAATTTTGAGAATTATTTTCTTTTTCTATAGTCAGTTTTGATTGAATAGTAATAGAAATATCATAATATTTCTTGAATGATTTATATTTATAGCTCAACTAATTTCATGTATCCTACAATATTTTACAGTACTCAAACATTTCTTCCAAAGCCTTATTTTAAGGATTATCCGATTCATATTCATCTCATGAATAATAATAGTTCTATATAAGAGATATTAAGGTTACCATAGATGGTTTTTTCATAAAAATATTTTTTTTGGCCTTTTAGTCATGAGAGGATTCAGATTCACTAGATCTATACTCAGAATCACTCTAGGTATCCTTCATTACCTTATTGTAATTTCTATCCTGATCCTCATACTTCTTCATTTACATTAGTTTTGGACATTCATCCTTTACATGAACTCTTCTTTTTCATTGATAGTATACTATCTCATTGTTATTAAAATTATTTGTACAATACTTTTTATAGTAACCTTTTTTGTCATACTTCCCTATATATAAATGCTTTCTAAAGAACATCTATTTTCTAAAAAAATTCTTAAATATCCTAGTTAGTTGATCTATTTCCGCATCTCTATTAGTTGATACATCTTCATTTTGGGAACTTTCAAAAAGAACTTGAATATTCTTCTTCTATTTGGATGTAGTTGTTTTGAGATCCACCGACTTTCATTTAGGTTCTGCATCTTCTTCTCTGTTAAAATTTAGTTATTCGTCATACATCATCAGCTTACCAATCATATCCTTTATAGGTGGTTCATTGACATAATAAGACTCTCTAAATTACACTAAGGTACCTCTCTACCTTTATGTAATTCATCTCAAGATCCTCATGATCTGTTCTATTGCAGTGACTTTCTTTCTCAATGAGGTCATTGTATTTAAAATCTCATTGATCGTCAGATACATGTTAGAAATGGGCTCATAAAGATTTATTTTGAAATTAACATATTTAATAGTGTATGTGTTACGCCCCATTTCCTTAACATTAGTTGTTCTTTCATGTGAAATAGATAACATATTCCAAATTTTAAAGGATGTTTTACATGAAAAAATCCTATAGAATTATTCATCACATAAAGTACAATATAAGACATTCACAATATTGAAATTATTATTGTAGGCCACCGTAGATGGGTTATCCCAAGTGTTTCTAGTAGTTTTATGAATCTTATATTCATCTAAAATTAAATACCATATTTTGAAACCAATTATTTATAATTTCATTTTCATTTTGAGTTTCCACTTAGCATAATTTGTGCCATTAAAATAGGGAGGTCTATTGGTAGAAGCACCTTTTTGTCTATTATCCATTTAATTTTATTTTAATGAACTATAAATTTTGAAATGATAGAAATTTTGAGATTTTTAAAGCAAAACTAAAATCAAAATTTAAAAGATTTAAAAAGATTTAAAACATTGAATCTCCTAAAGTAATAAATTTTCTTTTGATACCAAAGGCTGGTCAGAGTATGGCACTCAAGAAGGGGGTGAATTGAGTTATGATAAAAAAATTTGTCTGAAAACATTTTTTAAAAGTTCCCCAATTTGAAATAAAAAACGAACGAGGTAACCAATGTATCATGTATATAAATGTTTTTATATTTTGAATTAATTCTCGAATAGTTATTATTTATCAGTTAAAACAATGTGCATTATTAGTTTAACTTTTGAAATCAATATACTAAACCAAATTATATTATAAATAGTTTCTCTGATTAAATATTAGTGAAAAGTAATTTTTTATTATTTAAAGAAATTCATGAAATGAAAAATAAACTTATGATATGATATAGAAAATAAAACAATAGGTCTAGTCTCATGAAGAGACTTAATACTCTCAACATGGTGGTCACCTTCCACCATGATGTCTATATAAATAAATAAGGATCTTCACTATAGATCAGGATAATAAAAGTTCACATAATGTCTTGGTCAACAAGACCTATTCCACTATTTTTGTGGAAGTGATAACAATGGGCCATGCATGGACCTCTTCCATCCTTATTTGTGGGTGTGTAAGATTTAAAATTTGGATTGTGAATATATCTATTTATCTTCCATTTTTTCCCAGGAGTGAGTGCCTATTTATAAAACAAAATAACACACATTTTTTGTAAAGTAGAAACAATTCACAGGCAGATAAAAATATGGGGAAAAGAGATTATAAGGCTCAATGTGATTGGAAATGAAGATTTCGACTCTTGGAAGATTTCTTGAAATAAATCTTGAGACAATATTCAGAAACAAGTAATAAAACAGAGTGTTGAGACAGCTTATGTATTATATTTCCAATAAAATATAGATATTCCGGATGAAATATTCTCTTCTCTTAGTATTTTTTGAAATAAGTTCTTCTATTCATGTTCTCAACAATATCCTAGTGTTTTCACCACTCAATAGTTCTCGGACTTTTCTTAGGTGCATGAGCTCTAGATTTCTAGCCGCATCACCAATTATATTTTTTATTAGTTATATCATTTATACTGTGTATCCAACAAGAATCATGTTCTCTGGTACCTCCTACATTGTACTGGTCTTTATCATCGACATTAATGTTGTGTAATATAGAGAGAAAATTATATTAAAATAAATAATGACACCAATTTTCACAAATATGGTAATTAGAATAATTTATAATTCAAATTACGAAGTTAAGGATGAAGGTGTATGAGGATCGGTGGGATGTATTAATAGTAGGTCACATTAATGGTAGGTCCTCTTGATGGTGACTCATTCCATCATTATGTTTTTATGTGTTACTTATACATAGAATAAATTCTAATATCATCAATAAGTCACTCTATTGGTAGGTTGAAGCAACTATGTATTAGCAAATAATAGCTCAATGTGGCGGTGTATCATCCTTTGAAAAAATTATCAGTTGAACAATCGGTAAGTTCATACAATTTTAACTCAGTGATTCTATAGCTTGAGTGAGAATGTATCATCCTTTTTCATGATTCAACGTTTGTGCTGACTGTGAGATATCTAATAGTGAGATTTTTTATCCGTTGGTCTATAGAGATTACAGCTTATACATAGTCATTTTTCTAACAATGGTGAGTTGTTCAATTGTTAGTTCACCTCAATAGTTTATCAATATTAATGATGACTAATACTTAGTCATATTCTATCAATATTTCTTATAATGTGAGACACTAACATAATATATTAGGATGATGAGTAAACAAAATTAAATATATTGAAACAAAATGTAACTTAATTATCATGTTTTGTTCGCATTAAAATAAGAGGATTCCAATAACAGAGATAACAAAATAAAAGTGTAATTATATATTGAAAAAATTACATGGCCAATAAATGTTTTCTCTAGTGATGTTGAGGCTCTATTTGTGTTGTTATCTTGAGACAACTAACTTTGTACTCTCCATTTCCATAATATTCAAGGAACTTAATATATACATCTTATTAAATGATTACTTTACTTATATATAATATTAATGTGATTATTTACATAAATTATTTGTCATAAAAAAAATTTAACAGAAGTTATCTATTATAAAAAAAAATAAAAATTCTATTTTAATATTCAAAAACATTATTCCTGTATTCTAAATGAAATCTATTGGATTTGACATAAAATATAATTTCACTATCAGTTGATGGATTTGTACAAGAATTGTATACCTTGAAATATCTTGTATCAAATAAGTTATTGTAAAAAAGGGTGTTTCACGTGTTAATAAAAAATATGAATTCCATATTTTAAATGGGCCACTAGAAATTCCAATCTACATATGTGTATATTAGTCCATAGTCTTGAAATTATTATTAATTCATATAAATAATCACATACTTCTGTGAATTCCTGAAAATAATGATGACATTAGATTAGGAAGAGGTATATTAATTCAGGTGTGTCTTAAGTGATATATATCAATATATTATTTCATGAATTCATTTTTTCCCTATTATGTTACAGAATATGATATCATAGGACTATTAATTCAAATCAAACTATCAAATTAAATATGTGGACATGGTATTTCAGGAACTAGTTCATTTTAGGTAGTAAATGAAATATGTATGAATAAAAAAGGATATTTTATATTTTATTCAACCTAAATGAAGTAATATTAGCACAAATATATTATATTATATAGTAAGAATTCATATGTGGTCGCTAGATGATATTCTAATACATCAGGCCATCTCTCCTATTGGCATTGTCAATGATGCCAGGAAGGTAACACATTATGTTTCTCTAAAATCTTAGTTAAATTTCATTTAAATTTAATATTAAATATTATTATTTTTACCATGATAATTTAATAATAAATATTTTATGTTTTAAGGATTACAAAAATTAAATCACTAGTTATTCAATAAAGAATATATGTGAGCTTATTATTAAATAAATATTAATTTCAAGTTAGTTAATAAAATACTTATTTTACTTTTATATATTTTTTGTGGAAAATACAATTAATAATTTATTAAATAAATATTCATTTAGTTACTTGAATATTTTTTGTTAAATATTAAGATCAAAATAGTTGATGAATTTACTATTTAATTATTTGATGAATAATATAATGATGTCTTTTTTAATTACATAAATTTTATTTATTTGATATTCCATAAATACAATAGAGGATTGTTGGATAAGGCTAGAATCTTGGCGTAGTTGATATATTTAATCTATTTTTATTCATGTAAGAATGGATTTATTTGTTTGACAAATAAAATTTAAATATATAGGAGTTATAACTTTTAATGAAATATAATAGTAATTATATAATTATATTTTGTTATAAGTTGTATTTTTGGAAATAAAATTATTATGGTCTAGTGAATAATTTCAATGTTGATTACCCTAAGCATATAAACCATATTTTTTCATTTTACATAAAATATAGAATTCCATGAACAGAAAAATTTCCATTAAATTGTCTAAAAAACCTAGACTTAATTTATCAGTAACTATATTAATAATGATTAAAGATCCACAAACTTCATTTTTATAATGATATAAAATTATATGAATACATTATACCAATGATAAATCCTAAAGTTATCAATGGTAAAGGACTTATGATTTTTCTTTCTCTAAAATATCACCCAAAATATTAACAGTTATGTACTATGATTTTTGGAACCTGTATAAATACTATATGATGAATTAGACATTATATTATAAACATAAATGGAAACATAATAATATTGTAAACCATAAGTATCCACATCAAAATAAGAATTTTGAATTCCATATAATTCTTGTTATAAACTAATTATAAAATTTATTTGAAAATTTATTCTCTATGCCAAAATCGGTTTTAATTTATCATTTTATAAATATTATATTTGATAAATATAATGAAAATAATTGTTAATCATAAACATTATCTCTTAATCTATGACACAAAACTATCATGAGATCTCGAAAGATTTGTTAGGTATGGGAAATTACCACCTCATGAAAGGGATATGGGATGTAAAAGAAGTTGGTATTAAACCATTGGGAGGGTTCATGTTTATCCAATATTAATAGAATAATAATCCATGTATTTCTGATCACATATGTTATAATTATCTAGGATTCCATGAATATGATGATTAATATCATGAGGTAAGGATTATTCACTCATGAAATGTGTGACAAAAAGTGATTTTTCTAGCTTATGAATTGGGATATTTAAACAATGATAGAAAATATGAATGAAATGTGTGGGTCCTATGAACTTTTTTCTAATAATTTCATGGAATAAAAAATAATATGTGTCGGTAATAAACAACTATCTCCTGACCCTTTGGATGATACTGAGGTAATCGAGGTAAATAAAGACAATTATGGCTGAGAATATAGATTTTATATCAATTTTATGAATCAGGAAGATTTATCCCCATGATCCATCATTATTTGTTGATGGTTTTTCAAAAATAATACATCATATTGGTTATCATGATTGAGATACTAAAAAATATAGATTTTGAGAAAATCATTGGATTGAAAGAGGCTTTGAGCAATTACACTACAATTTTTATTCAATTAAAAGAGTTTACTGAAATTGTCTAATGCATTTTAAAATTTATTTAGGTCAATACATGAGATAATATACATATATATTCTCACATATTAAAGTCCACAATACATACTCTAATTATAATATCATAATTCATTGACGTTTATGTTATGTGATAAAAAACATTTTGGCTTCCTTGGACTTCTAAAACCCAAAAAGTAAAATTAAGAATGAAAAATATCTCAAAATGTCGATATATTAAGGGAATATATTTTCTATAATTATCATGAATTTAAAAAAAACATAAAAAATATATTTTTATAATGAAATTGTAGTTTTATTGTTCAAAATGTTTTGGAAATGTAGATCATTGTTTGCATGATAATATTGATACTTCCTACAACATCATTATTTGGGATGTCTTTATACAAATTTCGTTATGTGAATTTTAGTTTAAAATCATCTATTGCATATTAAATACATTTTGATGGATTAAATGAACTATTCATGGTAGAACCATTCTTAAATGAATGTCTTAAAAAGTAGTAAATTTTTTTTAACCACATCTCTTGAAAAAAATAAAGGAGTTCTCATCACTAAATTATCCCATCATTAAAACTAAGTAATTCCACTATATGTTATTTAAATTTTTTGGGTAGTCACGTCAATTAATATGTGTGTGGACATTATTTTTCATTTACAAATGATTGAAAAAAATTCATCCACAAATACAGCTGGGAAAAACACCATATCCAATATTTCATAACTTGGACTCTCCTCATCTGAATTTTGGAAAACCTCCTTTAGAATCCATTTATTGGACATTATAATTTGATTATAATCTAACCCACATTAACGAAAAATATGTATTTATATTTCTATCCTGTAACGCCCTGACCCCAGTTACCCAGAGCTTGTGCATTATTACATAACATTGGCATGATCATAAGAAATATCAAATCTCGAAAGACTGATTAGTTTAGTAGCCTTGGAAACACTAGATATATTCATAACGTTTTACATTACATCATAAAAATGAAAACTACAACCACATAGACTCTATAGTCCACACACTTAACCCCTCATACTGTCCCTGCAGGTCATTCATAATTTTCATCTTCACATCCTGGGAAAAATAAAACATAGAAAAGGGGTGAGCTCAAATGACCAGTAAGGATAACAATATAGAGGAACCATTCCTAAATAATAATAAACATTTAAGGCAATGTATTACTAAAACAAAATCCTTTTAAACTTGAACTTCAACATGGAATGGAAAAAATAAAATTAAATAATGTCATTTACTTATTCACATGGATATTCTAATAATTGAATAATCACATGCAATATCAGTAACCACTATCATAGTGATGGAATTTATAATGCCAGACTATCATAACAACATAGCCAAGGCCTTGTGCCAGGACTAAAAATATGATTTGGCCAAGGCCTTGTGCCATGACACTAATTTGTCTCATGAGACCTACCGATGCATCTAGGAGCTATATCGGGCTCCACTCGTCACATATTAAGTCCAATGCATTCCTCATATGAACAGGTTTAAACATAACATAAACATTCGTATTAAAAATAGCATACGAAATGTCAATACTTTCTCCATAAACCATGAATGATATAAAAATAACACATCCACAGTTAAAAAAAATCACAAAACATTCAATACAATATGAAAGTTTGGTATCATAATAAATCAACTTCAAATAAGCGTAAAATCCGTCAAAGGATGTTGACATAGATGAAATCAAAACTCTTTTTATAGAAATATCTCTTTCTCTTTTGAAATCATTTAAGAGTCATATATTTATAAAATAAAACATTTTCATTTAAAATATTCTTATATGCTTTTAAGGGAATCTTCGACTATTTTATAACGGCGGAAAGTAGCCACACCCGCCGTATAAGTTAAAAAAACATTCTTACCTTAATTCTATTGAAAAGGTTAAAAAGGACATTGTTTGGAAAACGACGAAAAGATTCCATTATAAACCACTTATAAAAGTCCACAAGGGTATAAATGACTTTAACAATTATTCCAGTAAATAGTAAAAAATGTTTTGAAATACATTTTTAAGAAACATGGATGTGGATGATAAAGAAGACCAAGTAGATAATAAGGTATAAACAACCTCGGATAATGAAGAGATTGCGAAATAACCCTTACCTTGTACTTTTCCTTGGTTGGGGTAGGTTAACCTCTTGTATAATGGTGAAATAATTGTTATTAAGATATACAAGAATCATATATATTAATATGATATCATCTATGATCTTTTAACATTGCTTTGTTAGTAATATCTTAGTATTATCATTGTTTCGGGTTTTAACTTACTTGTTTTCTTTTATATGTTTTGTTACATAAGACTTGTTTTCTATGGATTGGTTGTATCTTATTCATATCCATAATGATATCAAGTCCTTATATTATTCATGAAATGATAATTAGACTTGAATGGATACGATGGAGAATGAATCTCATCGCGTTCGTGGAGACGGTAGTTCGTATGTACGAACGAGCGACAATATCAATATTTTGATATTAAAATAATATTTAATTTGATTTTATATCATATATACAGAATTATTATCATGTTATATTTATTATTTACAATAATTACACATCATTATTATACCCATTCAAATAATAATTTATTGAATAACAATTACTCCACGACGTGGAGACGATAAGCCGTACGTACGCACATATGGTGACATGTCATTAAAAGGATGGATATAATAGTGAATATGGTTGTATAATATTTATAATAACATTAGAGTATATATAAGTTACTGTATTTATTATTTTATAATGGTAATAACAAAGATAGAAGAAGTGGAAGAAGAATGGAACTTGAAAAGGGGTGGCGAAATCATTGCCTCTTCTTCGTGTTCTTCCTTTTGATTTGATCGAAAGGTCTCCTTAGGTTAGCTTTATGACTTAGGTAAGGCCTCTAGGATTAAGTGATGTATTTTTAGAGAGTATTTGGGTAGGTTCTGGCCGATCCAAATGGATTTGAAGGTGTGAAATAAGGAGAAGGGGGAGTGCCCATTATAAGAGGGGTGAGGGGCACCTTTGGAAAAGCTAGAAATATTATTTTATAATAAATTCAAATTCGGTTTCTAATGGATAAAAAGTTGATTATTTAAAGTTTAAGGTGGTTATAGGTCGAAATCCACTCAAAAAATAGGATTTATACATGTTTGGGTAGCTATATTAACCATATCTTTAAGTATTAACTCTTAGTTAATTAGTCTCACTTTTACGATGTCTCTTTGTATTTTTATATTATATGCTTTATAAACATACTATATACATCAAAGAGACCCCATAGTGGTCCATTAATGATATACATATCATTATATAATTCTCTTTTCCAATGCTTATATTTTTTGGAATTTAATATCAATTAATAATATAATATTTGTTTTAAAAACTATTTTATGTCAATTTTGACACTATACAATAATTGATTTTTTAAAAAATCATTACATAATGTTTACTTAGAAATAAGTTAATTAAATCAATCCTAAAATGCCATATTATCTTATAAAATTATTTTTATTTACGAAAAGTCTCATATTACATTTATTTGTGTAATTATAATATCAATTATTCTAATTCATCCTTAATTGGGTAATTACTACATCACCATTGTGTCATACATAAATTATATTATATAATGTCTAAAATTTATAAATAAAATGCCATTATTTAGTAAATATTCTTATCTTTATAATGAATATTTATATCATAATGTCAAACATATATTCCTCTATGTAAAAATTATTTTTCTAAAAGATATATGCTTATGCTATTTTTGTATTTATTTTAACTTAATTAAAATAAAGTGTCCCTATCACCTACATGTGGCTCCATGGGGTCCCAAAATCGACCCAAAGATGCCCATGGTTGGACATGTATCCACCAATAAGGTTAGGACACGTTTTAGGGTAATTTAGTATTATTATAATATTATTGATTAACCCTTATTTACCAAATTTACCCTTTAACCATGGTAAATAAAATATTTACCAACGTTATTATTCAAAATGTCTAAAAATAATAGATACCTATTTACACAATTTGGAAATCCTTATTACAAATATGGAATCCATTTTTCAAAATTCAAAACATAGAAGTGGCAGATATTAATTTAAAATTAATTCCCACTGTCAAAACAAAAAAAACCGTGTTTTTAAGATATAATAACTATCAAAAGATTGATACTTGTTTATGTACAGTTTAATTGTAAAATTATGTCCAATGGCCAACATTGTATTAAATAGTACAAATATATTATAAATATACATTAAAACCACTCAAATTAATAATTTATCACTATTAATTATTTTGACTAAAAAAAGATGTTTTTAATTAAAATTTAGTAATTTTCACTATTCATCTAAATATTAAATTTATCTGAAAATTACCAAAATTTTACCTTAGGCTAAATTTGATACTCTGAATCCAAAAATGAAGTCCATTTTGATAGATAAAATTTATAAAGTTTTAAAAATTAGGTATTTCTATTTATAACGGCTAGTTTGATTGGTTGTGGTGTGTGTTAGAACTCGATGTTGCGTACAACACACGCTATTGCATTATTCAAAGAAAACTATACCGTAGAAGCTTCGGGTGTCACATTATCCCCTCCTTCAAATAATTTCATCCACTAAATTTTTAGAATACAACCACAGGAAAAGACTTGAGTGGTTCTTCATCATAAGTTCCTCGGGTTCTCACGTTGCCTCTTCCATCTTATGGTTTCTCCACATGACTTTTACCAGACGAGTCGTTCGATTTCTCAGTACATGTTTTCTCATATCAAGAATCATGATGGGCACTTCGCAATAAGACACATCGGGTTCTAGTTCTAATTCTTCATAGGTGAGTACATGCTTTGGGTCGGGCATGAATTTCCTCAACAGTGATACGTGGAACACATCGTGAATTTGGAGATACTTGGTGGCATTGCCAATCGGTAAGCTACAGCCCCAATTCGTTCTAGAATTTCGAAAGGTCTGATATACCTAGGACTCAATTTACCTTTCCTTCCAAAATGTATGACTCCTTTCCATGGAGATACCTTCAGGAAAACATGATCACCGACTTGAAATTCCAAATCCTTCCTTCAATTATCGGCATAGCTCTTCTACCTACTTTGAGCTGCTTTGATATCGTTTTGGATTACCTTAACCTTTTCCATCTTTTATTCCACTAGTTCTGGGCCTACAAGTTTTCTTTCACCAACTTCATCCCAACAGGTTGGTGTGCGACATCTCTTTACGTATAACGCTTCATCTGGTGCCATCTGAATACTCTAATGGAAGCTATTGTTATAGGAAAATTCTACCAGAGGTAAATATTGATCCCACGTACCCTGAAAGTCAAGTGAGCAGGATCTCAACATGTCTTCTAAGGTCTGAATAGTTCCTTATGATTGTCCATCTATTTGAGGGTGGTGGGCAGTGCTCAAATGAAGTTCAGTATCCAAGGATTTCTGAAGACTTTTCCAGAATCTTGACATAAAACGGGGATCGCAATCAAGAACAATCAAAAGGGGTACTCTATAAAGTCTCACAACTTCATTAATATATAGTCTTGTTAGATGTTCTAGTGGTAGATCTTCTCTTATAGAAAGAAAATGTGCTGACTTGGCGAGACGATCAATAATAACCCAAATTGCATCATTCCTTCTAGGAGTCTTTGGTAGTCCCATGACAAAGTCCATCGTGATATTATCCCATTTCCACTTTGGTATGGGAATAGGTTGCATGACTCCTCCAGGCTGTTGCCTTCCAGCATTCACTTGTTGAAAAAACATACATCTTGACACAAAATCAGCAATCTCCCTCTTCATGTTTTCCAACCAAAAATGTTCCTTCAAGTCTCTATACATTTTGGTGCTCCTAGGGTGTATAGTGAAATTGGAACTATGAGCATCATCTAGCAATTCTATTTTTAGATCAGGTATATCGGGAACACAAAGTCTCTTTGACAATTTCAAAATTCCTTCCTCGTACACAGAGTCTCTTAATCTTACATCATTCACAGCTTTAATCTTCTTTTGAAATTCTTCATCATCATTCTGAGAACTCTTAATCCTTTCAAGTAAAGATGGTTTGGAAACCATTTGAAAAGGATTTTATGTTTCACCTTCCCTAGTTATTCCCAGGTCCATCTTCACAAGTTCCATGAAAATTTGATCCCTTACAATTCTCATATTGTTCAAAACTCTATGGTCTTTTCTACTCAAATCTTCTTCCAGCTTGTTTTCTTTCCCTGGGTGGTAGTGTAATGTACAATAATAATCCTTGAGTAATTCAAGCCATATATTTTGCCTCATGTTGAGTTCTTTTTGTGATAAAATATACTTCAAACTCTTGTGATCAGTATAAATCTCACATTTTCACCATAAAAGTAGTGCCTCCATATCTTCAAAGAAATTATCCCAGCTGCTAACTCAATATCATGACTAGGATAGTTTTGTTCTTTAATTTTTAACTATCGTGATGTATAGGAAATAACCCTATCATTCTTCATAAGGACACAACCAAACCCTTTCTTTGATGCATCACTATAAATAACGAACCCATCATTACCTGATGGTAGAGTCAATATAGGAACATTGACTAATATTCTCTTCAGTTCTTCAAAACATTTTTCACACTCTTTTTTTCAAACAAATTTAACCCCTATACGTGTGAGCTTTGTTAATGGGTTAGACAATCGGGAAAAATTCCGGACAAAACGTCGATAATAACCTGCAAAACCAATAAAACTGCGTACCTCAGTTATACTCATAAGTGATGGACATTATTGGATTGAAATGGTCTTTGAAGTATCAACAGAGATTCCATTTTTCGAGACAATATGGCCAAGAAAAGAAATCTCCTGAAGCCGGAATTCACACTTTCTAAACTTCCAATATAATTCATGTCTTATCAGAGTCTTCCGGATAATGCACAAGTGATTTTCATGATCTTCATAGAATTTGGATTATACCAAGATATAATCAATAAATACCACCACAAATTCATCGAGATATTCCTTGAAAACTCTATTCATCGGATCCATGAATACATAGGGTGCATTAGTCAATCCAAAAGGCATTATTATAAACTCGTAATGCCCGTACCTGGTTCGAAATACTGCCTTCAGAATGTCTTCCTTCTTCAAACAAAATTTATGGTGTCTAGATCGAAGTTCAATCTTTGAAAATTATTGAGCTCCATGTAGTTGTTCAAATAAATCATCAATGCGAGGTAGGGGATACTTTTTCTTTATTGTTATAGCATTGATCTCCCTATAGTCGATACATAACCTCATAGATCCATCTTTCTTTTTAACAAAGAGAGCAGGCTTTCCCCATGGAGAATCACTAGGGTGAATAAATACCTTATTACTCAATTCCTCTAGTTGTTTATTTAGTTCAACAAATTCTACAGTGGCCATTCTATAAGGGGTCTTCGATATAGGCATTGATCCAGGAATTAAATCAATGGAAAACTCAACTTCTCGTTTTGGAGGATTTCCAGGTAAATCTTCCGGAAACACATGTAGATATTCTTTCACAACAGGTATATCCTCTATTTGAACATTCCGTTCCTCACCCACAGTCATTTCATTCTCTTCTTCCCCAATAATTGAATTTAGTTGAGCTACTGGGGGTGGATCTAGATAAGAATTAGGTGGTGACGATTCTGCTCTAAAGATTAGGTGTTCCTTGTCATCATCATCAAAAATAGTAACCTCCTTCTTCTTATAATAAATCTTCTCATCATGGTTCAAAAGTAAATCTATACTGAGGATTATATCAAACTCAATCATAGGTATGACGATGTGATCAGCAGATAAAGAACATTTATGTGCTCTAATGGGGACTGATTCACAAAACATTGTTGTAATGATACATCCCATCGGAGTTTTAATTGACAACTCCCTTCTTAAATAAAATTGGAAATATATAATTTTCATAGCAAACTGGGAAGATATTAAACAATGTGATGATCTAGAATCAAATAATTCATTTTCTAAACTTGAGGAAACCATTAAATTACCCGCCACCATGTATTTCGGAGCTTCTACCTCTGCAGTAGTGATAGCATAAGCTTGGCCTTGCTCCCTTGGCCTTTTCTGAGGTAAGTTCCCCTAACGCTTAGGAAATTTATTTGCATAATGTCCCATCTCCCTGCAATTGTAGCATTGGACATCAGTAGCTTCCTTCTTCCCCTTTCAATCACGAGATTGGGGGCCTTTTTCACCACACTTGTAACAGACTCTTGTTCCTTTTATGCAAGTATCGGGGTGATTCTTCCCACAATTATCCCATAATGGAAAATCCTTCTTTCCCTTATTCCCTTTATCTGTCTCTTCTTCCACCGTTCTCTTCTTCTATTTCTTTACTTTATTGTCATAGGATTTAGAGAATTCATTTTCTGTTTTAATAGAATATGAGACAATGTCTTCATACGATGAGAAAGATTGTGAGACTTATGCTCAACGGAGAAATGGTTTTAACCCATCGAATAAATGATCAATCTTACTTCCTGGGTTATGTATATAATCTCCACCATACCTTTCTATCCTTGTAATTTTATCCTCCTACTTTGCAACATTCTCATCCTCCTTTTATCTCAGACTCAGAAATTTTCTTTCCATATCTTCTCGATGGTCACGAGGAAAGTATTTTTCTAAAAATAGATCTTTGAACTCCCTACATTCCATATTTGATACTTCATCATCTTCTATAATGTTTTGAATTAAGGACCACCATTGATCAGCATCTCTAGTGAGGCGATAAAATTCCGTGAAAACCTTTTCCCTTTCACTACTCCCCAAAGCCCGATATATTTTCTCTAAGGAATTTATCCATTGCTCAGCTACTAAGGGATTTGTACTCACATTGAACGTTGGTGGTTGTTTCCTCATGAAGAGATCTAACTTTGATCCTCCACACTACAGATCAGGGTGCTCCATATGGGTAAGGTTATTATTCATAACCTGAGTGAGTTGTCCCAATATGGTGATTACCTGATCGGCACCAGTTGCATCAGCAGCTCCACTATAATTATCTTGAACAAGAGGGAGATCCCTAAATGGAGTGCGTGCATTGATACAATTTCCATTTCTTCCACTAGGTGCCATTTCTAAACAATGGCATAAACTAGATCAGTTTATGAATCAAAATACATAATTTCATACTTATAAAACACTTAACATAAATTGAACTATTTATGGATATAATCCATAATCATAAAAATGTTTTCTTTGAGGAAGTATATACTCATAAACCCTTCATAATGATTTTTAATGAAAATTAGAGTTATCCTAAGCATATCCCCCGGAAGTGTCGTAACCAAGAGTGCAGCATGGCCCTTTGTCATGCACCAGTTCCCGTTCGAGTCCAGCTTAAAGCGGTGTTTTTGGTTTTTACCCCTAGGTACATATGTGCCAGAGCCTCCTCTACCTGCTCGTATCCAAACAGGGGTGTATTGCTTGGAAAACTCACAAAATCTCTAAAATACCAAAATTCAAGGAAGTTCTTCTATACTAATCCTCAAAGTCCATCTTAAATATATGTGCTCTGATTAGAGTTTATCTAAATCTAGCTTCCAAGATTTGTATTAAACTTCCTCTGATACCAACTGTAACGCCCCAACCATAGTTACCTAGAGCTGGTGCATTATTACATAACATTGACATGATCACAAGAAAGATCAAATCTCGAAAGACCAATTAGTTTAGTAGCCTAGGAAACACTAGATATATTCATAAAGTTTTACATTACATCATAAAAATGAAAACTACAACCACATAGTCTCCATAGTCCACACTCTTATCCCCTCATACTATCCCTGCAGGTCATTCATAATTTACTTCTTCACATACTGGGGAAAATAAAACATAGAAAAGGGGTGAGCTTAAATGGCCAGTATGGATAAAAATATAGCGGAAACTTTCATAAAAAAGAATAAACATTTTAAGGAAATGTATAACTAAAACAAAAGCCTTTTAAACATGAACTTCAACATGGAATGGAAAAAATTAAATAAAATAATTTCATTTTCTTATTCACATGGATATTCTACTAATCGAATAATCACATGAAATATCAATAACCACTTTTGTAATGATGCAGTGCATAATGCCAGACTATCATAACCACATAAGCAAGGCCTCATGCCAAGACTACAAATTAGGATTTTCCAAGGCCTTGTGCCAAGACACTAGTTTGTCTCATGAGACTTACCGATGCATCGAGGAACTATAGCGAGCTCCACCCACCACATATTAAGTCCAATGCATTCCTCATATGAAGAGGTTTAAACATAACATTAACAATCATATTAAAACTAGCAGACGAAATTTCAAAACATTCTCCATAAACCATGAATAGTATAAAAATAACACATCCACAGTCAAAAAAAATAAAAAAACCTTCAATACAATAAGGATGTTTTGTATCATAATAAATCAAATTCAAATAAGCATAAAATCCATCAAAGGATGTTGACATAGATGAAATAAAAACTCTTTTTAGAGAAATATCTCTTTCTATTTTGAAATAATTTAAGATTCATATATTTATAAAATAAAAACTTGTATTTGAAAATATTCTTATAATCTTGTAAGGGAAGCTTCGATGATTTTATAATAACGGAAAATAGCCACACCCTCCGTATAAGTTAAAAAACATTCTTACATTAATTCTGTCGAAAAGGTTAAAAAGGACCTTGTTTGGAAAACGATGAAAACATTCCTTTATAAACCACTTATAAAAGTCAACAAGGGTATAAATGACTTTAAACAATAGTCCAATAAATAGTAAAAAATGTTTTGAAATACATTTTTAAGAAACAAGGATGTGGATGATAAAGAAGTCCTAGTAGATAATCACGTATAAACATTCTCAGATAATGAAGAGATTGTGAAATAACACTTATCTTGTACTTTTCCTGGGTTGGGGTAGGATAACCTCCTGTATAATGGTGAAATAATTGTTATTAAATTATTAAAGAATCATTTATATTAATATGATATCATATATGATCTTTTAACATTGTTTTGTTAACAATATCTTAGTATTATCGTTGCTTCGGGTGTTAACATACTTGTTTTATTTCATCTGTTTTGTTACGTAAGACTTGTTTGTCAGGGATAGGTTGTATCTTATTCATATCCAGAATGATATAATGTCCTTATATTAATCATCAAATGAGAATTAGACATGAAGGGATACGATGGAGAATGAATCTCATCGCGTTCGTGGAGACGATAGTCCGTACGTACGCACGAGCGACAATATCATTCATTTGATTTTAAAATAATATTTAATTGGATGGTATATCCTATATAAAGAATAATTATCATGATATATTTATTATTTACATTAATTACACATCATTATTATACCCCATCAAAATATTAATTTATTGAATAACAATTACACCACGACGTGGAGATTGTAAGCCGTACGTACGTAGGTATGGTGAAATTTCATTCAAAGGATGCATAGAATACTGAATATGGTTGTACCATATTTATAATAACATCACAGTATATATAATATACTATAGTTATTATTTTATAATGGTAATAAAAAATATATAAGAAGTGGAAGAAGAAAGGAACTTGAAAAGGGGTGGTGAAATCATTACCTCTTCTTCGGGTTCTTCCTTTTGATTTGATCTAAAGGGCTTCTTAGGTTAGCTTTCTAACTAAAGGAATGCCTCTAGGATAAAGTGATGGAAGTGGGGAGAGTATGTGGGCAGGGGTTGGCCGAACCAAAAGGCTTTTAATGTGTGAAATAATGAAAAGGGGGAGGGCCCTTTTATAAGAGGGTGAAGGGCACCATTACAAAAGCTAGAAATATTATTTTATTATTAATTCATATTCTGTTTCTAATGGATAAAAGGCGAATTATTTAAAGGTTAAGGTGGGGATAGGTCTAAAAACACTCATCCAATAGGATTTAGATAGGTTTGGTTTACTATATTAACCATATCGTTTTGTATTAACTTTTAGTTAATTAGTTTCACTTTTACAATGTCTCTTTGTATTTTTATATTATATGGTTAATAAAATTACTATATAAATCCAAGAGACCCCCAACTAGTCCATTAATGATACACATATCATGATATTAGTCTCTTGGTCTAGTATTAGATTATTAGGAATTCAATATCAATTAATAATATAATATTTTTTTTAAAAACTATTTTATGTCAATTTTGACACTATTCAATAATTGATTTTTGTAAACACATTATAGAATTATTACATCGAAAAATGTTAATTAAATCAATCCTAACATGTCATATTATCTTAGAAATTCTTTTATTTATGAAAAGGCTCATATTACATTTATTTGGGTATTTATAATATCAATTATTCTAATTTTTCTTTAATTAGGTAATTACTGCATCACCATTGTGTCATAAATAAATTAAATTATATAATGTCTAAAATTTTTAAATAAACTACCATTATGTAGGAAATCTTTTTATCTTTCTAATGAGTATTTATAGTTTAAAATAGAACATTTATAACCCTATGTAAAAATTTTTTTCTAAAAGATATATGCTTATGTCATTTTTGAATTTATTTTATCTTAATTAAAATAAAGTGTCCCTATCACCTAAAAGTGGCTCCATGGGGTCCCAAAATCGACCCAAAGATGCTCATTGTCGTGAATGTATCTACCAATATGGTTAGGACACGTTTTAGGGTAATTTAGTATTATTATAATATTATTTTTTAACCCTTATTTACCAGATTTACCCTTTATCCATGGTAAATAAAATATTTTCCTAAGTAATTATAAAAAAGGTCTAAAAATAAAAGATACAAATTTACAAAATTTGGACATCCTGATTCCAAATATGGAATCCATTTTTTCAAATTCAAAACACCGAAGTGGCAGAAATTAATTTAAAATTAATTCACACTCTCAAAACAAAAAGCGTGTTTTTAAGATATAATAACCATCAAAAGATTGATACTTGTTTATGTCCGATTTAATTGTGAAATTATGTCCAAATACCAAAATTGTACTAAATATTTAAAATATATTCTAAATATACTTTAAAACCACTCAAATTCATAATTTATCACTATTAATTATTTTGATTAAAAAAAGTTGGTTTTAATTAAAATTTAGTAATTTTCACTATTCATCAAAATATTAAAGTTATCTAAAAAGTACCAAAATTTCACCTTAGGCTAAATTCGATACTCTGAATCCAAAAATGAAGTTCATTTTGAGAGGTAAACTTTATAAATTTTTAAAAAGTAGGTATTACTATTTATAACGGCTAGTTTGATTGGTTGTGGTGTGTGTTAGAATTCGATGTTGCGTACAACACATGCTATTGCATTATTCATATATAAGTGTACCGTAGAAGCTTGGGGTGTTCCATATCCCCTTAAACGAATATGGAAATAAAACTACAATTATTTTCCTATATAATATAATTACATTCTTTGAACAATATTGATTTCAAAATGATACATAAAAGTATTTACAGTGTTTTTATAATAATTAATAGTTCATGAAGATTAATTAAAAATATTGAAGGAATTTTTAAATAGATCATGTTATATTTTAATGCATGGTTAATAGTTAGGTGTTTATTATTGTTGGAAACAACACCCCATGTTCTAAAACTGACGAAAATCTATGCATTAGTAATTCTTATGCCTCAACATTAGCACCTACCCACACGTCTAAATTTAAACCCACATGTACAGAGTGAAAAGAATATATTTCACCACTTTATGACATTATTTATAAAATAATAATTCTATAACATAATTTTTTTACACTTATATTTTTTATACATTCCAACTTCTTATAAGTTATTTGATGGAATGTTGTTTTAATGGATCTAGAAAATGATTTCTGTTATATGATGATTTTCTTAGCACGATTAAAATGTAATATATACATCATATGGATGATAAATAGTTCATTGGATGGAAATATATAAGTATTATAATGGAAAATATATCAAATTCACCATAGATTATGTTTTACCATGTCAATTAGACTGACTATATTTAAAGCAGGCATCCATGTTTTCTAGATGAATTTTTATAAATTACCTTAGTTAATGAAAATTCATTCCATTACATGAATAAACATAATTCTACCAGATATAACCTTTAGATCATTATAATTGTTATTTACCAAACAAAAATAAGATAGAGATTATGTGTAGGGCCCTTTTAGAGAAGATGGATTTTTTTATGTCATTGCAACAACCTATAAGAAATATAGAATATAACCATTGAGAGTGAAATAACAAATAGTACATACATGCAAGAAGAAAGGGGATTTTTTATCATTGAAAATATAAATTTACTAGTAATTTGTAGTAAAATATTTTTACCCAACTTCACTCTATTATTACTTTTAAATTTACTTTTTCTTAAGGAATATGTTTGAGGATTTCTTTGTAAATGACTTCATATGTTATGATTTTTTTAATAGATATTTGGATGCTTTGATGTGATCAAGGGATTATGGGGTGAATGAACACAGATTTTACTGATCTTCTAATTGAATGTTCATAAGGCTATGAAAAAATAAGTGAATTCGATCATTGTATTGATGGATTCCACTAATTGACCCAAGTATTACGTATATGGGAATTTAAAAACATTTTGAGAATACTTAATATATTACACAAATAGATTTTCAAAGACTATATTATTTTAGTGCCTTTGGAAACATGGAATACATTATCTTAATTTGGTGAATTATCTTCAACATCTCTAATAAATATATTCCCCTATATTTTTTCAACCTAAAATTAATCTTTATATCCATATGAAAAGAAGACATATAAAAATGGTGAGATCAAATTCATATTAAATGTAAACATAGAAAATATCACAAAAAACAAAAAAATAAGAATAAAAAAACTTGAAAGTAACATTTTGAAATAACATTATATATAAATAATACCAACATCTAGAGTCATGCAATAAATCTTAGTAGTTCATATGGCATAAATCACAAAAATAACATGAGACATGAGAAAATAACCTTGGAATAACACATGTAATTTTTGAAACAAATAATAATTTAAAATCATTTCCATATTATCCAGGGGTCATTATGAAGTCCATCATAGTGGAAAAAATATGAAACTGAACCAAGTTCACACTTCATTCCTGCCCTATATTACTGAACTTGATTTAATTTCAATTCCAACCCTGTATTATTGAACTATATTTACTTAGGATTATAGACATGTATATCTCATGAGATATAAATATTTACCCAATGCATTGGAGGGATATATAGTTTCCACCCATTACATATTTAAAACCATACATATGTGTTCCATAAGAACATAAATCATTCAAAAAAACAAAACCCAAATAATAAAATGGGATTATTTAACATCATTTCATCCTATCATAATCGAAGAAAAACAAATGGTTTTCATAAATTAAATAAAAACAATAAAACTATATGAATAATAGGGGTATAATACTTGTGACATATCATTATTAAATAATGTCATATTAGATGGAAAATAATTTTGATAAACCAAATGAATATAATTCTTAAGGAAAATATAATTAATTATTTAAAAAAAAATATTTTCTCAAAATTATATATAATTTTAAAAGTAGATAATTTCATTCAAAATAAAAATTAATTATTGTAATGGAATATTAATTGAAATAATTCTTTTGGAAAATATAAAAAAAATTCTTGTTTTATAAGTTAAAAGTAAGTATTATTCTCGTACTTTTGTCAAGAATTCAAAAACTACATTGTATAAAAATTGAAAAAAGAATCATTTCACACTGTTAAATTAAAAATCTCTAAAGGGTAAAATTAAATTTAAAAAATTTTAAAATAATATAATGGATATTCAGGAATATATATTTAGTAAACATGTACATGGATGATAAACATAACTGAGTAAATATTTTCATATAACCAATCTAAGATAATAATGTGATTATGAAATTATCCCTTACCAATTTGTAATAAGTGAAATAGTATTCCTCCAAAAATTAATTAAATTATATTCATATGTAGATATCATAACATTCATTATATGAACAATAAAAACATTCATTAGAAACAAAAACAAAAAAAATAGGTGGTGTATAATCCATATATCCCACATAAATAAAAGTGAGAATAAAAAGTCCCTTGTATTAGGTCTGATATCATTTGTATGTATCCAAAACTTTTATATAATAACATAAAAAATTTAATTTATTTATTCCTGAATCATAGTCATTTTTATGGTATCATATATGATCACATTATCATCTTCTTGTTAATAACATCATTACCCATCCATGGGGTATTAACTTCTTAATTTTCTTACGCTTGTTACGTCGAATAAGTTATTATTCATCTTACTCGTTTATAGTTATATAATTTTTAGATTGATATTAATATAATATGTATCATATATTTTCTTCAAATATATTTATATAATCATTCTTTTGTGTATATCATGTAGAATTAATCAAATCGCATCGTGGAGACAGTATGTCGTACGTACTCACGAGGGATGACCTCATTCCCATAATTGTAAAATGATATAGTAGTGGATGATATATATATATATGTATATATATATATATATATATTTCAAGAATACATATCATTTGATAATGATCATATATAGTTATTATTTCGATCATTATACCTATCCATGTAAAGTGGCAGTGAAAAAACAGATTACACCAAGATATGAAGACAGTTAGTCGTAAGAACGCACGCGTAGTGATTTCATTTTTCATAGGATGGATAAAAGGTATAATATGGTTCTTTCATAATTATAAAAAATCTCAGTATATAATTTATATTGGATTTTAAAATTTATAATGTAAAAATATCATGAAGAGTACGAAGAAGAATAGATATGTTTGAAATAATCACTAGAGGATATTACATTTTCTTCAACATACTCCCTCTTGACTGCCTCTTAATGGTACTATGGTTGATGTTTTGAGATTAAAAAAACCTATAGAATGTAACTAGGGAATTATATATGGTAAATTAGTACCATATTTCAGAGCATGAAGTATAAAAGTGTTAAGAATAGGTTAGGTAGGAGGCACCCTTTTATAATGGAGGCAAAGTGAACTTTTCAAAACTCCAAAAATATTAATTTACAATATAATCAAACCATATTAAAAAACAAAATGTAATTATTTATAAGATCATATATTTTATGGTCATAATTTAATAAAAAATTAATTTTTAGACAAGTATTTATTTCATTTTAAAACTTTTCATTTCGTTTTACCCTCAATTATTCTCTTTTAATTTTAACTAAGGTACCAAATTGTTCAATATAAAAATAGTATATTTTTTACTTATTTGAGGTATATTAGACCATAAATTAATAATATATAAGATTTCATAGTAAAAAGTAATTATTCATTAATTTTTAAAATATTTTATGATTTTTAATTAATTTAATAAAACATTATTCTGATAAAAGATCAATAGTATCCATTTTTACACTATTCATTTAATGGATTTTAAAAAATATCAATAAGAGATGTTAACCTAGAAAAAAATATTTTATTTTATCATTATGTGGTCAAGGTAATATATAAAATTATATGTGTATATTAATTATACCAAATTATATTTATTCTAGTACTTTTAAAAACATTAATATTAAATATCAATTAATAAATCAATTACTATATCTATTTTGTCTAATTTTTTAATATACTTATTTTATGATTAAAAATTAAAAATAAAATTCTAATATTAAGATTAATTTTCTATATTTCATAAGAATACATATAGTCTAATATATGTCTTGAAAAATGGTATATTAAAAAGGTAATATGTATTAAAACAGAATGCGAGAACATTAACATCACTTGAAATAAAATATTACCAGTTTCATAATCTTTTCTATATGGATCTATATAGAGAATAACACACATCATAGATGATTATGGTCGATATATTCTAATGAAAATATATTTTTTCAAGTTTTTTTCACTTTTAATTTTTATTATCATTTTAATAGAAATTATTTTATTTATTTTCAATCAATTATATAATTTCGGCATTATAAATGTATAGGCCTTTAAGGTAAATATTTATATCATAAAAATTAAACAAAACTTATCATAATAAAGAAAAAAAATTCAAATTACTAACTATTGTATAATTTATATTCTGTATAACCTTATATTAAAAATGACATAGTTATTAAATTTTGAGAGTGAAAAATTTTACAATTCATTAAATAAACAATATTAAATGTCCTAATTTCATCATTGTGGATTCAAAAGGTTATAATTTCAACAAAAGGATGTTTTAGGTCTAAATTCACTCGTCCAATCATATTATTTCATGTTTTATCTTAATGTTATAATATTATATTTACCCTTAATTACCCTATTTACCTTTCTAGTATATTAATACAAATTGATGAAATTACCATTAAAAACCCAAAAAAATAAAATAATGAAATTAACATAGTTTTGACCTACTGATTCCAAATATGAAATCAAATTTTAATATTTCAAGTCATTTATGTTTTATAAATTAATTTAAAATTAATCACATTGACCAAATGAAAAACCTGTTTTTAAAAGATAAAACAATGAAAAGGATTGAAATGTGTTTACATAAATATTAATGGTAAACTTAATGCTAAAGAAAAAATAATATTAAATGATCGAAATATATTCCATTTTTATTTTAAAAACATTCCTTAATTTATTTATCCATATAAATTATTTCAATGAAAAAGTTGTTGTCAAATAGAATTTTTTATATTTTTACTATACATCAAAACATAAAACTTATCATTAAAATATAATAAATTTGTCCAATGTAAATTTTTTTATCCATATCAAAACTGATTATTTTATTTTTTTCTAATATAATATATAAAATTGAAAAAACAAGATTTAAAATTGGTGCTCCATTCAAACGTGCTAACGTTATTTAAATTTTTGAAAAACACTTATTTTATTTGAATAATTGATTTTGTTATGATATCATTTCTGGAAAAATATAATATTAATTTTAAACATTATATTGAATATATTACATATACATTACGTAAATATAATCCATCTAGAGTGATTTTATTATTTTATTACCTTTCTTGTTTTCATTTAAATAGTTTTTTAGACGAATGTGTATAATGTTCATACCCACCATTATAAGAACTAGTTTACAAGGTAATATAATTGTATATAGTTGACAACTTAAACTCATTATGGAAAGAAATGAATTCTATTAAAAATAATTGAAATTTTTTGTAACACAATCCAATCATAGTATTTTTTGTAATGCCATCAAAGTTAGTATTGTGTATAGTGCATGCATATCATGGTGTATTATACAACAGAAGACTTCAAAGAAATTAGTAAAAATATATCTCATAAAAATATGAAGGTGTTACATTATATCGCCTTTAAAATGAACATTATCCTTGAGATTCATCTAGGTTATAAATGTATTAATACTTTAAAGTCTCCTTCATAGAAATCCACATCGTAAAAACGAAGGCTATAAATTCCTTTTATAATGGAATAGTTGTAAAATTATAGTTTTACAAAGTAAATCATAACTAGGTATCCATGTATGATAAAATTGGTGGAGATTTTTTCATGAAGGAAAGGAATAAATAATAAAATATTTTGATAAATATCACTATCACAAAAAATTTAGTGATCCAATTGAAGTTAACAATCCTAAAACCATAAACTAAAGAAGCGTGAAAGAGGTCATCGGTATCATAAAAATTGATGATAACAAGGAAAACTTTTTCATCATTATCCATTTTCTTAATGTTGTATAATAGTCATGAGAAAATATTCTTACTTGATTTATATACAATATCACCATTTTTCTTTCCTTGAACAATTTTACACATTATATCTTATTCAAAGAAATAATGTGGAATTTTACATTCCTGAAGAATTATTAGATCATTAGAATGATGGTTCATTCCATATATTTTTATCCCAATAAATAGGTTAGCACACATTATTAAATATGAATATGTACACATATATTGAATAATAAATTAATATGAAATACTACATACCAATTTTAAAATATACTATCCATAAATGGATAACCTTACAATCCATCTGAAATATGAAAATCCACGACATTAAAACGTGGTTCACTAAACCGACATAACATTTTTCCCAAAATATCCTAAAGAGTCACCTATTGGTCACATTCCAAACATGTGAACACCTTCATCTTGTATTTTATTTAGTCTTCGTAATAACATTTATTACAATATATCCTTATTGATGATATGAACGTTTCTTTATTCCAAATATTATTGGATATCTTCTTTATGTCCCAAAAAGTTTTATACTTCATCCATGATATTATAACCTACTTTACATCAAATCCTTTATTAGTTCCTAGAAAACTAGTATCATCCAATTTACTTATTCATATCCAAAATATCTTAATCTGAACATTATTATCGTAACAAAAGGGACTTATTAAGGGTTATCATTCCCTTGAACATGTTTTATACAAATATATCACCTTATCCTTAAATCACTTTTATATTCCATCATCACCATTCAACATATCCTTTAAAATAGTTAATGAAAAAAATTAATAAAAATACTTACATATTTCTTAATTCTAATAACATAATCATTGAATTATGATACATGTATACCTCAATCATCCAAATTTATTCTTAAAACAATACTCAGGATCCATAAAAATATTATTCCCTACAATATGAATCATATATTATGGTTCCTTAACCTTGATCTAACTAATCATCATAGGTTAAATGTAAACAATAATCCTATAACATCTCAGACCATTCACATGCAATTTATAATATCTTTATCCTCATCAGTATAACCAATACTTGTACCACCTTTATAATCATATTTATGAGATTTCCATTTAGTAAAATTTTCTTCAAAATTCCCATACATTCAACACCTCAAACATTTAAGGTTAACTATGTTCTATCTATTTTTGGATATTGGATGAGACCAGAACAAAAAATGTGTGAAATAAATATCAGAGATTAAAAATAACCAAGTAATGTAAATTACTAATAATATTTCAATCTTTGATATATAATATTTAATCCTACGTTAGTCTTCATTATCACAAAACTCATATATTTTAACCTATAAATAGAATTTTCCTTTAGGACATGCCAATACATATCCTTAAAAACAACTCTTGGAATCTCACTAAAGTTCATTGTATCATAGTATCCAACGGTTTACTAAAAATTTTATATGATACCAAGTATAAATACCCAATATTTATGTATATGTATATTATAAACCTTTTTACGAATACTTAAAACATTACAAAAACATATGCCTAAAGACTGTTTTAGTTTATTACCTTTGGAATCATGGAACACATTCTTATAATTTGCTGAAAGTTCTTCAAAACCTCCCACAAATATCTTCCCCTTTATTTTTCTTACCTAAAACATTTCATTATATCATGGGGAAAAGAGAACATATAAAAAGGGTTAGATCAAATTCTCATTAAGGGTGAAAAATGAAAATATAAAAAAATTAATAATGTGAAAACATGAATATATCTTTTAAAAATAATACTATCAATAAAAAAATCAAAATATAGAATTATGCTATAAATCTTGGCAGTTTATAAGTGAAAATCATAAAGAAATTTCATACTTGAGAAAATAAATTTGACATAAAATATGGAAGTGTGGAGAACACATAAGCAAAGAAAATCATTTTCATATTAGCCAAGACTCATTTCAAAGACCATCATAGTGTAAAAATTCATATTCTAAACCGAGTTCACTCTTCGTTATAGACCAATTTTAATAAATCAGATTTACATTCCATTCTAGCATTGTATTACTGAACCAGATATACTTACCATTCTATTCATATATATATCACAAAATATAATTCTTTACCCAATGCATTGGAGGGAGATATAGGTCACAACCATCCCATAATGACAACAACTCATATGGGTTTCATAATAACATTAATCATTCCACATAACATAACCGAGAGAATACAATAGGGTTTTTAAACATCATTTATTCATAACATAATCTAGGGGAAACCAATGGATTTCTCAAATCACATAAAACCAATTAAACTATATTAGAATAGATATTGTATACATGAAACATATCCATAATAATTAATTCATCTTATATGGAAAATAATTTCGATAAAACACCTTAAATTAATTCTTCAGGAAGATATCTTTTCTTTTTCAAAAACATTTTATTTTCTGAATATTATAGACAATATAAATAATGTTTCATTGAAAATGAACCGAAAATATTTTAAATTAATCATAAAATATGTCATGAGTTAGAAAAATGTAAAAATTTGTTCATGTCCTATATGTTATAAGTAATCATTCTTTAGGAACATTTATCAGAATGTCCAAAACTACTTCATATCAAAATTGACAAAATATTCATTTCATACAATTTAACAAAAATTCACCAATGAGAAAAATTAAAATTAAATTTTTTAAAATAATAGAGAGAATATTTTGGAATACATATTTAGGAAAAAAGTATATGGATGATAAATATATCCTAGTAAATACTTACATATAACTAATCTTAGATAATAATGAGATTATAAAATTTTTCCTTACTAATTAAGAATTACTCGAATCATATTCCTAAAAAAATAAATAAAATTATATTCATATGTAAATATAGTAAAATTCATAATAATAATCATAAAAACATTCATGGGAAACATAAATGCCACACAAAAGAAATAGGTGGTGTATACGGCATATTCCCCACAAAAATAAAAGTGAGACAAAATAATCTATTTCCATAGGTCAGATATCCTTTGTATGTGTCTGAACCAAATTTATGATAATTAAATAATTTAATTGATTTATTCCAAAATCATAATCATTTTCATAATATCATATATGATAATATTATCATCCATTAGTTAAGGAAATTATTAGTCATCGATCATGTATTAACTACTTTGTTTTCATATGCATGTTTCATCAAATATGTTTTGTTACTATTATTATATTATAGTTATATATCTTCCAAAATAATATTAATATAGTATATATAATATTTTTTCTTTATATACATTTTTATCATCAGGATTTAATGAATATTTTGTAGAATGAATCGCATCACGTCGTGTAGGGAGTAGGTCGTACCTAGGAACGAGCGATGATATCATTACCATACATGATACATTGTATGGATGTTGATGGTATATATTCTGTTAATAAATCCATATCATGTGATAATAATCATATATATTTATCATTTACATAGTTATACTCATCTAAGTAAATTTGTACTACAAAACAGACTACCGTACGGTGTGGATATGGTAAGCCGTACGTACGAACGCATTGTGATTTATTTTTTTGTAGGATGGATATAAGGTGGAATATTTTTTGTAAAAATTTCCCTCAAGGTATCATTGAAGCATTTTTGGGGTGATTGTGTTTTTGGTAAAAATGGGCCTCCATGTTGTGATTGTTGACAATGTAGACCATGATGTGGGAATTTGTTGACAAATGAGGTTTACATGGCGAGTGGTCGGGTTCAATGGATGTTTTCAACAATTCATGATTTATTGTAGAACCTTGATAAAGGAATAGATGACATTGAGGTAGTAAAAACATATGGTACATGGAGTAATTTTTTTCATGTTTTTTCTGAATTTTTGGGCCCAAAAATCGGAAAATGGAAAGTTTTGTTTTTGGAAAAAGGGAGGTGCGTGAAAAAATTGAGTGATACACGAAAAAGAAAGTGTTGTGAGAAATATTTGCATGGTGCATGAAATAGAGGAATGGTTTTTTTCAAGGAAGTGGTATTTCAAGATCAGAATCTCTAAAATTGGAAATGGCATGAGGGGCATAAAAAATTGGAGCATTGTGAAAAATATGATGTTTCGCGGAAGATGTGTGTTTCGTTCTCGAAGTGGATTATGTGTAGAAGGATGGTTTTTCATGTTGGGGTAGATTTTGTCTCTAAACATGAATTCTCCCACCTCATTTGAGATTGTTTATGACTTAGATAGAATCCATGCTCTGGTGCGTGAAATTGGAGAACACAAAGGTGTTGCTCGTACACGCCATGCTTGCGTGTAAAAGATGTGTTGGTGTGTCCCGAGGAGGTTGCATGCAAAGAATATGTTGCACGTAAAAGAGTTGTTTGCAAGTAAAGAAATGGTTTCACTTAAAATAATGTTGTTTCACATAAAATACATAGTTGTACATAAAATTGGTGTTGTGTGAAAAGTGTATTTGGAATAAAAGCAGGGAATTACGCGCAAGGCACAATGAAGGCAACACATAAAAAGTGGGGTTTCCCGCTACACCTTGTGAGAAGAGTGATTCATCAGTGGATGAATGTTGGACTTGAATAGAGAATATTCATATAATGGAGAATGCCTTCATCAGTGCAAATGAGGAGAAATATAAGTCTATAAACAATGAATGGATCCCTTCCAATTCAGTGAGCAGAGGAAGAGGATGAAAGTTATCATTTCTACTAGCAGTGAGCTATTGAGAGATAGAGAGTGGACATTGAGAATGTAGTGAGCTAACCCTAAACATTGTAAAGACAGTGATCCTGGGCATAGAAGTGATCTTGCCTAAATATTTTAAATTGGCAGTGAGCTTTAGTGGATTTGGTATATCTGCGCATTGTCATTGTATACTCCTTAAACGTAGCCCAGTGAGGGTGAACCATATAAAAATCATAATGCCTTCTTATTTGCATTCCGACATCACATTCAAAGAATCATCATCATCATATAAATAAGGTATGAGTAAGATCAATAGTAACACAAAAGTTCAAACAATGTGACCCTTATAATATAGAGGTCAAGATCCAGCGGGGTGGGAAGAATATTTGAATAGAGTATCCATAACCATATTCACCCCCCTAGTGTATTTAAGCCGCTTTTGGTCATGAAAATATTGTTGTTCCATAATTATAATAAAATATAATTATATAATTGATATTTTATTTGTTACATTATAATTGAAAAAAACTCTTGAAGAGAAAATATATGAAGATAGAATTTTGAAATAATCGGTAGAAGATATTGCCTCTTCTTCGACGTGCTCCCTCTAGACCTCCTCTTAAAGGTACTATAGTTGATCTTTTAGGAAGAACAGAACCTCTATAATCTATATAGGGAAGTCTATAAGGGAAATTTAATAATGATGGTGAGTCTTGAATGCTCCCAGTAAACTGAATAAGTGAGAGAGTAGGTCCCCTTTTATAATTTAGGTGAGTGGCACTTTTGGAAACTCCAAAAAGATTAATATATAATGAACTGAAACTGGATCTAAAAGACACCAAAATATTTTTATTTAAAATATTATATGACATAAGGTTGTAATTTCATCATCCAATAGTTTTTATACTTGTTTTGATTTCATTTTAAACCTTATCATTTCATTTTACCATCATTTATTCTCTTTTAATTTTAACAAAGTTAAAAAATTGTTCAATATTAAAATAGTATAATTACTACTTATTTGATGTCAATTAGACCATAAATAAATAATATAGAATATTTTTGAGTAAAACATGTTATATAATATTTCTGAAAACATTTCATGATTTTAAATAATTTAATAAAGCATTATTTTTAAAAAATATAAATCGTGTCAATTTTGACAATATTCAATTAATATATTTTTAAAAATATCAAGATATGATATTAACCTAAAAAAATATTTTATTATATCTCTATGTGTTCAGGGTTATATATAAAATTTTTTGGATATGTAAATCATTCCAAATTATATTTATTTTTGTTTTTTAAAAACATTTATTTTATATTTCCATTAATAAAATAGTTAGCACATTAGTTTTGTGTAATTTTTTAATATAAATAGTTTTTTTGTAAAAAATAAAACTAAAATACTATGAAAATAAAAATACTAAATAATTAATAATAATAATTATATACATATATATATTGTAAAATTGTACATTTAAATGTAATATTTATAAAAACATTATAATTACAACATTAATATCACTTTAAATAAAATATAGTTTGTGTCATAATCAATTCCATGTGGCTCTAAATTTACAAAAACTAGACCATGGGATTATTATGGTCATGATATAATCAACCAATAAGATGTTTTCATGTTTTTTAAAATTTTAGTTTCTATTTTCATTTTAGAAACAAATATTTTACTAATTTTCCATCAATTAAATAATTTCTTCCCATCAATGTATAAGCCTTTATGGTAATTATTTATTTTATAAAAAAGTACAAATAAATTATCATGATAAAGAAAAAAAATTATATATCAAATGAATATTTATTAGTGAATTTATCTTTTTTTGTTACCATATATTAAAAATTAAATAGTTATTAAAATTTATGTTAGTCATTTTTAATTTTTCATTAAATTAAAAATATTAAATGTCTTAATCACATCCAAGTGTATTAAAAATGGTATCATTATGACCCATTGATGTTTATGGTCAGAAATAAATCATCCAATAATATTAAGACAACTGTTACGGTAATTTTATAATATTTTTTTTATCCTTAATTACACTATTTACCTTTTTACTGTATTAATAAAAGTTATTGAAGTTACAATTCATAATGCTCAAAAATGATAGAGTTATATTTACATAATTTGGACCTATTGATTCTAAATTTTAAATCCTTTTTTAGAAATTTAAAATATAGAATTTTTAGTAAATAGTTTAAAATTAATATTTTTGTTAGAATGAATAATGGTTTTTTAAAAGTTAACTTGTTTAAAAATATTGAGAAGTTTTACATCAAAATTACCTATAAAATTAGTGAAAATGAAGAAAATTATATTAACAGATAAATATATATTATATTTTTACTTTAATAACATTCAATAACATAATTTATCCACATCAATTATTTTGATGAAAATTGTTGTTTTCAATTAGAATTACTTATATTTTAACTATTTATCAAAACTTAAAACATGTCATAAAAAAATATCCAAAGTAAATTTTTATATCCTTATTTAAATGGAGAAGTTTATTTGGTTAAATATAATTTATAAAACTGTTAAAAACTATATTTAAAATGGTTCAACTATCAAAAGGTGATAAAACTATATTTTTTTAAAAAAATACTTATTTTATTTAAAAATTTGAATTGGTTCATATGTCATTTCTAGAAAACATTTAGATGAATTTTAGACATTATATTGAATATATATTATATATATATATATTACATTAATTAAATCCATAAAAAATTATGTAATTAATTTATAACATCACTTATTTTAATATTAGTTGTTTTTTCAGAATAATGTTAATACTGTTCATACCCACCATTTTAATAACTAGGTTACAAGGTAACAAAATAATATTTAGTTGTTTACCTATACAGAGTCTTGAATAAAATGAATTCTTTCCAAATAATTTGAAATTATGTGTATCACAATCCATGCATATTTTTGTGTATATCGTAAGCTAACACGATGTTGTGTATAGCTCAATCATATCTTGGGGTAGTGTACAACACCAGATATCTAGGAAATTAGTAAATAAATAACTCATAAAAATCTCAGGGTGTTACATCCATGGTAAAGAATGATATCATTTTATGGTTTTCTTAAAATCGTGGATAGCAAAATTCAGGGTTATTCACTTCTTTTCCTCTCAAGGTTAACGTGTGGATCTTTGTTATAATGATTTTACTTTATTTATAAGATTTTATTATACTTGTTTTCACATGTTTCCTATTTTTATTTTTCAGGATGTAAGGAACGTTTATATTATTTAATTATAAACTTTTCTAGCTCTAAAAATATAAAATATATTTGTATAATTATTCATCTTATTATATTCTGACAATGGGTAGTGAAAATTTAAATTTATATTTTATAAACAATATTTCACCCCACCTATAGTACTAAAATAAAAATATTTTGATCAAATATCATGATGAAAACATAAAAATAATTACTTTTTTGAGACTAGAAATATTTTTTAAAAATTTTAGGCCCAAAAGGTTTACCATGAAATCATATATACCCTTGAGATAAAAATGATAACCCACATATATCCTGGTAATGTCCAATTATTGGGTTATGAAGATTATCCAACTCATTTCCCTTATTATTGGATATTGATACATACTATTAAATAATCAACTAAATTCATGGAACTTACTGAGAGGATAGTAAATGGAGGGATGGTATATAGTTAAAAGGAATATAAACATGGTAACCATAATGTTATTGACCTCTTGAGGAAGATGGGTTTTGGGATAATGTTTTACCAAAAGGTGAATTTATGTTTAATGACTATATTACTCAAATACCAATTCATCACATGAACATTAAAAAAATTATTATTAAAACAACCAATCATTGAATTAATTACCTCAATATCACTCATAATTTGTTCTCTATTTATGTAACCCTCTCAAAGAAGGAATAATATATCCATGTTAAATAAGTTTCCTAAAAGACAGACCCAATGAATCATCATGCCTTTAGAGCTATTGTGATCTTCAAACTAAAATAATTCTAATAATGAACACCACATATCAAATTATAATTCTCATATATTGTATAATTGTAGTTCTCTAACATCAATTTCATTCAATTAAAAAATTATTCTTTTTGAAGTGGTTTTCGAGATAAATATTTTACTTTGGACTGTGCTCATGAAGGTGAAAATTGATATAGTAGGAAACCATGATAAGTAATTCATATTCAATGATATATACCTAAATATTATAAAAATTACAATAAAACAAAGATAAGGTAAATGATAAAGAAATAGTAGGAGTAGTGACCTGATTTGGGGTCCTCAATTGTTATCTCTACCTCAATCCAACTAGATGATAATTTCCCATGTGTATATTTTCCATTTAAATCATAATGAACTAAGAGGATGTTATTTTTATTCCTCATACATTATAGGTACACCCCTATAATGATCTAATAGTTCCACTAATATGACCAACTATTTCATATAATCCCAAAAATTCAAAGTCATTCAAGAGTGATAATCTATTTCCCTTGGACTATAATTTTGATATATCAATGTTCATTTCCATATTTCGAGGAAGAATCTCAATCCTAGAGGATATAGAATTATCCAATGAACTAAGAAAGTCACATATCAAGGAAAAAAATTCTATTTTTTAATGAGTCCCTAACAAAGAGTTTTACCTAGTTGATCATTAACTCATAGAAAATCATTCCATGAACATTATCATAGACCAGGTTCACATGGATGTTTTCCAACGACCCATCTAACATAGGTTTTTAAATTTACCTCAATGATATCCATATAAATTTACTAGTGTTGGATGACATGTCTAGGATTAACGTTAACATTTTATAGTCCATATTTTGTTTATTTTAGAGGATAGTTATTTAATAGCATTGGAATTTACCATTCAAGGGGGTGAAATATGTAAATAATATACCATGTGAATTATTAATAAGAATGGAAAATATGTTGAACTCAAGATAAATAATGGATTCTTAATCATTATTCCTTAAATTTCATTAAATTTATTTCTCAAATAAAACTAACGATTAATGAATATAACCATTACCCCTTTCATAATTTCATAAAATAAACTATCAATGGGTAGTTGGGTTTGATTGAAGGTGATTAGTCCACTTTTGATATCTATGATTCCTGGTAAATCAATGTTGGGTACTACATGAAAGATGAAACACATTTTCAAACTGATTGAATACCATATTCATCCACATTCAAGGAGTCTAGAGGGTATCTAATAGGTATTGGGTATTATTATTTTTTAAATCATCCAAGTATATAATTATTAGATCAATGTATAGGGGTTACACACACACACACTAAAATACATATTTTCAATATAGATATATGGCTTCCCTCACACTAAAATTATTATAATTACAAAGAATACTATACACCTATAAAGTAATGCATAAATAAGATCCCACAATAATAATATCTAAAGATAGATCCATCATATACCTCTCACAATCAGGATGAAGATGAGCATAAAACTACTCCACTAACAGGTCTGAGAGGTGTTTCAATTACCAATGATGAATTCATTCATTATAACATTGAAACCAAAAAATACACACAATCCCAATTTATATATTGTGTTCATTTATTTAAAAGGGAATTATTGGTGAGTTTTATTATATAAAAAATATAAGGCCAAAGTTTTATGTAGTTAGATATAATTTTTATTAATTAACCCCATGTTGTTCATTCACAACCATGGTTTTATAAATATTTATTAGGGTCACAAATAATCCAAATCATAGATGATCCCATATCATAGTGATGTAAAAGTTACTGAGATGTACAAGATGATTAATAATAAATTTTAAAATATGGTTCAAAATCTCAATTTAAGGGACATTTATTAACACAAAAAATAAATATTGGATAGATTATAGTCTTTATCGACACTCATAAACTCAACCACAATGTATTGAAGTTTTATCTCCTTGCTTTAGTGTATTAGTTATAGATCAATGTTATGACCATATTCTACTAATATCCTTGCATGATGGATACTCTACAAAAAATATAATTAAGTTGGAAATGAACATATTGATTCCCCAAATATTTTAGAACTATAAGAAGTTTTATTTTATAAGGTGAATATATTTTACCTACTAAATTTCAGGCCTACTACTAGGGTTCTATACACTAAATGTTTAATACATTCTTTCAGGAGATAGTGAAATGTTATATGTGAGACATGTTAGTCAAATATCTCCAGTATCTTGACCATTTCCCAAACATTGAAATGATTTAAAAATGATAATATAGTATGTACATAAAATTAATCAAACTATTTTAATGATTCAGTAGTATAATGGCTCACAAACTTTTAGTTTGTCATATAGGTAGTGAGGTTCTTCCTAAAATGATGAGTTTTTTCCTGCAATTTTCCCCTCTTATAAATATTTGGAATCTTTAAGAACAAAAAAACTGACCATTTCTATATATGGTTCTTCAATGTGAATATTTAAATTATATTTTTTTCTTTTCCAAAATAATCGTGAGTTGTTCCATATTTAAATTGGAATATAATTTCCAATTAGTATTCAAATAACTAAAACCATATACTTCTCTCCCTATAGTCTTAATGCCTCTAATGATTATAAAATCCCTAATCTTGTTTGTAAAATCATTTTAATATTAAATTGATTCTATTATTACTCTACATAATGATTAATCCAATAAAATATCTTATGAAACAATAGAAAAATGAGGTTGGAGGTTGAGAGAATAAATAACATGTTTGATAAAAACTCTCTCTCCATAATATTCATGGAGAAAATAACACATCATTTCATTCAGCCCCATGAGTTTCAAATGGTTTAAATCATTTATAGACACATATACATCATAAATAAAATTAGTATTAATTGTTTCTTGGAAATATAGTCTATTTTATTTCTAAAATATGATGTATGATACATTTCATTGAATTTCATCATTGAAAAATAACTCTATGAATTGTTTCAAAACTTATAAAAAATTGTGGTAAAATACATAGTAATGAATAATTTTCCTAATAAGAGTTATTATTATCCAATTATATTTACCATGAATGAGAGATATAGTTTTATGGTACATCAATAATCCCATGTTTTAATATTTTAGAAACCCATATATTCAATAAGGATGGAATTTAGATTTAAAATATTTACCCTATAAAGGAAGTTATTATATTAATTATTTTTTATCTTAATGGGTTATACAAAAATAAATTAAAATAAAATTCCATGGTTAAATTTCTAGAATTGGGTCATTAAATATCTGTTTTCCACCTATACATCAAATTTTATTTAGAGTAATTTATCATGAATGTCAATGAAAATTTATGATAATGTTGGGGAAAATAATTATTACACATGACCATTCACGAAAACCAAGGGAAGTATTTTCTATTATGAGAGTAATCTCTTATGTCAATGATGTTTAAACACAATGATTTAGAGACACATAAAATACCCAGATATTTAAATATGTGGTTTCCAGTTTGTGTGACTAGTTAAAGAGAGAACATCATGAGAGTCTTGAAGATATCGTACTATTTTTATCTTACACTATCCTCATAAATATCAAAAATATGATTAATCATTTCAAATTATTCCATGGACTCATCCAATTTTGTTAGCTCACTATAAATTTAGGATAGCATTAACCAGTTGATATGTAGTGCATCATCTCTGTGTTTCTTGTAGTGAGGTAAATCTTCCCCAACTGCCTCTACGGTGGGAGGATCATGAACTGGGGACTATAGCACATACAGTTAAATTCAATTCTTGTAATATTATAATATGAAAATTTCTATACATTTTTAGGATGTATATGTTGGTATGGAAATTATATTTATCCATGATAGTCCATATGGATAATGATGTGTTAATTGAACATTAAATTGGATTCTCTAATAATTTTGATAATATTAATAATAATTTATCTAATTTAAAAAAGTGATGAGAAAAACATTTAGTCCTATTTCTCCCACTATTAAATAAGGTGCAAAGATTCCTCACCATTAGACTTGAATTGTCTAGCTCTATATATATTCTAGTGTAAAGGATGCAAATTCCCCTCAACATAATCTGAGAAATAGATTGGTTAATTACATAACATTACTTATGTAGGATTTTATTTAACAACAAGGGGATTGAAACTTATCTATATATTAAGATATGTGCCTAATCTTGAAACCATCATTCTAGTTTCTTCAATAATTACCCTATGTTATATCTAGTCTATAATGGGATACTTCTCTTGATGTAAAATGGTTAAGTCGACCCAAAACATTTATAATAACTCCCCAATATAAGTAAGTGTCCAAAATATGGTGGCCTAATACTTATTTATTTTTTTAATTCCTTATCAAGGAATGAAAGGCCTATTTTGGCATAATTTTATTTTGTGAGATTTTATTTTTTATGCATTAAATTTTTATGTGTTGTCATTTATATTCCATGTTAATATTAAGTTGATTTTATATAAGGGAGTAATCATATTATAAAAAACATTCTCACCTAATCCACTTATTTTTTTCAATATTTTAATATTAGTCCATTTATTTATTTTATTTCATCTATTCAACCATAAAATAAATCATACATATGACAAAAATAAAATTAATTAAAAAAATTAAAAAATCATGATATTTATCTAATGGTTTATTTTTTTAGTGGATAATAAATCAAAATTTTATCCTTGAAGAAAAATCATATTCCCAGTATTAGAATGAATAAAATTATTTCACTTATCCACATATGTATTGATCATGTTGTTTTTTAAACAATTCCATCTTAAACTGCCTTCATCTCTACTCATCATTGAACTGACACTATGTGACTTCAGGTACTTATTTAATTTAATATTATTTATAAATCATAATTTGGTGAAGGTAAATAAGGAATGGTTACGGTTACTTACATAAAACAACCTTGGACAAGAAAGTACATTATAATGATGGTGTAGCACACAAAGACCTTACAATATTTTCCATTCAAAATAAATTTAATTTTGTTTCTAGTATGCTTTATATGTGACCCAAAGTTAATCTTATTCAATATGAGTCATTTATAATTTAATGTCAACATAATATTTATCTTGATCTACAATGAATAATGATATTTGATTACATTACATTCAGTAATTTTTTTCTTCAATGGCTTTCCTTACATGAAATTTTGGGTATTATAAAACAATAAATCGTTATTAAAATATTTTTGTATAATATAAAATGATATGAACTGGACATAAAATTAGATGTTTTTATCAAGATTAAGTATCTTATAAAAATATGTGGTTTACACGCATATAATATGAATTCATTGGTTACCAACCATCCAACAACCTGATGGTGTTCAAATATTTTTATTATTTTAAATAAATCTTCATTTAAATGGAAGAAGGGGGGAAACATGAATATGCATCATCGACATATGACATATAAATATCCAGATGTCAAGCAAGACAAACCAAAATGATGACATGGAGCTACCCCACCATAGAATATAATCATGAAAGAGAATCCCCCATTACGTGGATGAATAACGAACAAGTGTCATGTGTCAAAGTGTAGGTCAGATATGATGGTTGATGTCATACCCTCTCAAACATCATAATCCAAAAATCACTACAGTGGTGAACAACAAGCTCTGAATCATCCTCTAGGGCTGATCCATGTGGCCGATTTTGAGTGCATCACTATACCAATAGACCCCTCAAGACAAACCCCTCCACCATTCTAAAACCATAAGTCTAAAGCTCCATGATCATCCTGGAAAACCCTCACCACCCTATACCCACCCCCGCCACTACAGCCTCAGAAACTTGGTAGACAATAAAAAAGGCACAAGAATAAACCATTGACACTAGGACTAGATGGACCAACCCCACACTGATGAAAAACCAACAATGTGGAAATCTATGTCATCTTTAAATAGAAACGCTGCTCAGGGCATGAATATGATCTAATCAAAACCACAAATGCACCCTCACCTTGTTCTGAACCAAGCCTCACAGTGACGAGGAACCAGCAGAAACCAAAAACCTTAATTAAAACCCGAACAAGACACATCCAATTTCACAAAAACAACATACCAAAATGAAGTCTAAAACAACAAACTGAAAAGAATCCGATAATCCTTGAAGGGGTTAGGCCTCATCGGTGGAAATGTCGGTGAACACCATTTTTCTCCACTGATACATGACGATGTCGAGCATCATCGTCTTCAGATGATATGATCCACGCTAGGCTAAACACTGCAGCATCATCGAGAAGTGATGATTTTGAACCCCCACTAGGCTGAACATAATAACATCACTGAGATACGAAGACAGCTAATCCTACCAAGACCTCGAGCAAGGGAATTAGAAGCACAACATCTCCCACAATGAACAAAAATGAGATACAACCTCCACAAACAGACCCAGCCAGAAGGGGAAGGGAAACTGACACGGGGGATAAACTATAGAAATCACGGGTTTGGAGGAAGATGCCACTCTGAGGTAGGACAAACCAATAACGTATATCCTCTATCAGTCAGTAACAATTTATTATAAATTAATATAAACATCAATTGAATATAAATGAAATGTTTTTATGCCCAAAAAAGAATATTATCTTAAAAATTTAAATTAATTAATTTTATTGAACTATATTAATGAAATATATATATATATATATAATATTAATTTAAATATTTTTATCATTCTTCTAATAGATTCTATATGAATTATATAAGAATAAATATAATGTTATGCTTAAAATTTGTATTTTTCTAGAATGGTATGTTTTCCTCCTTTTAATGGAACGCCTGTTTTGAACCCAAATCATGAATCTTTTATAAATTTTATAGGTAAAAATATAAATATTTCTTTAAATAATAATGTAAAAAATAGTTTAGGCTTTATATTTGGTTGTTTTCATAGAGTTTTCATTTTTTTGATTAATTGTGAAAATCATGAATTTTAATTGAAAACTGATTTTTTTCATCTAATTTATTTATAAGGTAAAATTATATCACAAATTGTTTTTAGAGTCTTATTAGATAAATTATACATAAATTTATCAAATTTAGTTAATTGGAATCAATTTCTCCTAAAAATTTGACAGAAATGCATCTCTTACTCATAAATATTTTAACATTAAAAACCATATTTCTCATCCAGTCTGTGGGATAAATTTTAAAATAATTATTTCCACTTATGTGATTGGAATTTTTGAAAAAGTTTTCCTTATATTGAATAATAATTATTTATAATTTATAATAATTTCAAATTATTTGTTTACCAAATATATTATGGAATGTAATTAAAATGAACTATAGTGATTAAGAAAAAAATAGCTTAACAACTGAATAAATCGTAAACATAACAGAAAAAATGACATATTTTTTTTTTAAAAAAACCATTTATGGACATATTTATACTATATAATCCCTTTTAAATAAATATTCACATTATTTTTTGAAAATTATGTCTATGATACCTATCAATAGTTTTTACCTTTTTATATTTAAATGAATGTCACTCCTCCTCCACTATGAAATGGAACTCACCCCTCCCACTTATTCACACCTCCCATTACATTTTTATCACACATAAACATCCAAAATAATCCCAAAAATTACCTTTTTTCCTCCTAGGATCCCCAATCTATGATGAATTCCAAACAAGGAAGTCTTCTGTTATAAACCAAATGGTTTTACACGAATAAGTGTCAAAATTATTGAATGATTACTTTTGTATCATTTACTTCTACACACCTAAAATTATTTATATATAATTATTATACAGAAACATAATTATATCCCTTAAAATGGTATTTTTTTATACTAATATTTTTAATTAAAATTTTACACATATCCGTCAAATGGGATATACAACCATCGTTTTTGTGTACGACAGCTTATCGCCCCACAAACTGATATCGTTCATTAATATATTACCACCATTAGAGATTGAAAAAATTATGTATTTATAGTTTATATAAGATATGTATTATAATAATGATGAATTTATGTTTATTTAATTTTTAAATAACATATAATTTTACACCTTCAATTTTTTGGGAATACGATAACACCATTTGTGTATGTGTGGACTAACACCTCTTCAAAGCAATGTGATTTGTTCACACTATAAATGGAATGTATTAAGAATGGTTTTAATAGAAATATTTGAAATATATTACAAGAAAATTAACAATTTAATCATTATATATATTTATCACTTAATATTTTAAATATTACCAAAAATGGAAGTTGCATTCATGCATACGTACGGTCTACCATCTCCACGAATTGTGTATTTAATTTCCTATATCCAAATTTTATATATTATTATAAATACACATTTATGGAATATATATAATATTTAAATTAGGTTTTATATCATGTAGCCGATTAAATCTTGGACTACAAAAGAAGAGCAACAATAAAAAGTTAAAACACACATGAAAAATATGACAATTACACCTCAAATGAAGAAAATGATAAAAGAACATTAATTAACATGATATAATATGTTTTAAAAGTACTATATAATATATCCTAGATATTAATTTGGTTATATACCATTTTTACAAATGATGGTCACATTGACAGTTATTTGATTGACTAAGACATTATTGATAAATCTATATCATTCATTTAAAATAGATATTAGTTACAGCACAATGATATTTATTTACTTGGTTATTTTAATATATGTGGAATAATTTATACATGCACTATATAGGGTGGGGAACAGCTAATACAATTCCATCGATGTATCAGTCATCACATGAGATGAATCAGTTGGGAAAATAAGAGTAGTTTAAACTCTATTGAGAAAAAATTTTGAGGGTAAAAGTATCATGTGCCTGGGAAACACGAAGCCCAATAATTAAAAATTTCTATACATATAATCCTATTATAATTATTATCCATGATATTATTTCTTTGATATTTTCAAGGGATTAATTTCATTCATGGATTATTTATTAAATGACATGTGTTTCAGTTATCTACCATGGAATATTATTCTTTATCTATATATTTAAATGGAATTTGTGCTCAGTTGTTTTACTACACATGATGGTTATACACATTAATTCATTATTTCTTCCATTTCACACACCATTCATGGGAATTTGAGTCAACCTTATTTCTTTTCATTTCCCCAAGATATAATGAATAAATTATTAAATTATATTTGAAAGTTGAAGTTTATTTAATTTTAATATATACCTTGATTTATTTTTTTCCAATGTAAAAAGGGTATCATCTTTGTAATATAGTTTTCCAAAACTAATAAACTAATCCGCCCTTTAGGATTTGCTTCCTTGTAATATTTTCAATGTAATAACATAAGGCACCAACTTCGGGCTTCTAGGGGTGGGCCGTTATGGTCAATGTTAGAGGACATTTTTTAGAAACATTGGATACATGATTCAGGAAAAAATATTTTAGATAAAATAACCCTGTGTTAGACTTTAAATATATGTTAAAAAGGAAATACTAGAATTTTGTTAAGATACAAATTAAGTGGCTCTTCCATGAAATACATCCCTTACTGAATACTAAATATTGGCATAGTTCTGGCACAAATGCACCAAAAGGTAAAAACATTGAAATGGTTTGTCAGTCCTAGCTCTAGTATAACTTGGTAAATGGAAACAATCATTACTGAACTCCTAGATTTTCTCTCTAGGGGTATAAACTTAGGATTATTCATGTGTTTTAAAAATCATTATAAAGGATTTTAAAATAAATATATCCCAAATGAATCCATGTTTATGATTATTAGATTATCTATGCATAAATGTTTCAATTAATGTTAAGTGTTACACCATATTAGGAGTTATACAAATATCATAATTTTATAATCTAATCCATTAAATTACATTGTTCATAAATGTTGTTTGTAAAGAAGAATTGTATTAATACTTATGGAAATTTTAGAGGTTTCCCTACTAATAATGAAGATATATATGGTATTAGAACTGAGAAATTTATGGATATATTAGGGAAACATATTCGTATTATGATACATAACCTTTCCTGGATGGGGAAACCTATTCCCCAACAAGATTCTTTGATATTGGATCACATTATTTAGAAGATACCCACATAATTTAGTCGAATAATTGACCCAATGAAGTCTAAGAAATAGATAAATATTTGGAGAAGATATTCATGGCATTGGGATCTATTTAAAAAGAAAAGGTTACATTTTTAGTGTATTGTCTCAATAGCTATGTCGATTAGTGTTTGTTATTGATCAAAAATACTAGGGAGGTAGAGGAAATAGAACTCATGGGTTGGAATGCTTTTAAGGAAACTTTCATTGTTAAATATTTCCTTTATGATAAAAAAATTGAGATGAATGGAAACATTATTAGTTTAAATAAAAAGGAGTATGAACATTTTATGTAGTATGAAGCCACATTTATAAGGTTATTAAGGTATGCTACCGATTTCATGCGAAACATGGAATAAAATATTGATCACTTTATTGAAGAGATTAACCCAGGTCTCTTATGTGCTTTTTTGTCTGGATTCATTTAGTTATATAAATAAATAGTTTTATGTGCTATCAAGATAGGGAAATAATTTTCCAAGTATTCTAGATTTAAAGGAATGAATGATAAGAAGAGGAATGAAGAGAAAATAATAGATAAATGTAAGAAGAGAAATAAGGATTTTCCAACATGTGTTAAATGTGGAAATAATAATCATGGGAAATTATTGAGAGTATTGTGAGTATATTATATGTATGAAGATAAAGGTCCCCTATAAGAATGAATTCAAAGGGGAGAAAAAAATGCAGTTTTTCATTGTTAAAACTATAAAAAGATGGGGAACTATGAAAATTAATTCAAAATTCATAAAGGGGATATACCTTAAAAAAGATATTGTATCAATGTCAAGATTATGATATTGTTATAGCTAAAGTTGAATAATTAATTTTTTTTCATGTATTTGGACATTGAATAATATTTTAAAATTATATTATTGATGATATCCTGTTTATTATAATTATTGAATGTACAAGGATTTTAATTTAGTACTTTTTCATCATGAATTTAAGAGCATGTGTTAAATGGTACTAACAACCAAGAAATTTGATTTTTTAGCACGCTTGAATTTTTAGAAAATGCATGGTTGATGGGAAGATAACCATTAACATGTTTGTGATTTTGAGACAATGAGGTTTGGATAAAGATATTATTGATATAGATAAATTAAATTTGATACTACTAGTTACTATCAACATTTTTCTTAAGTGTTGGATCATAATCTTTTGAAAGGATAACGATTTATGAAATGGTTTAAGATGATATTTTGATGATGATTTAGAGGTTAATGTGTAACTAAAAATTGATGAAACCTATTATATGAATTGAAGTATAAAGTTTTCAAGGAAAAAATAATTGATAATATTTTTCTTATGAAATAGAAAGGTATATTTACTTATATTCATAGACAGTGAAATAATTTCTCAACTCACAAAAAATTGTCTTGAAACATAATTGTTTCCCTATTATCATATTTTTTTGATATCTATGAACTTTATTCACACCTTTGGTTGATGTTTTTTGGTCAAAAAATTTCTCATGATCATGTTCTCTATAACTCTCTATAAGAACATTAAAGTTTTATTTATCTTCCATGTTAATGATTTCTCTAATTGTATTCTATTCAAAGTCATAGATTTTGGTAACATTCAGATTTCCTTTTACCATTTATTAAGAATATGTATTTTTAAACCTATTTGAAATATGTGTTTTTCCAAAATATTTTTATCAAATATCAAACTAATGATTACTGAGATCATGTTTAAATTGTGAGGATGTAATTTAATTTAGGAGGGGAAAATGTAACACCCAAAAAGTTTAAAATAGTTTCCTTTTAGATGATGTTTGGTTTTGATACTAGCATGATTTATATGAAACACCATGTTAATATTAATATAACGACCCATGCTTTACATACATTTTTATTACTTCAAAATTGATGCACACTTATTACAACATATAACAAAACCAAGAAAGGACAGTATAGGTATAGTGTCTTTAGAAACTGGGAAACATAAACAACTGGTTCACAAAGCATCTACTTTGCCTCCCATTTATTTCATTATATCTACAGTCCCTTTTTGGCATATTCTACGTAATAACCTTCTTCCTGGCCTGGGAAAATAAAACATACAAAAGGCTGAGCTCAAATGCTCAGTAAGGGTAAACAAAAGAAATATCAATCACAGCATATACATAAGAACATAACTTTTGGAAATCTTATCCTGCAAAAGAGATCATAATATCATAACATGGGATAAATCATAGAAGTGAAATGTAATCCCAATAAACATAACATAAAACCTGAAACTTTTTGGCATACACACATAATCATAGAGAATCATTTCTTATTATTCAAGACTCATTGCCAAGACTATCTTAGTGGACAAAGTCCATTTCTGAACAGAGTTCACTCCTCGTTTTAGTCTGGTTTCACTGAACCGGTATAACCTACCGTTACAGTCATGTCTATCTCATGAGATATAAAATCTTTACCCAATGCATTGGAGGGAGATATAGGTCCCACCCATATCATAATGATACCATTCTTATGTGTGCCACAAAATCTTAAATCATACATCATTGCATAACCCATGTAATAAAAATGGGATTCTTAAACAACATGACATCATAAAACAATTCATATAAGGTAAAGGAATTCATAAAAATAATTACATCACAACATAATCAAATAAATGTAATAATAGGGATAGAAACAGAACCATATATTATCTTATATGGAAAATAATTTTGATGAAACACTTGAACTCCATTCTTGAGGAAAATATCCTTTCTATTTCAAAAACACTTTTACTTTCTTAACATGTCATACAATTCAAAACTAAAAGAATTTGATTAAAAATAAACTTGAAATATTGTAAAGGAAGCTTCTTGGAAATAATGTTTTAAAAATCCATTTATGTCGTATAAGTTAAAAAAACATCCTTCGTACTTTTGTCGAAGAAGTCAAAAAGTACCTCGTACGGAAAAACGACAAAAGATTCCTTTCATTTCCTTTACTAAAAACTCGCCGAAGGGTAAAATATGATTTTAACAATTGTAGGTGGATGGAAATAATATTACATATTGAGGGAACATGGATGTGTATGATAAAATACACCCCATTAAATACCAAATTATAAGCAATCTCGGATAAAAATGAGATTGTGATATTTCCCTTGCCTTAGGTCCGACTTGCTTTGTAAGTGTCTGAACCTCCTATATAATGATTTAAATAATGTTATTGACTTATTCCAAAATCATACTTATTTTTATGATATCATATATGGTCATATTCTTAGCTTCATAGTAGTAATATTTCATTGCTACTTGTTATTCTGGTGTTTATAACTTTTTGTTCTCATGCGTGTTTTGTCGAATAAATTCTTATTCTTCTCTTTAGGTTATAGATACTTCATTTCCAGAATGGTATTAGTGTAATATATATCATATTAATTCATTCAATTCATATATATAATCATTATGAAATGAAGATCATGTAGAACGAGTTGCATCACATCGTGGAGACGGTATTCCGTACGTACGCACGAGTGATGATATCATTCCTATGAGCGTGGAATTGTATTGGAGTGTATCCATACTATTTTAGATTCATTATAACTTTATAATAGTCATATATAGTCATTATTTACACCATTATACCCATCCAAGTAAAGTGGTGGTGGAAAATAGATTACACCACGGCGTGGAGACTGTATTCTGTACGTACGCACGCGCGGTGATTTCATTTTCCGTAGGATGGATAGATGGTTAAATAGGGTTGTTGCATACTTATAATAACATATCAGTATATGAGTGATACTGATGTTATTACTTCATAATGAAACAACTAAAGAAGAAGAAGTTGAAGAAGAAAGAAATTGGAAAGGATCGGTAATGGATATTACCTCTTCTTTGATGTGCTTCTTTGATACCTCCTTTTAGGCACTAAAATTGGTCTTTGAAGAAGACCAGGACCTCTAGGATGTCTCTAGGGAAGTGGAGAGGAGAAAATTTCAGGGTTTGGCCGAGCTTGAAGGCTCAATGTGGTGTGAGGAAGAGGGGGAGGAGGTGCCCTTTTATAAGGGAGGAGAGGGGCACCTTTGGAATAACTAAAAATATTATTTTATTATAAAGTCAAGTTCAGTTTTTAATAGATCCAAATTGATTTATTTCGAGGATAATGTGAGGATGGGTTGAAAGCCTCTCATCCAATATAACTTAGATATGTTTAGGTTCCTATTTTAACATTATAATTTAGATTTAACATTAATTTAAATAATTTTACTTTTACCGTGTCTTCTTGTGTTCTTATACTATAAGGTTAGTAAACATACTATATCAAGCCAAACGAACCCCAAGTTGTTTATTATTAATATATATAACCTTATCTAAGTCATTTGGCCAAACCTTATATTTTTAGGAAGAAAATAACAATTAATAATATAATATTTGTTTTAAAAACTATTTTATGTCAATTTTGACACTATTTAGTAATTGATTTTTGTGAAAATCATAACAGAATGATAAGTTCGAAAAAAGTTAATTAAATAAATAATAATATGTCATATTAACATAGAAAATTAGTGTAATTCATAAAAAGTCTCATATTATATTTATTTGGGTATTTATAACATCAATTATGTCAATATTTCATTAATAAGATAATTACTGCATCATTGTTGTGTCATAAATTAATTAAATTATTTAATGTCTAAAAATTACAAATAAAATACCATTATGTAGGAACTATTTTTATATTTCTAATTAATATTTATAGTCGAATTTAACTTATGTATAACCCCATATTAAAAATGATTTAGTTATTAAACATTGATTTTAACTATTTTAACCCCTCTTTAAATAAATTAATAATAAATGTCCTAATCTAATCCAAGTGGGCCTAAATGGTCATATTTTATTACTAAGATTGTTTTTGGTCAAATTACACTTTTCCATTAGGACATGTGTTAGGGTAATCATAATATCATTTTTACCCTTAATAACCCTATTTAATTTTAACCGTGGTAAAAAAAGTAAACAGTTACTATTCACCAAAAAATTATTTTCATCTCGTTGAACCACATTTTATTTACTGACATCAACCGTGTCTCTCCGATTTTTGAAATTCCACTCACAGAAGAGGTAAAATTAAGTTTTATGAAAAATTCAGTTTTTTTAATAGCCACTTAGTAGTTTCACTATTCATCAAAAATTGAAAGTTTTCAGAAAAATACCAAAATTTCACCCAAGGATAATTTCGATATTCCGAGTTCAAAAATGAAGTCCATTTTGAAAAATAAAATTTATAAAATTTCAAAAATTGGTTATTACTATTCATAACGGCTAGTTTTAATAATATTTTAATAGCATATCATTGTTTAGTGAAACTCGGTATTGCGTACGACGCAAGCTATCGAGGAAGGCCGCGGTTGCGTGTAAAGCAAGCCAAGCTAGTGTTGTGTGTAGTGAAAGATTCCTTTGATGATTTATATAAAAAAATATTTCACATAAAAGTCTCTCGGTTTATATTCTACCCCCCTTAAAATGCATTTCGCCCTCGAAATTCGTCACTTTATAACAAACAGATGAGGATACCTCTCCCTCATCATATCCTCAAGCTCCCATGTAGCTTCTTCTAATTGGTGGTTCCTCCATAAAACTTTCACCAATCGAGTGGTCTTGTTTCGTAGGAATTTTTCCCTACGATCCAGAATCTCTATCGGTTGTTCTTCGTAAGAAAGATCTTGCTCCAGCGGTACAACTTCTGAGCTAAGTACATGTGAAGGATCAGGTATGTACTTTCTCAGGAGAGATACATGGAACACATTGTGAACTTGAGAGATATTCGGTGGAAGAGCCAATCGGTAATCTACCTTCCCAACACGATCCAGTATTTCGAAAGGAGCGATATATCTAGGGCTCAACTTCCCCTTCTTTCCAAATCTCATGACTCTCTTCTAGGGAGATATCTGTAAGAAAACTTTTTCTCCCACTTCAAACTCTAGGTCTTTTCTTCGGCTGTCGGCATAACTTTTCTGTCGACTCTGAGCTTCTCTTATGTGTTGTTGAATAGATTTGACCTTTTCTGCCATTTCATAACGATATCAGGTCCTAATAGCTTTCTTTCCCCAACTTCATCCCAAAAATTTGGAGTCCTGCATTTCTTTCCATAGAGAGCTTCATAAGGAGCCATCTGAATATTGGAGTGAAAGCTATTATTATAAGAAAATTCCACCAAAGGTAGATGTTGATCCCAACCACCTTTGAAATCCATAGAGCAAGCTCTCAATATATCTTCTAGAGTTTGAATTGTTCTCTCAGACTGACCGTCTGTCTGAGGATGATAAGCAGTGCTGAAACTCAACTCTGTATCCAGAGTATGCTGAAAACATCTCCAGAACTTCGATGTAAATCTCGGATCCCAATCAGATATAATAGAAAGTGGTACTCCATGAAATCTTACCACTTCCTTTACATATATCCTGGAAAGCTGATCCAGAGATAAATCCTCTCTAATAGCAATGAAGTGTGCAGACTTTGTAAGACGATCAACATTGACCCAGATAGCATTATTGCCTTTGGATGTTTTAGGAAGTCCTGTGACAAATTCCATAGTGATGTTTTCCCATTTGCATTCGGGTATGGGTAATGCTTGTAACATCCCCTTAGAATTCTGTCTCTCAGCTTTAACTTGCTGACAAACCATGCTTCGAGAGACATATTCAGAAACATCTATTTTCATGCCATCCCACCAGAAGTACTCTTTCAGGTCCCTATACATCTTTGTGCTTTCAGGATGAATAGAGAATGAAGAACTATGAGCCTCATCCAGCAGCTCCTTCTTTAATTCAGGTATGGGAGGAACACGAACTTGATTCCTGAACATTATTATCCCATCACAATCAAGGTTGAATTCAGGAACATTTCTCACCTTCTTTTGTAACTCGTCATATTCTTTTTGTGCCTCTTTAATCTTCACATGTATATATGGTAGAACATTCATTTGAGAAAGATAAGATTTTTCCCCTTCCATTATAATTCCAAGATCCATTATTTGTAAATCCATAAATATTAGATCTTTTGTGATCCTCATCATGGATAAACTGGCATGGTCTTGTCGACTTAATGCATATTCCACATTCTTTGCTTTCCCAGGGTGGTAATGGATTGAGCAATCATAATCCTTAATCACCTCCAACCATCTTCTTTGGTGCATATTCAGATCCTTTTGTGTGAAAATAAACATTAAAATTTTATGATCAGTATAAATATCACACCTTTCACCATAAAGGTAATGCCTTCAAATCATTATTGCAAAGATTACCATAGCTAACTCCAAATCATGAGTTGGGTAATTTTGCTCATGTATTTTCAACTGTCGTGAGGGATAATCTATCACCATATCATTTTGCATAAGAAAACACCCCAATCCCTTCTTGGATGTATCACTGTAGATCACAAACCTTTCTCCACTACAAGGTAGTGTGAGCACAGGTGCACTGGATAAACTTCTTTTCAACTCCTTGAAATTCTCTTCACATTCCTCCGTCCAAACAAACATAACTCCTTTCCGAGTCAACTTGGTCAGTGGATTAGATAATCATGAAAAATCTTTCCCAAAACGTCGATAATATCCAGCCAAACCAAGAAAAATTCGGATCTCAGTCACTGTTGTTGGTCTCGACCATCTTTCGATAACCTCTGTTTTTGCTGGATCCAAAGATATCCCCTCTTTTGAGATTATGTGACCCAAAAATGAATCTTTTTGAAGCCAAAATTCACACTTGGTAAATTTGGCATAAAGCTTCTCTTTTCTCAGGGTCTTCAATATAATTCTCAAGTGATCTTCATGTTCTTACTTTCTCTTTGAATATACAAGATTATCGTCTATAAAGACTACCACAAACTGATCATGATAGTCTCTAAAGACTCTATTCATCAGATCCATGAAGATAGCAGGGGCATTAGTAAGACCAAATGGCATCACTATAAATTCGTAGTGTCCATACCTTGTACGGAAAGCCGTGTTTGGTATATCCTCCCTTTTGACCCTTAATTGATGATACCCTGAACGAAGATCAATCTTGGAAATGTATTGAGCTCCACGTAGTTGGTCAAATAGGTCATCAATGCGCAGGAGAGGATATTTTTTCTTGATTGTGATCTTGTTAAGTTCTCGATAATAAATGTAGAGTCTCATTGATCCATCTTTCTTCATAACAAACAGAACAGGTGCTCCCCAAGGTGACGTACTAGGGTGTATGAACCCCTTATCACGATTCTCTTGGAGTTGCTTCTTCAATTCCTGCAACTCAATTGGGGCCATTCTATAAGGTGTCTTTGAAATAGGCAAAGAACCCGCTATGAGTTCTATTGAAGACTCAACTTCACGATTCGGTGGAAGACCCGGTAATTCCTCCAGAAAGACATCATCAAACTCCTATATAATGGGCATATTCTTAATTGTGAGTTTCTCACCAACAATTTGAGATAAATAACCCTCATTTAGTGGAATCAAGACCCATAAGATGGAAGGAATTTCCACCGGAAGGTTATGTTCATCCTTGCATCGATAGACGATCATAGATTGATCTGGAATATAAAATGCGACTTCCCTTATTTGGAAATTTATATGAGCTCCATGTAGAGAATGCCAATCCATGACAAGAATATCATCAAATTCCACTATAGGAAGGATCACAAGATTTTTAGGAAGAACTTTCCCACAAACTTCAATAGGAGAAGAATTGTAATCTTTTGATGCGACTTTTGTGCCATTAGGGGTTGTCACAGCTAACTCAACATCTAACTGTTGAGGTAATAAGGTGATATCCTTAGAAATTTCTTCAGAAATAAATGAGTGGGTGGATCCTGAATCAAATAAAACATTTTCTACTTTAGAGTGGATGGTAAGTGTACCTTTCACCACATCATTATCGTACACCACATCGCTGATAGAAATTGCATGTGACTTTCCTTTGTCTTTATCCTTAAGAGCTTGTTGACGTCGACCATCATCATCAACCCTTGGATTTGGGCATTGATTGGCATAATGCCCTATCTCTTTGCACTTGAAACATTGAAGTGTAGTAGGTCCATTCTGTGTATCCCTTCCTTTTTTTGCATCATTATACATCTTCTTCCCATCATCGCGGCATTCAAATGCCCGATGACCTTCCTTTCCACATTTGAAACATTTACTTGTCCCTTTAGGAAAACTCCCTCCATGTTTCTTTCCACACTTTGTGCATAAGGGAAAGCTCATATTCTTTTCAGTGTGCTCTTTAGATTTTCCTTTGAATTCCATTTTCCTCTTCTTATCAAACCCACATGACTGATGGGTTACTCCAATCTCCATCTCAACTTTGAGAGCACATCGAACGATTTCCTCGTAGCTATTGAAGCCCCTTATGGCTAAGGCCCTTCGAAGATTTGGTTTTAAGCCACTAAAGAATCGATCGATCTTACTCTCAGGTTGGATAATAATACCAGAAGCGTACCTTGCAAGTCTTGTAAAATTTTCTTCATAGGTACCAACAGATTCATCATCCTTTTTCTTCAGTTCAAGAAACACTTTATCCATCTTTGTTCGGAGAATACGAGGGAAGTAATTATTGAAAAATAAGTTCTTGAACTCGTCCCATTCCATGGACTCAATTTCATCCCTTTGCCTCATATTCTTAATAAGATTCCACCATTGATCAGCATCACCCTCCAAACGATACACTACTAGGATGACTTTATCATGCTCAGAACATTGAAGAACTGAAAATATATTTTCAGTAGTACTAATCCATTGTTCAGCAACTAATGGATCAGTAGACCCGCTGAATGAAGGTGGACGCTGTCTCATGAAAGATTCAACAAAATTTTGCTCCTTCCTTTGCTCGTTTGGAAGTCCTGCATGATTCATAGCTTGAGAAAGTTGTGTGAGCATGGCTACAATATTTTTCATTCCATCTCCCATAACGTTTGGTTGCTCAGGGGGACAATCATTGCATTTCCCGTCACATTCCGCATTAACACGGTTCCTTCGGGTTCTAGCCATTGACTAAAACCAAGAAGAATAGTGTGAGCAACACTAATTATAATAGGAAAACCACATAATCAAGAATAAAATTTCACACTTAAGGTCTTATTCGAGGTTATTCATGGCCATTTCTAAAACACTATGATTGTGTTCTATGATTAGACTTATCCTTAGGGTTCTTACTAAGGCTTTCACATCCTACTTTCCAATGGTTGACTATAACTTTCCTTTGATACCAACTATAACGACTCATACTTTACATACATTGTTATTACTTCAGAATTGAAGCACACTTATTAAAACATATAAAAAAACCAAGAAAGGGCCATATAGGTATTGTGTCTTTAGAAACTGGGAAACATAAACAACTGGTTCGTAAAGCATCTACTTTGCCTCCCATTTATTTCATCATATATAGAGTCCCTTTTTTCAATATTCTACTTAAAAACCTTCTTCCTGGCCTGGGGAAATAAATCATACAAAAGGGTGAGCTCAAATGCTCAGTAAGGGTAAACAAAAGAAATATCAATCACATCATATACATAAGAACATAACTTTTGGAAATCCTATCCTGCAAAAGAGATCATAAGATCATAACATGGGATAAATCATAGAAGTGAAATGTAATCCCAATAGTCATAACATAAAACCTGAAACTTTGTGTCATACACACATAATAATAGAGAATAATTTCTTATTAGTCAAGGCTCATTTCCAAGACTATCTTAGTGGACAAAGTCCATTTCTGAACCGAGTTCACTCCTCGTTTCAGTCCTGTTTCACTGAACCGGTATAACCTACAGTTACAGCCATGTTTATCTCATGAGATATAAAATCTTTACCCAATGAATTAGAGGGAGATATAGGTCCCACCGATCTCATAATGATACCATTCTTATGTGTTCCACAAAATCTTAAATCACACATCATTGCATAACCCATGTAATAAAAATGGGATTCTTAAACAACATAACATCATAAAACAATTCATATAAGGTAAAGGAATTCATAAAAATAATTCCATCACAACATAATCAAATCAATGTAATAATAGGGATATAAACAGAACCATATATTATCTTATATGGAAAATAATTTTGATAAAACACCTGAACTCCATTCTTGAGGAAAATATCCTTTCTATTTCAAAAACACTTTTCCTTTCTTAACATGTCATACAATTATAAACTAAAATAATTTGATTAAAAATAAACATGAAAAATTGTAAAGGAAGCTTCTTGGAAATAATGTTTAAAAAATCCATTTATGCCGTATAAGGTAAAAAAACATTCTTCGTACTTTAGTTGAAAAAGTCAAAAAGTACCTCGTACGAAAAATGACAAAAGATTCATTTCATATCCTTTAATAAAAACTCACTGAAGGGTAAAATTGGATTTAAACAATTGTAGTTGGATGGAAATAATATTACATATTGAGGGAATGTGGATGTGGATGATAAAATACACCCCAGTAAATACCAAAGTATAAGCAATCTCGGATAAAAATGAGATTGTGATATTTCCCCTACCTTAGGTCCGACTTGCTTTGTAAGTGTCCGAACCTCCTGTATAATGATTTAAATAATGTTATTGACTTATTCCAGAATCATACGTATTTTTATGATATCATATATGGTCATATTCTTAACTTCTTAGTAGTAATATTTCATTGGTACTTGTTATTCGGGTGTTTATAACTTTTTGATCTTATGCGTGTTTTGTCGAATAAATTCTTATTATTCTCTTTAGGTTATAGATACCTCATTTACAGAATGGTATTAGTGTATTATATATCATATTCATTCATTCAATTCATTTATATAATCATTATGAAATGAAGATCATGTAGAACGAGTCGCATCACATCGTGGAGACGGTATTCCGTACGTACGCACGAGTGATGATATCGTTCCTATGATCATGGAATTGTATTGGAGTGTATGTATACTATTTAAGAATCAATATCACTTTATAATAGTCATATATAGTCATTATTTACACCATTATACCCATCCATGTAAGGTGGTGGTGGAAATAGATTACACCATGGTGTGGAGACTATATTCCCTATGTACCCACGCACGATGATTTCATTTTCCGTAGGATGGATAGATGGTTAAATAGGGCTGTTTCATAATTATAATAACATATCAGTATATGAGTGATACTGATTTTATTTCTTCATAATGAAACATCTAATGAATAAGAAGTTGAAGAAGAAAGAAATTGGAAAGGATCAGTAATGGATATTAACTCTTCTTTGAAGTGCTTCTTGAGACCTCCTTTTAGGGCACTAAAATTGGTCTTTGAAGAAGACCAAGACCACTAGGATGTCTCTAGGGAAGTGGATAGGAGAAAACGGTAGAGTTTGGCCGAGCATGAAGGCTCAAAGTGGTGTGAGGAAGAGAGGGAGGAGGTGCCCTTTTATAAGGGAGGAGAGGGGCACCTTTGGAATAACTAAAAATATTATTTTATTAAAAAGTCAAGTTCGGTTTTAAATAGATCCAAATTTATTTATTTCTTGGATAAGGTAGGGATGGGTCGAAATCCTCTCATCCAATAGAATTTAGAAGAGTTTAGGTTCCTATTTTAACCTTATCATTGAGCTTTGACATTAATTTAAATAATTTTACTTTTACCGTGTCTTCTTGTGTTCTTATACTATAAGGTTAATAAACTTACTATATCAATACAAACGAACCTAAGATGTTTTTATTAATATATATAACCGTATCTAAGTCATTTGTCCGAACCTTATATTTTTAGGAATAAAATAACAATTAATAATATAATATTTGTTTTAAAAACTATGTTATGGCAATTTTGAAACTATTTAGTAATTTATTTTTGTGAAAATCATAACAGAATGATAAGTTCGAAAAAAGTTAATTAAATCAATACTAACATGTCATATTAACTTATAAAATTAGTGTAATTCATAAAAAGTCTCAAATTATATTTATTTGGGTATTTATAACATCAATTAGGTCAATATTTCATTAGTAAGATAATTACTGCATCATCGTTGTGTCATAAATAAAGTACATTATTTAATGTCTAAAAATTACAAATAAAATACGATTATGTAAGAAATCTTTTTAGCTTTCTAATGAATATTTGAAGTCGAATTTATCTTATTTATAACCCCATATTAAAAATGATTTAGTTATTAAACATTGATTTTAACTATTTTAACCCTTCTTTAAATAAATTAATAATAAATGTCCTAATCTAATCCAAGTGGGCCTAAATGGTCATATTTTATTACTAAGTTTCTTTTTGGTCGAATTACACTTGTCCATTAGGACATGTGTTAGGGTAATAATAATATCATTTTTACCCTTAATTACCCTATTTAATTTTAACCGTGGTAAAAAAAGTAAAAAGTTATTATTCATGAAAAAATTATTTTCATCTCATTGAACCACATTTTACTTACTGACATCAACCTTGTCTCTCGGATTTTTGAAATTCCGATCACAGAAGCAGTAAAATTAAGTTTTATGAAAAATTCAGTTTTTTTAACAGCCACTTAGTAGTTTCACTATTCATCAAAAATTGAATGTTTTCAGAAAAATACCAAAATTTCACCCTAGGCTAATTTCGATATTCCGAGTTCCAAAATGAAGTCCATTTTGAAAAATAAAATTTATAAAATTTCAAAAATTGGTTATTACTATTTATAACGGCTAGTTTTAATAATATTTTAATAGCATATCATTGTTTAGTGAAACTCGGTATTGCGTACGATGCAAGCTATCGAGGAAGGCCGCGGTTGCGTGTAAAGAAAGCCAAGATAGTGTTGTGTGTTGTGAAAGATTCCTTTGATGATTTATATAACAAAATATTTCACATAAAATTCTCGGGTGTTACAATTAAACTACAAAAAAATTGAAAATTTAATCAAAAATAATTCTCATATTTATATACATGTAAACAATATGTTGTATTATGTTATAGACAACAATTTATTTCTTTAATGTCTTGCATTACACTCAAGAATGAGTTTTACTGAAAAAATACATTATATTAAAAAAATATTATGTAATATAGTAATATATCAATTATCCATTAAATTAAAATCTATGAATATTATTAATTATCTTATGAAAACAAAATGTATAAAAAAATATAAAACGAATTCATCGGTGACCAATTTATTAGAAAGGAATCTAAACCTATTGAATATAAATGAATTTTTTTTTTATCATAAAAGAATTTTTTCTTAATAAAATAAATTAACTAATTTAATTGAGTTGTATTAATTAGATAAATATATTATATATACAGTAAATTATTTTTTACATTCATAAAATAAGAGTAAATTTAGTTTTACACTTAAAAATTTATTTTTCTAATAAGGAAATTTTTACGCCTTTAAATGTCGCACATGTTTTAAAAATAAATTTTTAATCCATTATAAAAATAATATATAAAAATATGACTATTTTTAAAATAACAATATATTAATTAGGTTGTGTTGATTTTTTTTAATTTTTATGAGAAGTTTCATTTTTTATGAATAAGGAAAAATACCAAATTTTAATTGAAAACTTTTTTTCATCTAATATATTTATAAGGATAAAATATATTTTAAAATTGTTTTAAATTATAATTAAATAAATTATACATAAATTAATATAATTTTTTTCATAAGATTTAATTTTACATTTAAATTTTATATAAAAACATATCAATCTTTTGAAAAAGTTTTGTTTAAAACACTACTTTCTCATTCCCTTTATGGGATTATTTTAAAATTAATTTTCACTATGTTTGTGATTGCAGTTTTTAAAAATGGATTGCATATTTTGAATCATAATAATTTATAATTTCCATTGAAAACCTTATTTCTCTAATTTATTTTATCATTGAAATCACACTTTGTATGTGATCCTTCTCAATACTGTTTGCTTATTTATATTTACATGAATGCCACTCCTCCTCCACCATAAAAAGGCACTCACACATCCCACTTATTCAAACAACCAAATCATGTTTTCTCATTTAATTACTACCCAAATAAGCACCCAATATCCATAAAATCATCTTATATTTCTCAATTTCAGCATAAATCCTTCGAAGGAAGCATTTTGGTATAAACTAAATGGAGTTATCCGAATAATAGGTAACATTCTTCAATGATCACTTTTGTTTAATTTACTTCGCTAACCATTAAATTATTATTATATAATGATAATATAATAAAATAAATATATTCAATATAATGAGATTTTTTATGGTAATATTAATATCTATAATTTTATACACATACATTAAATAGGATACATAATCCTTGTTCTTGTGTACAACAGACTACCGTCTCACGAGCTGATGTCGTTAATTCATCCATTAACACTTTTAAATGTTGGAATAATTATGGATATGCAATTTATATATGAATATATAAAAATAAGTTTTTCTCAATGTAGCTTTAATTATTAAATAAAACATAAATTTATACTTTCCATTTGATGGGAACATGATAATATCATTTCTTGAAATGTTGAGAACCACCTCCCTAAAGCGAAGTGATTTGTTTTAAATATACATGGAATATATTAAGAATTATTTTAATAAAAATAATTAAAATTTATGAATTAATTATGATAATAGAATGATAATATATATATATATATATATATCTCACTTTTATTAATACTACAACAAATGGAAGTAGCGTTCATTCTTATGTACGATCTAGTGTCTCTATTAACGGTGCATTTTGTTTCCTATATCAAAATTTTATGGAATAATAAAAATAAATATTTACTGAATATAAAAGATATTTAAAATCAAGTTTGGAATAATTTTTAATATGAAATCACCATTGATTTATTAAGAATAATAATTTCTCGTCAAAACAAACTAAATAAACATGACTATTAACACCCAAAATGAAAAAATAGTGAATGAATATTAATGATGGTTTATAATACATTATAAAAGAACTATATATGATATAATTGATATTAATATGGTCATAGGTTAAGTAAATAACATTATTAAAACCATTACATAGGATCTTAAACAGTGTTTAAATGGAAGGAAGTGTACGGTAAGTGATTTCGTCTCAATTTACATTCCATTGAGATTTATTTGTTTTTATACACTAATTAACATTAATGTGGCGTATATACGAACAATATTTCATTTAATATCATGATTAAATCATAATATATGGTGTCTATTGTTTCACTTTGAACTATCTCATCCAAGGGGTTTTGACATGAAAATTTCCATGTGGTAAAAGTTATCTTTACAATATATCATTCTTTTGTGATTGTTTACTTTGTCTTAAAACAATCACTTCGTTAAGGTAATTTTCATAGTACATTAATTTAATTTAAAACATCAATACTATAATAAAATGTATATTATTATTTTTTAAACCTTATACAATTTTTACATATGTTGTTCAATTTGACTGTTATTGGATTATCTAAGGAAATATTGATATATTTGTATGTTTTACTCAATACAGATACTTGATAAGGCATGTTGTTTATGATTTAAATTGATTATTTAATTATATAAGGAATGATTTATACATGAAATATATGGTCTGGGGACTGATTAATACAATCCCATTGATGCATCGGTAGTTTCATGAGATGAATCAATTGGCCAAATTAGAGGAGTTTAAACTATATTGAGAAAAAATATTGATGGTAAAGATATCTTCTTCTTAAGAAACATGTTTACTAATGACTAAGATTTTCTTTGAATAATAACTAAATTATTATTATACATGATTTATTTTTCTTTAACATTGTCTATGGATGCAACACTCCAAGCATCCATGGTATGTTTCCCATTGAATAATACAATAGCTTGTTTTGTACGCACCTTCGAGTTCAAACACACCAAAACTAATCAAAATAGTCGTTATGAATAGTAATACCCACTTTTTAAAATTTTATAAATTTTATCAGTCAAAATGGACTTCATTTTTGGATTCTGAATATCGAAATTATCTTAGGGTTAATTTTTGGTATTTTTCCGATTTTTTTTTAATTTTTTATGAATAGTAAAAAACACTACGTGATTGTTTAAAACCGAGTTTTTAATTAAAATATCTAATTGTATTATTTAAATATATTTTAGGTTAAAATAGATACATTATACATATATATGTTCAACGTAATTCATTGGAGTCATTTAATAATATGTTTTTATATATATATAATTATATCGAACATTTTACCATCTTTTACCCACCTTCTAGGAAAAATTTTAAATTTGTATAAAACATAATTTTACCTCTTATGTGAGTTAAAATTCAAAGATCAGAGAGACACTACTAATATTAGTAAGTAAAATGTGGATCAATAAGTTGAAAATATTTTTTGGTGGATAGTTACTTTTGACTTTTATTTACCACGGTTAAAAGTAAATTGGGAAATTAAGGGTAAATATGATATCATAATTACCCTAACAGATGTCTTTATTGTATTGGATAAATATAATTCGGCCAAAAACATCCTTTGTAATGAAATACTATCCTAGTTGGTCCACTTCGATTAGATTAATACATTTGTTATTATTTTAGTAAAAGAAGTGTTAAAAGAGTTAAATTCAATGTTTAATAACTAAACAATTTATAATATAGTGTTATACATAATACAAATTCAGTTATAAAAATTAATTAGAAATATAAAAATATTTCCTACGTAATTATATTTCATTTATAAATTTTATACATTAAATAATTTAATTTATTTATGACATAATGGCAATCCAGTAATTACCTTAATAATGACATATTAAAATAATTGACATTATAAATCTCCAGATAAATATTATTTGAGACTTTTGAAGAATTCAGATAATTTTCTAAGTTAATATGACTTATTATTATTGAAAATAAGAATTTATTTCGAAGTAATAAAGTTGTTAAGACTTTATCAATACTCATATATTAAATAATGTCAAAATTGAAATAATTGAGTTTTTAAAACAAATACTATATTATAGGTTGATATATATTCATAAAAATATATGTTTTATAAAAAGGGCCATAATAATATTATATATTTAATTAATGAACCTATTGGGATTCTCTTGAATGTTTATAGTCTATTTATTAAGCATATAATATAAAAATACATAGTTACATGGAAAATGTCAAACTATTTAACAAAGAGTTAAATCTAAATACAAGGTAAATATTATGATTTAAACCTCTCTAAAACCTATTTGTTGAGTGTTTTTCGACTCATACCCTCCTTGTACTGTATATAATTAACTTTAAAACCATTATAAATTGAAAGTGATTTTATTATGAAATAATATTTCAATATTTTCGTAAAGTGACCCTCACATCTCTTATAAAAGGTCACTTCCACATATCTTAATTTAACAACACCAAAGCCATTTGGATCGTCCAAAACCTACCCAAATATCTTCAAAACTTTCCTACCTTCATCTTAGAGTCCTTCCTTTCTTTATAAAGCCAATCTACGGAGCCCTTTTGATCAAATCAAATGGAAGAATGCAAACAGGAGGTAAATATTTCATCACCACATTCCATGCTCTTTTCTTCTTCTACTTTTTCTTTCTTTATTGACTTTTTTTAAATAATAACTCTAGTATATTATATATACTGTGATGTTATTATAAAAATGGTTTAACAATATTCATTGTTCTATCCATCCTATAAATGAAAAAGTCACCATACATGTGTACATACGGATTACCATCTCCACGTCGTGGTGTAGTTTGTTATTCAACCACTTTATTATTTGAATGGGTATAATAATGAGAATTACTAATGTAAATAATAAATATAACATGTTAAGTATTCTTTATATATGATATAACATCCAATGACATAATATTTTTCCACCAATATAATGATATTGTCGATCGGGCGTACGTACAGATTACCATCTCAACAACGCGATGAGATTCATTTCCACATTGACCATTCGACGATGATTATAAAATATATATCATTAATATGTATGTAATATATGGCATAATAATCCTATAAGATATATATATATATATATATGTACTTACATATATCTTATTCACTTAGTTTTGTTTAATACGATATGAAAACGGAAACAACGTTTATGCGTACGTACGACCTACCGTCTCCCTAAATAGTGTTTTCCATTTCATATATACATCTATTATAAATATTTATATTCTCTATGTATATGATATATAAAGCATGTTTTATATTCTGGATTTATTTAAATCATAATCTACGTGTTACAATAAATAGTAACAAGTTAAAACACGTACAATAAAGAAAGAGATCATTAACCAATATGTCAATCTAACATGGAAATTATTATTAAATATGTAGTATGAAGTCATAAATAAATCATTTATGATATCATAAATATTAATATTGTTCTTGTATAATTTAATAACATACTATGGTCATTATAAAGGAGGATAAACATACACTCAACAAAAGGAAAATGCAAGGTAATGGTTAATTTCACAATCTCTTTATTATCTGAGGTAGTTTTTACGTAATTATATAATGGGACATATTTATTAACTATGTACATGTTTCATAAAATACTTTTCAAAGTGATTATTTTATGGTACTTTTTACTAAAAAATCATTTTAATGGTTTTAATGATTTTTTCTTGTAAACCTATCTCATTAATGTCCAAGTTTAAAAAATGATTCGAAGGATTTATTTATATTGACATGAATGTTTTTAAATGATAATTAATTTCAAAAGATTCAATTTGGTATGGGAAACTTTGATTAAAAAATATATTTTAAATGACATCCTTTATAAATTGTCTGAATTTTAAAATGATTTCATGAAAAAAGGATATTTCTCTCAAAGTATTTAACTGATCATTTTAAACTATATCAACTGGATATTATTCATTATTGAGGATGATTTATTATGATAAAAATTTTCCATATTGTATTGAAGGTTTTGTGATAGGTTTGACTGTGGATGTGTTATTTTTATACCATTCATGGTTTATGTATAAAGTATTTACATTTCTTATGATAGTTTTAATATGAATGTTTATGTGAAGATTAAACCTTATCATATGAGGAATGCATTGGACTTAGTAAGTGACTGGTTGAGCCTACTATAGCTCCCTGATGCATCGATAGGTCTCTTGAGACAAACTTGTGTCATGGGACAAGGCCTTGACCAAATCATATTTTTATTCTTGGCACAAGGCATTGACTATGTTGTTATGAAGTCTGGCATTATGAATTCCATCATTATAAAATTGGCTATTGATATTTCATGTGATTATTAAACAAGTAAATTATCCATGGTAATAAGTAAATGGGATTATTTGATTTTATATTTTCCATATTTTGATGAAGTTCAAGTTTAAAAGGATTTTTTTAGTATTACATTACCTTAAATGTTTATGCTTATTTATGAAAGTTTCTTCTATATTATTATCCTTAATGAGCATCTACGCTCACCCAATTTTATATTTTATTTTTTCCAAGATGTGAAGAATTATATGATGGCTGACTTCTAGGGATAGTCTATGGAATATGAGTGTGGTCTATGGATACCATGTTCTAGTTTTTCATTTTATAATGTAATGTAAAACTTATTAATGTATATAGTACTTATAAGGCTATAAAACAAATCAGTCTTCAGAGACATGATCTTTTGTGATCATTATAATGTTATGTAATAATGCCTTGACTCTTGGTAACTAGGGTCGGGGCATTAATGTTTGTATCAGAAAAAGATTAGTAAAAACCTTGGAAACTAGATTTAGAAAATCTATAATTATTGAACTTTACCCTAAGATAGACTTTGAGAATTAGTATATAAGAACTTCCTAGAATTTTGGTAATGTAGTGATTTTGTGAATTCTTCGAGAAAAAAATCCATGTCTTGTTATGAGTAGGTAGAGGCTTCTCTGGCATAGATGTACCAAGGGGTAAAACACGAAAACACCGCTTTGAGATAGACTCGAACAGGATCTGGTGCACGACAACGGGCCTTGCTGCACTATTGGTTATGACCCTCCTGGTGGATATTCGTAGGATAATTATCATCTTCTTAACAAAACATTATGAAGGTTTTTTGAGTATATAATTCCTTAATGAAAACCTTTTTATTATCACGGATTATATCCATAAATTATTTAATTTATGTAAAGTTTTTTGCTTATTTGGAATTATGTATTGATATTCCGAAACTAATCTAGTGTATGACATTGTTTAGAAATTCCACCTAGTGGAAGGACTATAAATTGTATCAAAACATGTAATCCATATAGGGGTATCCCTTCAACTCAAGATAATTATAGAGGAGTTGGTGAATCAATTGGTGATGATCACCTTGTCACTATACTGGGACAACTCAATCAGGTTATGAATAATAACCTTACCCCTATGGAGCACCCTGATCTACAATGCAGAGGATCAATGTTAGATTGAATCATGTGGAAACAACCACCTACATTTAATGGGAGTACAAATTGTAGGATCGAAATAATGATGTAGATGCTCAATATACAAGAGGGGGGTGAATTGTACACTTTAAAATTTTCCTTAAACATGGAATGATCTATGTTTATCAAAGTTAAACTAAGAAAATTCACAACGCCTCTAATCACCAATTGATAGACTGGGACAAAGTATGTATTTAAAAACTTCTAGTTCTATTCAATTCCTTAAATCTGGAAAGTGATTCCAAAAATTGGTTCTGGAAATATGGATCTGGAAATTGAAACTTAACCAATGCTTTCAATATGAGATTCTACCTTATAGCATATAGAATATAAATTAATCAGAGTACATGTTTAAGGAAATATAAGAAAGTTATAATTTCTTTATAATACAATATGCAGTGGAAAAAAACATGTAGTAAAACTACAAGTAACAAGATATAAATCTTTTATTTTACAGAGAAGGGTATCCAACAACCATGGATAAAGGTCCCTTGATTAATACTTTCAAACAAGTCTGTCTTACCCACACCAGGTGAAGCCCACGATACCAATATAAGAGTCTCTGTCTTGCTATCCCCGCAAGCCCTTAACTTCAAGGAAGTGGGAACCTCTGTCTTCATCAGCAAGGAAGCCCTTGAACTTCAAGGATGTCGGCACCTCTGTCTTCCAATCCCCAGAAACCCTCGATTGTAATCACCAAAAATCAGAGTCACACGAAGCAATATGCACAATCAAAAGTTTGAACAAGTTGTTCAAACATTCTGCACGATCCTTGATAGTTGATAAGAGCCTCTCTCTCTCTCTCTCTAGAAATAACTTCAACATTATGTAATCACATATATCAATGATCATTATTGTGTACTGAGCTCGATCAAATGAGATCCTATTTAAAGGAGAAATTCCAACGGTCGGCTCCCTCCTCCAACGGTCATATTTTCCTTAAAATTTGGAGGACCTGTACACGTGTCACTTAACCAAATGTTAGTTAGAAATAGAATAGAAGAAATCATTTTATAATAATACATGTATAATTGAAAGCATGACATCGTTTTAAAATGAAACAAGTATAAGTATAAGAAAAACTGAAATTCGGAATGTAAGAAAATAAAGTTTCTGAGTATAACCAAAATGGAATTCAGAGACTATAATAAAGAGATATTTGGATTCTTTTTTTTAGGAATTCAGAACCTAAATTCTTTAGAAATCCGGAGTCTGAATTTCTAAGGAAATTTAGATTCTGGATTCACTAGAATTCTGAATCTGATCTAACAGAGTTCGGAGTCGAACTCATAGAATTTCGGATTCGAACTCATAAAAGTTCAGAGTCAACCTAGTAAAAGATCAGAGTCTAACTCATAAGAGTTTGTAGTGGAACTAGTAAAAGTTCAGAGTCGAACCCATAAAAGTTTGGAGTCGAACTAGTAAAAGTTTGGAGTCGAACTCATAAGAGTTCGGAGTCGAACTAGTAAAAGTTCAGAGTTGAACTTTGTTAGAGTTTGTATCCAGAATTTGAAATGGAAATCTTTGAGGGTTCATATCCAGAATTCAAAATGGAACTTCATTGGAGTTCGTATCCAGAATTCGGAGTGGAACTTCATTACAGTTCATATCCAGAATTCGGAGTGGAACATTATTGCAGTTCATATCCAGAATTCGTAGTGGAACATCATTACAGTTTGTTGGTCGAAGTGGATACTCAAGAGGGGGTTGAATTTAATTCCAATTAAACTTTTTGTTAAAATATTGTCTATTTAAAATCCCCTAATTTATAAAATAAATTAAACTGTAGTGAATTTATACAGATTGTAAATGTTAACTTAGCTTCTCAAATATTGATTAGGTCTCAGTTAATTTAACCACAAGATCAAACTAAATTTTCAAGCTAACCTACTGATTTACAATAACTGTAAACACTTTCTAATTTAACTATCAATGTAGCTTTAATATAGTTTTTTATTTCAAGGTAATAGCAGTGGAATAAATAAGATATATGTAGTATAATTTGATGATAAATTAAAGATGCACAATAGATATAACAAGTGGTTCAGTCTCAAGACGAGACTTAGTCCTCTCAAATTTATATATATTTGATCCACACCATGGATCGGGGTTATGAATGGTTTAAAAAACTATCCAGGACACGTAGGGATCTCTACCACTTTTCTTCGTGGGAAACAAAACAAAGACCAGGCCACACAAGGACCTCTTCCACAGTTGACGTCGGTAAACAAGAGTTAAGATATTTGGAGAGAGGATTTTGATATCCTCCAGTTCAGTGCAGGAGACAGTGTGTGTATAATAAATACAGAGTACACTACACTGCTCAAATGATAATAAATAAATCACTTAGAGAGAACAGATAAGAGTTTAGAAATCTCTAGTGATTATCAATGCAGCTTTGGAATCGTTGGATTAAGCAGGAATGCTTTTGAGTCCTTCTCTGGTTTTTCTGTTGTAAAATAGAGTGTCGTAGTCCAGTTTGTATTCTACAAGAATGGAAATGATCTCTTGATTCGTCATGTGTTCTTCAGTGGTGTTGGATTTCATTCATAAGAGTTCTTTGAAAGTCTTGCAATCCCTTTCATGCTCAGGATTGTTCTTCTCGTTCAGCATAGTTCTCTCAGGTGTATGTAAGTTCTTCTCATTGTATATTCACACTTTCATGCCACACGTGTACTGCATCTCAAAATTCCTTATATTCCACCAGTAGGAAGGATTCCCTTTTCATAGGTACGAGATACGGTTTCTTGTCATGGCAACAACTATCATTAAATAACATTAATTTCATTAAAAACATCAAATATGACCGTTAGCATTATTTAAATAATATTGACAAAAGTTAAGAAACGATGTCACAGTGATTAAGTAAATGGTGTCTTCTTCACGATATATGGTTCATGTTATGAGCTTCTCGGTATGTCCATGTCATTGTGTGTATCTCACAGTGTCTAGATCATAGTTTGTCATTCACGGTGTCTAGTTCACACTGTCTGGGTCACGGTGTCTAGGTCACGGTGAGTCGTTCACGGTGTCTGGGTCACAGTGTCTGGGTAACGGTGAGTCCTTCACGGTGTCTGGGTCACGGTGTCTGGGTCACGGTGTCTGGGTGACAGTGTGTCCATACTTAGATAGATATCTGTATTTGGACTTAGACAATAATATGAAGAATATGGATTAAGTTTAACCATTAGAGAGTAAGAGAACTTGAATCATAAATATAAAGGCGTGATAATATATGTGAGATTTGTGATCATACATAAGACTTGTAAAATAATAAAGGAAGTAATTAACATCCATAAGATTTTTTATCATTAAAACACGATGTGTAGTTATTACTGACATTGAAGAGAATTATCAAGATGTGCAATGAAGATTGAGATTAATTAACAGTAATAGGATTTGTGATCATTAAAACATTATTAACACATGAGGAGTCCAACAATCTCCCCCTTCTTGATGATCACAAATCATGTATTGCTAAAATATAAATGTAATACAATATTAAAGAAACTAGCATATTAGAATAGAAAAAATCATTAGTGAACAGAAACTTGTAGTTCTTCTCCCCCTTTTATACTTTTAGTTTTTCACCCCCTTTTGGGATTATCAAAAAGTAGAGAAAAAGAAATGAAACAAAACATTGTTCATTAAAAAAGGTTCAGAATAGATCATACAGGAGAAGTAAAAACAGTAAACAAAAAATGACATCCCATCAAAAAGAAAATAGTCCTTGGAATCTTCAGGGATCCACCTTGTCCTTTCCTTTATTAGTATCAGAAGCAGGTGCTGATGTAGAAGAAGGAATAGATGTGGTAGACAAAGAGGGTAAGGGAAGATCTTCAAAAATAGATAGATCCAAAGTAGGAGCAGTAGATGATCGAGGCTGCGGTTGGTCAATAATGACTTGCTAGATCTGAGAAAGAGCTTCGATAACTGTCATGGAAATTGAGGCTAAGGTATGTAGACCAGGTCTAAGGGGTGTAGCAGCTGGAGCAACTATATAAGTACTCTTCACATGAAGATACGGCTTCAAAAGATTTCTGAAATCAGTAATGATTTCACCACCATATTGCATAGCCTTTTCAAAATCATCCTTATTCTCCATGAATTTGTCCAACAATCTGGTGAACTATGAAAGATTCTGAACTTGAGCATTAAAATCTTGAGTCACCGGAGAGATTCTCAAATTTTCCACAAGATATCTAAAGTGATCTATCATGTCACTTTAAGAAAAAATCTGAGAGAGATACAAATCTATTTTCGTGGTGATATCTTGTTGAGCATCATTGGCTATCTTAGAATGAATCCTAACCAATTCAAATTCTCTATCACTGTTCTTAATCACTTCTGATAAAGAAGACAGATTCAAGCCACTGAAGGCACTCTGAAGTTCTTCCTTTATTATGGATCTCAGCATGGAATCATCCAAAGAAGATGTGGATGTCTGACCAGAAGCAGGTGAAGCCTTGATAGCTTCAGTTAGAACTTTGAGCTATTTCAGAACTTTTTGCAGACATCCAGTGTATTCATCTGTAAGCTTATTCAGATTTTCTACAATCTCCCTCATGCGTTCCATCATTTTGGTGTGTATTTTTCAATGTTATCATCAAAATAAAGTAGATATGGATGAACTTCAGACACAATTTCCCTAGCAGGGCGGTAATCAGATGGCTCAGAAGAAGTAGCAACTGGTATAGGGGTAGAAATAGGACCAGGCAGTGATCTCAAAGACAACTCATTCTACAGGTTTTCTACCATATTTTTCAGATATGCAACATCAGCACTCAACAGCTTATTCTCAACTCTGTTTTCATGAATTTCTCGGATCATCCTTGGTTGAAATTCAAGATAATATTCTCCAAGAGAATTGATGCATCTTCTTGACTAAACTGAGTCACTGGACGAGGTTGTGTGGGGAAAATTTTCTCAACTCCAACTAATAAAGTCTCTCCAAAAAATTTCAGATCATATTTGGTCACAAAATAATGAAGCTCGTGTAAGGGAGCAAGTAAAGACAGAGGTTCAGATTCTGGTTGACGTTCAGAGTCATCTGTAGACTCAGATTCTGATTCAGATTAAGGTTGGGGATCTGGTTCTAGTTCTGGATGAGCTATAGACCTTAGTTAAAATAGAGAAGAAAGATCCATTCCAGTTGTAGTCACTTACTGTGACTCATTTACATCATAAATTCTTGGGAACTCATACCGAGTGTAGACAGAACATGTGACAGAAGGTTGAGAAGCTTCAGCAGATCCAGTTTCTATAATCTCAAGGATTTGAGGTTCCTCCCACTCAAATTGTTCTTCCATTTCAGAGACTATAGTCTCACCATTATCAAGATTCACAGGATCATCCCTAAACTCTTCATCAAACTCTTTCCTTGCTGGATAAAATGAAATTTCCATCCTCTCTTTAGTCGAGGGAATAATCTCAGGAACAGATTGTTCTACTGGTTGAGCTTCCAGATTTTCTTCTTTCTCAATAGAAAGATCCTCTTCAATAGGATCTACCCCTAAGGTTGCTTGCTGTCCTGAATCAGGAAAACCCAATTTTCATGCAGTATAAGGAGGAGTTTCTGGATTGACATCCGCACTAGAAGCAAGATCTTCCTCTTCTATCAAACTAAAAGCAACATATTCTCTTTGAGGTATTTCAGTAGGGATAACAGCAGGGACAACAGTCCTTTCTTATTCAACAGGAGTTGTTTCCATTGGAGGTCTTCTAGCTTCTTCTCTGGGAGATACTTCAGCTGTTACTTCCTCTTCTTCTTATTCTTCTTCTTCTGAATACTCACCCACTTCATCTGGTTCCAAACCAAGAGTAGATATATTTTTAGGCCTTCTTGGATAGTCAACAGGATTAAACTATTTATAGAGTTGATCATTATCCTCAACCCACTGCTTCTTCCAGGGGTTCCAACTAATCTTCATACTTTTGATATTAGGCAAGGATAGGCAGAAATCAAAGGCCTATAACTTTTCTTCATTTGTTCCAACCATCCCTTTTGCAACTAACATAGCTAAAATCATCATTGAGTAAAAATGGGAGGTGGATTCGGAAGTGACTTTGATCAGCTCACAGATATAGTTAATAACATTCTTACAAAGGTTGATCTTATGGCCATTCGTCAATTGGTGAGTCAGTAATATATCATGATACATCATCACAGCAAAATCCCCTTATCTCGGACTAATCAAATTCTGAACAAACTTGAACAGAAGTCTAGTCTCCCCATCTAATTCAGTAGCTATGTCCCTTCGCTTGGTGCAATTTCTAGTCAGGATTTCCAAAGCATTCTCTAGTTCAAAGATGTCGGTTGTTGGAGGAGGGTCTCTCTAGTAATCCTCACAAACTCCTTCATGTGGAATCCCTAGGCATGCAGCCCACATCCTTGAAGAGAAAGAGCACTTCTGGCCATTTATCCAGCTTGTCACCATAAATCTTTCTCCAAAATCAAAGGTAAACTTCACATACTGATATAATTGACATACCAATCTCGGGTAAATCGGTATATTCTATCCAGTGAACTATTCAAGCCATACTTGTTCTCTTAACACTTTCAAAACTAAAGATCTTCTAGACACAAACCACTCTAGGAAGACCTCTTTTTTAGGTACAATTGTACGGCTTACCAGGTTTGGATTTAGAGGTCCTTCGGGAGCTATCCTCGGTATCCTTTTCCGTTTCTTAGAGCGTCGCTTTTCAGACGAGGGTGAAGATGGACGCTTCATCCTTGGCATTCGGTGAAGGTTCGGGCAAGAGGGAAGATAAGGTTCAAGAGAGAGTTCGGGTAAGGAATCAAATGAAACCCTTATGTTTTAGCATTTGGGAATGTCAAACGTCATAAAAAAAATGCGGGAAATCAAATAGAGGTGAAATAAAAATTACCGTAATACTGGTTAAAATAAGAATATAAATAATCTTCACGGTGAGATTGTGAGTAGGCATTTCAGTGAGATGAAAACTAGTCATCATAGTGATAGAGTTGGTAGTCGTCACGGTGAGACAGTGAGCATTCTGTGTAGTCACTGTGAGACAGTGAGTTGACAGACTGTGAGCATAAAATCTTGACAGTAAGACCATGTGCATAAAATAGTAACTTTGAAATAGTGACCATAAAACCGTAAAGTAAAAGACAGAAATGTATTAAACATTAAGAGCAGTAAGATATTTACTAATGATTAATCATACCAATATTATGTTTGATGTAGTTTAATCTTTTAGAATTTAATGGTTTAGTGAATATATCAGCAAGTTGTTATTCAGTACCAATGAATTCCAAAGTGATATCACCTTTATGATAATGATCCCTCAAAAAGTGATGTCTTACATGAATATATTTTTCCCTATAATGAGAAATAAGATTCTTAGAAATATTAATAGCACTTATGTTGTCACAATTTACTGGGAAATGTCTGAATTGATATCCATAGTCTAGTAATGTGTGTTTCATCCACAAAATTTGTGCACAACAACTTCCACCAGCTATGTATTCAGCTTCTGTAGTAGATAATGCAATAGAATTTTGTTTCTTACTACACCATGAAACAAGTGACTTGCCTAAAGGATGACATATTCCATAGGTTCTTTTTCTATCTAACTTTCATCCAACAAAATCATCATCAGAATAACTAACTAATTTAAATGATTTTCCTTTGGGATAGAATAGTCCTAAATTTAGAGTATGCTTGAGGTATTTGAAAATTCTCTTCACCGCATTTAAATGTGACTATTTAGGGTTTTCTTGAAAATGATCACACATACACACACAAAACTTAATATCAGGATGACTAGTAGTCAGGTAGAGTAGACATCCAATAATTCCTCTATAAGTGGTTTGATCAGCACATTTACCATTTTCATTAAGATCGATCTTACTGGTGGTACTCATGGGAGTGTCACTACCTTTTGTTCCATCCAATCCAAAATGTTTTAAAAGATATCTAGTGTATTTAATTTGAGATAAAATAATTCCATCATCATTTTGAAAGATTTCAAATCCATGAAAGAATTTATGTTCACCCGTTAAACTCATTTCGAATTCATTTTGCTTCATTTTAGAAAAATCAGTACATAGGTAATTTCTTGATGATCCAAAAATAATATCATCTTCATAAATTTTTACTACTAAAACATCTTTGGAAATTATAAAAGTACTTAATCTATCATACCAAGCTCTTGGAGCTTGCATTAAACCATATAAATATTTTGATAATTTGAAAATGTGATTTGGAAAATGAGGGTTTGAAAATCCAGGTGGTTCTTCAACAAAAACATCGTCAGCAATATATCCATTCCAGAATGCACTCTTGACATCCCTTTGATATAGTTGGAAATTTTGATGTGCATCATAATCCAGTAAAATCCTAAAAGCTTCTAATCTAGCTACTGGAGAAAAATTCTCCTCATAGTCAATACCTTGTTCATGACTATAGGCTTGTGCAACTAGCCTAGCTTTATTTCTAACTATGTTTCCAGATTCATCTACTTTATTTCTAAACACCCATTTAGTGCCTATTGTGAATGTGTCCTTAGGCCTTTCAAAAAGATTCCAAACAATATTTATATCAAATTTATTGATTTCTTCTTGCATAGCAATTACCCAAAATGACTCATTAATAACATCATCAATGTTTTTAGGTTCAATCTATGACATGAAGGCTTGATGTTCAACCTGATTTCTTAAGAGAAGCTCTAGTCTGTGTCCCTCTATCAAGATTTCCTACAACAGCATCTAAAGGATGATTCTTTATAATTGTAGTTGATCTAGTAAAGCTAGGACTAGAAACATCAGGTTCTTCTCTAGGTTCGAGTTCATTAGGAGCAGATTCTGGAATAAGTCCAGAACTGGTTGTCTTTATAATAGGTTCATTAGATTTGTCATTAAGGTCCGTAACAGATAAATCATCTCCATGATTTTCAAGAGTGGTTTTAGGCTCATATGGATCAGTTTCATCAAATTTGATGTGAAAAAATTCATCCACACACTTGGTTCTTTTATTGAAAACTCTATAAGCCTTGTTGGTTAAAGAATATCCTAAAAATATTCCTTCATCACTCTTAGAAGAAAACTTATCAAGATTATATTTTGTATTGAGAATAAAAACATTGCTGCCAAAGACTTTAAAGAAACTAACTTTAGGTTTTATATTGTTCCATAACACATATGGGGTTTTCTTAAGAACGGGTCTAACTAAGACACTATTAATAATATAACAAGCTGTATTAACAGCTTCAGCCCAAAATTAAATAGGCAGATCATATTCATTAAGAATAGTTCTAGAAATTTCTTGTAGGGTTCTATTTCTTCATTTTACTGCACCATTTTTTTAAGGTGTCCTAGGAGAAGAAATGTTATGAATATAGACATTATGGGAGCAATAGGATTCAAACTCATGATTCTCAAACTCATGGCCATGATCACTTCTTAGGGTTTTAATCTTATGTCCACAAAGATTTTTTGCAAATTTGGAGTACTTAACAATGTAAGAACAACCTTCACTTTTGTGAGCTAAGAAGTATACCCAAGTATTTCTAGGAAATTCATCTACTAGGAAATAGACATAGTGCTTCCCATTTAAACTAGAAACTCAAGATGGTCCAAACAAATCCATGTGAACCAACTCGAGAGGTTGAGAAGTTGAATCTTCTTTCTTTGATTTAAAAGAAACCTTATGTTGCTTTCTATTTTGATATGAATTACAAACATTGTCATTTGGAGACTCAAGTTTGGGTAAGTCTCTAACTAAGTTCTTTATAGTTAGTTTTCTAAGTGAGTGTATATTGCAGTGTCATAATCTTCTATGCAATAACCATGACTCCTTATGAAAATCATTTAAACAGGTAACATTTTTCTTAGCTATGTAATTTAAATCAATAGCATAAACATTTTCATTTCATAGAGTATAAAATTCTAAAAAAAATAGAGTTAAAAACATTACAAGAATCATTTTCAAATTTCACATTAAAACCATCATCACATATTTGAGAAATACATAACAGATTATAGTTATGTCCATCAAAAAATAAAACTTTAGAGATTAAAACTGAATCAGTGTTACCAATTTGGCCTAGGCCGATGATCTTTTTTTTAGAATTATCACCAAAGGTGACATGAACTCCATCATCCTTTATTAAACACTTGAAGCATGAGTAGTCCCCATACATATGTCTTGAACATCCACTGTCAAAATACCATGTCTTCTTGTGGGAACTCTTCAAGCTGGTTTTCTATAGAACAGATTTAGATAGGAAATGATTTTGGTACCCATATCTTATTGGGTCCAGACAGGTTAGCAATCAAATCTTTCGGTACCCACATTTGTCTTATTGGTCTCATATAATTTATAAAATCAAAATATTTTGAAAGATGAAATCTCTTTGATTTATAACTATGTGAATAACTAGTTGCAGCATATGAATGTTCAGAACTAGAACTAGTAGTATTCTGTCTAGATTTAGGAATAAATCTATTCTTAGTAATCTATCTTGGTCCAAGTTTGTAGCCTATTCCAGTAGTGTATTTTGGTGCAACCTGCTTTCCTAGAATTTTAGTTAGTGTATCTTTTCCATTTGTGAACTTCCTTAAGTCTTTTCTAAGTTTCTCATTAGAAATTTTCAGTTCAGTCTTCTCCTTTAAAAGTTGTGCATTTTTCTCTTTTTCAATAGTAAGTTCGGTTTTAAAAATAGTAGTGATAGCATGTTGTTTCTTTAATAATTTGTATTTATTCTTAACTTCATTGCATGTATCTTCGAGTATATTATAGTATTCAAATAATTTCTCACTAGTCATATTTTCAGAATCAGAATTAGATTCTGCATCATCTCTAGAATAATAAGAATTTAAAACAGGAGTATATGAGGTTACCTCAGATGTGTTTGTCATGAAACACATTTTTGCATGATTTCTTTCAGAATCAGACATTTCAGATTCACTTGTGTTGTGTTCAGAAGCACTCTAGGTAGACTTCATAGACTTTTTGTACTTACTATCCTTGTAATCATATTTATTCTTGAATTTGAGATTTGGGTAATCTGCTTTAATGTGTCCTTTCCTTTTGCACTCATAGAAAATAACTTCATCACATTTATATAGATTTTTCCAATCCTTCTTCCAATGTCCCTTATTGTCATACTTTCCATTGTAATTTGATTTTCTGAAAAATTTCTTCTTCCTATAAAATTTCATAAACCATCTGGCTATCTGAGCCATTTCAGCATCACCATCAGAGTCTGAATTTTTACTGGTTGAACTATCAGTTAGTGTTTGAGCTTTTTCTTTGTCCTTATTCTTTGAAGAAGTAGTCTTGAAAGTCACAAATCTTCTCTTCGGTTCATCATATTCCTATTTCTTCACCTTGAGTTCTTCTTCATACATCATAAGATTTCCAATGAGTTCTTTGACAGGTAGAGTAGCAATGTCACATGACTCTCTGATTGAAACAGATGTGTCTCTGCATCGGTCTGGTAAATATCTCAAGATTCTCATAATTTTTTCCTTTTCTGGAATAGCCTTTCCGAGTGAATTCATTGTATTGACTATCTCATTAAACCTGAGATACATATCAGAAATAGGTTCATCAGTCTTCATTTTAAAATTATCATATTTAATAGTATAAGTATTTAATCTCATTTTTTTAACATTGGTTTTTCTTTCATTAGAAACAACCAAAGTATCCCATAATTGAAAAGCAGTTTTGCAAGTGGAAATTCTGTTAAACTCCTCATCTCCTAGAGCATAGTAAAGGGAATTCATGGATTTACAATTATTATCGTAGGCAGTCTTTTTAGATTCATCCCATGTTAATCTATTAGTTTCTGGAATTTTATATTGTGACTCTATAGCGGTCCAGATATCAAAACCCATTCTTTCTCAATGAATTTTCATTTTGAGTTTCCACTGAGCAGAGTTTGTACCATTTAAGAATTGTGGTCTGTTAGTAGCAGCACCCTCGAGTCTATTATCCATATCTAGATTTTAGAATGATAATTTAAAGAGATAAAATTTAGAACTAACAGAAATTTAAGATCTTTAAAGATGCAGCTAAAATCACATTTAAAAAACAGAGTATTTCAAAAGCCCTTAAACAATATCAAAACTTCTGATACCAAATTTTGGATGGAGTGGATACTCAAGAGGGGGTGAATTGAGTACCAAATATATTTTTGTTAAAATATAGTCTATTTAAAATCCCATCATTTATAAACTATGTTAATCTGTAGTGAATTTAAACAGATTGTAAATGTTCACTTAGCTTCTCAAAGATTGATTTGGTCTCAGTAAATTTAACCACAAGATCAAACTAACTTTTTAAGCTAACCTATTAATTTACAATAAGTGTAAACACTTGTATTTAACTATCAAATTAGCCTTAAAATTATTTTTTATTTCAATGTAATAGCAGCGAAATAAATAAGATATATGTAGTATACTTTGAATGTAACGCCCCGACCCCAGCTACCCAGAGTCGGTGCATTACTTCGTAACATTGGCATGATCACAAGAAAGATCAAATCTCGAAAGACCGATTGGTTTAGTAGCCTTGGAAACACTAGATATATTCATAAGTTTTACATTACATTTCAAAATGAAAAACTAATACAACAACATAATGTTTCCACAATCCACACTATTAACCCCTCATAATATCCCTGAAAGTCATTCATAATTTACTTCTTCACTACCTGGGAAAAATAAAACATAGAAAAGGGGTGAGCTCAAATGCCCAGTAAGGATAAAAATATAGCGGAAACTTTCATAAATAAGAATAAACATTTAAGGCAATGTATAACTAAAACAAAAGCCTTTTAAACATGAACATTCAACATGGTATGGCATAAATAAAATGAAATAATGCCATTTACTTATTCACATGGATTTTCTACTAATCGAATAATCACATGCAAAAATCAATAACCACTTTCATAATGTTGGAATGCATAATGCTAAATGTTAATTTCTTTGTCTAGGCCTCATCCCAAGACCTAGGGGTTACTTCTAACCGGAACCCAACCCGGAGTGCCTCTAATAACCGGACACCAACCCGGAGTGCCTCTAATAACCGGACACCAACCCGGAGTGCCTCTAATAACCGGAGACCAAACCGGAGGGCTTACTTTTACCAGTCCCTAACCTGGAGGGCTTACTTTAACCAGTCCCCAACCTGGAGGGCTTACTTTTACCGGTCCCCAACCCGGAACATACTTGTTTAGCACATTCATCTGAAGAAAAGTTTGAAATATAACATAAACATTCGGGTTAAAACTAGCATACGAAATGTCAATAGTTTCACCATAAACTTTGAATGGTATAAAATAGCACATCCACATTCAAACATATCACAAAACCTTCAATACAATATATAAGTTTTGTATTATAATAAATCAACTTCAAATAATCTTAAAATCCATCAAAGGATGTTGACATAGATGAAATCAAAATTCTTTTAAAAGAAGTATCTCCTTTTATTTTGAAAACATTTAAGATCCATATAAAATAAAACATTTTCTTTGAAAATATTCTTATAAGCTTGTAAGGAAAGCTTCGACGATTTTATAACGGCGGAAAGTAACCGCACCCGCCGTATAAGTTAAAAAAACATTCTTACCTCAATTCTGTCGAAAAGGTTAAAAAGGACCTTGTTTTGAAAACGACGGAAAGATTCCTTTATAAACCTCTTATAAAAAGTCAAATAAGGGTATAAATGACTTTAACCCATATTCTTTTAAATAGTAAAAATGTTTTGAAATACATTTCGAAGAAACATGGATGTGGATGATAAAGAGATCCCAGTAGATTATTACGTATAATACAACCTCGGATAATGAAGAGATTGTGAAATAACCCTTACCAATTTGGTAACTTATGAAACATAAAACCCATGAAAGAGGTATCATACAATGAATATGTAAATACACATAAATTAGAGTGTATTACACAAAGAATATAATTATGGGTAGTACATACACCACACAAAAGGTGATGGTGGCAATATGACATGAATCTCACGGGAATAAGGAGTGAGATGAAAACCCCTTACCTTGTACTTTTCCTTTGTTGGGGTAGGTTAACCTCCTGTATAATGGTGAAATAATTGTTATTAAATTATACAAGAATCATATACATTAATATGATATCATATATGATCTTTTAACATTGCTTTATTAATAATATCTTAGTATTATCGTCGTTTCGGGTGATAATCGATTCGTTCTTCTTAAATGTTTGGTTACGTAAGACATGTTTGTAATGGATAGATTATATCTTATTCATAATCAGAATGATATTAACATTATTTGTAACCCTAAAATGAGAATAATACTTGAATGGATATGATTAAGAATGAATCTTATCGCGTTCGTGGAGACGGTAGTCCGTACGTACGCACGAACGCTACTTCCATTTAATTTTTATTTTAAAAGAATCAAATACAGATGATACATAGGTATATTACTATTCCAGTATAATATAATATTTTATACATGTTACTTAAGTTCATTAACACAATCCTTTATACGTTCCATGTGTGGTATGAACGAGTCATATCATTTTAAGGGGGCGGTAGTCCGCACTTCCTCAAATGAAATTATCGTATGTATATACAACATGAAACGAATAATGGAATGAAATAAAATGGAATTACAGAAGCTTATATATAAAATATATATTATTAATATCATATTTAATTACAGTGCCATCATAATGGCCACCATGAGAGGCGGTAAGATGTATTTGAACAATCATCGTTTCGTGAGGCGTTAGTTTGCCATCCACAGAAACATTATGTTCATAATCCATTAGATGTAGTTGTGTGTATGTGTAGTTTGAATCCTTCTTATAAAAACATCCTAGTATATTGAGGATACTGGTGTTGTTACAAAAGAAAGGAAATAAAAAGAGTTTTGAGGTTGGAGAAGCAAAATAAATGAAAATAATTTAAGAGAAATCGTTACCTTTAATTTAGGTAACTCACTTTGGTTGGAACCAAAGGACTTCTTGAAATGCTTTCTGCCTAAGGGGAAGCTTCAAGGAGGAGTAGAGGGATGTGGGGAGCTTATTTGGGCAGAGTTTGGACGAGCCAAGTGGCTTGAGAGGTGTGAAGAAATGAGAAGGAGGAGTGCCCTTTTATAAGAGGGGTGAGGGGCACCTTTGGAAAAGCTAGAAATATTAATTTATAATAAATTCATATTCGGTTTCTAATGGCTCCAAAGTTGACTATTCAAAGGTTAAGGTGGGGATAGGTCGAAAACCACTCAACCAATAGAATTTAGACAGGTTTGGGTACTTATATTAACCTTATCATTAAGTATTAACTCTAAGTTAATTAGTTTCACTTTTACAATGTCTCTTTGTATTTTTATATAATATGGTTCATAAACTTACTATATACATCCAATCGACCCCCAAGTGGTCCATTAATGAGGAACCTATCATAATATAAGTCTCTTGGCCGAACCTTAGATTTTTAGGAATTTAATATCAATTAATAATATAATATTTGTTTTAAGAACTCTTTTATGTCAATTTTGACACTATTCAATAGTTGATTTTTGTGAAACTCCTAACAGATTGATTACTTCAAACAAAGTCAATTAAATCAATCCTAATATATCATATTATCATAGAAAATTAGTTTAATTCATTAAAAGTTTCATATTATAATTATTTGGGTATTTATAAGATCAATTTTTTTAATTTTTCACTATTTTAGTAATTACCGCATCATCATTGTGTCATAAATAAAATAAATTATTTAATGTCTACAAATTATAAATAAAATATCATTATGTAGGAAATCTTTTTATCTTTTAATGAATATTTATAATCGAAAATCCAACATGTATAACCCTATGTAAAAATTGTTCTCCTAAAAGATGTAAGCTTATGCCATTTTTATTTTTATTTTAACTTTATTAATATAATGTGTCATTATCACTTACAAGTGGATCCATGGGGTCCCAAAATAGACCCAAAGATGCCCATGGTCGACCATGCATCAACCAATAGGGTTAAGACACGTTTTAGGGTAATTTAATATTATTTTTTAACCCTTATTTACCGGATTTACCCTTTAACCATGGTAAATAAAATATTTACCACAGTAACTATTCAAAATGTCTAAAAATAAAAGTTACCTATTTACACAATTTTAACATCCTGATTCCAAATATGGAATCCATTTTCCTAAATTCAAAACACAGAAGTGGCAGAAATTAATTTAAAATTAATTCCCGCTGTCAAAACAAAAAGCGTGTTTTTAAGAGGTAATAACTATCAAAAGATTGACACTTGTTTATGTTCGGTTTAATTGTAAAATTATGTCCAATGACCAACATTATATTAAATGGTAAAAATATATTCTGAATATACTTTAAAACCACTCAAATTCATAATTTATCACTATTAATTATTTTGATTAAAAAAGTTGTTTTTAATTAAAATTTAGTAATTTTCACTATTCATCAAAATATGAAAGTTATCCGAAATGTACCAAAATTTCACCCTAGGCTAATTTTGATATTCTGAATCTAAAAATGAAGTCCATTTTGAAATATTGAATATATATGATTTCAAAAAGTAGGTATTACTATTCACAACGGCTAGTTTAATTAGTTGTGGTGTGTGTTAGAACTCGAGGTTGCGTACAACACACGCTACTGTATTATTCAAAGGAAAGTGTACCGTGGAAGCTTGGGATGTTTCATTTTAAATTTTTTTGATGTCCCCATTTAGTCAAAAAGTTTAAAATATTGTATTTAAAAAGGGTTCACTGTTAAAAGTTGATAAAAGTGCAATACTGAAAATGAATTTGTTCTTGCATTATATCTAAGAAACTCATAATATGGATTCTAAAATTATAAGGATTATATAAAGTTTAAAATTTAGATAATACTATTCATAACCTCTTTTGAATGGCTTTTTTTTTGTAAGTCATGGTGTGATTGAACTCGGTGTTGCGTGTAGTGCAAGTTATTGAATTATTTTGAAGAAATAACACACTATGAAATCTTGGGGTGTTACATTGAACATAAACTACATATGCACAACAGATATAACAAGAGGTTCAGTCTCAAGCCGAGACATAGTCCTCTAAAATTTATATAAATTTGATCCACACACTGGATCAGGGTTAACAATAGTTTACAAAACTGTCCAGGCCACACAGGGACCTCTACCACTGTTCTTCGTGGGAAAAAACAAAGACTAGGCCACACAAGGACCTCTTCCACAGTTGACGTGGGTAAACCAGAGTTAAGAGATTTGGAGTGAGGATTTTGATATCCTCCAGTTCAGTGCAGGAGACAGTGTGTGTATAAGAAATATAGAATACACCACACTGCTGAAAAGATGATAAATAAATCACTTAGATAGAACAGATAAGAGTTTAGAAAGCTCTTGTGATTACCAATGCAGCTATAGACTCGTTAGATTCACTAGGAATGCTTCGGAGTCCTTCTCTAGTTTTTCTGTTTAAAAACAGAGTGTCGTAGTTTAGTTTGTATTCTACAGAAATGGAAGTGATCTCTTGATTCGTCGTGTGTTCTTCAATGGTGTTGGATTGCATTCATAATAGTTCTTTGAAAGTCTTACAATCTCTTTCTTGTTCAGGATTGCTCTTCTCATTCATCACAGATCTCTCGGGTGTATGTAAGTTCTTCTTGTTGTATATTCACACTTCCAGGCCACACGTGTATTGCATCTCAATCTTCCTTATATTCCACGAGTTCTGGTTGTAGGAAGGATTCCCTTTTAATTGGTACGAGATACGGTTTCCTGACATGCCAACAACTATCATTAAATAACATTAACTACATTAAAAACATCAAATATGACCGTTAGCATTATTTAAATAATATTGACAAAAGTTAAGAAATGGTGTCACAATGATTATGTAAATAGTGTCTTCTTCACGGTATATGGTTCACGGTATGAGCTTCATGGTATGTCCATGTCATGGTGTGTAGCTCACGGTTTCTGGATCACGGTTTGTCCTTCACGGAGTCTAGTTCGCGGTGTCTGGGTCACGGTGTGTGGGTCACGGTGTCTAGGTCACAGTGAGTCCTTCATGGTGTCTCGGTTACGGTGTCTGGGTCACGGTGTGTCCATACTTAGACAGATATCTGTATTTGGACTTAGACAATAATATGTAGAATATGGATTAAGATTAATCATTAGAGAGTAAGAGAACCTGAATCATAAATATAAAGGCTAAATAATATGTTTGAGATTTGTGATCATGCATAAGACTTGTAAAATAATAAAGAGAGTAATTATTATCCATAAGATTTGTTATCATTAAAACACGATGTGTAGTTATTACTGAAATTGAAGATCATTATCAAGATGTTCCATGAAGATTGAGATTAATTAGAAGTAAGAGGATTTGTGGTCATTAAAACACGATTAACACATGTGGAGTCCAACACAGTTCATATCTAGAATTCAGAGCGGAACATCATTACAGTTCATATCTAGAATTCAGATCCTAAAACAGAATGCTTCATATCTATGTATTATATGATTCTGAGGTTTTAGGTATGAATCTTATTGATATACTTAAAAAAATATTGACATGTATAAGGAAATCTAGTTAGGGTAAATTTCATTAAGGAAGGAAATTTTCCTTTGAGAAGTAAAATATAGATTTGCTTAAGTATAAGGTGTTTTTGGTTTTCAAAACAAGAGGAAATGGAAAAGTCATAAGGAAAACCTTATTGACTCAAAAATATCCCCCATTTTAGAAAGCACAAACATCCTTATGAAAAATAATACAAGGACTTTGAAAATTTTCATTAGACTTTGAAATTAAAACATATCTCCCTTTTTTCATTGATGATAGCGAATACAACTAACTCTCCCTTAGGCATTGAAACTCTAAGGATTGTATTCTGAATTTCTGGAGTGGAGTTTTCATTATCATGGGAATGAAAAACATCGTAATGAGAAACTCCCCCTTACCTTCAGGATATTTCACTTAGAAATTTTTCCTTCTCCATTTATAATTTTTCCTTCTCCCCTTTTGAGTCGTTCTTTTTCCCTCTCACCCTTTGTGATTTTCAAAAAGAATTTAAGGGAATGTAAAAAGAAATATGATACCTGAAACATTCGTATATAATAGCACAAGATACAACCAACCAAAAATTTCATTAGAGTTGAAAAAAAAATTACAAGGAAAGACAAATACAACAAAAGATCAGATTTGTCTATTTGTCCTCCTTTTACTTTGGAATAAGCTTCTTTAACAATATTTTTAGCTTCTTTAAGTCTTTTTTGATTATCCCCAGCTTGCTTCTCCAAAGCTGTGATCTTTTCTTGTTGAGATTACAACACCTCTTCTTGAGTCTACATGGCCTCTTCTTGCATCTTCACTAACTCAACTTACTTTACAAGATTTTCTTTGAGCTCAATCCAGAGATCTCTATCCATTTTAAAATTTTGAGCATGAGAGTTAACATTATCATTCAAGTCCTTCAATTGTTGACTCTGAGAACTTTGCTCAATGATCAGTTCCTCCTAAAGATTCTTAATCATTGTATCCTGAGTATCAAAAGCATCATTTACCTCGTTCTGAAAATTATCAAACTGAGCCATGTCTTTTTCATTTTTCTCAGACCACAATGTGATTTTGCTGCACGATTTCTCATGTACATCATAATTGATATTGAAATTTCTCTGGTTTTCCTCAATATTCACACACTTATCCATCACCATAGATAAGGATTCTGACTTTTTATTCAAGCTATGTTGTAGAATCTGGCATCTAGAATCAATAGTGGGGAAAATCAGAATGGTGTCCACCTACTTTTTTAAAGATTCAACAACAAAATCATGACTATGTGATGGTGACTCTAGATCAGACACTTTTCATGGAGATTGTTCTTCCTCAAATTGCCTCAGCTTCCTTTTGGAATAACCACCAACTTCTTTCTTCCTGATGCTATATTTTTTTGGTTTATCCATGAGCACTTTATTACCATTATCAGTTTTCGGAATGGGTTCCTCATTAGGAGATTCTTCTTCAATTTCTGATAGTTGAACAATTTTTTCTTCATCAAATTTCTCCTTCTCTATTCCTTATTCAAGATAATGTTTCTCATAGCTTACTTCCTCATCAGATAAATCATTATCTTTCTCTTATTTTTCAACTTCATCTCTCTGACCTTATTTTTCAACTCCCTTTCCCAAAGTGACTAATTTTGTGGATTCAGCCTTTTCTTGATAATTTTCTACTTGTTTCATCAAGTCATATAGATCATCAGTTTCTTCTTCTTCTTCTTGTTCATCTACTCTCTCAATAACTTCTTCTTCTGTTCTTTCAATAACTTCTTTCCCTTTGGATGTTTCCAAAGTGGAATATTTCTTCCTAGGGGTTTTTGGTAATGGATGGACATCAAAATTTTCCAGAATGGGTATCTTCTCATAGGCTATTTCAGTATCTCTTAACTGAGATTGTACAAGCTCTACTTCATAAATATTTTTCATCATATTTTTCTCTTTTTCTTGTTTTTCTAACTCATCCACAGCTCTCTCTTTTATGGACTTAGCCTCAGCAGGGTCCAATACGAACTGTGGATCCACTTCTTTTCATTTCTCCTTGTCTTCCCTCCACTTAGTAGCCACTTCATCTTGGTAGGCTTTTTTATTTTCATCTTGGGAGGTGCATACTGTGTTTCCTTAGCTTTGGTGGTTTTTTCTTCAGTAACAAATTCCTTAAGCTTCCTCTTCTTAGTAACTTTCTTCACTGGTTCAGTCTTCTCTGCATTTTCCGGAATGGTCTCAGCCTCTTCTTCTGGTAAATGGTAGAATTCTCCAAATTCATCAAAAAAAACCATTTTCATCCTCTTTAATGTATCATAACTTACTAGAATTACCTTGAAATTTCTTTGCATGGAAGTGAAAGATACATTGAATGAATCAAGACATCTGATGATAAGTTTAGAAATCAGGGCCAGATACATTATGATCTGAGCTTTCAGATTCCCTTCTTTGATATTCTTAACTATAATCAAAACATGTCACATAAAATTTATCTTCCTTAGATTTAACAAGAAATATAGGATGTAAATGTCACCCTTCTTGAGATTATCCTTGTCACCCCTTATTGGTACGCGAAAACCATGTACCCATATCTTTAGAGTCCAAATATTCGGAGAGAGATAGGCAATCTTAGAAGTCTTGGAATCTTTAATTCCAGGGCATTTCAGTGCCTTCACTTTGTTGAAACTTCATTGCTCATCTGGAAGCTTATGTTAACAAAACTTCGCATCACCTTCATATGTTAAACCCACCAAACTTGCAGCCTTGGTGTAGGATAATTTGTAATTCTTTCCATAATACATGAAAGAAAAGAAATCTCTACCATCTTCCTCAAGGAAGGAAAGAGACACATAGAACTCAACACGATGATCTTTATAAACCGGATTTTTTTTCTCTGGCTTCGATAAGCAAACCTCCTCCCAGCCATTCAGTCTGATATTCAAAGATATAAGAGAATTATACTTGAATAAGCTCGGATGTAATAACCACTCCCTGTAAACTAACCATTTTGAGATTGGTTTTGGGGTATACATATCTTGGGAAGTTTCATCATTAGACATTCAGAATAGAGAGTTCTAGAAGATTTGGAATGGGTTTTAACAAATAACAAAACGTTTTTAAGAAGAGATACAGAGCATCGAGACGTGAAATATTTGAGAAACCAATGTAGGATAACCCTCAGGGTTCCCCTTTATATAGGCGATGGAGTTGACCTTTGAAATTCCAAAAACCATCTAACGGTTGAAGAACCTTTTGATCTGATCTGGCGGTTGAAAATATACACATCGGGAAATTTTTAATCCGATCATATGAGGATTTTAGAAAAACAATTGGATTTGAGAAAACTAGAATCCGAAAAATTTTAAAACACTTAAGAAAACATCAGAAAGTAAAATATGATTACAATGACTTAAGTTAGGAAGTCATACCTTTTGAATTGGCTAGAAATATTTTTCACAATTGGTAATATTCTTCTTGAGGAATGTTTGAATAAGAATAACTTACTACGAAAATCATCATTATGAAAAAGTCGGTATGAAAACATCATTACGAAAATTCCAGTATGAAAATTTCATTATGAAAGACTCAGTTCCGAAAATTTATATTTCAATAATTTCAGTTCCGAAAATTTCCATTCTGAAAATTTCAGTTTCGGAAATTTTCATTAAGAAAATTTCAGTTCCGGAAATTTTGAAAAACTCGTTATGAAAAATATTATTGGAAAAGTTTGAAAAAAACTAACTATGAAAATTTTGATTATTCAAACATGGAAATTCACTCCCCCTATGAAAAAGAGTTTATTGATGTAAGGAAAATTGTTCCACAAGAAGTTAATAAAGAAGTATTACCTCATGGTTATCATTCCTAATTTCTATTTATTGTATTCAAATCTATCGGAAGGTATCAATTTTGTGAAAATGTCAGCATGTTGATCTTGTGTTCCGATAGACTGAATAATGATATCTCTCTTTAGTGTGTGATCCCTACGAAAGTGATGCGTAATATCTATGTGTTTTGCACGAGAGTGATGTGCAGGTTTTTTACTAAGGGCAATGGAACTTGTGTTATAACACAATATTTGATTCTTAGTAAAACTCAAGCCATAATCTGTGAATGTGTGTTGCATCCACAACACTTGAGCACAACAACTTCCAGCTGCTACATATTCAGCTTCCGCAGTGGAGAGTACTACTGAGTGTTCCCTCTTGCTGGACCAAGAAACTAATGAATCTCCAATGAAATGAAAAGTTCCAGATGTACGTTTTCTATCCATTCTACATCCACTAAAGTCAGCATCTGAAAAGCTTTGTAAGACAAAATAATTACCATAAGTATAAAATAATCCTAGATCCATGGTTCCATTTAAATAGCAAAAAATTATTTTCACTGCCTTTAAATGAGATTCCTTAGGATTGGATTGATATCTTGCACATAAGCATACTAAAAACATCATTTCTGGTCGACTAGCTGTCAAGTAAAGTAGACTTCATATCATACCTCTAAAAGATGTTTGATCTATTGGTTTCACTGCTTCATCAAGATCAAGTGTGTTTGAGGAACCAATAACAGTATGTATACTCTTAGTGTTGTCATAAACATAATTTTTAAGAAGGTATTTAATATACTTAAGTTGGGATATGTCGATTCCTTCTTGTTTTTGAGAAATTTGAAAAGTAAGGAAAAATGTTAACTCACCCATCATAATCATTTCAAACTCAGATTTCATTAGATCCGCAAACGAATCAGTTAAAGATTGCTGAGTTGAACCAAGTATAATGTCATCAACATATAATTGAACAATCAAAACATTTTTCTTATCTTTCTTTATAAAAAGGGTTAGATATTCATTTTCCTTAACATAGTTATTTTGAAGAAAAAATCTTGTAAGTCTATCATACCAAGATCATGGGGCTTGTTTAAGGCCATACAAGGCTTTGGTAAGTCTAAAAACATGATCTGGATGTTTTGTATCTTCAAATCCAGGAGGTTGTTCAATAAAAACTTCTTCTTGAACATAAACGTTATGAAAAGCACATTTCACATCCATTTGAAAAAGTTAAAAATTGAATAATGTTGCAAAGGAAAGTATGATATGAATTTATTCAAGTCTACCCACTGGATCATATGTTTCTTCATAGTCTATTCCCTCTTGCTGATTATAGACTTTAGAAACTAGTCTAGCATTATTTTTAACAATGACTCCATTTTCATCACAATTATTTTTGAAGACCCACATTAATCCAATAATAGAAGTTTCCTTAGGTTTTTCAACCGAGGTCTAGAAGTTATTCCTTTCGAATTCATTTAGCTCATCTTACATGGCTTTTATCCAATCATCATCTCCTAAAGCTTCATCAGTGATTTTTGGATATAATTGGGAATGAAATGCCAGATATTCTTCTTCATTTCATTAAGAACTTCTAGTCCTTATATGTTTATTTACATCAACAATGATACTATCACTGGGATGATTCTTAATAAACACCTGATTTGGGTTTTGTAAAACCTGTTCATCAACATAGGGTATAATTTATTTTGGGGTAAATTTTTCAAAAGTATCTTCTTGAACATTTTCATTATTAGAAGGATCTTATATCAATGGTTGATAATCAGTTTTTGAAAACACATCCAAGGTTGTATGTTGGGATGGTTTAAAAACAATAGGATCAGACTCATCAAACTTTACATGTACTGTTTCCTAAACAGTACAAGTTTTTTTATTGAAAACCCTATAAGCCTTAGAGGTTGTGGAGTAACCTAAGAAAATTCCTTCATTAGATTTTGGTGCATATTTGGGTAAATTATTTGTAGTATTCAGGATTAATACGTTGCATCCAAAAACCTTGATGTAGGGAAGTCCTGGTTTTCTACCATTCCATAACTCATAAGGTGTTTTATTAAGAAACTGTCTAATCAAAACTCAATTTAAAGTATAAAAATAATTACTTTCAACTTCATCCTAGAAATATCTAGTTATATAATATTCACTCAACATGGTTCTAGTTATCTCTTGAAGAATTCTATTTCTTCTTTCAACTACACCATTTTGTTGAGGAGTTCTAGGTGATGAAAAGTTATGAGTAATACCTTTTCTACTACAAAAATATTCAAAATCGTAATTTTGAAATTCTCCTCCATGATCACTACAAATAGTTTTCAATGGCATATTTTTCTGATTTTCAACATGGGCTCTAAATCATTTGAAATATGAAAAATATTCAGACTTATTTTCTAGAATATAGAACCATGTAAATCTAGTGTAATCATCAACTAGAACAAACACATTGTATTTGTCTCCAATCCTTCCAGTTTGTGTTGGACCAAAAAGATCCATATGCACCAACTATAACGCATCAGTTGTTTAGCCTTCACCGATTCATTTAAAACTATATTTATGTTTCTTTTCCATATTGACAAGGATCACAAACTTTAGAAGAATCAAATCTAAGCTCCGGTAGATCCTTAAATAGTTTCTTCTTAGAGAGTTTACATAAGTTCCTAAGGATACAATGACCTAGTCTTCTATGCCACAACCATGAATTATCTTCCATTACACTAAGGCAAGGTAAGTCTTGGCTCCTAAGGTCTTCTAAGTTCAAAGGTCAAACATTATCTTGCCTATGGGTAGAAAGAATAAATTCTTCCTTGGAATTGTGTACTAAGGAATTATCATTCCTAAAATTCACAATCTAAACTTCATCAGATAATTGACATATGCTAATGAGGTTCTGATTAAGACCCTTTACAAACAAAACATTTGACATTAAGGTTTTACCATTAAAAACAATATTACCTGTACCAACAATTTCTCCCTGATCATTATCTCCAAAAGTTACATTTCCTCCTTTCGTCGTGATAATATTTTCGAAATAGTTTTTGTTACCAGTCATTTGTCGAGAACATCAACTATCCATGTACCAAGTATTTTCGTTGGTAGTTCCTTTATCTTCCTGAAAATAAGAAAAGAATTAGACTTTCAGAATCCAAACCTGTTTGGATCTGAGATTTTCATATAACAAAATTTTGGGTATCCACATTTTTTTAGAGAAATATTCTCTATGAAACCCAAGATATTGAACTCTATTCATAGAACATTTTTTCTTCCAATGCCCACCACTTTGACACTTAGTGAAAAAAGGGGCTCTAGAAGGAACAAAATAGTTATTTTTGAAACCTGGTTTTTGGTGTGTATAACCTACTCCAGTAGTGTTTCCATGAGGTTTAATTTGAGAATACATCTTGTCAAAATTTTCCTTCCCAGAGGTAAATTTTTCAAGAAGCTTATTAAAGGAAAATATTTCTGATTTTAGTCTAATGAGTAAATTCTTATCCTCAAGAATCATTTCTTTAGAGTTATAATTTTCTTGAAAAACATTCATTTTTGAAATAGCATTCTGAAGATTTTTTGAAAGTTTTTCCTTATCTGAATTTTCTTTCTCAATGTCTTTAGTATGTTTTTCTAAAAACACTTCTTTATCTTTATGATCTCTAGAGGGATCTAAAATTTCTTTTGTAAGAATTTATTCCCTAGTATTTACATAGTCAAATTTCTTTGAAATTTTAATATTTTTTACTTCAAGTAACTTGGAAAATCTAGATACTTCTTCATATGAAGGTTCTTCATTTTCTGAGGATGAAGTATCTTCATTAGAAGTACTATTTTTAGAATAGTAATTCGTATCAAGAGATATATTTGTTAAAGCCTTGGTAGAGCATACCATGGCCATAAGACATGTATGTGGAAAAGAATTATTAGTAATGAATCTCACATTCTTCTAAGATGATGAATCATATTCTGAAGATTCACTTTCTGAAGAGTCTACATAGCTTGCACTCCAAGTAGTATTAGATTTCAGAATTTTCTTAGCTTTAGCTTTGTAGAACTTCTTTATGTTCCTTTCAAAATGCCTCTCTTTTCGTTATTTCTTTTCAAGCATAGGAAAATTAGGTCGTATGTGTCCACTTCTCTTTCATTCATAGCATGTGACGTCTGCATCTTCCTTATCTTTCCTTTCCTTATTCTTATACCTGGATTGGATATTTCTTTGACCAGCTATCATGTTCATTCTTCAAGAAATATTAGCTAACTCATTCTATGAGACTTCACTCTCACTATATTTGTATTGGATAGTAACCTTATTAGACTTGGATCTAGTTACTCTCTCAGGAGTCTTTGCTTTCATATGATTTGATGTTATAGTAAAAGCAACAGTACCATTCCCATTCTTCTTTTTGATGTTGTCATCATATCTCTTCATTCTTGTTTCATGTTGAAGAAGAGTTCCAAACAGCTCATCTAAGGAAATTTGAGTGACCTTTCTATTTTTATCAATAGCTGTTCTATTTTATTCCCACACATTGTGAATTATATCAATAATCTTATCCACAAGAGCTTCATCATCTATACCTTTATCTCCCACAGATTGTAAGATATTCATGATAGTCATGAATCTCTATTGTACTTTGGATATGGATTCACCATAAGGAAAATTAAAACCATGATACTCAGCTCTCAACATCACTCTTCTAGTCTCAATCACTTCAGATGTACCAAAACGTGTTACTTCATGTTTCTTCCATATACAATTAGTAGTTTCAGAAGAAGAAATTTGGTTATATATGTTTCTAGTCATTGAACATAGTAATGTATTGTGTACCTTATAGTTTAATTGATAATCATCCTTCTCTTGGTTTTTGAAAGTAATAACATCCTTATCAAGAATTTTATAACCACCAGTAAGCATAACAATGTTTTCTACTCCAGTATTGAAAATGAAAGTTTTCATTCGATCTCTCCAACACTCGTATTCATTGCCATCAAAAATTGGTGTTCATGTAAGATATAGGTTGTCGATGGAACCAACATTTAAACATTACATCATTAAAATCTTTCCACACAAAATCTAGTTAATAACAAAAGATTGGATTCAAAGAAGATTTTACAAAGCAAGGAAAATATATAACAATGAAAAACATAGCAAGAAAAAATTATATGTGAGTAAAAGTATTTCAGAGACCAGCTCTGATACCAAATGTAGGATTGGTATAAAGTATGAGGTTTCCAACCTCTGTTACCAATTGTAAGATTGAAATAATGGTGTAGATGCTCAATATACAAGAGGGGGGGTGAATTGTACACTATAAAAATTTCCTTAAACAGGGAAAGAACTAAGTTTAACAAAGATAAACTAGGAAAATTCAAAATGCCTCTAATCACCAATTAAAATATTGGGACAAATTATGAAGTTACAAACATCAAGTTCTATGCACTTTCTTAAATCTGGAAAGTGATTCCGAAAATAGGTTCCGGAAATATGGATCCAGAAATTAAAACTTAAATAATGTTTAAATATGAGATTCTAACTTATAGCATATAGAATCTAAATTAATCAGAGTATAAGTGTATGGAAATATCCGAAGGTTATACTTTCGTTAAAATAAAATATGCAGCGGAAAAGAGTAGTAAAACTACAAGTAACAAGATATAAATCTTTTGACCCAATGAGAAGGGTATACAACAACCTTGGATAATGGTCCTTTGATTTATACTTTCATGCAAGTTTGTCTTACCCACACCAGGGTATGCCCTTGATACAAATATTGGAGTCTCTATCTTTCTATCCCCACAAGCCCTCAACTTCAAGGTAGTTGGAACCTCTGTCTTCCTCAGAAAGGAAGCACTTGAACATCAAGGAATTCGGAACCTCTTTCGTCCTATCCTCAGAAGCCCTCAATCGTAATCGCTGGCAATTGGAGTCGCACGAAGCAATCTGCACAAGGAAATGTTTGAACAAATCATTCAAACATTCTTCACGAAGCATGTGAGTTTTTAAGATCCTCTCTCTAGAAATCACTTCAACATCATGTAAGCACATATGTCAAAGATCAGTATTCTGTACTGAGCTCGTTCAAATGATCTCCTATTTATAGGTGAAATTCCAACGGTTGGCTCCCTCCTATGACGGTAATATTTTCCTTAAAATTTGGAGGGAACTGTACACATGTCACTTAACCAACGGTTAATTATAATCAGAATGGATGACATCATTTTATATCAAAACAAATATAACTGAAATAATGACATTGTTTTATAATGAAACAAGTATAAGTATAAGTAAAACTGAAATTCTGATTATAAGTAAATAAAATTTTGGAGTCTAACCAAAATGGAATTCGGTTTCTATAATAAATACATATTCAGATTCTATTTTATCGGAATTCAGAACCTGAATTCTGTAGAAATCCAGAGTCTGAATTTCTAAGGATTGGATTTCAGACAATGATGGGAAAATTTATTGTTAGAAGAAGGAGGTTTCAATTTTTGATGATGATAGGGAGTGCCTTAACTTTAGAGGAGAAATGTCACTATCTGATTCATATCTAGATCCACCCCTAGTGACTCAACTAAATTCAATTATTTGGGAGGAAGAGAATGAAATAACATAGGGTGAGTAAAGTAATATTCAAATAGAGGATGTGCCTATTGTTCAAGAATATGTTGATGTGTTTTCATAAGATTTACCTGGACATCCTCTAGAATGAGAAATTGGGTTTTCTGTTGATTTAATTCCTGAATCAAGACCCATATCGAAGACCCCTTATAGAATGGCCACTTTGGAATTAGTGGAACTAAAGAAAAAACTAGAGGAATTGATTAACAAGGGATTTATTCTCCCAAGTGTTTTTCCGTGGGGAGCCCCAGTTAATTTTGTTAAGAAGAAAGATGGATCTATGAGGATGTGCATTGACTACAGGGGAATCAATTCTATAACAATAAAAAACATGTATCCACTACCAAAAATTGATGATTTATTTGACCAGCTTCATAGAGATCAATATTTTTCAAAGATTTACCATCGATATTGATATAATAAGTTCTCTGTGAAGAAGGGAGACATTCCAAAATAAACATTTCGAACCAGGTACAGGCATTATGAGTTTACAGGTATGCCTTTTGGGTTGACTAATGCACCCTCTATCTTTATAGATCTAATGAATAGATTTATTAAGGAATATATTGATGAATATTTAGTGGTATTTATTGATGATATCTTGGTATACTCGAAAAGTTACAAATATCATGCAAATAACTTGCATATTATTCTAAAGACTCTTAGAATAAATGAATTATATGGGAAATTTAGCATGTTTGAATTCTGGATTAAGGTGATTTCTTTTCTTTGTCATATTTTCTCTAAGGATGGTATATTTGTTGATCCTTCAAATTACATGGAAATCCATGAATGGCCCGGATTGATGAGTATAAATGAGGTATGCAGTTTTATTGGTTTAGTAGGTTATTATTGAAGTTTTGTACAAATGTGTTCTTAGTTGGCAGACCCATTAACAGAGCCCGCATGTAAAGGGTTTAAATTTGTTTGTAAAAAAAAGTGTTTGAAAAATGTTTTGAAGAACAAAAAATAATATTAGTCAATGATCCTATCTTGACTATACAATCCGGGAAATATGGGTTAGTTATTTATAGTGATGCTTCAAAGAAAGGACATGGTTGTGTCCTTATGTAGTATGATAGAGTTATTGCCTATGCATCATGAAAGCTAAAAAATCATCATCAAAACTATCATAATCATGATCTTGAGTTAGTAGCTATAATCATTACCTTGAATATATAGAGACATTACCTCTATGGTGAAAAATGTGAAATATATACCGATCACAACAGTTTGAAGTATGTTTTCTCACAGAAAGAACATAAAATGAGGAAAAGGAGATGTCTTAAACTAGTCAAGGATTATGATTGCACTATACAATACCACCCGGGGAAGGAAAATAAGGTGGAAGATGCTTTGAGCAGAAAAGATCATGGAGTTTTGAAAATGAAGAGAGTTGAAAGGGATACTATTTTCATGGATATAGTGAAAACGGTTATGGGAATAATCATGTAAGGTGAAACATCAATACTTTTTCTAAATGTTGCCAAACCATCATTTCTATAAGGGATAAAATGTTCACAGGCTGATGATGAGGAGTTTCAAAAGACAATTAATGATATGAATGATGGGAGATATATTGACATCATATATGAAGATAGGATTTTGAAAATTGGGAAGATAATTTGTGTCCCCGATAAACCTGTTCTGATAAGGAAATTGTTAGATGATGCTCATAGCTCCAATTTCTCTATACACCCCTATAGCACCAAGATGTATAGAAATTTGAAGGAATATGTTTCGTGGGACAACATGAAATCAAAGATTTCTGATTTTGTGTTAAGATGTATTGTTTTTCAACAAGTGAAATCTAGAAGGCAACATCCTAGAAGAGTCATGCAGCCTATTCCCATACCTGAGTGTAAATGGAATAATATTATGATGGACTTTGTCAAGGGGAAACCAAATACTCATAGAAGGAATGATGAAATATGGGTTATCGTTGATCATATTACCAAATAAACACATTTTCTTGCTATAAGTGAATATTTACCACTCGAACATCTATAAATACAATATATTAATTAAGTTGTAAGACTTCATAGAGTACCCTTATCGATTGTTTCTGATCGTGATCCCCGTTTTACATCAAGATAATGGAAAAGTCTTCATAAATCCCTGGATACTGAACTTTGTTTTAGCTTTTCCTACCACCCTCAAACTGATGGACAATCAGAACAGACTATTAAAATGTTAGAATAAATGTTTGGATATTTCTCACTTGACATTCAAGGTATGTGAGATCAATGTTTACTTTGGTAGAATTTTCCTATAACAATAGCTTATATTCTAGTATTCCGATGGAATCTTATGAAGTGTTATATGGAAAGAGATGTCGCATACAAACTTGTTTGGATGATGTTGGTGAAAGAAAACTCATTGGCTCAGAACTTGTTAAGAAAACAATGGAAAGTGGATGTTTATCCAAACCCACATCAGAGCATCCCAAAGTAATCAAAAGAGATATACTGATAACCGAAGAAAGGATCCAGAATTTCAAGTAAGAGACCATGTTTTCTTCAAGGTATCTCCATGGAAAGGTGTTATACGTTTTGGTAAGAAGGGTAAATTGAGTCTCAGGTACATATAACCTTTCAAAATTCTCGAACGAATTCCGGTTGTAGCTTACCGTTTGGCTATGCCTCCATGTCTCTCCAAAGGTCACGATTTGTTCCACGTATCACTATTGAGAAAATACATGCCTGACCCAACGCATGTACTCACCTATGGAGAAATTGAACTAGAACCTGATCTATCTTATTGTGAAGAGCCTATAAAAATTCATGATACCAGAGAACATCTTCTGAAAAACCGGATGACTCTTCTAGTAAAAGATCAAGGGAGAAATCATAAGATGGAATTAGAAACTTGGGAACCCGAGGAACTTATGATGAAGAACTACCCGAATCTATATATGCTTTAATATTCTATAAATTTTGAGGATTAAATTACTCTAAGGAGAAGAAAATGTAACACCCCAAGCTTCTAGGGTATGTTTCCCTTTGAATAATACAATAGCTCATGGTGTACGCAACTTCGAGTTCAAACACACCACAACCAATCCAACTAGAAGTTATGAATAGTAATACCCACATTTTGAAGTTTTATAAATTTTAACATTCAAAATGGAATTAATTTTTGGATTTTGAATATCAAAATTATCTTAGGGCGAATTTTTTGTATTTTTCTAAAAACATTCTATTTTTTATGAATAGTGAAAAACACTGCGTTATTGTTTAAAACAGATTTTTAAATTAAATATTTGATTTATTTATTTTAAAAAAAATTCAAAATAGATACATAATACCTATATACGATCAACATAATTCATTGGAGTCATTTTATAATAAGTTTATATATATATATATATATATATAATTTTATCAAACATTTTACCGTCTTTTACCTACCTTCTAGGAGCATTTGAAAATTTGTGTAGAACATAATTTTACCACTTCTGTGAGTTGAATTTTAAAAATCTGAGAGACACAGTTATTATCTGTAAGGAATATGTGGGTTAATAAGATGAAAATAATTATTGGTGAATAGTAACTTTTGACTTTTATTTTCCACATTTAAAATTAAATAGAGTAATTAAGGGTAAAAATGATATTATAATTACCCTAAAACATATCCTAATTATATTGGATAAGTATAATTTGACCAATAACAACTTTAGGAATAAAATATGATCCTATTTGGTCCACATGGATTAGATTAGGATATTTAATATTATTTTATTTAAAGAAGAGTTAAGAGAGTTAAATTCAATTTTTAATAACTAAACCATTTTTAATATAGGGTTATACATAATATAAATTCAAATATAAATATTAATTAGAAAGATAAAATATTTCATACATAATTATATTTTATTTATAATTTTTATACATTAAATAATTTAATTTATTTATGACACAATGATGACGTAGTAATTACCTTAATATTGAAATATTAAAATAATTAATATTATAGAAATCCAAATAAATTTAATTTGAGGCTTTTGATGTATTCTAATAATTTTTTAAGTTAATATGAAATTTTAGGATTGAACATATGAATTTAGTTCCAAGTAATAATGTTTTTAGGACATTATCAAAATACATTTATTAAATAATGTCAAAATTGACATAATTGAGTTTTTAAAAGAAATACTATATTATTTGTTGATATAATATTCATAAAACTCCAAGGATTAGCCAAAGAGAATTTATAATAATATATATGTCATTAATAATCCTATTCGGGTTCTCTTAGAAGTTTATAGTATGTTTCTTAACCATATAATATAAACATACAAAGATACATGGTAAATGTCAAACTATTTAACTAAGAGTTAAATCTAAAAGATAAGGTTTATATAATGACATAAACCTATATAAAACTTAATTTTTGAGATTTTTTCAACTCATAACCACCTTATACTTTAAATAATTCATTATAGAGCCATTATAAACTGAAAATGGTTTTATTATAAAATAATATTTCAATCATTTCCTAAAGGAACCCCCACCTCTATTATAAAAGGGCACTTCCCCCTCTCTTAATTTCACACCTCCAATGCCTTTTGAATCAGCCAACCCCAGGAAAAAAATACTCCCAAATTTCCTCCATTAATCCTAGATTCCTTCCTTTGGTAATAAATCCAACCTAAGGATCCCTTTTAATCAAATCAAAAGGAAGAACCCAAAGAAGATGGAAATATTTCCTCACCACTTTCAAGTTCTTTTCCTCTTCCACTTCATCGTTCTTTGTTGTATCCATTATAAAAGAATAAATCCAATATATTCTCTATATTATGATGTTATTATAAAAATTGTACAACCATATTCATTATTCTATCCATCCTATAAATGAAAAATTCACCATACGTGCGTACGTACAGATTACCATCTCCACTTCGTGGTGTAGGTTGTCATTAAAACACATCATTATTTGGATGGGTATAATAATCAGTATAACTAATGTAAATAACAAATATAACATTTTAGTTATTATTTATATATGATATTCCATCCAATTAAAAATTATTTATCCATCAATATAATGATATTGTCACTCGTGCATACGTACATATTACCTTCTCCACGACGCGATGAGATTCATTTCCACGTTTACCATTAAACGATGATTATAAAATATATATCATTAATAAGTATGTAATATTTGACATAATAATTATACTTGCTATATATATACATATATTTATTTACTTACATATATCTTATTTACTTAGTTGTTTTAAATATGATATGAAAACGAAAACAAATTTTATGCGTACGTACGACCTACCATCTCCATAAATGGTGTTTTCCATTTCATATATATATGATATATAAATAATGTTTTATATTCTGGATGCCTTTAAATCATAATCTAAGTGATACAATCAAGAGTAACATGTTAAAACACGTACGATAAAGAAAATGATTATTACTCAAAATATTAATTTAACATGGAAATTATTATTAAATAGCTAATATAAGTTCATAAATAAATCATTAATGATATCATAAATAATAATATGGTTTGAGTATAATTATATAACATATTAAGGTATTTATACAAGAGTTTAAACATACCATTGACAAAAATGAAAAGTGCAAGGTAAGGGTTAATTTCAAAATATCTTTATTATCTGAGGTTGTTTTTACGTAAGTATCTACTAGGATATATTTATTATCCATTTACATGTTTCATATAAGAATTTTCAAAGGGATTATTTTAATTTAATTTTTACTAAAACATCATTTTAAATGTTTTAAAGATTTATTCTTCTAAATCTTTCTCATTAATGCCCATGTTTTCAAAATTATTTTAAGGATTTATTTATATGTACATGAATGGTTTTTAATAATAATCCCATTCAAAAGAATAAAAGTGGAATGAGACACTGTGATTCAAAAATATATTTTAAATGACTTCCATTATAAATTGTTTGACTTTTAAATTGATCTCAGGAAAAAAAGATATTTCTCTCAATGTTTTTAACTAGTCATTTTCAACTATGTCAACTGGATATAATTCTTGATCGGAGATGATTTATTATGATAAAAATATTCCATATTGTATTGAAGGTTTTGTGATATGTTTGACTATGGATGTGTTATTTTTAATCCATAAATGGTTTATGGATAAAGTATTGACATTTTGTATGCTATTTTTAATATGAATGTTTATGTTACATTTAAACCTTTTCATATAAGGAATGCATTAGACATAGTAAGTGATGTGTGGAGACCGCTATAGCTCCTCGACACATCGATAGGTCTCAGGAGACAAACTAGTGTGTTGTCACAAGGCCTTGATAAAATCTTATTTGTAGTCCTGGCACAAGGACTTGAATATGTTTTTATGAAGTCTGACATTATGCATTCCATCATTATGGAAGTGGCTGTTGATAATTCATGTGATTATTCCACTAGTCTAATATCCATGTGAATAAGTAAATTGAACTATTTGATTTTATCTTTTCCATATTATGCTGATGTTCAAGTTTAAAAGGCATTTGTTTTAGTATTACATTGCATTAAATGTTTATGCTTATTTATGAATGTTTCATCTATATTGGTATCCTTACTGAGCATATGATCTCACCCCTTTCAATGTTTTATTTTTCCTAGGATGCGAAAAATTATGTTAGGACTAACCTATGGGGATAGTATAAGGGATATTAGTGTGTCCTATGGAGACAATGTTGTAGTTTTTCTTTTTATAATGTAATGTAAAACTTATGAATTTATCTATTTTTTCAAATGCTACTAAACTAATCAGTCCTTCAGGACATGATCTTTTGTGATCATGATAATGTTATGTAATAATACACCGAATCTGGGTAACTAGGGTCGGGTCATTACAATGGATGCATTTCATTCTAATTTTATTGATTAAATGGAATCTGTTTTCTTAGCTACCATTCCATATTGATTATTTTATATCTAGATATTTTATATGGAATGTGTGATTAGTAATTTACCATTACAAGATGATTATGATCATTGATTCATTATTTTTTCCATTATACTTACCTTTACTGAGCATTTAATCCCACCATTATTTTCTCTCTTTCTCCAGGATATGAAGAATAAATTTGAATGAGCTTTCAAGGATGCAGTTAATTTTATTTTATTTTGTATCATGTTTTATTTTCTATTTACTTAATGAAATATGGGTATCATGTATGTAATTTAGTTTTTCAAAACTACGAAACTGATCATACCTTTTTTATTTTATTCCTTGTAATTATGCCAATGTAGTAAATTTAGGCACTAAATCTAGGATTCTAGGGTTGGGGAACTACAAAATGTGGGAGGTATTAAACATCCACAATCATATTAAATTTAATAAATAATAATTGACAACACGTGTATTAAAATTAAATTAAAAAATCAAACACATATATAGGTATGGTCAGTAATATTAAATAGTCATAAAAATTCAAGGAATGCATATTTAAAACAACCTACTTCAATTCGTTATAATTAATTCTTCCATAATATTGAAAAATATGAATTAATCTGATTAATTTAATTATATATAAATTAATACATTTGAGCTTATTCCATCAATTTATCTTGTAGATTCCCATACACAATGATTTAAAATAAACTAAATAAATAAAATTTATTTATATTGTAATAAAAATAATACCCATCTTTTTACTTGGATGAAACCTAGAAACTAACATTCTCATCTACTCAATATGGTCCTTATTTTATACAATGCACTAACATGTCAATTTACATACATGAAATGTGTCACAATTCAACTTTTTGAACTATAAAATTAATGACACACATAACACATGGAATTTATTTTTCTCGTATAATTTATTGAATTGTGATATACAATGATAATACATGATTTTTTTAGAATATTACACATAATTAATTAATAATTTAATGTAATATTAATCCTATGGAAAAGAATGTAATATCAACAAAATGTGTCATTAATCTCAAAGAAATTATATTTAATAGTGTAATTAGTTATGGTTAATATTTCTATGTAAATTGTAAAATTTCATGTCTTTAGTAAGCTGGCCACATAGTTGGTATTTTTCATCAATGAATGTTTGTAGTACATTCCTTTGGACTCATTGTTTACCTCCCATGAACATTTATGAGCTAAAAATCATGTAGGAAGGATACATAGTATGTACATCATATTTAATTACTATTTCCCAAAATATTTCATGGATATAATAAATTTGGTGTGGGAATTACATGATGTGTCTTGACCCCATGTTTTCTTCCATGAAAAAATGTGGAATACATGATTTGTATGGAATCAGCATAGGGTGTAGTCTAGAAAAACTGTGTGCCACCCTAGCTGGTATGTACATGGTGAATTAAATGAAATTGGAATGTATTTGTTAAATAATGATAAAAATTCCACGTGTCTTTCTTGGTGAAATGAATAACAATACAGAATATACTACTAATGATTCTACATCATTCAACAAAGTGTTATCCTATCAAATTTATTAGAAACTCTAGATGAATTATTTAGATGTTTTTATTGATAATTATTAAAAGATCTTGGTAATGTGATAATGAATCAAAGATATGTAAGAATATAAAATAACAATAGATTATTAATAAATTAAAACATGAAATTAAATTTTACATTTATAGGTGTAATGATCAATAATAGAAAAAAAAAGTTATATTTTAGAACATGACCACTAAAATACCACTAAACACTTATGGGTATACTAGATGTGATTATCAGAGTCGGTCTTGACACAAATATTGTTAGATTAAAACATATATATCATGATATACATGAAATGTGGGCAATGAAGAATAAAATGCTTCCTATGATACAAGACATAAGTAACATAACTAGGAGGATCTTTTATGTTAAAATTTTAAATAATTTAAATGGATTAAAATAAATAATATCTAAATATTAATATCATTATTCAATAATGATATTGATAACAAAAACCCTTTCAGTCTACCAAAATTGTAATTATAGGATGAAAGTTTAAAATCCCTCTAGTGGTGACCCTAAATACTCTCCTTTTTTCTTTGTACAATATAGATGTATTGTTGGGTGTTATTGCAGTGGATCGATCAACTTGTGGTGTCTACCTTGATCATTAAGATGATTCCTTTAGGATTGAATAATTTTCCATTCCCTTGTATTATTTATATGAAATAGTTGTGAGGAAATTCTCTCCAGCTTGAGAAAAGAATCTATAGTGTGTCCTTCAGTCTTGTGATAGAGAGTACTAGATTATTTATGTCATAATTATTATCTATTTCTATCAATTATTGCACAATAGACACAACAGTCTATTTAAAGAGTTATGGGTTAGGGTTAAATATTATATAACTATACATCGGCCCTTAATTATATTTTAAATTCATAAATTACCATATGGCAGGTAATAATTTTTTTTTAATATTTTCTTACTCTGTATCCTTAGTGGCACAATGAGTAATACTTTTTTAATAACTTTCAGATTAATATTTTTCATCAGAACACATCATGGTCATCTCATTCTATTAATAATTTCTTGGATACCTGAATAAATATTTAATGTAATACTTATTTAATAAATAAATATTATATATATTCATAATTTAATAATAACATTGGGAATCAATTTATATTTAATTTATCGGTTCAATAAACACTGAATAAATGTATTCCTTGTTCTTGAGTATATTATTTATTCCATTAATTAAATTCTATTATAGTTTATTTGAGATCAATGAAAAAATGTAGTATGTGACCCTCTAGACTTCTTCCTAATTAACATTTAGAATGAGTTCCTAAATTAAATGATTGTTTTCTAGTAATGGGTCAAAGAACCAAATTACAAGACATTAATTTAAAAAAGATAAAAAAAAGTATACAAGCTTAAAATGTGTCATATAATCCCTCTATCGTGATATCTCCTCAATAAAGTTCCATACTTGTGTCGTTAACCATAATCTTCATATATCATTCTTTAAATATCTGGAATGAACATGTATATATCATTATGGCCATGGAATTTATTTCCATGGTTCCATTCCTATCAAAGGGGCTAGATATTAACATCCATAAATGGAAGGAAGAAATCCTTCCGTAGCATATTCATTAATAATATGTCGATCATGAAAAAACCATTGTATCCTATTAAGAGTGAATATAGTGTATCATGGGTTTAATTAATAAATATTAGTATGTGAGTCATGATAAGTAATAATAATAATCATAAAGTCCAAGGACTATTACAGACTCTCATAGATTGGAATATCTGATGATGATAAAACATGCGGAATTCATACTGGTTTGTTAGCCCTAATAATCTCCCATTTTAGAGATCACCTTGTGCGAACATCAATAGATAAATCGTCATCCTCTTGAGAGAACTCTCACCTAATAGTTTAAAAACAATGTGCTCCATCATAGTTCATCATAATGACTATCGGAAAAATATATATAAGATATCTTCATAACATCTAAAGGTACTCATCATAGATAGTAACTTCTATTGACTATTATTTTGTGATAGATACTCTTAGACATTATAACACTAAATTTATTTAATATAATGATCAATATTTGATAAGGTATTTTTATTATTCACATATTCAAATATATATTATAATTTAATGTAGAAACCATATGATTCTAGGACACCAAATATAACATAATTTATGTATGAGTTGAGTTATTGACTCATACACATCTCCCAATGAATGAGGATATGACCCGAGAATGGGAAAGGGATTATGGTTAATTGTATTCTCTAGTAGGACCTAGTTTGTGTGATGTACATTAATATCAATTTTTAAAAAATAGTTATACTTATATTTAAAAATATTAAATTTATTATTGTTTTTTGAGATTTTTTATTTTGAGTTGTGGTTAACATAATTGGTTATTTTAGAAATTATGGATTTTCATAATGACTTATGTCAGGATGATTACTATTATATAATATATATATATATATAATTTATATAAAAAACACTTGTGTTTTATGGGAGAAAAATCATTGTTTGGGATGGACATATTGAGAATTATAACTCACATTTAAATACACAATTGCATATTTTTAACACTAGTGGTCATACAGATTATATAGTGTAATTTTGGGATTATCATCAATGATATAAATTTAAAGAGGGAAGTGGTGTGGTGTTTTTAATAGTTTTCATTTGTATGATCACATTGATTTCAAATATGTTCAATGATATATTAACATTCATTGGTTTAGGATATATTGGATGATTAAAAAAATTAGTTTGGTAACATTACATTGACTTATAGAGGTATTGATTTTTATTATGGATTTATATTGAATAGATTTTATACAATTATAATATATTTTATATTTTTGATTGTACTAGATGACATGATATGATTATTATAAATTTCTCTTATTATATTTGATTGTATACATCAAAAATAAGCCTAAGTTCTTCTTCTATTGAGGCATCTCGGGTGAGATAACATATTAATAAAGTTGTACACGACCTTCATCTTGAAGTAGTTTATGTATATAGTATTTTTTATAATTATTTTATATAATTTATTTCCATATATGCTAATTATTTCTCAATTGGAAAATAACGCATCATAAAGTAAATCAGTTATCTTGATGAAATTAATCTAATGGTAACAATTTTAATGTTCAAATTTTGCCACTTATCCCAAAGATTATATGATTTTTATTTACTTTTTACCTTTTTGACTAAGATGAGGGGACAATATAACTGTCAAGTAATCCCTAAGGATCCTAGGACTCATACATGGCCATGAATTCCCCCGATGACCTGACACAACAAGAATTTTATCCTCCCATTCCTATTTTATAATTAGTCTAGTTTCTCACTTTAAAAACATGCATAGATAGAATTTTCTTGTGAAGAGAAGCACAATTCCTAGAACTAATGGAATAATCCAAACACTCTCATTCTTCAAATCCAGTTGGCCGGAAAAAGTGAGATTTTCTACTTCGAATTTAGCATCACGATCTACACTAGAGGATATAAAGTCAAGGAAAACCCCTATCGTTGAAAATGATTCATCTCTGCATGCCAGTCCAGATTGACCCCTGATGAAACTATCTCCTACGAGAAAGTGTGCCACTATCTAATTAACCCACTACCATCACCAATTTCTGACCAAGACCACTTTCCTGACTCCAACGTATCCAACTGATACTCGCACAACCGCTTTAGAGGTTTTCCACATCTTAATGCATCTAAAACCATAGAACTTGAAAAACATTGATGTTTATACTAGAAAACATTCAAGATAAATCAGTGGTAAAATATTTAAATTTTTCATTTATGAATAAATAAAATATTTTAAAAAAGATAAAAGGTTTAATTTGGATGAATCCTAAAGGTAATATTTTTTCTTTCTAATCACTAAGAGTTTTATATTATGTGAAATGTTCAGTGGGAATAATATTTCCCAAAATAATGTATTTTTAGTGAGTTTTTAAATGAGTTAGGTGAAGAAAATTTCAATTCATATTAAAATTAATAAAAAATAAAAAATATTTTATTTTTAAATATAATGCATGTTTGGGAGTGAATATTTAATAAGATATACATGTGTTATTGTTGTGTAACATATTATATTGTTATTGGTTAATTTCATTTTATTAGATTTGTTTAATCTATTCATTAATATTATTGGAAAAAACTATGTAACATTGTTAACATGTGATTAATAATAATTATACAATTTATACATAGTGATTCGTATTCAATGAATGGTGGATAGATAACTCATGGTTTGGAATAACCATATTAAATCACCTTTTATAGTTTTTCATCTTAGTCATAAACATTAATATATATAACATAATGGGTACCAGGCATTTTATTATTACAAATAGAAATTCTAGTTCAGTTGAGGGAAATAGTTAGTTCATGGGCAATAGTAATCTGGCAATACCACCTTACATGGGGTTGGATCTCTTCATTGAATTGCACTTGGTTTATAAAATAATAGAGGATAACCATGAAGCATATTAAAACATGATTCTAGGGGATGATGCATGGTCATTCCATAATTTTGTAAATGCTATATTTAAAACTTGTGAGCTTCCAAAAATAGGAATTTTTTTAGTCAAATATTTTATCCCAATCTGATTGTTATCCCAATTAGCCCCATATAGAACTTTTATTATCCATTGTAGAGGAAGATCCTATTTTTTATCCTCTTATTATTACATACATTCACATCCCTTTAATTATGGATTTCATGTGTATTTAGTGGGTGAACCCTTCATTTATTTTTATTCTCCTTATTCAGTCATTTATTCTTTCATTTCATCATTGTTTATTTTTATCCCATAAACCCCATTGGACATTGCAGAATAAACTAGGTTTTGAAACTATCTAATATTTGTAATTTTTTTTATATGGATTATATAGGCCACCTTATTCTATGGTATTAATATGTATATTGATGGTGACTTGATTATATAGATTTGAGTTATGTGTTTTTGTGAAATTCATTATATATTAAATTTTATTTTATTTTTTATTTTTCTAAATTCTATAAAATAAAGTAATACCTTTATATAATAACCTCGATGACCAATGGAAATGTTTTTAATGTTTTTTTTAATTTCCATAATTTGTTTTCATTATTTTCTAGATCTATATTTGTAAAAAAATATTTATACATGATACAAATTTATATAAATTCCTAAGAGGATATAAATAAATGAATTAAAGGGATAAAAAGTGATTGAATTTATATTAGTTTTTTGAGAGGCGTTCTGATTTTAAATTCGTTTCCATGAGAGTTAAATAATGTTTTTAAAATAGGTATTCTAGATTGTAAGGCCTAAAAAATTTTTGAAATTATTTTTTAGTTATTTGAGAAACATTAGATATTTTAAAAAAATTAGGCATTGTATAAACATTATATTGAATTGATTGATAGTTTATTGAATGTGTAGAACCTTTTATATATTTCAAATGATGTTGTTATAACTTTTCATTCTAATTTACCACTAAATACCCTATTATCACAATATAAAAAATGGTTTCTTAATGATTGAGACACCATTGTTTTGAACCCCTTTTTTTATCACTATTTTGAAATTTTTCTCTATGATGGTAGAATTTAATTATTTTATTATGTATGGTCAAATGTGAAATGGATTGTTTTATGAGATGGTGTTGGACATGGGATAAGTAATTAATATGTTTTTATGTTATTAATGACAAATGTGATTATCTCATGACTTAATTTTTTTCTCCTCCTCTTGATTTATTTCTTGGGAACCCTATTAATATCATTGAGATACCAAGATTCATGTTAGACTAAATTAGATTACTAAACTGGACAGTGTCCCATTGTGTAGTTCATTCCTTGACTATGGGGGTTCCCTTAAAGATGTCCATTGAGAGAAAATAATATGAAAATTTCGTTGGTAAATACATCATGAGATGATAGTCGATTTTAATAGATTTCATCAATTATCATATTAGGTTAGGACGTAGTGAAGATCCTATTATTCTATTACATTATATTGGGTACTTATTGTTATAATTGTCTACGTTATATTACATTGTTATAAAATTATTTATATTTTTATTGTTTGGAAATAATTTTATCATTGTTTTATTAATAATACCATATTTTCATTGATCAATGAAAATGGTTTCTGTTTCTCATTTCCCATTTATTTGATTTAGTTTAATTTCAATTAGGTCTAGAAAATGTGTTTTAAAAAAAGGACTCTAATCAGTTTTCATAGACATGGAAGTTCACTTTTTCATGTTTTAGTGTATTTTCACTTCAATTGATGGTTCCCCCATTGATTTAAAGTTAAATGAATTTGAAATTAATATATCAAATAAACATAAAATTATGTTTACTTTCATAGTTTAAAAGGATTATTTTAATACTGTAAAAGTGCATTGATTCATTCAAAAAGGTTATACCTCAAGGGTCTGAAAATGTGAATGATGCTTTATTCAATGGAAAATTTTTTATACCTGTTTTATTATACTCTCAAATATGAAAACAAATTTTTAAATTTTTTCCAAATAAAAATTTATGAATTTTATTATAAATTTAATTTCATATACTTTTTATAAATCTTATTTATATTATTGTCTCATAACCAATATACACAACTTTTTGTGTATATAACTCTTATTTTTATATATAAGTTATCAGGAAATGAAAAATAGATGGTGGAAATTCTCATTTCCCACTGATGGATGTTTTGAATATGCTTGGTGACATTGTGTAACATGGAGATGATATTGTGTTAATATAATATTATGGACCATAATAGGATGTTAGTGTCTGGTATTTGAACTAATTGATTTTTTAATTTAGGTCTCATTAGTGTTCTACTATGGATTTGTATTCTTCATAATGTTGTTAATTTCAATATGATTTTTTCCTTTTAGATATAATTTTCAATGTCTAGTTCGGTATATTATTTATATTTTTTTATTTTTACATGAATTTAAGTCAAAAATATAAATGAACCATGCTAGAGTCTCACTACGGGCCATCCAATTATTTTTTGTTTTTAAAGGGTAAACTCATTCCCATTCTCTTTATTTTATACCCTGGTTCCTATCTCTAACCCTAGGTGATTGAGAATACAGATCATGCATTTAGGAATATATTTTTGGGTAACATGATTAGTTCACTAGTTTCAATTCATTACAAAATGGTATGATAGTTCCTTCTTGATATTTGTGTATTCAATTTTATTTTGAAAGAAATATTTTTTGGACTCAAGAGGTAGGTAATGAGATGGTGTATGATGACCAACTTCCCCAATGAAACTTCAATTTCCTTGTGTATCCAAGATGTGAATCTTGAATTTGGGTTTCATTTTAGAATATTATTAATATAATATAATCTAAAATGATGTTTATTTGAACCTTATTAGATATATATGATAGATTTAGGTATTATTTGTGTTTTGAGGTTGAAATTGGAGAGGAACCATGGCCTCATGGTTAAAACACTATCTAGAAAACCAAGTGTAGCACATGAATATACTTCCAAACACATTATAATGATTATAGGATGGTAGGATCATGTTCTACCAAACTTTGTGAAAAAATATAAATAGTCATCATTAATACTTAATTTTATGATTTTACGACCTTTTAGATCATTTAACTATCCCTAATAAGTTTCTTTAAAACTTGAGATGAAAAAAAGAATATTTTATAATGTTTTTATGTTTCTTAGTTGAGTTAGAATTAATATATACTGTTTTATTATTTTATATTATGTTATGATAGATTATATTATGTAAATATAGAATTTTATGAAATTTGAAGATTATATAACTAGGTTTTATGGTGTTTATAAAAGAAATGTTGAATTTCAAGTGGTGTTTTTAGTTAGTGAAATATTTCATGATATGAATGATTTTATAAAATTATTTTTTATATTATTATTGAAACAATTGTGATTTATGAAGATTTATTTTTAATGGTCGATTTAATTAGGCGATTTTATGATTTTTGGTTTATTCCTAGGTTTATATTAGGATTAGATGATTTTAATTATGCAGTGTGTCTTGATTGGGAATAATTTTTTGGGTTCTTAAGATATTCTTATAGAAATTTTTTCATTAAATTAGTCTAGTATAATTATAGGGACGATACTTAAGGATCTTCCTCTCATTTTTTATGTATCATCCGTTTTTTTTACTCCATTAACACTCTTAATTGACAGGTGGATCTAGAATCATGCCTAGTTTTGACCCTATTAATGGATTTTTTAAATAAACATCAACTAACATTCAATATTTATCAAGGTTCACATGATTCAACCTAGTGGTTAGATAGGATTGGGGGAATATTAATTTCATTATTATTTTCCAAAACATCAAAACTAAAAGCTGATATGGGGTTTTTTTAATTTACCTAGTAGATTGGTTTGTGAAAAATTTTTCCAAACTTATTTTAGATGATAACTTATACAAGTAATACTTTAAGAGAATGTTTATTTAGTGGATTTATCTAGATATGTATAGATATTGAAATTGATTAAATTCATCGGTCTACAATATTGTGGGATAGTGGTAAAATAGTACATTGATCTTTCCATAGATTTAGTTTTCTTATATTTTGGCCTAGCCAATGATGAGTCACTTAATGATTGATTTTTTAATGATTTTTTCATTCGATCATCATATCAATTGTAATTAAATTTTAAAAGGCGTTTTATGAGGATTTTTATTAATGTATAATCTTAGTGGAAGTTAATCAGGCATGTAAACTTGTAATATGTGATTATATCAATTCATAATATGTGTTCTATGATGGTTAGTTGTAGATACCCAAAGCTTGATGTACATAGAAATTACATTACTTTTGCAGAATACATAATACATAACAAAAAAAGACACACAAGTACTGTAATAGTTTAGTGTCTTTGGATACTCGGAATATAAACATCTAATCGTGTTGAAATATCGTCAAAAACTCCCATAATGATCTTCCCCTTTTTGTTTCCTTACCTAAAACCTTTCATTATTTCCTGGGGAAAATAAAACATAAAAAGGGTGAGCTCAAATGCTTAGTAAGGGAAAAAATAGATAACATAAAACAATCCATAAACATTTGGAAGCAAAAACATGAACATGAAATTTAAACATCAAAATCTTGAGCAAAGGCATAAATCGTGGAAGTACGTGAGGCATATATCATAATAGAACATCAAACATGATAAAATATAATGGGAATAAAACATGTAAGTGTGGCACCATTTATCACATGTTATGATTTCCATAGTATCCAAAGAATTGCTGCCAAGACCATCTTAGTGGACAAAGTCCCTTTCTGAATCGAGTTCACTCCTCGTTTTAGTCCTGTAACACTAAATCGTATTAACTTACCATTCCAGCCATGTCTATCTCATGAGATATAAATCTTTACCCAATGCATTGTAGGGAGATATAGGTCCTACCCATCTCATAATGATACCATTCTTATGTGTGCCACAATATAAAAAATCACACATCATTGCATAACCCATGTAATAAAAATGGGATTCTTAAACATTGTGACATAATAAAACAATTCATATAAGATAAAGGAATTCATAAAAATAATTCCATCATAACATAATCAAATCAATGTAATAATAGGGATAGAAACAGAACCCTATATTATCTTAGATGGAAAATAATTTTGATAAAACACCTGAACTCCATTCTTGAGGAAAATATCCTTTCTACTTCAAGAACATTTTCCTTTATTAAAACATCATATAATTTTGAACTAAAAGAAGTTGATTAAAAATAAACATGAAAACTTGTAAAATAATCTTCATGGAAATAATGTTCTAAAAATCCATTCACGCTGTATAAGTTAAAATATAACATTCTCCTCGTACTTTTGTCGAAAAAGTAAAAAAGTTCCACGTATGGTAAAAAAAGAAAGATCCCTTCCATAACACGTAGTAAAAGTAAAAAAAGGGAAAAAAGTACTGTAAACATATATGAAATCATTTTTATAAAACATGGACTTGGATGATAAATATTACCCCAGAAAATACTTACGAATAAGCAATCTAAGATAAAAATGAGATTTGCAAAATTATCCCTTACATTTGGTCTGATATGCTTCGTACGTTTCCGAACCTCCTGTATAATGATTTCAATAATGTCATTGAGTTATTACAGAATCATATTAATTGTTATGATATCATATATGGTTCACTTATTACTTTATATTACCCGTTCTTTTGTAAGTTCAATGTTAAAGCAGCGTTTTGGGTTAAATCATTTTATTTATCATACGTGTTTGGGCTTGTTGTTCTTGATATTATTACTTATATCCTGATTTACATAATTCCAAAATGTAAAGCATGATTTACATATAATATATATTTGAGTATATACATATATATATGATATATCGATTAAATGAAAAGAAATACACCGTTCATGGAGACGGTAGGCCGTACGTACGCATGAACACTATTTTCGTTTCCTTGTTGAATTAAATGAAATTAAGTAGATGACATAAATATATATATACATAAATCCAGTATCATTATTATGTCATATATTTCATGATTAATTACAATATATACTTTATAATCATTCATGAATGGTTATCATGGAGAATTAATCTCAACGCGTCGTGGAGACGGTATTCCGTACATACGCACGAGCGATGATATCGTTCCCATGATCCTGTAATTGTTTTGGAGTGTATTTATACTATTTAATAATCAATATCAATTTAAAATAATCATATATAGTTATTATTTACACCATTATACCCATCCATGTAAGGTGGTGGTTGAAAATAGATTACACCACGGCGTGGAGACGGTATTCTGTACGTACGCACGCGCGGTGATTTCATTGTCCGTAGGATGGATAGATGGTGAAATAGGGTTGTTTCATACTTATAATCACATATCTGTATATTATTGATACTGATGTTATTACTTCATACTGAAACAACTAAAAAAGAATAAGTGGAAGAAGAAATAAAGTTGAAAGAATCGGTAACGGACATTACCTCTTCTTTGAAGCGCCTCTTTGAGACCTCTTCTTAGGGAACCAAAATTGGTCTTTGAATAATACATGTACCTCTAGGATGTTTCTATGGAAGTGGAGAAGATAATTTGGCAGGGGTTGGCCAGGAATGAAGGCTCAATGTGGTGTGAGAAAGAGAGGGAGGAGGTGCCCTTTTATAAGGGAGGAGAGGGGCACCTTTGGAATACCTAAAAATATTATTTTATTATAAAGTCATATTCAGTTGTTAATAGCTCCATATTGAGTTATTTCTAAGCTAAAGTGGGGATGGGTCGAAATACTCTCATTAAATATAATTTAGACAAGTTTTGGTTTCTATTTTAACCTGATCATTTAGATTTAACTTTAAGATAAATAATTTTTCTTTTATAGTGTCTTCTTGTATTCTTACACTATAAGGTTAATAAACATACTATAACAAGACAAAAGAACCCCAAGTTGTTTATTATTAATATATATAACCTTATCTAAGTCATTTGTACAACCTTAGATTTTTTGGAATAAAATAACAATTAATAATATAATATTTTCTTAAAAAACTATTTTATGTCAATTTTGAAAATATTTGGTATTTGCTTTTTGTGAAAATCATAACATAAATATTAGTTCAAAAAAAGTTAATTAAATCAATAATAAAATGTCATATTAACAAAAAAAATTATTTTAATTCATAAAAAGTCTCAAATTACTTTTATTGGGGTATTTATAACATCAATTATGTCAATAGTTCATTAATAATATAATTATTGCATCATCATTGTGTCATAAATAAATTAACTAATTTAAAGTCAATAAATTACAAATAAATTACCACTATGTAGGAAATATTATTTTCTTCCGAATTAATATTTATTGTCTAATTTATCTTATGTATAACCCTATATTAAAAATGATGTACTTATTAAACTTTGATTTTAACTATTTTAAACCTTCTTTAAATAAATTAATAATAAATGTCCTAATCGAATACAATTGGGCCTAAATGGTCCTATTTTATTCCGATGGTTGTTTTTGATCGAATTAATCTTATCCAATAGAATTAGGACATGTGTTAGGGTATTAATAATATCGTTTTTACCCTTAATTACCTGATTTAATTTTAACCGTGGTAAATAAAAGTAAAAAGTTACAATTCACCAAAAATTATTTTCATCTCATTGAACTACATTTTACTTACTGACATCAATCGTGTCTCTCGGAATTTTAAAATTCCATTCACAAAAGCGGTAAAATTAAATTTTATGTAAATTTGAAAATTCTCCTAGGAGGTGGTTAAAAGACGGTCAAAAGTTCAATAAAATTTTTATATATCTAAAACTATTATAAAATGACTCCAATTAATTACATTGAACTTATATTGGTATTATGTGTCAATTTTGACATAAAATAAATTTAAATAAAATAAATAATTATTTAATTAAAAAGTCGGTTTTTAAATATTAATCCAATGTTTTCACTATTTATCAAAAATTGAATGTTTTCAGAAAAATACAAATATTTCACCCTAGGATAATTTCGTTATTCTGAATCCAAAAATGAAGTCCATTTTGAATGATGAAATTTAAAAAAATTCAAAAAGTGGTTATTACTATTTATAACAGCTAGTTTTAATAATATTTTAATAGCATATCATTGTTTAGTGAAACTCGGTATTGCGTACAACACAGGCTTTCGAGGAAGGTCATTATTGCGTGTAATGTAGCAAAGTTAGGTTTGTGTGTTGTGAAAGACTAATTTGTTGTAGCGTACAACACAAGACATCAATAAAATTTAAAATAATATTTTTCATAAAATCTCGGGGTGTTATATTCTACCCTCATAAAATGAATTTCTCCCTCGAAATTCGTCAGGGTTATAAATGGTTTACTACTAGAAAGTTTCTTTAATAGAAATCCACATCCTAAAATGGAATACCAAAACCAATATTTAAAAACTATAGTATGAAACATAATGGTTACCCAAATTAACTAATCACTAGGTTTCCACATAGGATAACATACGTGAAAATATGGATATGAAAGAGAAACCTAACCATCATGTTCTGATGGAGAGTGGAAGAGAACATGAATATGAAAAATCCAACAATCACAAAGCCATAGAATTGTGATGATCTAAGGTACCATCTGATTCATCAGATCTAAGAGAACTAGGACAACATTTTTTGTTTTCAAGATCATTTCCCTATAGTTGATGAATTAAAAAGAAATACTTACATGATTTTGGTACAATTTCACTATTGTTTGTGAATTGAACAATTTCCACTTCATCCATTAAAGAAATGAAGTTGAATTTGTTATTTGTGATGTGTTAGAAGATCATGTGATAGAATGATGGGTCATTCCATCTGTTTCAAACAAAAGGTTAGCAAAAGTTATAAGTCCATCTTATGGTTAGATTAATCGTATATGGTTCCAAAAATGAACTTATACTTCATATATCATACCGCTTAATAAAATAAAACTAGTTTCTACTAACCAGGGACATACAGTAGGCCAGTGGTAGTTGATAAAGTTCAGTCGCATTTCGGTTGTGGGTTAGATTCCCACAGCCTTGTCCTACGTGATGGGCTGTCGCCCATCCTGCAGGTTGACCTTTTTCTAAAAATATATTACTATAACATCCCATCAATAATATCGAAAAAACTTCTATCCTTAAACAATACTAACATATGTCCAACATCATCCATTCTAATCTTTAGTCTTATCTATAATACTACAGTCCACTCTCATAATATAGTGAAAACGATTACCAGAGATTTCATATAACAAGCATGTTAATACAATCGTTGATCCCCATATATCATAAGATATGTCTTGTTGGTCACATTCCAAACATTCAAAGGCCTTAATCATGTATTCTCTTGAAAAATGAATACCCATTGAGTCTTAGTGAAAACATGAGTGTTGTCAAAAGTTAACTCTTTCCACTTACCAAAACCCAAGAATTCTATATACTCTAACCATGGTATAACTATTACGTTATATCAGTCATGAGCCCATGAATACTGTCAAACATTTCATTTTCTCCTTATCCCTTCATTATGCGCATGTCATCTTCATTCCAAAAATATCTCAATCACTTTCCATGGTTACCTGTACCATAATATTATTGAAAACCACAATAGACCAATACATAAATATTCCAATATTCCATGATACTATATACAACATTATTTTGGAATCCCATTACATAAACACTTAATCATTCCACCACATCATTGTCATATTAAACATTGCCAATAGTGATCGCATGTGACTTCCCTTTGTCCTTTTACTTATGTGGTTGCTCATATCGATCATCATTAACCATTGGATTAGGTCATTGATTAGCATAATGCCCCATTTCATTGCACTTGAAGCATTGAAGTGTTGGTGGTGTGTTCTCTGCAGTCTTTTCTTTATTCACACCATCAGCAACCCTTATTCCATTACTTCGACACTCAGCTACTCGATGAAATTCTTTTCCACACTTAAAACATTTTCTAGTCCATTTAATACAATCTCCACCATGCTTCTTTCCACATTTTGAGTATAATGAAACATTCATCTTCATTTCACCATTGTTCTGAGATTTCTCCTTGAACTCCATCTTTTGTTTCTTATCAAAACCATGAGATGGATATGTAACACCAACTTTCATTTCTACCTTGATAGCACAACACACAATTTCTTCATAGCTACTGATGTCTCTTATAGCCAATTCCCATCGAAGATTTGGTTTTAAGCCACTGAAGAATCGATCAATTTTACTTTCAGGTTGGATGATAATGCCAGATGCATACCTTGCAAGCCTTGTAAAATTTCCATCGTATATACCAACAAATTCATCATCCTTTTGCATTATTTCAAGAAACTCCTTTTACATCTTTGTTTGAAGAATACAGGGGAAATACTTATTGAAAAATATGTTCTTGAACTCGTCCCATTACATGGACTCAATTTCATCTATTGGACTCATATTCTTGATAAGATTCCACCATTGATCAGCTTCACCTTCCAAATGATATACTGATAAGATGACTTTATCATGTTTAGAACATTGAATAACTGAAATTATATTTTCAGTGGTACGGATCCATTGTTCTGCAAAAAGTGGATCAGAAGACCCACTGAAAGAAGGTGGACGCTGCCTAATGAAGGACTCAATAGAATATTGTTATCTTCTCTGCTCATTTGAAAGTCCATAATGATTCATAGATTGTGTAAGTATAGAAATAAGATTTTTCACTCTATCTCCCATAACATTTGTTTGTTCAGAAGTACAATCATTACGTTTTTCATTACATTGATCAACACGGTTCATTCAGGTTCCAGCTATCGTCTAAAACCCAAAAAGAATATTGTGAGACCCAAAAATCATGCTAGGGAAAACAACATAATAAAGGGAGAGTACCTTCAATATCTAACAACTTAGGTTAAATTCTAAGATTGTTACCTTAGTTCTAGGACTATATCCTATATGTATACTTATTCTTAGGTACATCCCTAGACATACATTTGAAATATCTCTAGGGATCTCACTAACGTTTTTGTATCCTAGTTTCTAAAGGTTGACTAATCCTTTCCTCTCATACCAACTGTAGAGACCCAAATCATGACATACATGGACATTAGATTACTTTTGAGTAATACTTAATACATAACAAAAACAGACACACAATGACCGTAATAGTTTAGTGTCTTTAGAGACTCGGAATATAAACATCCAATCATGTTGAAATATCTTCAACAACTCCCATAACGATCTTCCCCTTTTTGTTTCCAAACGTAAAACCATTCTTTATTTCCTCGAGAAAACAATACATAAAAAGCTTGAGCTCAAATTCTCAGTAATGGAAAGCATAGATAACATAAAACAATCCATAAACATTTGGAAGCAAAATCATGAACATGAAATTTAAAAATCAAAATCTTGAGCAAAGACCATCCAAATCTTGAGCAAAATCAAGAATGCCTTGGCTACTATGGAAATCATAACATGTCTTTGCCAAGACCATCTTAGTGGACTAAGTCCCTTTCGGAATTGAGTTCACTCCTCGTTTCAGTCATGTAACATTGAACCGGATTAACTTACCATTCCAGCCATGTCTATCTCATGAGATATAAATCATTACCCAATGCATTAGAGGGAGATATAGGTCCTACTCTTCTCATAATGATACCATTCTTATGTGTGCCACAAAATCCAAAATCATACATAATTGCATAACCCATGTAATAAAAATGGGATTCATAAACATCATGACATAATAAAACAATTCATATAAGATAAAGGAATTCATAAAAATAATTCCATCACAAAATAATCAAATCAATGTAATAATAGGGGTAGAAACAGAACCCTATATTATCTTAGATGGAAAATAATTTTGATAAAACACTTGAACTCCATTCTTGAGGAAAATGTCCTTTCTACCTCAAAAACATTTTCCTTTATTAAAACTTCATATAATATTGAACTAAAAGAAGTTGATTAAAAATAATCTTGAAAACTTGTAAAGGAATCTTCATGGAAATAATGTTCTAAAAATCCATTCACGTTGTATAAGTTAAAAAATAACATTCTCCTCATACTTTTGTTAGAAAAGTCAAAAAGTTCCTTGTATGGTAAACAAAAGAAAGATTCCTTCCATAACACATGGTAATAGTAAAAAAAGGGAAAAAGGTCTTTAAACATACATGAAAACATTTTTATAAAACTTGGACATGGATGATAATTATAACCCCATTAAATACTTACGACTACGCAATCTCGGATAAAAATGAGATTTGCAAAATTATCCCTTTCCTTAGGTCCGACATGCTTCGTACGTTTTCGAACATCCTGTATAATGATTTCAATAATGTCATTGACTTATTACATAATCATATTCATTGTTATGATGTCATATATGTTTCACTTATGACTTTATATTACCCGTTCTTTTGTAAGTTCCATGTTGAAGCAGCGTTTTGGGTTAAATCGTTTTATTTATCGTATGTGTTTGGACTGGTTGTTCTTAATATTATTACTTATATCATGATTTAATTAATTCCATAATGTAAAAAATTATTTACATATAATATATATTTCAGTATATACATATATATATGATATATCGATTAAATGAAATGAAATACACCGTTCATGGAGACGGTAGGCCGTACGTACGCATGAACGTTGTCTTCGTTTCCTTGTTGAATTAATTGAAATTAATTAGATGAAATACGCATATATATATACACAAATCCAGTATCATTATTATGTCTTATATTTCATGATTACTTATTATATATACTTTATAATCATTCATGAATGGTTAACATGGAGAATGAATCTCATCTCATCGTGGAGACAGTGTTCTGTACGTACGCACGAGCGATGATATCGTTCCCATGATCGTGGAATTGTTTTGGAGTCTATGTATACTATTTCAGAATCAATATCACTTTAAAATAATAATATATAGTTATTATTTACACCATTATACCCATCGAAGTAAGGTGGTGGTGGAAAATAGATTACACCACGGCGTGGAGACGGTATTCCGTACGTACGCACGCGCGGTGATTTCATTTTCCGTAGGATGGATAGATGGTGAAATATGGTTGTTTCATACATATAATAACATATATGAATATGATTGATACTGATTTTATTACTTCATAATGAATAATCTAAAGAAGAAGAAGTGGACGAGGAAATAAAGTTGAAAGAATCGGTAATGGACATTACCTCTTCTTTGAAGCGCCTCTTTCAGTCATCCTTTTAGGGCACCAAAATTGGTCTTTGAAGAGAACCAGGACCTCTAGGATATTTCTAGGGAAGTGGAGAAGATAATTTTTCAGGGTTTGTCCAATCATTAAGGCACAAAGTGGTGTTAGGAAGAGATGGAATAGGTGCCCTTTTATAAGGGAGGAGAGGGGCACCTTTGGAATAACAAAAAATATTATTTTATTATAAAGTCATATTCGGTTGTTAATAGCTCCAAATTGAGTTACTTATAAGTTAAAGTGGGGATGGGTAAAAATCCTCTCATCCAATATAAATTAGACAAGTTTAGGTTTCTATTTTAACCTTATCATTTAGATTTAACTTTAAGTTAAATAATTTTTCTTTTACCATGTCTTCTTGTTTTCTTACACTATATGGTTAATAAAAATACAATAAAAATCCAAAAGAACTCCTAGTTTTTTATTATTAATATATATAACCTTATATAAGTCATTTGGCCAATCTTTATATTTTTAAGAAGAAAATAACAATTAATAATATAATTTTTTTTAAAACTATTTTATGTCAATTTTGACACTATTTGGTAATTGATTTTTGTGAAAATCATAACAGAAAGATTAGTTCGAAAACAGTTAATTAAATCAATACTAAAATGTCATATTAACATTGAAAATAATTTTAATTCATAAAAAGTCTCAAATTATATTTATTTGGGTATTTATAACATCAATTATGTCAATATTTCATTAATAATATAATTATTGTATCATCATTGTGTCATAAATAAATTAACATATATAAAGTCTAAAAATTAAAAATAAAATACCATTATTTAGAAAATCTTTTTACCTTTCCAATGAATATTTATAGTGGAATTTATCTAATGTATAACCCTATATTAAAAATGATTTACGTATTAAACATTGATTTTAACTATTTTAACCCTTCTTTAAATAAATTAATAATAAATGTCCTAATCTAATCCAAGTGGGCCTAAATGGTCATATTTTATTCCTAAGTCTGTTTTTGGTCTAATTACACTTATCCAATAGAATTAATACATGTGTTAGGGTAATAATAATATCATTTTGGCCCTTAATTACCCTATTTACTTTTAACGGTGGTAAATAAAAGTAAAAAGTTGCTATTCAGCAAAAATTATTTCCATCTCATTGAACTAAATTTTACTTACTGACATCAATCGTGTCTCTCAGATTTTTGAAATTCCATTCACAAAAGTGGTAAAATTAAATTTTATGTAAATTTGAAAATTCTCCTAGGAGGTGGGTAAAAGACGGTCAAAAGTTCAATAAAATTTTTATATACCTAAAATTATTATAAAATGACTACAATGAATTACATTGAAATTATATAGGTATTATGTGTAAATTTTGACATAAATAAATTTAAATAAATTAAAAAATTATTTAAATAAAAATTTGGTTTTTATATAGTAACCCAGTGGTTTCACTATTCATCAAAAATTGAATGTTTTCAGAAAAATACCAAAATTTTACCCTAGGCTAATTTCGATATTCCGAATCCAAAAATGAATTCCATTTTGAAAGATAAAATTTACAAAATTTCAAAAAGTGGTTATTACTATTCATAACGGCTAGTTTTAATTATATTTTAATAGCATATCGTTGTTTAGTGAAACTCGGTATTGTGTACAACACACGCTATCGAGGAAGGTCGCGATTGCGTGTAATGTAGCCAAGTTAGGGTTGTGTGTTGTGCAAGACTCCTTTGTTTTAGCGTACAACACAATATATCAATAAAATTGAAAATAATATTTTTCATAAAATCCTGGGGTGTTACATTATTCCTATCAGATAATGTCTACTTATTATAAAAGGAAGATAGTTTTGTTTTGTAATTGTTTGAGACACCTAGAAACTCTAACCCCTCTATGTTGAGAGGTCCAACTTTTTTAATTGTTGTGCATAAATAAATCATATTTTAAAATTAATTACAAACAATTATAAAAGTAAGAGGAAATATATTTAGTTACATGGATTTTGGAAGTAGTATATCTTGTGTATCATTCTCTATGAGTTTAGATAGGATTAAATCGTTGAGGTAATTCTTAGATTATTAATTTCTTTACTATCCCATCAATTAAAAAATTACATTATGTTCATTGTTTTTCGTTAATCATATTCCATCATGATGGGTCATTCCCCTTAAGATTTTTTATATTGTAATACCATTGAGATGATATTTTATTTAAGATGAATTACTATTGGGAGTTTGTAGGTACATTATTAGGTAATTTGGGAAAGTGTTACAACATATTAGATAACTAATACACTATTACCACTAATTATGTTTATTCCCAAGCATAGGGGTACTCCCCCATAAATTCCCATATTGTAATTTAGGGTTGGGTTCTTATTAGGTTAACCATAGGATGATGTTCCATGATTGATCTCCTACAATACAGAACCTTTCATCTCCCTAGCCCATGGATAAAGCCCACATTTTTTTTCTTATGGAATGATTGCAATCTATTATTATGTTCCATTTTTAGTTTATAGGAAGTGGTTGAGATAGTGGACATAATAAACTGCCCCTTTTGGGTGTTGTTATGGTTTGTGATCATTTTTAGGAATTGTGTTGTAGTTTCAAGAGTAGTTGTTGGTGGTGTAGATGAATATTATCATTGTATTCAATAATTATTTTCCTATGGAGGGTTATGTAATTTTTCTCAGTATTATATATTGATTTTTAAATGGAGGTGGAAACCTATAACAGGTATATGAATTTAAATTTATACATGGATCACTATTTAAAATTAGTTCTTTGAGGATCATGTTTCATGATTGTGAGCATGTACATCTTTAAGATTGTATAGTGATAAATGAGAGTTTTTTCTATTTTTATCAAGTATTAATATTATTTATAGTGTTATATATTATTTGGCGCACCTAAATTTCACCCCTAAACACCAATATTAAATGTTCTATTGAGGAGTTGTAGTATAGAATCATTTTTTATATCAAATGGTAAATTATAAAATATAAATAATGTTATTTAATAAAATTTATCACTTATGTCTATTTAATTAGTTGAATTTTTTGGCATATCATATAACCCATTAATATGTTAATAGGGTTTGATTCTAACCAATTTCTATATTTATCTATGACTTTATATGGGTAGAATGTGACATGGTGGGGATAATTATGACACCCATGTGTTATTTTTTTTAATATGTTATATAATTATAGGCTGTTTTGAGTTTTTAGAATTCAATAAGACTGACCATTTAATATTTTGAAAACATAATTATTTCATAATTATCTCACAGTATGTGTATAAATTATAGTAACAATTGAGTATATACATTTATATAGTGTTTTATTAAGTGAATGATGCATGGTTAATGCACTATTGGGAGTTACTATGTGAAATCGCCATAAAATGAGTTTCATATTAGTAGTATCATCATATATTTTTCTTATATAGTGGGATCCATTATCATTATTTAACGTAAGTTAATTTATATTCATTGCGGGACAACTTTAGTTCCTGTGTAAGAGTAACTGTGTAGTCTAACCTTACATAGTGTGTGTTCTCTAAAATGACATGTGCATTGTCTGTGCAGATATTGGAAATCCATGTGGGATAACTAAGATAAGATTGGAATCTTGATTCCATTAGTTTTATAATTATTGTCTTAATGTTTTGTAAATGGTTGGTCTAAACCATTCGAGTTTCCTTAAATTAGAATATGTGAATTCAATTTTTTACCCATTATATATTTTATCATTAGTAGTCCCCTCTATCTCTCATCTTCCTCATATGAGATAGAGGAATATTTGGTATCTTTTATTATTCTTTTATGAATCCAAGGACCATTATTCGTATATTTTAACAGTATTTAGTGGGTAACATCCTTGTTTATTTTAATCCACCTTCTTCTTTACATCATTCATGCATTTTATATTGGATTATACTTATCTCATAATCCCTAAGGGAAATGGTGGTTAAACCTAGTGTTTCAAATGATATAACGTTAGGGATTTGGTTTTATATCTATTTTAGAGGACATATTCTTCATTATTGTTTCTTGTTCTATTAAAGGGGAATTGATTTATGTGATTTCATATAGGTGTTTATAAAAATACGAATTATTTATAAACTTTTACTCATAATTTAATACATAAATATAAACAGACTATCATCCTTAAAGAACGAGAGGACTAATTTCTAGGTAATATGATACATATACTAATAACATACATCAGGGATACAAAAAAATCAATTAAAACCTTTTATCATGCACTTATAATTCCACTGATTTTAAACAATTACATGGGATAACCAATAGATGTACATAAGGAAGCGGTGACATATAAATCCCCGTAAGATAATAATCAAAGAATAACATCATGAAAGTAAAATACTGTAGTCGAGAAGAGTGTAAATATGATATAAAATGGTGATCGTTGGGGCTAAAAATTAAAATGAACAAGAAACAAATGGAAATCCCTAAGGTCTAACTCATTAAACTTGTTCGCGGAGCCCCCGCAGTGTCGTGGACAGTGCAAAGCTTCTCCTCCGCAAAGCCACTGTGAAGCAAGGATTCATGAGGATCTGTGAACCTGTATGATGTTTTTGAAGCCTCCACGGAGCAAGGAGGTGGGAGGCTTCATGATCCCATTTGACGTTTGTGAATCCATTGCGGTGAAAGGAGGCGAGAGGCGCCATAAACCCATTTGGTTTTTCAGATCCATCGCAGAGCAAGGAGGAGGGAGGCTGAGCAATTATGAAAAATGCCACGTGTCTGCACACCCAACCCGCTTTGCTTCGTGGTACCTCCTATAAATAAATATCAGGCACCCGTCGTTCTCAAACACTAAATCCCCCGACCTTTCGCCATCTTAGATCTCAAATCATGAATCCATTTAGGCTCTTCTAACCATGAGCTTTTCAACGTACTTTCGCATCCCAAAGTGCCTCACCCTTTTCTTAAATACAACTCCCCTTCCAAGAGGGATTCCCTTCCTGGAGACCATAGGCTTCTGTAAAGGAAGGTGATCCCAAAGGGGACTCGGGTCTTCACGAAGCACTTAGGCTTCAGATAATACCATCCATATACATGTGACCCACATGAAAAGGTAGGGCCACTATTCTTCATGAAGTACATTGCTTCACAATTCTATGCTTCAAAAGGAACCCTTTCTTAACGAAGTACTACTCCACAAATTCTTTTCCACTTCGTGAAGCACCTTCCATATGATCCTATGACCTATGCCCTGGCTAAGACACTTCACATCCTAATTCTCACCCCGTCGCGATACCCCTCCACTACATAGAGGTCTATAACATAACGAGGTTTCTACCAATGATCCCCTTTTATCCACAACTACTTTTCCCATGCGACCATCTAGGATTGCTTGAAGTGATTTCAATCTTCCTTATGTAGTACTTCCTGTTGTGTTTCTTCACATCATGCTTCTTCACATAGGCATGATGAGGCCTATTTCGTCCTCATATATCCATGCTAATGTGGACCCCTCAATGGATAAGTCCATAACACCCCCTCATCACGGCATTGCTAATGGCTTCTCTTCCTCAAGGGTGGGAGGGTATCTGTTATGTAAGTCATAGGTGTACGGATTAAACCCACCTCGTCCGAGCTGCAGGATATTAAACTACCAAGTGCCATTGTCCTTAGCACATGAAGTTAAATTGTGACCCCTCCCCATGCATCATATGAGGGTTGATGCATCTCGAACATTCTCTACGCCCACTAGTCTCCACAGAAGTGAAATCATTCCTCACATGGAATGAGGTCCTCTTTATCAGAGAGGTGTCTATCTATGGGGAAAGGGAAACCATCATGGTGAAATCACCTATCCTTTCTTGTGGGAGGCAGTATATTTACTCCTTCTGTCTTTTACGTCGACAGAGACTATAGATGGGGGACGGGCACTAGAGCCCTCCTTTATTTGGTGAAAAATCTCTCTTCCTTTGGAAATTGACACCACCGGGTCTCTATCCTAGAGTAAGTCCCAATCTCTATCTCCCTGGGATATGGAACACGTGTAAGCCCCTGTTTCTTCATTGGGCTACTAACCATGTGTAAGCCCCTATTTTTGATTTTGGGAAGCTGACCATGTGTAATCCCCACTCCACTTCCCACGGATGCAACTTTCATAATGTGATCTCCAGGTCACCGCTGCATCTTGTTTCTCAAACCGAGCATGACTCACGTCGGCTTAGAGTAAGCATCGAACATGAAGTCCTCCATGGGATGGCATAGCATGTTATCCCCACCCCATCCCGAACTATGTGGACATTGATCCTTGACAAGGCATGCTACGTAAAGCATCCTTGAGTTTCAAGCCCACCACTCATTATTCTCGACCATCTTTACTCCGGTTCACCAACCCCTCCCGAACTACATGGACGTTGATCCTTTCCAAGGAAACGAACCTAGGAAGCATCCCTGATGTTAAATCCCACCGTAAATTGGTCCCAAATCTCTTCATGTCGGTTCACCATACCCTTCAGAACTATTTGGACATTGATCCTTTCCAAGGAAAAGGTACGTAGGAATCCTCCCTATGGGTCAATACCACCACACATTGGTCCCCACAATCATCATGTCGGTTCCCCAACCTCACCCAAACTATGTGTACTTTGATGCTTTTCAAGGCTATGTATATAGAAAGCCTCCCTGGGGATCAATCCCACCATCCATTGGTATAGAATCGCTTCACGTGAGTTCACCAACCCCTCCAGAACTATGTGAAATTTGATCCATTCCAAGGCAAGCTATGTAGGAAGCCTTTATAAGGTTCATGCTCACCACCCATTGGTCCCGAACATCTTCAAATCTGTTCACCCCATCCTCCATGATGTTGAAAAATATGCCCCTTTAGTCCCACATGAAATTAACATATCTCTATCCAGTAGTAAGTTGTTGTGCCCACCCCATCCAGCAGTAAGCCGTTGTAAACCACATCCAGTGGTATTCCCTTGTGATCCCTTACCCAATGGGGAGCTATTTTGAATATCACACAAGTTAAATCCATAGTGATACCCTACCCAACGGGAAGACATTGTGAATCTCAAGAAGTGGTAAGCCATTGTGGGGCTTAACACTGCATGAGATTAACAATGACTTATTGATAGGTAGGGGATCTGTACGGCTTACCATGACATGATATTAACAACGGATTCCCTTTGGATAGGGGGTCACAATGGATTACCACTGTGTGAGATTCTCAAAGGCTTTACACTGTGTTGGGGATCACAACGACATGCCGCTGGATGGGGTTTACAACTTCTTACCTCTGGATGGGGTGGCCCAACAACTTCCTGCATGATAGTGATTGATTAGTGTCATGCGAGACAAAAGGGGCATACAATTTAGCATCATGGATGATGGGTGTGGACCAACGTGATGATCTTCGGGACCAATGGGTTGTGGTCTTGAACCTCAGGGAGGCTTCCTACGTATCTTTCCTTGGAAAGGATCAAATTCCACGTAGTTAAAGAGGGGTTGGTGAACTAATGTGAAGATACTCCGGACCAATGGATGGTGGGTATGAACCTCAGGGATGCTTCCTACATACCATTCCTTGGCACAGCACAAATTCAACATAATTCGGCAGAGGTTGGTGAACTGATGTAAAGATGGTCAGGACCAATGGGTGGTGGGATTGAACCTTAGGGATGCTTCTTACGTAACTTTATTTGGAAAAGATCAAATTATACATAGTTTATGAGGGGTTTTTGATTGACATAGAGAGATTCAGGACCAGTGTATGGTGGGCTTGAACCTCAGGGAGGCTTCTTACATATCTTTCCTTGGTAAGGATCGAAGTCCATGTCTTTCGGGAGGGGTTGCTGAACCGATGTGAAGAGTTTTGGGACCAATGGATTGTGGGATTGAACCTCAGGGAGGCTTCCTATGTACCTTGCCTTAGCAAGTATCAATGTCCATGTATATTGGGAGAGGTTTTTGAACAGACATGAAGATGGTCGACACCAATGGGTTGTGGGCTTGAACCTCGGGGAGGCTTCCTATGTGCCAATCCTTGGAAAAGATCAATGTACACATAGTTTGAGAGGGGTTGATGAACCGACGTGAAGAGAGTTTGGACTAATGGATGGTGGTATTGAACCTCATGGAGGTTTCCTACATAACGTTCCTTGGAAAGGATCAAAGTACACATAGATCGGGAGGGGTTGGTGAACCAAAATGAAGATGGTTGGGACAAATGGGTGGTGGGCTTGAACCTCAGGAATGATTCCTATGTCCATGCCTTGGTGAGGACCAAATTCAATGTAGTTTGGGATGGTGTGGGTCTTAAAAGCTAAGGTGGTCCATGGAGGATGTCATGGTCGATGCATTCTCTATTCCCAAATGAGGGATGCTCGTTGTGAGAAACAAGTGGTAGCGAAGACCTAATGATCACATCGTGAATGCTGTGTCTGTGGGAAGTGGAGTGGGGATCACAAGTGGTTAGTGGCCCAAAATGGAAATAGGGGCTTCCGCGAGGTGAGCATCCCAAAGAGGAAACATGGGCTTACGCGTAGTTCGCAACCCAAAGAGATGGAGATTGGGACTCACTCAAGGGTGGAGGCCCGGGTTGTTGCTAAATGGAATGGGATATGAAGTGTCATGATCCCAGTATGATGTGGCGGGCTGGATAAGAATCAAGATGGATGATGAATTTTTGAGAGTTGATGAAGAATGAAATGGAACTGATGTGAGGATGACAGTGATGATGGTCGTGAGCCTTAAAGAGACTTCCTATGTATCCTCGTTGTAGGGAAACAAAGTCTATGTAGTTCATGATTTGGTATAAGATCAGGGTGTGCAGAGAGGATAGAGAATCAATGAAATTTTGGGGCTTACGCGTGGTTACCAGCTCATGGTTGTTCTGACACCACCGGGACAGACCAAATATATAGGACCCAACGGAATGGACGAAAATGGATTACCATTGGGTTTGGTTTGAAAACGGCTTACCACTAAATAGGTATCACAAAGGCTTACCACTGCGTGAGATTCACAACTGCATACCATTGGGAAGGGGATCACAATGACTTACTGATGCATGAGATTCACAACGTATTCCCATTGGGTAGGGTATCACAACGGCTTACCGCTGTGTGAGATTCACAACGACATCCCTTTGGGTATAGGATCACAATGGCTTACCACTGGATGGGGTTTGCAATGGTTTACTACTGGATGAGGGGGAACAACAGCTTACTGCTAGATAGAGATAGTTTTATGTCATGTGGGACAAAATGGGAGTACAATTTTACATCATGGAGGACAGGGGTGAACCGACACGAAGATGGTTGGGACCAATGGGTGGTGGGCTTGAAACGTAGGGAAGCTTCCTATGTACCTATCCTTGGAAAGGTAAAAAGTCCACATGATTTGATAGGGGCTGTTGTACTAACGTGAGGAGATTTGGGACAAATAGATATTGGGATTTATCGTCGGGGTGGCTTCCTACATGCCTTTCCTTGGAAAAGATCAAATTCCACGTAGTTCGGAAGAGATTGGTGAACCGACATGAAAATGGTCATGACCAATGGGTTATGGGATTGAACCTCATGGAGGATTCCTACATACCTTGCCTTGGTCCACGTAGTATGGGAGGGGTTGGTGAACTAACATGAAGAGGGATGGGACTAATGGATGGTGGGCTTGAACCTCAGTGAGGCTTTATACATACCTTACCTTGGTAAAGATCAAAGTTCATGTAGTTTGGGAGGTGTTGGTGAACCGACGTGAAGATGATTAGGACCAATGGGTGGTTGTCTTGAACCTCAGAGAGGTTTCCTACGTACATTACCATAGAATGGACTAAATTACACATAATTCAGGATGGTGTGGGGCTTACATGTTATGGAGGACCATGGAGGATGTCATGGTTGATGTTTCTTCTAATCCAACTTGAGTTATGCTCGGTGTGAGAAACAATAGGCAGCAAAGAAGTGACGATAACATCGCAAATAGTGTGTCTGTGGGAAGTGGATTGTGTCTTACACGTGGTTAGTGGCCCAAAATAGAAATAAGAGCTTATGCATGGTTAACAGGCCAATGAGGAAACATGGTCTTATGTGTGGTCTGCAGCTTAGGGAGATAGATATTGGGACATTCTCCAGGGTAGAGGCCCGGTGGTGACAAAGCCCAAAGGGGGAGGGGATTGGAAATGAAGAATGGAGGGCTCTTGTGAATATCCCCCCTCTTTATCCTTTTCCAAGAAGAAGATATGAGGAGCAGGGATACAGCCTCCCACAATAAAGGCTAGGGGCTTACAACAAGATGGTATCCCTTTCCCACATAGACAGACACCACACTTTTAAAGAGGATCTCATTCCAGATGAGGAATGATTTAACTCTTGTGGGGACCAGTGGGCATAGAGAATATCGGAGATGGGGAACCCAACATATGATGCATGGGTTGGGGTCATAGTTTAATGTCATGTGCTAATGATGATGGCTCTTGTAAGTTTAATTTCATGGTGATCGGACGTGGTGGGTTTACTCCACACCCCTAGGACATACATAACTAATACCCACCCGCCCTTGAGGAAGAGAAGGAAATAGTAATTCCATGATGAGGGGATGTTATGGAGTGATCCATTGAGGGGTCTACATTAGCGTGGATATGCTAAGAAACAATAGTCATTAACATGCCTATGTGGGAAAGCATGAGCCCATGCAACACAACAGAATGTACTGCTCAATAAACATTGAAATAACTTCATGAAAAACTATAGTGTTGCAAGGGAAAAGGAGTTTCAGAGAAAGGGGGCTTATAGGTAGAAGCCTCGTGAAGCTCTGGTGCTCTATGTAGTGGAGGGGCTTCACGAAGTGGTGTGATTCGCAATGTGAAGTGGCCTAGCCTAGGAGTAGGGCATAGGTGCATATGGATGGTGCTTCACGAAGTGGAAAATCATTCATGGAGTAGTGATTCACAGTGAAATGGTGCCTTGGAAAGCTTATCATTGTGACGTAAGGTGCTTCTTGAGGCACAGTCGCCCTGCCTTAGCATGTGGGTCACATGTGCAAGGAGGGTATTACATGAAGAATAACTGCTCTGTGAAAACCTGAGTCCCCATGGAGATCCCCTTCCACCACGAAAGCCTATGGGATCTACAAAGGGCATCCCTCTTTGAAGATTGGTTGAATTCAAGAAAAGGTGGAGGCACCACGCAATGTTAAAGTACCTTGAAAATCATATGGTTCACAGAGCCGAAATTGTTCTCGATTTGAGAGATATGAAGGTGAAAGGTCATAGTATCCATCTTCTGTGCTCGAGGGGAGCCCGATATTTATAAGAAAGAGGCACCAAAAAGCATATTGGGATGGGCGTGAAGACAGGTGGCATTTTTTCTTAATCTCATGGCCTCCCACATCATTACTCTATTGCGGATTCGGAAATTTCAAATCGGTTCATGGAGCCTACTGTCTCCTTGCTCCGCAGTGGATTTTCAAACATCAAACTGGTTCACAGAGAATCCTTTCTCCTTGCTCTGTGAAAACTTTTCAAACATCCAAAGGGTTCACGGAGCCTCCCACCTCCTTGATCCATGGCGGATTCGTGGAGGGAAAGCTTTTCCCCGACCGTGCGACACTACGGGGTCTCCAAAAATAAGATTCGCAAAAAATCCCCTAAGGCATTCCACTTGTTTCTTGTTCTTCCCAAATTATTGGGCCAAATTCCCCCCCCCCCTCAAACTATGAGCCGAAGAGAAAGGGAGGGTCAAAGACTGAGGGTCAACTACCAAAATCCCTCAGTCAATCTCAAAGTTGACTAAAAAAGGAGGTGCAAAAAGTGGAGAGGAGACATATGGGTTGAGTTCACCGCGAATATCACTGTTGTTGGATGCACCACAAAGAACTGGGTGTCCTCACCTATAAATAAGGGAGGCTAACCTCTCTTTTGTTTTTTTTCTCATCTTCATGTTTTGGCATTTAGCACTCTCAATTGACGATGCTCTGCGTACATCACGATTACTCTTTGCGAATCAGTTCTTCTACTTCATGGTGCACATCGAGTCTTTGACATCACGATGGTGCACTCTGAAGCTTGCGTCTGAAGGCCGAGGCAGCGCTCTGTGAACTGCCTCTGTAAACAAACTCTATTAACAAACTCCCAGAACAAGATCTTCGAAAGATCTCTGTGAACCAAAAACAAAAAATTCTCAAACCCAAAAAATGAATGGCTCACTAAGAATATTCTAGGGGGTCCTTTAGGATTCTTCTATGAGGTATTTGATGGCGGATATCTCGAGTATATTAGAGTTTTTTGGAATCCATTATGACCATAACTCCCTGATGGAACTGTTGTAGGAAATCCATAAGGACTACCCACTATGTAGGAGGCAGCCTATGTATTGATTTGGCCTGAGGTATAACATCTTTATCCCTAAATTGTGCAGGGAAAACTGGCTTACTAGTTTAGGGGATCATCATATCTGCAATAGTGGTTTAGGGAGACTGACGGTCATGCCCAAGAGGACTTCACCCCTGTCACTGCTGACTGTCTGTACAATCATTTGAATTGTGTTTATGGGATGGAACTACAACTTGATACATCTCCCCCTATTTAACATACTATCATGAAGGTGGTCCTGAGGTACTCCGAGAAGGGGTGGTCTGATGAGTGGTATATTGGCCAGTGTGGCAATATCACAGATGACTGGGCCCGGACCTACTGGGTAGGTGCCTCGTGCAAGGAATTCAAGGCTGTGCTTAGAATAGTGGGCCTATTTGAGGCGGCTTAGGCCTCGAAATTCCACATCTATCAGCCGAAGAAGCTGATGTTAGAGTTATTTGGAGGGTGGTCATCGAGGACCAATACCTTCCACTTACAACATGGAGAGGTAAGCCTTAGTTTATGGGACCTACATCAGATCTTTATGGTCCTGATACAGGGGGAGATGTATGATGTGTTCCTCACTATTATGGGTGCATGGGAAGATTTTGAGAAAATTACACTAATAGAGATGGCGTTGATGAACCTAGTACTAGGATAGGACAAGTAGTCAGTGAGGTATTTCCACTTAAAATGGTTGTTTAAGCAGTTCATGAATTTTTCAGAAAATCAACAGTTCCCTAGAAGGCTCTGGTCCTTCCCAAAAGGGGCTCAACAGAGTAATGATCACTCGTACTGGTAGATCTTAGAGGATTTCAAATGGAATATGTTGGCATTAAGCATCAGTACCGAGCATCAACTGGTAGTTAGGTTCACTTCTTTCATTGTGGACCTCATCTGCGGTTGGATCCTACCAGTGAGAGACACAAACATGGGCATGCGACCCGGAACGTTTATCATGGAATCCATACTGGAGATAGGAGGACGGGTCAACATCTGGATCCCGATTCTTGCCAAACTAAATAAGTTGTTGTGGCATATGATCGAGGGGAAGAAGACACAGAGAATATTCAAGCCATTCCACCTCCTGTATGGGTGGATAGCGACGCTCGTCAGGGGGGTATATGAATATCTAAAGCATATATCCCCTCATGGATCAATCATCCGCCCATCCATTCAGAATGTTGTTGGGAGATTTACAGACACTCAAAACTTATAGACGGTACTGAACCGGAACTGGAAGGTAGAGGAGTTAAAATTTTACCCTTCCCATTTCCAATGGGTGTGTTCACTAATGATGGACAAGGAACAAAAGATAATCGGTCCAACCTCCGGGCCTTTTGAGGTGGAGTCCTGGTGAAATGGGTGGACCGTGAGCCCCACTGTGATCTTTACACCATGCACCGATTTTCCAAGAAATTTTGGTGTATTCAGTGGTTAAACCCACAGGTCTACATGGGGGTGCACCATGAGGATCACCCATGTGTAATGAGGCAGATGTGTCTTATGTTCACATGGGAATATGGGAAGATACGAAATGAGATACCACCACCCACAACCGTCTTTGGACTGGTAAAATAGTATTCCAAATGCTAGGAGGAAGGCTAACATAGGGAGAAGCTGAAGTATCCAACCGTTCAGGCCAGCGATGGGGTGCCTCCCTAACCCCAAGGCCCATGCTGGAAGGTAGAAAGGACTTCCCATGGTGGTAGGGCCACCATGGCCGCGAGGCCCGCACCAGTTGAGGTGGAGGTAGCAGCAATAGATCCAACAGTGAAAGCTTACCCAGTAACCCCAGCAGAGCAGAGTTATCCAGAGGGGAGGCCACAAAGAGGATTCCACAGAATATCCACCCGAGCTCTAGGGAAGCGGCTGGGCTATACAGACATTACGGATAATGTTGTCTTCATGGGGGCCTAGGACGTCAGGGATGTCAGTAGGTAATTCCTTGGCCTATACGTGATTTGGAAACACCTAAACCATCATGAGATGGATTTTCTAGGAATCGGCCCAGTGAGGATCGGCTTTGTAGTATCCCAAGTGGATGGGGAGTGATATCTGGCCGAGTTGGAGGTGTTGTGCACTCCTGGGATGCCCCGCCTCCAATGACATACCAGGTGAAAGTGTAGTTTGATCGAACTGCCGCTCTGCAGTTGTTGGTTATAGAATTTTGGGAGTGCTTCCCTTTTCTGGAAGAATGAAACGAGTCCTCCTAGGGGGAAGAGGTTGGTATAGGGAGCCCATTGGAGGTCGGTGAAGTTGGTGATTCACACCTAGAGCATAATGTTTTTGTAGATGATCTCAAGGAAAAAACCTAAGTCCCTTCTCTATGATCTTCATCCTAGATACATTGGACCCCTCACTAATAATTAAACATTGTATGAGGGCCTCATACTTAGCACCCTCTATCGCCCTTCAATAGATGCAGATTTCGTGCCTTCTAGATCTACGCCTATGGCTATGGAAATTACCACATCCAACGGGGCCAGGACACCCTAGGTGGTTCCTCTAGAGTTTCTAGACATCCCAAAAATATACGGAGGTCCAACCCTTGGGGTCCTGATAGCAACAACCCAGGAACGAGATCGATAATTAATCCTCTGTATGTATCCCTTACAAAATTCATGACTTCCACCCACAGAGTTGGATAACTGATAATCATACCCTTTATGGTATTCAAAATTCTTTAAATGGCATGGAATGACTTAGTGAGGTTGGTTGGTACTTTTGGCGACACCATTCCCAGGGGAATGTCAATGGTCGTGGAGGTAGATATCTAGATTGACCAAGATGAGGCACTCCCGATCACTAATGGGGCCATTAGCTATGATGAGCCTGAGATTATTGGGGTGGGATCTAATAATGAAGATTGATCGGACAACACAGGTCTTACTGTACCCGATCAGACCCCAAATAGAACCCTACTGATGAGTTCATCGGGGGTGTTCCACCCATATTGGCCTACCAACCCCACAGACTAGGACGAGACAACCACAAATAAAGAGGAGAGCATAATAGTTCGTCGCCAGTCATGGAATCTAGTCATGTTCTTTATCAATGAACCCCCACAAGTATAGTCAATAGACCATATGGAAAGAATTCGTTCACAGCTGTGCGAATGGTGCACTAGGGGAGTATATGCCTAGCGTCCCCACATGCTCATCCGAGATCTCATGGTGGAGAAGATCTAGGAATATGACCACGACCTTAGTGTGGGCTGGTAGCGGATAAATGTTTTGAAAAACAAGAGGCTCTAGGAGGCAGAAAATGAGATTCTGTGGTTTCATATCTAGGTAGATAAACATTCTACTTTCCTCAACGCACAGTCAGAGATTATATCACTGCTGAAGGCCCAGCTGGTGGAGGCCGATGAGTGAATGAGGAAGGTCTCCGAGGAGATGATTTTTACCCAAACCAATGATGAGAGGGCTCACATCAGAGATGAAAAACTGCCCCCCATTGCTGCTATGGAAATGCGGGAACTGAACAGGTGGCAGAAAATCCTGGACGCCACAATCCGGAGGGTGGCAGAGCTTCAACGCTCTTTTGACGGGGTCAACCCGTCCATGGTAGTTGTTGATACTCGTGTACTGTGATGCATGTAACTTTTGAACTCACCTTCATGTTTTGATTATTCATGCTATAAGCATGAATGAGTTATGTTATTCGTTTTTTGGTATATTTAATTTATGTTACATTCATGGAATATCCAAAAATTAGTCCCTAAGATCGTGTGGGTCAAGCCCAATGCGAGACAAAAGGGATGAACACCTTTCTATTCCATCCGAATATAAGAGTGAAAACCATGCTCCGGACATCTAGGGTTTAAAAAAACAATCCAACTTTTTGAGAAGAAAGGGAGAGGCCTGACTGGAGGATGAGGACCTTAGAACAATCGACGTGTTTTCTTCCCAATTTGCTATAGTGAATGAGAGGGGTAACACTAGGGGCGTTTGGGATAAACCTGAATATATGGGATTAGAATGTGTGAATAATAATACCCTAGATTTAGAACACTCTGGGGGTGGCGTGACAATGAAGGATAACCATTGACTACAATCGAAACACAGTATCCTTATTGCGATAGCCCGAAATAGAGTTAACAAAAAAGGGCTAAACATTGACCCTATTCAAAAAAATAGGGTTGACTCAAAATGTTTTCAATTAGTCTTCGAAAACGTTGACCCAATATGTTAGGAGAGCCATAGGCCAAGAATCCATACTATTAGGGGGTTCTTTTAGACATGAAAGAGTACGAGGGTTTGAATAAAGGGCACAAAAATCATGGTGTGTGGAGTTATGGGTAGTTCAAATGGATTTCAACACTCTAGAAATCACTCCACCATGGTGGAAACACATTAGGTGGGAGTATCTGTATGATCAGGGACCAAACATACTTCCAAGAAGGAACTATTTTTCATGGACCTAGAATGATCTGTAGTTTTAAATCATACCAATAAAGATTATAGAATCATAGTTTAAACATCGGATGGTGAGGACAATGCACATAGTTTAATGTTCATACTACCTGGACAAGGATCGAGCCTAGGGGGGCAGAAGGGTCAATGACCCTGGGGCTGGTCTGAAGGAGAAATTTCTGGGTGTCGCTACATATCCTATAAAAGTGACAGTAAAGCGAAATGTTGTTCTGAGAGTGTATTTTTACATCTTGTGGGATGATGAAAGGCATGTGTGGCATGGCTGTGCCAGTACATGTCATACCAGAACTACTAATCCCACATCATTCGTACTAGATGTGGAAAACAAGGAGTCATAGTGGGACTTTATTATCCCAGGAAGGCACATGTTAGGCTAGATGGGACTCTTGTTGAATGATGTCCCAATAATGCCGACCTTCCGACTTGATACACCTAGATGTGCGAAGGGGTAAAGCTATGTTTGTTGGAATTCCTCATGAACATAAGGAAGTGGAAATATGTGAATCATGATGCTCGAGATCTCGATGACAATGATGGTGGTGTGATGATAGGGGATAATTATTGACCATGTTTGAAACACAATATCCATTTCGCTGTAGCGAAGAGTGGGGGAAGACAAATGAGGGTCTAATGCTGACCATGGTCTAAACATGGTACCTATCACAAATTTCTTCTGAGGGACTTAGGGAAATTGTCCCAAGATGGTTTCTAAGCCAATGAAAAATGAGAACAGGCTGTAAAGGGGGTCCCATCAAATATGGAAGAGTATGGGTCCAAATAACATGCTCACGAAGCTTGGACATGGAAAGATGGACTGTCCCTGTGAAAATTCTACACTTCAGGCTCTTTGTCACGATGCATCTAAGTGCTACAAAAAGGCATATCAGATAAAGGGATTCGGGTCCCTTTCCAAGGATAAGTTTCCTTGGGTTGCATGCTTCCAACTTAAGGTCATAGGATGGACCATTACAAGGGGTCCTGGTATGATGGACTATGAATAAGGCAGAAAAGTATCCAAAATGACATGTAGTTCGTGTAGGGTTATCTTAGTTAAGAGTTATAGAACTTAGACTAGGTTATGAAAATACATGGGAGTCACATGGCGCGGTCAATGCAAAATCCTACATGAATGAGAACCTAAGAGGTACTCACCACACCACATGATCCCAAAATAGTTCGGGCCAAGAGGCTGGAGAGAGGGGGTAGGATTTTATCTTCCTGGGGAAGGACATGAAGAAAATATGCCTAGTCGTTTTTACGTATCCCATTAGGATGGGAATCAAGCCATATGTAGTACTAGAAAATGTTGTGCAGTTTAACAAATTGTAGCAAGGACGTGGAGTGGTCTTAGTTTATTGTCATAGTTCTCGGACCAAAAAAATGATGAGGGACACACATGCTGATGTAATTACTAAAACCCAATGAGAATGGGGACATATAAGTCTGTGTCACCATAATGTGATCCCCAGGAAACTTCTCGGTCTGGGTTCCAAAAGTGAATGATAGGCTAAGCCCGAGGCAATGTGCTCGGGAATTCCTACGTACCCCATGAAGATGGGAATCAAGCTGTACATAGTTCTAAAGATGGCATGGTAAGATACCAGTTCTGTTAAGTCAAAAGTCTTCTTTTGGCTTTTACATCATGTTTTGGAAATCACAAATATATTCTATGTCATGTTTTGGAAATCTCAAATGTATTCTATCATATGTTTGTAAATAACAAATTGTCTTTTATCATGTTTATCGTATCGTACGATGTTGATCGTACCGACCAAAACGTATCGTACTGACTCTGTCAAACGTATCGTACTGACTCTGTCAATCGTATCGTACTGACTCTGTCAATCGTATCGTACTAACTTTGCTTTTTAGATGATCATTATTTGTTTTGGTACTTTGTCAAAAACTCTCTCTGCATATGAATCGTACTCATGTTTTACATTTCTATATATCTCTTATCCTAACAAAACGATGTCGTTGAGTTAGTTATATACTAATCAAAACGATGTCGTGCTTTCTGTTTCAATATGACCGTTGGAGGCAATATGACAGTTGGAACCCGATGCCTATAAATAGGAGGTCATTTGAAGCTGAGAAAACACTGATGAACAAAGAGAACGAATGAAGAGACTCTGTGAACTACGAAGATTCTAGAGAGAGACACTGTGACTTCTCTCATCAGCTTTGTGCGACCGATCATCGTATCGAGGGCTTTCAAGTAATTGAAAGACAGAGGTGCCGATTACCTGCAAAATCGAGGGCTGCCGGGGATAGGCAGACAGACGTGCCGATCATCGTATCGAGGGCTACCGGGGATAGGCAGACAGACGTGCCGATCATCGTATCGAGGGCTGCCGGGGATAGGCAGACAGACGTGCCGATCATCGTATCGAGGGCTCACCAAGGTGTTGGTGAGACAGACCTTTTATCCTAGGTGAAAGGATAACCCTTCTCTTTGGGTTAAAAGAATTGTATTACTTTTACATTTCCGCTGTTACTTGTATTAGAAAGGGATTTGTATTGTTTCCTTTCTTCCTTACATATTCAATTGTAATTGTTTCAATTACAATCAATCCATTACATATTGTATTGATTGGTTCTATACGCTTTAAGGTAGAATCATTCATATCTGTATTACTCTGATTATTGTGTTCATCTTGAATACAATTGTTTTACATAACATTAGTATTACAATACTTCATACCTTTTACATTCAATACAATTGAGGGTATTTGTATTTGTATTAGTTTAAGTTCATTTAAACTAATCTCTTTGTTACTAAAACTCAAGGTTTTTAAACCTACAATTCACCCCCCCCCTCTTGTATTGTTCCATCTAATAGACTTTTATATCGACTATTCGATCCAACAATTGGTATCAGAGGAGGTTTTCCACTGACTTGTATTTCTAGCTTTATTTCTTATTACTTTCTTAAATACTTACTACACTAACGTGTGGAGTGGAAAAGTTGTTTTTGTTATATTAGATGGCAGGAATGAATATCGGATCAATAGATAATCTGAATCCCTCTAGACCACCAATCTTTGATGGGAATGATTATGAGTATTGGAGAGATCGTATGAAGACTTTCGTCATCAATACTGGTGTAGACAATTTTATTATGCTTACTGGGGGTTACAAAATTCCTGACAAAGAAGTTAGTACTTTCACCAATCAAGAGAGGCAAGAATATCAACTGAATTACAAGGTACGCAATACTTTATTATGCTCTATGACCAGGAATATATATAGTCAGATATCTTCATGTGAAGCAGCTAACTGTATTTGGAAGAAATTAGAAGTCACTCATTTTGGTACATCCAAGGTTATAGAAACAAGGAGAGCAATGCTTCGAGCAGAGTATCATGGATTTGTTTTTCCTTATGGAGAGCCAGTATGTAAAGTGCAACAAAGGTTTATGACAATTGTCAACAGCTTACAATCTATGGGAGAAAAAGGTCTTGATGATGAATCTCTTGTTGATAAGATTATAGATATTATGCCAAATGAATGGGAGTCAAAAAGAACAGCTATTGATGAAAATAGAAAAGTTTCCCAGATTACTCTTGATGAACTCTTTGGAACTCTTCTACAGCACGAGACAAGAATGAAAAGAGATGCTGATTTCAATAAGAAGAAGAATGGGAATGGAAGTGTAGCTTTTTCATCTAAAGCTAAAACACCTGAAAGGGTTACAAGGTCTAAATCCAAGAAAGTTATTGTTTCTGATTCAAGTGATTGTAATCTTTCAGACAATGAGTTAGCTAATCTTGCTCGGAGGATGAACAAGATTGTGGGAAAGAAAGATTTTCAATATAGATTCAAAAAGAAAGACATGAAAGATAGGAAAGATTCAGAGGTAAGTTGTTATGAATGCAAGAAAGCAGGACATATAAGGCCTGATTGTCCTTTACTGAAGAGGAAAGATAGAAAAGAGAAACACTCTGAAAGAAACAAGAAAAGGTTTTATAAGACAAAGAAAGTCTTGAAAGCAAATGATACATGGAGTGCAAGTGGTAGTGATTCCTCGGATGATTCTTCAAGATATGAGATGTCAGGACAAAGGAATATTGGACTTCTAGCCAGACTACCAATTGAAGATCATTGTCTCATGGCTAAGGTACATAATGCTGAAGCTGTTACAAATGTCTCTTTAAATACAAATTATGTTGATAATAAATATTATGAATCTTCAAATGATGAACCCTCATCATCAGAAGATGATACTTTACCTTCTTTTGAAGAAGTCTCTAGATTTGCTAAGTTACTTGAAAATGAAAATTCTAAACTCAAAAAGAGATTTGAAAAAGCAAATTCTAGAATTTCTATTTTGACTAAAGAAGTATCAGATCTTTCTAAAGATCATGATGGGAAAACTTCTGATTTTGAAAGTATTTTGAAAACCCTTGAGAAAGTCAAATCTGAAAAAGATAAACTTTCTAAGGATCTTGAAACTGCTATTTCAAAGAAAAACTTTTTAGAGTCTAACTCTAGTTCTAATTCAAATGTTTTAGAAAACAAGAGTTTGGTTTTAAAACTAAAGTCAGAGATTTTATCCTTGAAAAACTGATTGTCAAACTTTACTCATGGAAAAGAAAACTTTGATAGGATGTACTCTCAAATAAGACCTTTGAGAAATCGTTCTGGTCTTGGTTATACTTATTCCAAACCTGTTTTTAGTAATAACTATTTTGTTCCTCAAAAAACCATTTTCTGTTCCAAGTGTCAATGTGGTGGACATTGGAGAAGAGATTGTTCTCTTAACAAAACTCAATCCTTAGGATTTCATAAAGCTCATTTTGAAAAACAAATGTGGATTCCTAAAATTCTTTTATCTAATCCTTCTGGATCCAAACAAGTTTGGATTCCGAAAATCTAATTGTTTCTTTTTCAGGAAAACGAGAAGTGTATCAATAAGAACATTTGGTACATGGATAGTGGTTGCTCTCGACATATGACTGGAAACAAAAATTTCTTTGAAAAGGTTATCAACACAAAAAGGAGATATTGTTTTACAATTCATTGGAACGCAAGAACAACTTGCTGATATTTTTACAAAACCTTTACCTTCCGATAGATTTGAATTTATAAAACAGAAGCTAGGAATGATTACATTAAAATAATCATTCATATCTACTTCCTGTTTTACATCTCTCCTAATAGTAAGAAACTCCTCGTAGAAAGGGGGAGGACATTTCTTTAAGTCTATGTTTCTGATCTTTAAATATTTACTCTCTTTATATATGTTTCTTTCTGTTTATCGTATTGACAGTTTTATCGTTTCATTTTAAGTTTTCCTGTTTATCGTATTGACCATTTCAGTTTTTCTGTTTATCGTATTGAAATTCTTTTCCATCGTATCGTTCAAAAATTTTGTATCGTCCGATGATGGTATTGAAATTCTTTTCCATCGTACCATTCAATAGTTTTTGAATCAACCGATGACGGTATTGAAATTCTTTTCCATCGTACCATTCAATAGTTTTTGAATCAACCGATGATGGTATTGAAATTCTTTTCCATCGTATCATTCAATATTTTTTTTGTATCGACCGATGATAGTATTCAAATTCTTTTCCATCGTATCATTCAATATTTTTTTTGTATCGACCGATGATAGTATTGAGATTGTTTTCCATCGTACTGTCGGTTAATGGTAACAATTATTTTCCATCGTACGGTCCGATCATAGTAATGACTGTTTTCCATCGGCATCATGATTTTTTTTTTCTTCTTACGATTGTGTTTACTTTTGATTCATACCAAAACCAGCAATCACCTTATGTTCTCCGACAGGTTTCTTTTCATTTTTTTTATTTTATTTTCTTTGTTTTAATCCTAACCATTGATCTGGTATTATCTAATCTTGACCGTAGAATATCAACGGTCATCTCTTTATCGCCTATAAATACCCCCCTCCCCTCCCCAAACCCAAATTGAAGTTTCAGGATTTGAGGCGAAGCTCTGCTCCACCAGCTATAAACCATCGTACGATCTTCTCATCGGCAGAACCTTTATGTCTCAATCTTCTGCTAATACTCCTGCCGAAATGTCTTCAAAGACTTTTACAGAGAAAGACTTTCACAGAGAAAGGTTAGTATCCCGAGAATTTTTCGATATGTACGATTCTACAATCAAGAGGATTATTTTGTTTCAAGGATGGGAACATCTCTGTGTGGAAAAGCTTGATATTCAAGATCCAGTTCTTTTTGATGAAGTTTGTCAGTTTTACAAAACCGTTTCTTTCGACAAACATATGACTATAAACTTCGCTGTGTACGATAGAAAGTTATCTATGTCTGTGAAACAAGCGGCACATTTTCTGAATTTTTCTATAGAAGGCGATGCATTCTGTCCATCTCACAAACTACCAGAGGAAGTTGGTACGTTTAATAGAGAAAGTGCTGAAAAAACTTTGTTTGTTGTTAATGAGGGAAAGAGGAAAGTTTATCATCTTTCACCAGACAATCGGTTTGTCACTTTATGGATGAAAGGTTTTCTTGTCCCAAGAAAAGGGGATAGAGAAACCCTTAAAGATTCTGATGTCTTTATGCTCGACTATCTTGTGAATATGAGGAAAGTAAATCTTATGGGATATATTTTTGAAACCATCAAGAATGTCAAGAAAGGAGGGATTAAATCCCAAATAATAATGTATCCAGCCATCCTTACGAAATTCATTCTTGAGAGTATGAAGTTTTGTAACATTCCTTTGAAAGGAGAACCTATGGATTTGTGGCCGTCTTTGATTAATAAGAGTACGATGAAAAAGCTGAATGTTTGTTTTGATTCAAATTCAAAACTTTTTGTCAGAGATGTAGAAGCTGAATTGGCTCAAAATCAATCGGCACCTATGCCAGCCAAGGACAATCAATCCACCGGTGTTACTCGAAAGTCTGATCCTCAAACTAGTTCAAAACCAAAGAAGAAGCCAAGGTATAGTAAGGAAGTTGTAGCCAAATGGAGAAAGGACAAGGAACAAAGAAAGGAAGGTGATCCCAAGTTTGGTCTTGATCCTGCTGAGGCCTTTGCAGAAAGAATAAGGGTAGAAGAAACCCTTCAAGCTGAAAAGAAAAAGAAGACTCTTTTGAAAAGAAAGGCTCAGGACTTTGATATCTCTAAAGTCTTGAAAGCAGTTGAAGATGCTAGTGCTCAACTAACTGTGGAAGTGCATCAAGAGCCCATCGTACAGAGTCTGACTGAGAAAGAAAAAGGAAAACAAGTGATAGAAGAAGTGGAAGTAGAAGAAGGAGATTTTCTGTTAGAATTTCTTCAAAGTTCAAAGAAAAGTAGAGAGGAATCGCTTCAAAAGCTGAGCGAAGGTGTTCAACAAACTCCTCATGCCGATCAGGAAAGATCTCCGGACAGGATATCATCTCGAGAAAAGCAAGATGCTCAATCCTTTCATTCTGATAAAGTTGTTGTCATTAGTGACAAAGTAGAAGAAGAAAGAAAGCAGAAAGAAAAAGTGAAAGGGAAACAGCCTGTTGTTGATTCAAGCAGATCGTATGAACTAGCATCGTACGATGAAGATACTGATTCAGAGCATACAATCTCTCTCAAGAAGAGTGATTACATTGTTCATGTTTTGAGAAGGGTGGAGAAAACAATTCCTTATTTCCCGAGGCTGGAAGGGAAGATTGATTTTATTACTGAAAATCAAAGGAAAAAGTTTGGCTCTGTAAAAGAATTGAGAAAGAAAGTTTTGTCAGTAGAAGCCGATCTGAAAGTTCTTTCGGAAAGCTCAGTTGCTCATAAGAAAGCTTGCAATAAGATGACCAAGTGGTCATACAAAACAGAGAGCTCAATCAATGATCATGAAATAGCTATTGAAGATATAAGGAGGTTATCAAATGAGCTAGCAATTGCTTTCAACAAGCTTTATAAAGAAACAATTGAAAGGCTGAACCTTTTATCTTCTCAAAGAGCCGATGTTCCATCAGTGAAAGACTTGCAAGATAGGATGAATGCTTTCCAATCTGAATTCTCGAAGGTTTCATCTTTCAAAGATGAAATGGTTTTACTGAAGAATCAAAATTCTGAGCTGTCCAAGGATAACAAGACTCCGCAAATCAGAATTGATACCCTTGAAGAAGTAATCAGAGTACAGGAGGAAATCATCAGAAATCAAGATCAGATTTTTGCGGATCAACAAGAGCTTCTCAAAACTCAGGGAGAATCAATTTCTGAAGACAAGAAGGAGATCAAGAAGATGAAAGCTGTGCTTCATGAGCTTATAAAGAAAGAGAAGGAAAGAGAAAACAAATGATTGTTGTATTTGTTTCTTTTGGAACTTGTTTGTTTTGTAATAACTCTTATAATCCTTTCTCTTTTATCCATTGTTTTGTATTACTTCACTAACTCTTCCAGACAATTCGAGATTCCTTCTTTCTTTTTGTAAATCACAAAGGGGGAGAATATTTACAAAGCAAAGATTGTTTTACAAAGGGGGAGAATGCATTACAATACTCTTAAGGAAAATCTATGAATACAATCCTTAGGAAAGTCAATACCTAAGGGGGAGTTAGTTGTATTCAATTTCTTATTCAGAAGAGTTTTCAATAACTCAGGGGGAGATAAGTATTTCTTGTTTCATTTACTTTGTGTGTTTGTGCTTTCCAAAAAGGGGGAGATTGTTAAGTCAAAAGTCTTCTTTTGGCTTTTACATCATGTTTTGGAAATCACAAATATATTCTATGTCATGTTTTGGAAATCTCAAATGTATTCTATCATATGTTTGTAAATAACAAATTGTCTTTTATCATGTTTATCGTATCGTACGATGTTGATCGTACCGACCAAAACGTATCGTACTAACTCTGTCAAACGTATCGTACTGACTCTGTCAATCGTATCATACTGACTCTGTCAATCGTATCGTACTGACTTTGCTTTTCAGATGATCATTATTTGTTTTGGTACTTTGTCAAAAACTCTCTCTGCATATGAATCGTACTCATGTTTTACATTTCTATATATCTCTTATCCTAACAAAACGATGTCGTTGAGTTAGTTATATACTAATCAAAACGATGTCGTGCTTTCTGTTTCAATATGACCGTTGGAGGCAATATGATCGTTGGAACCCGAGGCCTATAAATAGGAGGTCATTTGAAGCTGAGAAAACACTGATGAACAAAGAGAACGAATGAAGAGACTCTGTGAACTACGAAGATTCTAGAGAGAGACACTGTGACTTCTCTCATCAGCTTTGTGCGACTGATCATCGTATCGAGGGCTTTCAAGCAATTGAAAGACAGAGGTGCCGATTACCTGCAAAATCGAGGGCTGTCGGGGATAGGCAGACAGACGTGCCGATCATCGTATCGAGGGCTGCCGGGGATAGGCAGACAGACGTGCCGATCATCGTATCGAGGGCTCACCAAGGTGTTGGTGAGACAGACCTTTTATCCTAGGTGAAAGGATAACCCTTCTCTTTGGGTTAAAAGAATTGTATTACTTTTACATTTCCGCTGTTACTTGTATTAGAAAGGGATTTGTATTGTTTCCTTTCTTCCTTACATATTCAATTGTAATTGTTTCAATTACAATCATTCCATTACATATTGTATTGATTGGTTCTATACGCTTTAAGGTAGAATCATTCATATCTGTATTACTCTGATTATTGTGTTCATCTTGAATACAATTGTTTTACATAACATTAGTATTACAATACTTCATACCTTTTACATTCAATACAATTGAGGGTATTTGTATTTGTATTAGTTTAAGTTCATTTAAACTAATCTCTTTGTTACTAAAACTCAAGGTTTTTAAACCTACAATTCACCCCCCTCTTGTATTGTTCCATCTAATAGACTTTTATATCGACTATTCGATCCAACAAGTTCCCAATATAATAAGATCATGCGATTCTATCTCTCACACCCAAAGAAGTGACATTTGATAGATCTTGGTTGTCCTTTTGGATGAATGTGTGTTTTGTTGTGAAGTGATGGGCCTAGAATGGAGAGTCCAGGTGTCACCATAAGAATCAATCCATATACATGCATCGCCAAATGGTAAGGTGGTTGAATTATACCAAACATGATGTCACCTAGTGTGAGGACACTATAATTCAGTGCCATTTTTCTTCAGGCAGCCAGGATGATAATGTCACAGTTTTGGGTCATCTGATGGGACCAACCATGCATTTTAACCTTGTGTTGTATAGACATTGTATTTTAAAGTCATGTGGGACTAGCAAACATAGTTTAGAGTCAAATGACTTAGACTTATGTGGGAAAATTGAGTTTTATGAGGGGATGTTCATGGAATGATAAAACATATCCAACGTGAATGGGGATGCATGCCCATATCACACTGCGCATGATTCAAAGAAAGAAGGCTCGAGATAAGGGGCTAGAAAGGGTTAGATAATATGGGGTAGGAAAGACTATCTCTTGGTTTATCTGGACCTGAAGAAGAGATTTTTTGGAATTCCTATGTATCCAATGAGCATGAGAATCAATCTAGACATAGTTCTAGATGATGATGTATAAGGAGATCACAGTTTAAGGTCTTAGATCAGAGACTATGAAGAACCGACACTCTTCCAAGAGAGCACAGACCTTGATCCAGTCCCTAAGCCAAGATGAGTGAAAATTATTGTGGGAAACAAGGGCAGAAGAGGTCTTTTGAACACATGGGATATGAGAAAAGGGGAAGTTAGTGTGGATCCCTGAACGACACCTCACTGCAAGTTTGTTCTCAAAATGTTTGAATGCGCACTGAGAGACAGTTCCAAGAGTGTTGAAATTACACTTGGTCATGATGGGGTGGAAAATGATGTGAATCATGTAACAGGCGTTTAAGGCTTGATAGGGATGGAATAACGATGGATGATAACTTTTTACTGTATTCGAATCACAACATCCCTAACGTGTGACCTGAAATGGGAACAATAAATGAGAGTCAACCGCTGACCCTATTCGCAACACGGTACTTGTATAAATTTGTTATTCGAAACCCTTGAGTAGGTTGACCAGTAATGGTTGGAGTGACCTTTGTCTAAGAATCCATGCCATCTGGGGTCCAATCAGATGTGAATGACAATGAAATTATAAATTAATGGGAATGTAAAGCCTGAAAATGGGTGAAAGCATGTCCATGTAGAATCCGACACTCCAGGTTCTGAACCAGAGTACTTCTGGGCACATTGGTGAATCACCGAAGAGGGTTGAAGGACCTGTCTTACAAGTAGCCTACTCGAAAATATGAGTGTAGGGAATGGGAGAGAAGGTAACTCATGAGATAGAGGAATTTGGCGTGGTTGTTACAAACCTGTCGTGGGTGAGTACATAATCCCATACCACACCATATACCCCTCTCTAGGAAGAACGCAGGCCAATAGGCCAAGATGATAGGTAGGTTTCTATGACACGGAGTTGGACATAAAGATTATATGTTTGGGAAGTCCTACGTATCCCATAAAGATGGGAATCAAGCCACATGTAGTTATAGAGAAGGTTGCAAAGAATTTTATCATCCTGAAGTAAGGACGGTGGTTCACTTAGTTTATGGATTTAGGGCTCGGACCGCAGATGCCTAGTTTACTGTCATATGCATGGGACAATTGAGTGGAGAGGGAGAATCATCATGCCTATGGAAGACCACAAAATGGAAACAACAATAGAGGATAATTGTTGACCATGTTCGCAACACAGTATCTATATTTGTGTGATCAGAGTTCGGGGAATAAACAATTGAGCATAAATTATTGATCGCATTATCAATATGTTACATGTATCCATTGTTTGCTCACAATCCTTGAGGACGTTGTCATGTAATGGTAGGAGAGCCCTTGGTTCGCGCATGCATGCCATTTGCGGGTCCTTTTGGATTTAGAAGTTGATGGAAACCGAAATGATGGGGCTCAAAAAACCTAGAAGGGCATGTGTTCTTGGAAAGGATGATAAGTGACGGAGGGATGTCTCATGGGGATATGCGTGTCATGGGAAAATATCCTGATGGGAATACATATGTGAGTCCATACCACAATGCACAATACTAAATGAGTACTCAGGCCAAAGTGTAGAAAAGGTCGCGGGATCTGAGGTTGGGCATCCCGACCAACTGTAGCCACATGACCTCTCATGTGGGAATTTCCTTAACTCAGTTTCTAATCACATGTAAGCAATTCTCAGTGTGGGAAACATTGAGTAGGACTAGGTTCTTCCCATCACATAAGGGTTCGATAGTATGAATCACACTCTTGCCTGAGGTAGATCGAGGATTAAAGAGGCCGTTGGGCAGAATGAGCCACTAAACCCAATTTTAGGGACATATTGGGGTGATGACAATGAAAAAAGATATCTATTGAGAAAACTCTAAATAGAACATCCACATCATGTGACCTGAAATGGCAAGAACAAATGAGCATCGAACGATGACCATATCTGTAATGTGGGACTTGTATCAATTTTTCATTTGCGGTCCTCAAGGGTGTTGGCCCAAAATGATAGGAGAGCCCTTAGGCTAAGTATTTATCGTATTAGGGGGCCCTTTTGGATGTAACAGATAATGAAACCCCAAATTATGGAGTCTTTAGAGCATAATTGTGCCCAAGCATCTTAAGGTCTGGCTGGACAGTAGAAGTGGTGGGAACTTTAGAGTAGAGGGATACATGGTATGGTCATGATGAACTCGATGTGGATGATGGAAAAAGCATTCCCAACACCATCTGCTTCAACCCAATTTGAGTTCCTGAAGTTTGGGGCTAGTCCTATGGATGAAATGTGCGAGAATTCTTACTTATCCCATAAGGATGAGAATTAAGCCATATGTTGTTCTTAAGGACATGAAGTTTAGCATCGTGAAGTGAGGATGTGAGAAGGATAGAAGAATGATGGAGGTAACCTAGTCAAATCATTATAATCTTTACATGAGTGGGGACAAAGAATCCCATACGACACCATGTGGGATTATCTAAGAGAACTATACCAAGGGTAGTCAAAGAGGAAATTGGGGCCAGACATAAGATGAAGCTTCTGAGAATTCCTACGTATCTCATGGGGATGTGAATCAAGATGTACATAGTTATTGCAGTTTAATGTCTTGCTGGGAGACACACAGTTTAACATCATGTGGGAAGACATACAGTTTAACATCATGTGGGAAAGTATACAATTTAATGTCACATGGGATGATATAAAATTTAACGTCATGTGGAAAATTTTATAGTTTAAGGTCATCAAGGGCCAAATATTTTAAGGTCATGTCGGACGCAACGGTTTAAGGTCATGTAAGACCTGCTAGATTAAGGTTGGGTAGGACCTGAATGATTAAGGTAATGTAGGACCAGATAGTTTCAGGTCATGTAGGACCACAAATCTCAGGAAAAGTATTACTTGTGAAACCTGGAATTGGTTAAGGGATTTATATTCTCACCATCCATGGTACCCAGAGAGTATGAACCATTGGATTAAACCTTGTTAATGATGTAAGGTCCTTACCATTTGGGTACAAATTGGGTGCTTTCCTGCCATGTGTCATTGGTGTTCTTAGGGCCAATACCAAGTCACCTTGTAAGAAGGCTCGAAGGTAAAATTTATTATTGACTTCTCTATCTATCATGTTCAGATGCCTTTCCAGATTGTACGGGGCATGAAACTTGTTCTCGTCAAGTGCTTCCAACTCGGTTAGATGGATTTTAGCTACTTTATCTAGCACTTTTTGATCATAGAAAGTGGTGCAAATTGAGGGAAATGAAATCTCTATTGGTAAGACAACCTCTGTTCCATATACCAGGGAATATGGGGTCATCTGGGTGGAATTAGAAGGCATCATCTGATAATCCCATAGGGCTTTGGAGATCTTGTCTGGCCAACTCTTATTATTATGAAAACCCATTTTTTTATATAATGTTAGATAGGGTTTTGTTGAATACCTCGATTTTTCCATTTTCATTTGCATTATAATGAGTGGTGTGGTTAGAATGGATGTTTTACTTTGTGTGCAATTTCATCAGCTCAGCTACCTGGATGTTAATTCCATTATTGGTGAGGACAGCATGAGGGACTCCAACTTAGTAGATGATGTTAGAGCCCACAATGTCAGTAGTAGAATGAGCTTTTACCACCTTGAGCAGAATGGCATCTTCCCACATTGAAAAGAAATCGGTAGTGGTTAGGATTAACTTGCTTTGGCAAGATGTCATCGGTGGATATGGTCCCATGACATCGATTCCCCAAACCAAAAATTTCCTTGAGTACTTGGTGGAGTAGACAGGCTCCAGAGTCTGATGAATAATTTTGTAATGAATTTGTCATGCATGGAACCTTTTCACAAACTTGATGCCATCATGGATAATAGAGGGCCAAATGTACCCATGTCTCTATATCTGGTGAGATAGTTTCGGCCCAGTCTGATGAGTCCCTTGTGAGCGGCATGATCCTCTTTCATGAATTGGGTAATCTTGGCTCCTTGAAAGCAATGGATGAGAACCCCATCAAACCCGCACTTATGGAGGATTTTATCATGACCAGGACCATCCTGGTGGGTAAACAATAATTCATGACGTCAAATTCACTCGTGCTTGGTCCAATATTCAAGGAGATTACCATTTGGGAGGTACCCGACAAAGGAGGTTCTCCATTAATGAGTCACTTCAATAACTACATCTGGGGGATGTGGGGGTACTAAAGTGGAGGCACCGGCGGTAAGGTGGATTACCTGTGGGATGTCACCATCACCTAGAGTGATATGGGAAATGACTCTCCAGGGTGCCACATGGATAATTAGATCATCACGTTCAGGCTCTGAAAGTGATGCATCTAGGCTGGCTAGAGCCTCATCCTGACTGTTTTGAGATCAAGGGACATGAGTAACTTCTGGATGAGATGAGAACAAGGCCATTTTCTAGGGAGTGTGTTCCATCAGTGGTATGAGTTCTGGATTTCTGACAACATTTTCACCGTTGATCTGATTAATGACTAGTTCATAGTCCCTTTTCACATGAAAATGGGGAACATCATTCTTGAGTGCTATCTCAAGGCTAGTAACGAGAGCCTGATACTCTACCACATTATTGGTGTGTCCTTCTAACAATAGGAATGAATACGAGAGAATGGCTTGTGCTAGGATAATGAAGACAGTACCCAGGCCTACTCTGTTTAGCCTAGGTTCTTTGGGACTTCATCTGGTGGGGCTCCAGGAAGCTCCATTGAAGTGAATTTTTTAGCACGACGTAGATGGGTCTACCAAGAGAATCACTTCATTGAGGAAATAAAGATCCAGAGACTGGTCTGTAGGAGGTGGATGAGTGGAAAAGAAGTCATCCTATACTTCCCCCTAAATATCCTTCATGGGGACAAACCAAATGTCGAACTGCTGAAGGATTACCACCCACCGAGCTAGATGTATAGTCAATATTGTGTAGTTCAGGATGTACTTCAACGGATCAACACAAGACACTAGTTGTACCTCAAGATGATGAAGGTCATGTCGTAATTTGGGTACTGAAAATACCCGTGCACGACATCTCTTCTCGAATGGGGAGTATCTAGTCTCATTATCTTGGAGCATGTGACTAATATAGTAGAGACTGCTCTCCGCCCCCTCATTGTACTTCTGGGTAAGAAGGGTTCCGAGAGACCATGCCATGGTGGTCAGATAAAGGACCAATGTAATTCAAGAGACATGCGACATTAAGACTGGAGGCTCGAGCATGTACTAAATGATTTCCTCGAAATAAGTCTAACATTTCTTTTCCCACTCATAGGTAGTTCCTTTCTTCATGATCCCAGAATATGGATTTCACTTGCTGTGCAAATTCGCAGTGAATCATTGTATATAGGCCTAGAGGCCCTTGAATCCTCAAAGATCCCAAAGGATTATTGGAGGATACATCTGATTGATGGAATTGATCACATTAGGGTTAACCTCAATGCCCTTGTATCTGACAACGAATCTGAGCAGAATTCCACCGGTGACCCCGAAGGTACAGTTTAATGAATTCATCTTCATGTGGTGGGAACAGAGGAACCCAAACACTTTATCAAATTCCATGAGGTGGTCCGAACGTTGGTGATATTTGACCACAATTTTATATATGTAACATTCCACCAACTTTTTGTGAATCAGCTTAAAAATGTGATGCATTGCCCGCTGATATGTGGCGCCTGCATTCTTTAATCTGAAATGCATGACTACGAAATATAATGTACCTTGCAGTTCCCTAAATCTTGTATACTCCTCATCCTCAGGATCCATTCAGATATGGTTATACTCGGAATAACTATCCATGAAAGAGAGAGCATAGAACCCAGCTATGGTATCAATCAACAATTCTTTCATAGGAAGGGGAAGATAATCATTTAGACACTAATGTTTGAGAATGTGGATGTTGATGTAGACAATGATTTGTCCATTCTTCTTCCTGACTGGAACAAGGATGGATAGCCATTTTGGGTACTGATCCTCCTTATCGATGATGGCTCTGATGATCTTTTCAACATCTTCATCAACCATGGCACTCTGATAAGGGTGAATCTTTCTAGTAGGCTACTTGAACCTATTATGATTATCCCTGAGAACAAGGTGGTGGACAGCTACCTGGGGATCTAGTCCCGATATACCATCATATCCCTTGGTCAATACATCACTTTGGAGCTTAAGGAATACTATGTACTATTTTGTCACCTTGAGGGGCATGGTAGCACTGATCAATGTGGGTTTTGGGACTTTCTCACTACTGAGGTTCCCCTGTACAAATTCATAAATCGTGATAGAAATTCCCTCTTCAATGGTAGGGGGATCATCCTCTAAATACTCTTCTTCACTTGTGGAGGTGGGATCCTCGGTGAGAGGAGGTTCCTCTAAGTCAACAGATCCCACAGGGAGGCTGGTACTAGCATGTGTGGTATGGGACACCGCATCGGGGAAATATTGTGCTGTTGAAACCATAGCGATGAAGGGTGTTGACCTGATCCCATCTATTCTTCAACCCAAGGGGCCACACATAACGATATCGAAGCAATAGTGGAACATCGGGTTGAGCCGGTTAATTATAGCTCGAAAAAATCATCATGTATGATGTATTATCATTTCCATGGGGAAGACATCATGAGACCTTATGGGATTAGGAGGAACAGGGATCACATGAGCCAGATTATTGAAGGAGTAGGAGGTGATCTTCCTACATTTCTTAAACCTAGGAATGCGTTTCCCTCTCATTCAGAAAATAATGAAGCATTATTTCATGTATGGTGTTGTAGCCTCCAATTGGTGTATTGGAAAGATGTTGGAATCGTCTATATCTGTCCATGGGTCGGTCGCCGTCATCTCATGCTCATCCTCATTAGCCTGAATCTACTTGTATTTTCTATTGTAATAGTCGACATCCAGATAGAAGGCTTCAAAAGAGGAAAAGGGAGATGTGTCACCTTGAACCACGCTCACTCGACCATTAAGGGAGTACTTGAGGCACTGCTGATAATATGAAGGAACCGTTTCATGCATGTAGAGCCATGTCCTGCCCATCAATGCATTGTATGCGGTGGGAGACAACCATAAATTTGGTGTTGGAAACATGGCCACCAAACTGGGTCTTCAAGCCTATCTCGTCGACATGTGTCTATTTCATCCTGTCATAACCTTTTATTTTTAGGTTAGAGGGACTTAGATCATCCGCGAACACCCCCAATTTTCTTAGAGTCTCTGTTAGGATTAGGTTCATCCCAGAGCCTATGTCAATAAGACTGTGACGAACCTCCACGCCGTTGAACAAGCTAGTGATGTATAGTGGGATAATGTGCCCCTATATGGGGTAACCTTCATCTTATCAAGAAAACCAGATGATGTCCTGGCATTCAGCCATCTCTACCACCTTACCATGGAAGGCTTCTGCAGTTTCTACCTCTGACTCCAACTGGGGGGGGGGGGCTTCTTAAAGCCTCGTCGAAGACCTCACACATATCTGATGATAGGCGAAGGGCCTGAAAGATAGAGATATTTGCTGGAATGCTAGAAAGAATCTTTAGTACATAATATATCCTTGACATGCATTAAATTATGATTATAAGAGGTCATTCTATGACAGGGGGTAGGGTGGGGAATGATGGTTGGACCAGCAGATGACTGGTTCTATGAATATCCCACTGCACACTAGTCGAAGCCTAGGGAGTGACTACTAGATGAGGTCCAGATGACTGAGACTAGTCCATTGAAAGGATTGGATGGTCACGGTGCTATTTAGGTGGATTTAACTGATCCAAAAACATGAACGATGGTGAAGGTGGACCTGATGACACCAGATGAGAAGGCAGAGTGTGTTGAGCTCTGCACTGGGTCTGCTGCCTAGTTTAGGAAGCATGCATAGCGTTGTTGGAAATACTAACTAAGGCACTCCGATGTCCCATATTTTCACAGCTCTGTTGACGCTGATGATGGGTGGGGGTGTTTGTAGGATCCGCATGGAACTCCTCATCGTTAGGAATCATGTAGTTGTTTACTAGCACTACGGTATTAACTGATCCTTACCCGGGAATGTCACTTGAAGAGTCATCCCCAACTAGGTGAATTATGGGATAAATCACCATATTTTAGGGAATGAAATCACCAGGAGTATGGGAAGACGATGGCATCAGTGGGGCACATTGTTTTCTCTTGCACCACTGGTGTTTGAGCTTTTGAGAAGGGGACGATAGACACAACGATGAAGAAGTAGTATATGAGGCTCTTGAAGGCTCCGGACGATTCAGGCATGCACATATTACTCCATGGGCACGAGCGACTGTTTTATGAACCATATAGTCATTATACTTCTAGGACCCACTATTAGAAACCTAATTCCACTCACCATCGTTGTCACTGCTATAGTCTGGCCTCACGAAGACACAAGCCACCCATGCCAGATATAGGCCTAACCAGAATGTGTTCTTATCCACCTAGTCATGGAGATAGTCTTTAAAAACATATAAACATTTGAGTGAGTGCCCCAGGATACTATGATAGGGGCAGTAATTAGGGTGATTAGTGAGGTTTTCCTCTTATATCCTCCTGCACTTAGGAAAATGTATAATCTCAAACTCTAGGTCACTGCGAATGTAATCGGGGACTTGATCTGCGTTGAACAAGTAGGTCTGGTTCATCTTGTTACGAGAAGTGGCCCATGGAGCCTAACCCTGACGTGGGGTTGGAGGAGACTATCGAGGAGGTAATGCTTGGTTATCTCACTTAGGTGGTGGCACATCATTTTTCAGGGCACTTACCTATTCTGAGGAGGGGGATGCTAGGATGGAGTTTGAACTTGAGGGGGTGGGTCTCTACGAACCTATGAAGGTGGCTCCACTGGTAATAACTCTATTTTTTTGTGGGCATCTATTTGAGCCACTTTAGTGGGCTCGGCCATGGTGGCCCTTCTCACAAAGATTTTAGGAGGCGATAGATGTTCCTGGATAGCATGTTACAAGGCTTATTCAAGGTGTTGGGCCTTATCAGAGAAGTCTCGAAACCCCTTGTGGTAGTTCTAGGTGATCAAAGAGGGGATTAGTTGTCTACTGATATCCACTATGCACATCTTTAGCAGTCTCTCTTGAGTCAGTGCCATATCAAGAGAGTATGTGATCTATTTCCACTAGGTGTCAAAGTCTGCAACGCACTCATCAGAACTTTTATTTCACTTGGAGATCTCTTTGATACTCATCTTCCGAGTGGTAGAACATAAATGGTAGAGAGATTACCTATGGAGGACTTTCCTAGTAGGCTACTGACCTGATAGTGAGATGGTTAATCTAGAAGAACGTCAGTCCCTCTAATGTCTGTACAAAACTCTAGAGTTTGGTGGCATCTTGAGCTGTTGGGTTTCCCAACATGGGTCTACAACATGAGATAAAGTGGGCCAGGTGCTACGGCGGGTCCCCTGTCCCATTGAAGGGGGAAATAGTGGGATTTCCAAAACCCAGGGGTGTTGGAATATCGTCCACTCATGCCAGATATGGCTTGAAATCAGGCTGTATTTACACTTTTTGTGTCCCTAAACCTTCATGGCAGACAATTAGTTCCACCATTGGATCATCTCAGTGGTGATTCTTGTCTTCACGGGGATCCCATTCCACCTATGTGTTGGAATGATTTTTAACATGATAATCAGGCCCAGTGGATTGTGGAGTAACTAGTGGAACAACCTGTGGAGTAGTTGGAGAAACCTAGGATAGGCCCTGAGAGTTGTCACGCCACTCTAGTGGATTTAACATCTCATATCGTTCCCTATATCCATATGTTCTAGCCTCAACCTTGTCTGCGTGGGCAGGATGATCAAGGTCAACAGAATGCAATTTGCAGTGGGTATTGTTCCTGGGCTTGTTATGCTAGTTGAAGATCATCATAGTCTAGTCGTCGATCCACAATGCATTAAATAAGGAGTTCATAGAACATATACTTGTTATCAGCAAGTTTCTAACACAACATGGCTCTTTCGGGATCATCTTGTATCTTTTTTACTGAGCCAGATGGGTCAGAGGGTTTGGTGGCTCTGAGGTGCTCTTTACCCTTGTTGGGATTTCGACTGAAGACCAACTACTCAGTGAGCATGGAAAGGCACCGTAGATTCCTTTGTTGATAGTTAATCCTCCCCAATGGATACAATAGGCATGAAACTCCCTCAGGGGGAGGTCCTCTCCAACAATATGTAGCTCGTTCTCACCCCCAACAAGTCGGTCATGTGAACCGTGACCCTACCTAGAAGCATACCCTATATGTCGCCTGAAAAAATATTCTAGAACTATATGGAACTGAAATATAGGACCACATACTACCCCTAACAATGGGTTTTTACATTGGGATAAGCCTCCTTGATTATCGGTAGAGCACTTTAAAGCTTTGGATGCGTCATTGTTAGAGGGTCCTATGATGACTTGGTGACTCATGGCACTAGTACATGGGGAGTGCAGCTAAATCAACCAAACAGCATTGTTAACTGATGTCTTAGAAGTGCGCCTTACTCTTGGGGTATGCCACTTGTCGATGATGAAGATAGAAAATGAGTCACCCAGAGGGACTGTAAGAAACACTCAACATCTTATTGGGTGATTGATTCCTGCGAATGGCCAAAACATCTTTATAAAGTGGTCCGTTTCAAGAATATCCCACAAGTTCCTTGGTCCAGATTCAGGGTTTGGCCCTTCATTGCCCCACTCATCAACCAGAGGTGGCTGCAGAACCAGTAGAGGTACTGAGGCAGACTACTGGGATGATGGGCTAGCTGGTGGAGAATATTATGATCGATCAGACAAGACTTACTATCTTGGGATATCTGCAGAAGAGTGTAGTGACTTTTCCACCATATCGCGGTAATACGGCTTCCAATCACAGTTTATGGTGTAGGTACCACAAATACTAGTGATGGGACACACTAATTCTCATCTTCCATTGGTCCCCAGAATAGCTCTTCATGATCTGTAGTAGAGGTAGAGAGTGCTTCTAGTGATGATGGTGGTGATTGCATTGCCAGAACCTTTAGAGTTTCCAAATTTTCATCCTCTGGTATATACCTTCATATAGAGGTGGGAAACCAATGGACCTTAAACTCTATATGTATGAGCCTTATGCACCTTATTCCTACCCTGACCCTTGACACATAGGTTCTCAGAAAGGGTTCCATCATTGAGTCATATTCTGCCTTATAATCTAAGAAGAAGATTGGTTTAATCTTAGTCTGAATCTTCTCAGTATTCTTTTTATGGCAGTGAAATCCCACCCTCCTTCCCCAAGATGGTTCTTTGGTACAGGAAGATTTCCATCATGAGGAGGACCTTCGGCCATACTGATGATGGGACGGGGATTATTTCTTCCTGAGTGAGATGGGGTGTGAAGAGTACCTAGATAGATATCAAAGGAAAAAAGAGGAGTACCTCTATGTCCACTAGCTAATTTCTGGTGGGAATCTCCGTGGGATGTTCTTGAGTTGGTAGGACCACTACAAGAGCTGATAGAAGCATGGGTAAGACCTCCATGATTGTTTCCCCTGGATGTATCAGTGCAATGTGGGTCCTCATACTGGTCAAACCAAACATGGGTGGGACCTTTGTGTTGGGTGCTAATGAACCAAAGCTGGTCTTCACTCCTCTGATTATTGAGGTCAGGAGGTCCTTCTGCAGCTGCTTTATATACATTGGAAGGGCCCCCACTCTTTAGATTAACTGGATGTGTAATGAACCTACACTGGCAGCCTGCTGTAGTAGGAATAACTCCTTACTCAATTTAATGAGCGCGGGAGAGGCTTCTGTACTGAGTTTCACTGCCATGGGGAAGTCCCTCATTCAGATTGATGGTAAAATGGGGCAAAACGCCATGCTGAGCTTCGAATTGGGGAGGACATGTGTTCTCAATGGTGGTAGTACGGGGATAACCTCTAAATTGGGTGTTGATTCCATGGGTTAGTCTGTGGTGCCCACTACCTGTGCTGGCAACCAAGAGAGCTAACCGAACCTGCCTATGGGGTGGTTTGGGCCTTGATCCGAGTTGGGTATATATGTTCCCCAACTCATTATATGCATGGGGTTGATGATATATGTCAGCGGTGGCTCGATCCATAGTAATTGTAGACGTTGACACCCCTTTGCGAGTGTCCATCTCGGCCTATTCCAGACGCTCGCATTGGGTCAGCTGAACTGGGGTTGACAGTGCAGGTGCATGGCTTGCATTCTATTCAACCCGTGCGACCAGGTGGCAGCATTGGTGCAGCCTAGTGGGAGCCCTCTATGGGGGCCCCTGAAATAGGATCCCGGCTAGGCTGGCCCGGACATCCCCCACCTCGGCGGCATAGGGGAAGGAGTCATTGATGCATTCTGAGGTGAGGATCCCAAAATGATTGTATGTTGGAGTAGGGAGTAGTGTCTCCCTATGCGGCCCTTGGGGGTGGTTGTGGAGATGAGGGGTAGATGCCTCTAAATCCCAATGTGCTATATCCTGAGGTGGGATAATCACATCCTCCTAGTATCAGCAGATGAGGTCAGTTATCAACCTTTTATCAACGAATTCAGAAGTTGAGATGGGATGTGGGAACCCAGCAGTAGTGGGTGTGGAGATTGTCATAGAAGCAGAAGACATGCAGGATTTCCACGTTGGTGCCGCCCCTACCCCTGTATCGATGGGTGGGTGGAGACCTGATTCCTGATGAAATAGCTTAGTTCGTAGAAAGCAGGGAGATTAAACCATTAGTGCTTAAAACAAAGAAATCATCATCCAATTCCCCATCGCCATTCTATCTTCCATGGCTGGTAAGAAGGATCCAGGAAGACACTATCATAGACTGGGATGTCCAACATTTTAGTTTCCCTGATTATTTTTGAGTTTCATGCTAAGCCTACTATTTTCATAGTGGGACCAAGCACCAGATAAATGGATCTAGTGACTCGCTAATCCACTGATGCCTCAAATGATACTAATCTCCACATTGAGGATAATAAATTCACGTCAGGTTCACAATTTCTATTTCTGACACATTCACTAGGGCGGGTGTATCCATCTATTTGTGTACATTGAGGACATGAGTATTATTTCCCTACATTAACACATTCCAAAGGTCTGTGGCATCCAATTCTTATTCAGTGATGTTTTTACATTGATCAAAATAGGAGGATGGGATGAATGTTCCTCCTTTCATGGATTCCACCTCAGAACTCATTACCATGTCTAGGTATCCCTTATAGATTAATATGTTGTTCATGAAACTCTTCCTAGTTCCATATCTTCATGAATGCCAGTTAATTACACTGCTTCTGTCCAGAGATTCCAAGGGGTCTGGTCTGGGCAGCACCCTTCGGTCGGGGGAGTAGTCATGTTATACATCACTGGCGTGTCTCGATGCTGGAACACTAGCAGGTCTAGGTTTCATCCTCTTATTATAGAGCATCTTAATGGCGTGAAATCCCAAGTAATATCACGTCGAATGTGGGGAATTATATGCCATATGCATGTATCTGAGGTTTTCATTTTCTTCCAATGATTAGCGTAGGGTATTTTATAGTTTAAACATGTATTGGAGACCGGTTTGTTGATAAAGGGAATTGGAAATGGGGTGGCATGATCCCTCCCGAAAGTGGCAGCCTGGATCAGAATCAAGATGGACGATGAAGGGTTGAGGGTTGATGAAGAATGAAATGGAACTGACATGAGGATGATAGTGATGAATGTCATGAGCATGGAAGATACTTTCTATGTATCCCCGTGGTATGGAATCATATTCAGCAATGTACAAGATGGGGTATAGGATCGTGGTGTGTGAAGAGGATAGCGACCCGATGATATATTGGGGCTTCCGCACGGTAAGCATCTCAATGTTTGTCTGACACCATGGTGATAGACTAGAGATATGGGTCCCAACGGAAGTGACGAAAACGACTTAATACTGGTTTTCTGTTGACAATGACTTACCACCGAATGGGGATCACAACCACTAACCAATAAATTAGATTCACAACATCATACCATTGGGTAGGGGATCACAATGACTTACCACTTCTTAATATTCACAATGGATTCTTGTTGGGTAGGGGATCACAAAGGATTACCACTGTGTGAGATTCACAACAACTTCCTATTGAGTAGGGGATCACAGCATCTTAAAATTGGATGAGGTTTACAACGACATACCACTGGATGGGGGGGACAACAGTTTAACACTGGATAGAGATATTTTAGTGTCATGATGGAAAAAATAGGCATATAGTTTAACGTCATGGAGGACGGGGGTGAACCGACATGAACATGGCCAGGACCAATGGGTGGTGGGATTGAACCTTAGGGAGACTTCCTTCGTACCTTTCCTTGGTAAGGATCAAATTCCATGTATTTTGGGAGGGTATGATAAACCAACGTGAAGAGAGTCAGGACAAATGGTTGGTGGGATTTAACCACGGGGAGGCTTGATACGTACCTTGTTTTGGAAAGGATCAATGTCCATGTAGTTAAGGAGAGGTTGGTGAACCAATGTGAAGATGGTCGGGACAAATGGGTGGTGGTCTTGACCCTTAGGGAGGATTCTAATGTACTTTGACATTGAAAGGATCAATGTCTATGTAGTTCAGGACGGGTTGGTGAACCAACGTGATGAGATTCAGGACCAATGGATGGTGCTTGAACCGCACAGAGGCTTCTGATGTACCTTTCATTGGAAAATATCAAATTCCACGTTATTCGAGAGGGGTTGGTGAACCAACGTGAAGATATTTGGTACAAATTTGAGGTGGGGTTGAACCTCAGGGAGGCTTGCTATGAACCTTGTCTTCATATGGATCAAAGTCCACATAATTCGGGATCGTGTGAGGCTTACACAGTACGGAGGCCTGTGGAAGATGTCATAGTCGATGCTTACTCTAAGCCCATGTGAGTCAGGCTCGGTATGAGAAACAAGAGGCAGCGACGACCTAACAATCACATCATGAAAGGTGAGTCTATGGGAAGTGTATTGAGGATTACACATTGTTAGCAGCCCAAAATAGAAACATGGGATTATTCGTGGATAGTATCCTAAAGGGGAAACATGGGCTTATGTGTTGTCCGTAGCCCAAGGATATGGATATTGGGACTTACTCCAGAGAGAAGGCTTGGTGGTGACCAATCCCAAAGAGATATGGATTTGGCATATGATAAATGTGGGCTATGGTGCCCATCCCCCTGGTCTTTGGAAAGGAAGAATATTGGACGAGAATGGATGCTGCCTCCCACAACAAAAGGCTAGGTGCTTACAGCAAGATAGTCGCCCATTCTCCGTGGATAGATGCCACTCCGATATAATGGATCTCATTCCATGTGAATAATGATTTCACACTCATGGACACCAGTGGGCATAGAGAATGTTCAAGATGGGTCACCCCACATATGATGCATGGGGCAGGGTCAAACTTCAGTGTCATGAGATGAGTACAATGGTTCATGGTAGTTTAACATCATGTAACTCAGACAAGGTGGGTTTACTCTGCACCCTGAGGACTTACAAAACTGATACCCACTCTCCCGTGAGTAAAGGAAGGCATCTTCAATGTCGTGTTGAGGGATGTTATGGATTGATCCATTGAGTGATCTACATTTTCGTGTCTATGCGAAGAAAAAATATCTATTAGTGTGCCTTTGTGAAGAAGCATTAGGTGAAGCAATGAAAAGGAAAGTACCACCCAAGGAACATTGAAATCACTTCGTGCAAACCTAGAGGGTCGCACATGAAAAGGAGTTGCGAAGAAAATGGGTTCATAGGTAGAAGCTTTGAGATGCTCTAGTGCTCCATGTAGTGGTGGGGCTTTGAGAAGGGGTATGCTTCATGTAGTGAATTGAAATAGACTAGGTGTACGGCATAGGTGCATATGCAAGGTGCTTCACAAAGTAGAAAAGCATTTTCTGAGCAGTGATTCACGAAGAAATGGTGCCTTGCGATGCACTGTGATTTGGGAAGCATAGTGGCCCAGCCTTAGTATGTGGGTCACATGTGAATGGAGGGTATTTAGTGAAGTATATGTGCTCTGTGAAGACCCAAGACCCCTTGGGGATCCCCCTCCTTCATGAAAGCCTATGGGATCTACGAAGGGATTCTTTCTTTGAAGAGGGGTTGAATTCAAGAAAAGTGGGAGGCACATCGCGATGCTAAAGTAACGTGAAAAGATCAAGGTTTGTAGAGATGAAATTGCTTCACAATATGAGAGAAAATTTGGTGACATGTCGAAGGATCCTTCGTTTGGGATTGAGGGTTCCCTGTATATATAGGAATTATGCGCAGTGAAGCAGAGTGGGCTAGGCATGATGACACATGGTATTGTGTCATAATCCCAAAGCCTCCTACCTCCTTGTTCTACACTGGCTTCACAAATGTCAAATGGGTTCACAGAGTCTCATGCCTCCTTGCTCCGCAACAGCTTCACAAATGTCATAAAGGTTTGAAGATCCTCTTGCCTCCTTTTTCCATAGATTCTTCACAAATTTTAAATGGGTTTGTAGAACCTCCCACCTCCATTATCGACGGTCGCGGCATCGCGGAGGGGAAGATTTGGGTCGGCCGTGGCACTGTGGGGGCTCCTTGAACAAGCTTCGTGAGGTAACCCCTAAATATTTCCATTTTTTCCGGTTCTTCCCAAATATTTTCATGACAATTGATAATCATAACCTTGAACTATAAGAAATGATATAATATAATGATGTCTAGGAAACATACGAATATAGAAAAAACATAAAACAATACATCATAAGAATAAGTAATGATTAACCATTGAGACATTATGTCATAGTGTGATAATGAAACTGATTGGGAACTATAAATGGTATATCATGAGATAAAAACTATAATCAATGAATTGGTGGGTTATATAATTTAAGACAACCCCTCACATCAATATTATGTACATTCATTTTTTTCCACATAGATCAGAAAAAAATCCATTAATCACTTTTAATACCATAATAAATTATTATGGGTAACATAAATAGAATAACCTAATAAATAATTGATAGTTATATCTATTTTAATCCCCTTGTGTAGAAATTAGAAATTCTTTTCACAACCCAAAATATTAGAATGGAAACTCATGGGATAATTTTGGCAACATTATGTGTGCACATAATGGTTCAATGAAGGGTTTAAAGAGAATACAATATGCTATATAATTACATTTTAATCATGAATATAACAAATTTATTTGTAATAAAATATTCCAAATTGATTATTTTGAAATCAAAATTCTTTGTATAAACAATGTACCAAAATAAAAAGGAAGAGGAGTGAATCCCTTACCTTGATGAGGGGCATATAAAAGACAGTGGGAGATTCTAACGATCGTGGTAACACCTTGGGTGGAATTTAAAGTGACAGGGAGAGGATATTTCTGATTAATAGCTATTTAGGTAAGAGGAATTTGAGGTTGGGTGGGAAATTATAGTAAAAGAGAGAGGAATTATTTATTAATTTTTAATCATATGTTTTAGAATATATATTATAAAATATCCAAAACCACAAAACATAACACAAATTTTTTTCTTATTGTTTCCACCAAAGAGTAGTGGTTTTCAATATTTTATTTGGATATTATTTCAAATCATTAAAAAAAATACTATTCATGATATGGATGTTATTTATGTTTATAAATAATTGATTTTAAAAAATTAAAATATAATATAGATTTTTGGAGAATTAATTAAATATTTTTAAAATTAATAAAATAGCATTTAAAATAATTATTTTAAACATTAAATACATTTAAGTCCATGGATTAAATTTATAGATATTATCACAACCTTTTTTTCAATTATTATATCATAATATATATCGTATATTTATATAATATTAAATATTTACCCAACAATTATATTTTATTAGAAAATTATTAAAAAATCAAAGTTGATAATTTCATTAATCTTATTTGAGATATAATATTTATTTTACAAAAATAATTTTGTTAATATGGTAATTAACACATTTAAATAAAAAACATTATTTATTGAAAATAATATTTTTTATGACATTAACATCTATTTGAACCTTATAATATGAACACTATACATCATTAAATTATATTATGATTTATAATTAAACAAATATTTTTAATAAGTTTATTTCGGGAAAATAATATATATCTCAAATATTCATGAATTTATCTGAAATATTATTTTAACTGAAACTATATATTTCCAATGAATATAAATTTTCTTTCATTATATCAGAATATAAATTTTATAAAAGTCATTGTTTAATCATATATATATATAATGTAATAATGAAAAATGGATAAATATATTAATTATTTTATTAATAGTAAAATATGAGAATTTATACTACTAGGGTCTAGATACATAACCACTAATTATATGAGCATACTCCCTAAGGGTATGGTGTATGATGGTGGTACTTTTTTGGAGTGGTTTGGTGAAGATGGTTATAGTCATGATCTAGATTAAATTTTACTTCTCCTATACAAGTATTCACTCAAGATTCAGTTATTGAATAAAAATTTTTACTTGGTCAAAGGAAAAGTCCACTGATGTTATCAACCTTGAAAGCTGTGATACATGGGATTCATGGTGTATAAAAAAACTTGTTGAGGCCATATATTCTTCTGTCTATGTCAATTAGACTTTAACATAACTCATAATGTATACTAGTCATAATGGTCACTGTAGAATGGTTATATTATGATTGGTTATGATTCCTAATCTTCTTTTAATAACAATAGAAAAATTATTTTCATATTTTATAATGATCCAAAATAATGAAACAAAATGCAGTGCATGTATTTTATATAACTAAATTTTATAATAATGAATTTTTACCATATATAAGGTAATTTCATTTATAAGAATTTGAGTCATTACATTCACCCCTTGTAAAATTTAACTCTTTAAATTTCATTTGGTACAAAAAAATAGATGTGGGTGCTTTTGTTTCATTGCCTCTTACGGTTCCCATGTTGCATCATCAAATAAGTGGTTCATCCAAAATGTATTTAACATGTTAGATGTATTTTTTTGTATAACTTTTACACTACCCTATAAAATCTCCATCCACAGCTCATCATATGAAATATTGTTCCCTAATGTTACGCATTTTGGATTTTTAAAATTTTATGGGTCCATTATTTACATCCTTATGAGAGATACAAGTAGCACATCATTCACTTGAGACAGGTTAGGTGGGAGTGAAAATATATTGGCCACATATTTGATGCGATCAATGATCCCAAAGGGACTAATGTATCACAGACTAGTATTTATATTTTTACCAAAAAACATGAATTTATTTCAAGATGAAATATAAATTAACACCTTATATCTGAATTCACAATCCAATTCTAGTTAATTACTATGTCTATAGATTTCATGATGACTTTTTATTTATTTAAAATAAAAATAAATGGTTTAAACCATATTTTTCATCTCATGGGTAAAATCATGTCTGATCATCTTCCACAATCTATATTCATTCTAGAATATTTGATCTTTATACTTATCCTATATAAAGACTACTAAAGGAAAATTTAAATACTAGATTATATACTATTATTATATGATAACTCAACTAGTGTAAGGTGTTAATCCAAATATCATTATAAATCCATTAAATAGTATACTAATATATCCTCTTGAGATTGGATGGTTCTATTTGAATGGTAATACATATGAGTATGATAAGAAGTACTGAATCTTATATTTTTTTTACAAATTCTAACTAAAGTATTATCTTTAACCTCAAGGTAAACCTAGGATCTTGACCAGATAAAATAGAGAGTGGTACTTCATGCATTATTACCACTTCTCATATATATATCCTGGCGATTTTATAATGAGGTAAATCTTCCAGGATATAAATTAAGTGCATTAACTTTATATGGTGTTCTGCCACCACCCAAATAGTGATATTATCATTATTCATCTTGGGGAGTCCAAATATGAAATCCATGGTTAGGATTCCCATGTACATACTGGTATGGGAAATGTTTTCATAATACCATTAGACTTCTATTTCTGAGAATTGTCTTGATATCAAACCATGAATTGTGATGAAAATTCAATAATCCCCACACTTTATGTTATCTCACCTAATGTTTTCTTCATATATCTATACATCATAGTTATTCTTGAAAAAATATAGAATGATGAAAAACGTGCATCATGCTGAAGTTCAAAATTATATTTTAGCTTTTAAGAGATACATATCCAGGTTGTAGACCTTATAAATATATCTTTAAAAAATTATAACTTTATTACATTTGATACCGTTACTTATAGCACCTCAGTTTTTTGGGCCTCATTGATCCTATCATTAAGTTAGGGTTGCATAGTAATTATAGAAATGTACAATGAAGTTCATTTTATGATTCCCATGTCTATCCATTGCATATCTTAAAATATTTGATCCCTTTCACTCCTCATTACAGATAAGGTTGTGGGATCATTTCTACTCAAATCATTTACCACATTGCTCACATTTATTGGATGTTAATAGCATAAAGAAAAATAATCTGTGATCTTATCTAACCAACGTCATTTTCTAATATTGAGCTCATTTTGTTTGAATATATAATTGAGGTTTTTATGATTCAAATATGTGTCACACTTCTCTCTATAGAGATAATGTTAGGAAATATTTAATGTGAAGATGAGTGCAGCGAATTCTAGATCAATGGTTTGAAAATTCTACTCACGGGTCATTAATTGGTGGGAGGCTTCAAATATCACTTGTTTTGTCTTTCATGAGTACACAACATAATCCTTCATTGGTAGCATAAATATAGATAAAAAATGCTTCCCAGATAGTGGGTAATGTTAGTATAGACATATTGATTAACCTCATATTTTAATCTTTAAATATATAATTTCATTTATCAGTCATGAATAAAACCACTCCATTTATAATTTTATTGGGTACTGGGATTGAAAATCATGATAATTTTCTCTAAAATATACAATAGTACCCAACTAATTTAGGGAAATCATGAATCTTTATCATAGTTTTTTCCTTGTAAATCATTCAATTATCCCTAAATTCAATGAATCCTTATATATTCCTTTGGTGGTGATAACATTTCCTATCAATGTTACATTCTCTATAAAAAACATACATTTACTATAATTTGAATATAAAATTTATTTTCCCAAGAAATTCATTACAGTATTAAATTTATCTTCTTATTTGTCAATAATTTGGGAATATATAAGAAGATCCTCTATAAATAATACCAAAAAATTATCATGATAATCCCTAAAGTCTTTATTCATTATGTCCCTTATGATAACTGATGAATTTGAGAGTCCAAATGGAATCACTATGAACATTCAGTTCATGTACCCTATACAAAAACAGTTCTTATTGATATCCCCTTAATAATATTTACATGATAATATCCAGACTAAATATCCACCATAGAGATGTATTGGTATCCATGTAGTTTATCAAACATCCATCATAACAGGTCAGTGGTTACTTGTTAAATATTGTAAATTAGTGGAAATAAGATAATCAATGCAGAATTTCATTGAACCATCCATCATATTGATGAATAGGAATAACACACCCATGGTGAGGGAATTTGATGTATATACCCTTAATCCATATTATATTAAATTTTCCTCTTTAACTATTCATTTTAAATAGGTATCATTCTTTATAGAGCCTTAGATATTCAAAAATATTGAAATATATGTTTTTAGGAATTAAACCTCTCGATTAGATGGAATGATAGGGAATTATTTAGGAAGCACATCAGTATAATCTATCACAATGGTAATGTAATCAACGAATATATTATATATTTTCTTGATCATTTGACCTAGATACACTTTCTTATAAAGAAATATTATTTTTTCTTGTGATGAGAATTCCAAATAATATTTATCTTCCTCCTTACGTTTGTATATAATCAAAGAGTGATTCACAATACGAATGGTGATTTCATTCTCTGAAAACGTTATGTTTTACACATACAAGGAATCGCAATCCATAAGTAGAATACTGTAGAATTTTTCTAAGGGAGTATCACAAGTTTTTCTCAGAAATTTCATCTTGAAATATTTATTTTTTATAACTTATATAATTAAGATATTATAATTTCACAATTTTCCATTTCCAATGATAGATAAAATTCCATGTTTTTAGGTTATGTTTGAATTTTTTTACTAAATATTAATTTCAGAAATGATTTTCTATAAAAAAATAAAATAATAACTTCACTATCATTTAATGAAAAACTAAAATACATATCGCCACTTCATTTTTGGGACCTACCATTGCAATTGTGATGGATCACGATCTCCCTTTCTCTAAAGTCAATAGAGTTTGTTATCTGGAGTTATCATAGACAAATATAGACTTAATTAATTGGATTAAATGGTTTCTTTTCTCTTTTAATTTGTATCATTAGTTAATAGGATGATTTATGGCAGGATCATTCCTTCATTCCATCGCATTAGTGGTTTTCTCCCATTGATATTAATTATCTATGTTCCCCTCTTATATGATTCTAAATAATTTCCTTGACCCAATCAAAAAAATTTACGATACGCATTTTCCTACACTTCTAAAAATTGTACTGTTGGACTTTTTTTTACCACTGTTAGATTTCTCTATCAATCCACCGAAATTAAAACCCATTCACCAATACCAATCTCCAGACCCATGATCCCTATAAGATTCCTCAAAATAAATTTCAACATTAAGGTCAAATCATAGAATATTTTTATATATTTTATTGTCTCAAATAATAAAATAATTTCTTAGATTTAGTTTTATTCTACTATAAATGTTTTGAAATTTACAAGCATACTCATGGATAATGTTTTGGTCATATCATTCAGTTATTGTGATGACATATGAATATTCCATAATGGATTATTCTCATATTACCTTAATTCCATGTAACACCCATTATATTTTATATTATAGAGTATTATGACAATATTTATTGAAATAAATTTCAGTAATTATTACAACTAAATTTCTCCAATCTCTTATTTGGTATTTTTATTCTTGATCAATGCTCAATATCAACCAGCTTCTACCTCCATGTGATACACTATGATCAAGGAAATATTATTCATTAAAAATTGAATGATAGTTTATGTATTTTTAGTATTTTTTATCTATTTTTATAAAATTAAAATATTAGAAGATCCAGTAAAATTTAGAGGTCATTGTCACATAAGACCTGAGTTGCAATATTCTCTTTCTTAAGGGGTTGTGGGTTTTCCCCCTAAATATATTTTCATATAAACAATTATTTTATTTAGTATGTAGTTTTATAAATTTATCAAATCCCACTCCCATTAGTTTGGGACTATAATTTTGATAGTCATCCCATTTCACATCACACTCGATTTTGACATAGTTACTCCTATTTTCTACTTTTGACTAAAATAAAGGGAAAATTATGGACAAATTTTTTCAAAATATTAGACACATAAATGGGAAAACATGATAATTGAATTGATAAATCACATGTGATATAATCCATTACGCTATAAATTACATGGTTTTAATCAAAAATATCAATGTTCTACTTCATAACATTAAGTTGTATTTGTATTTTCTCCTTCATAATGGTTCACAATGAGCATGTGAATTTAACCAAGCATATACCCTAAGAGATTCAAAAAAAATTGTGAAGAAATCCCCTTTGTCATGAACCTAGTGATTTTTTAGGTAACCCCCAATGTTCAATTTTTGAGGTTATTACCCGAATGTGCAATTTTTCATGAGGCACATCCACATTTAGTATCCTAACAGGTATATTATTTCCTAGAAACCACTCAATCTATAAATTAAAAAATATATATGTTTTCATATGTTTATTCTTTTTTCTAAGGATGTGACTATGGTTTTCTATCCCTAATACAAAAAAGTAACTAGATCTTTCTCTGATACCATGTATGAAAATCCAAAATCCTTTATAAACCATTAATAATGCCTTATAACATGAAGATACACAAAGTAAAATACAAAAATATGGATAGGTATACTATACTTCGCTAATTCAATACACATCACAATAATATTCCACTATAATATACCTAAATTAATTAAAAATCCTTTTAATTTCCCTATAATTTTATTGATCTTTTAAAATCACACAATATTACCTTGGAATATACAAAAGTTGAGGTGAGATATACTGACATGTAATTAAACAATTAAAGCATAACATGATTAAAGTAATACATGTGATTAAGAGGCATAGAAAGGTGAAAAAATTGTGTGAGAAACATAAATATGAACATTGAATCCTAATATAATACAATGACATCAAGGTGAAATATTAATGTGGAAACAATATAAACATAACATCATAATCGTAAGTTAAGTCTAACCGCCAAGTAATAATAACATAGTGACGTTTTCACACTATTGATTCTCCATCTATGGTATCTCAGAAGATAAAAAAAATTATATAATGCATTATATATCTATATAATTATTGTACCACCTATCATATCCATACTATGTACATTTATTTATATTCCACATATTTCCTAAAACATAAGAATGTCATTAATGACATTAAACCCCATTATTAATGAGTGTGGTTCACATAAATGGATGTCCCCAATCAATAATGGATATATATATATAGGTAAATACCCTTGATTGGAAAGGTGAATTACAATTCCCAAAAGAAAATTTGGGCATTAAAAATCATTAGATAATTTCGACAACATAATATGCATATATAAAGGTTCATGAAAGTGTTTAATGATAGTAAAATGTGGCATATAATAATTTTGATTCATAAGGTTAGTAATGGGATGATTAAAAACATATTAAAACTGGATAAATTTTAAATCATAAGGATTGGTATACAGAAAATAGTTGAATAAAAATCCAGAGGTGTGAATCCATTACCTTCAATGGATGCAGCTTAAAGCATGTGAGGAGGTTCATAAAATATTGGGAATAAATTAGGATGGATTTGCATAGGGATAGGGAAAATAAAATCATTATAAATTTGTTTTTAGTGAAGAGGAATGGTATTTTTGGTGTGTATTTATTGAAAAATATAGGGGAATTATTTAAAATATTTTAAACAATGGTTTCAGAATATAGATAATTAAATAATCAAAACCACAAAACCTCCCATGTATTTTTCAATAGTTTCTTCTGAAGAGGAATTGTATTCAATATTTTATTTGTATATGAAATGAACTCAATAAAATTTTAACATTCATGATGTAGGAGTGATTCATATTTTTTATGAATTTATTTTAAAATATTAAAATATATTATAGTTTTTGGATGATTTAATAATTATTTGTAAAATCAGTCAAATAACATGAAAACCACTTTATTTTAAATGGGAAATATATTTTTATATATAAATTTATATAATTTATTACATTATTTCTATTCTCTTATGATTAAATAATATATTCCTTGTATTTATACCATTTTTGTATCATACCCACAAATTATGTTGTCTCAAAAATAAAAAAAATCACCATTGGATATTTTCAATTTAATGATTTCAAAAAAAATCGTTGGTTTACAAAAAATAATTTTCTAAATAAGAGATTTTAAACTATGAAACAAAATTTTTATTTACTATTAAATTTTATTTTTTACAACCCTAACCACCATTTGACCCTTATAAAAATTACATTGGACATCATTAAATTATATAGTCATTTATAATTAAACAAATATATTTAGTATGTATATTTCATGAAAATGTAATTTTTTTAAAACAACTATTGATTTATCAAAAAGATTGTTTGAATTGTCAATATATATCTCCCAAAAATAAAATTTTAGTTTATTCATATCAATATCTAATTTTAATCAAACACACTATTTAATCATATATATATATATATAAATTAATAATGAACAAGGGTTGAATATAATAATTATTTTTGAAAAATAAAAATATAAAAATATATACTACATGGGTCTAGATATATATCCACTTATTACACAACAGTATAAACTATGGCTATGTTTTTAAATTATAGAACTTTTTAGGGGTGTTTTGTAATGGTATATGCCTTCCTTGTCCATTTCTTTGCCGGTTTTTGGTTTTGGAGTTGCTTGGAGGGGGCCTAGAGTTGGATTCGAGGTGTTTTATATTAAAAAGTTGGAGGTATAGGGAATACACCCTCTGTAAAGTTTATATTAAATGTAAAACTATTTCATGGATTGTACAAGGTTGTTTCACAACATGTTGATTTTAGGGGTTAAATTATAAAAAGATGATGTGCTTTTCAGAAAAATCGGACCCTGAAGATTTCATGATGTGAAATGGGATTACAATTTTCATAACTGCACTACATAGTTTCTCTTTAATGGTTAGGGATCCGTGGGGTTTTCCTAGAATGCTACACTCCTCCCATTCCATCTAACCGAATGTGCTCTTTTATGGTGTCTTGGGATTTCTTCAATGGGGATTGATCTTTGGATTGATGCCTTCAATCCTTGGCTACTGATCATTGATCCATGGTTTTTTTCTATCACACCAAGACCTATGAGATTATTTTTTTCTAATATTTTTTCCTTTAAATAATATTTTCTAGGGTCTGTGGTGAGTCCCAGACAAAATTTATGAGTTTTTGATAAAAAGTTAGTGTTTTGGGTTCGACGTTGTTGGACGCATGGGTGGATCGCGATGCTGCGCGGCTTTTCCTACGTAACTGTGTGGCCCTTTTCGTCTTCAATGAATTATTGTGAGTAAATAAATGTTAATTAACTGGGTCATTTAAAAAATTCATCGTTAAAAATTTAATTTTTATTAAAATGATATGAGTACCTGGTTTATTTTTATTTTATTTTATATTTTTAAATAAACATTTTTTGTGTTGTTTAAAATTTTTATCATTAAGATTTTTATTATTATTAAAATTAATAAGTTTCTGGTTGAAACATATGTTATTTTTTATTAATAACTTTATTATATATATTTAATTTTGGTGAAAAAACATAGAATTAAAATCTTAATGTTATTCTAATAATAATAATAATTTTTATTTTATTTTTTTATATTTGAAATTAGAATTCTTATTACCATTTTGTTAGTAATAGTGTTTATTTGGGTTTCCAGAACCCCCTCCCTCGCAACCTCCCTCATGTCCCATGCATATGGCATGGCCCCCACCCCTTAGGTTCCACATCAATCGTAGAAGTCTCCCTTGTTCGTCTCACCCGCTCAGCACCCACCGGATGCTCCGCTAGCCACCTCTGTCACCTGCCACGCACAATGTCGCCCCATCGCACGCTCGCCAGTCGTGCACCCTGCTCTTTGGTCTCCTTGGAATGTGTCCAGCACCAAGACTAGTGATTTCTCTTTGTCTAGAGTGTTCCCTTGCTAGTACATACCCTACCATTATAGAAACCACCTTGCAAGCATTGCCCCGTTTTGACACCCGCGTCAAGCCGACTTTTCCCCAACCAACCTGCCTTGTTGGAGTTACCCCGACCATCCCTTCGACAGTCTATCCTCGGTTTCAACCCGCCATAGGTATATAATTATTCTTATTTTAGTTTATTATTTATTTCCTTTATTTATGTTAGATTTTGCGTTAATTTCGAATTTCCATTAGAAGCGATGGGTTGGAATAATTTTATAGATCATGCAGTTGTGGTGCGAGCGATATATCACAGTGGCTCTGAGTGGGTGTATTCACCGTGCCTTGGTTCCGAGGTATGTTCCCATTTCATTTCCTTTTGGAATTTAATATTCACATATTTCATGTTTTTTGCGCTCTATATATGTGATATTAATTATTTTTCAACTTCTGGTTAAATTATTTATGATGTAAATTGGTAGTTAAATTCTGGTTTTGTGAAAAATGAGGTCAATGTTTTACAACTACACACACTGTCTTTTTAATTAAATGACTTATTATTTTTTCACCTGGTTTTGACTCTTCAAATCGTGTTTAATGATTTAGATTTCTTTTTAGTATTGAACTTGTTTTTAGAATCTTGTTGAGTGTTAATTAAATACATTTTTTATAAACATTTCTTGTGCTGATGATAAATGGTCTGGTTGGCATTTTTTATAAAGAATGTTTTGTTTCAATTTGTTTTGGTGTGTTTCCACCCCTTTAAAAAATTCATTTGTGTTTTGGAAAAACATGGTTTTTGTGAAAAATGTTTTAAATGATTTTAAATTAAAAATAATTGGTGGGGATTTTCACTATGATTGACGTTAAGTGTTGAATTTCGGTCCGATTGGTATGTGTGTGTAAAACAGTTTTGTTTAGATGTGAAAAATTCATGCATTGAAGAATGTTTATAAATATACTGATTGGAAACCACGTAATTGACACCAATTTTGAAAAAGAATTATCAATTTGAGATAACGATTGGATTGGGAATGTTTAAGGGCTCGTTTGTTCATTTCGTGATGTTTGTGAAAAGAAAATATTTATTATGAAAACCCTTGTTGGGAGATTCACACTCCATGATTTCCTACAATGGGTGGGGGTCCTTGTTGGGGATTCTCGGGATCCATTGATAGGGTTGTTCAGTTGGAACACTTTTCAACAGTTCTATTTTAAATCTTGAGAATGATACCAGGGAGACTCAGGGTGAGACCTATTGTGAATTATTATTGTTATATAAACTGTGAGTGGATGCACGTCTGGAATCAGTTGGCTCACCCCCTTTCTGAATACTTAAGACATGGGAATCTAGCATATTGGGATAATATTATGAGAATGATTTCCAAACTAGTAGGTTAGGGTACTGACTAGTGGCCCAAAATAGGTGGATGTATTTGGGTTTATTGATGTTTGATTTTCCTTCATCCTACATGAGAAATGATGGAGAATCATTTGAGAGTTTTTATTTCATCATGTGTGACATGTCAATGAGGATGATTTCTCAGGTTTTGGTGTCTTTTAGATTATTCTTGATCTCCTAGGTTCACCCATGTCTATTCAGCTTTTGTTTCCTGTAGAAGTTATTATGTTTCTTATATGTATACCTACATTGCCCTTGTTGTGTGATTTCTATTGTGACTTCCTATATTTGTTTTCTTGGAAAGTGGTGAGTCAGTGTTGGTTGTGTTTCTTGAACAGGTTTTCAAATGAAATAGTTTTATCCTCTTCATACATATATGAAAATGTAAACATCACATTCCCTTCGAAAATGTCATTTACACTAAAAAGAACATTCTAGATTTTAAAATGGTTAAGGGAAATTAATTTTAATTTGTTTTAAAGTAAAATATGTCAAAAAAACATAATTTTATAAATTTTATTTTAAACCTAAAATGGTGTTTCTTTTAGTTTAAATGTAGTTTATTGGGAATAGATATCATGCTAGCCTACCAAGTTTTAATACTGAAACCTATAGTTCATTTATATTTTTTGTTTCTGTGCAGGATCCATATTGGGTGTGATCTCCTTGGGAAACACTTGATTGTTGAGTTAGGGAATGACTCTTTGGGTCACATGATGTTAGTTCAGACGCCGAGTTTGGTTTGTTTTATCTTCTTAAGTTCTTTTTTTTTTGTTTTATTGGTTTAATTTTTCTACTTTTCTCTTATTTATTTTCTATACTTTTATTTATTTTCATTGGGTGACATCGTTCCCATTGTCTCTATTGATGCCTTGGCGCTTGTTGCTAGCCCAGGAGGATCAAGAATGCCTCTTGGGCCTTGCTATTCATCGTCTTGGGTGACCATTTTCACACCGACCTGGGTTGGATTGGCACATTTTATATCCTTGTTCTCATCTGTTTCCTTTCCATTATTCATTTGTATTTATTTTGGAGGTTCATTTTGGTTTGGGTTGTGTTTTTGGTATTTTATTTGACAATCATTTGGTGAGATGTAGGTTGATCTATAGTTTTTCATGCGTGGTGTGGATTGTGGATTTTTTTCTTTTTTTTAAAGATGGTGTCTTGGACAAAGAACAAGATACAATTTATTACTCATCAGAATGACTACTACAAAAGTCTGAAAGATGGAATCTTATTACAATCATTTTCATAAAGAGGGAGTAATTCAATTGGTAAATATTCTAGCCAAGAGAGGCCCCAGTTGATACCCTTATTGTAAAGACCACCCACAACTATGTTCTCTTCACGAAAGGCATGTGTGGCTCTATAATTGATCTCATGGACCAAATCGTGACAGCACTTCCAACGGGTGGTGAGCGGTCAATCATGGTGCATCATACCATTCAAAATATCTTGCACAATGATGGTAGAGTCACTTTTGATCCAAATTTAGTTCCTTCCCCTTTCTTTGAAAAACATAATTGCATAGATCACGACCAACATTTATGACTCTAACGGGGTGTCCAAACTGTAGCTGGTAATGAAAAATTCAAGAGTTCGACCATGAAAATCATTGAAGATAGCTCTGCATCCAACATGACCTAGATTACCTTTGGAAGCACCATCAACATTTACTTTGATCCAAACAGGAAGAAGAGCTTGCCAGAAAACCTCAATGGTTTACCTCAGCTTCTTATAGAGACCATTGATTCTATCCATCCAATGTCACATTTTTATTTAAGAAAAAAATCAAAAGAAAGTGTCCAAGTAGCCAGAAAACAAGAAAAGGAAAAACAACACAGGTCAAAGGAAGCTGCAGGAGGACACCTGGGTCCAAAAGGTCACCAAGGAGTAGGGGTGGGGGGATAAATTATTATAGCCTGAGTGTGTCCCCTCTGATAAGGTTAACACCTTCAGGCTTCACGAAATCAATGGACGGAAGACAGGTTATGATGGAACCTGATTGCACCATAGATGCAAGGTGATCCGCCACTTGATTTCCCTCATGCTAGGTGTGCAACACACTAACGCCATCCAGAAGAGCATGAACCCTCCTGATTGTGTACACAATAGACCAAGGTACCTGGACATTACTAGTTAGAGCACTATAAAGAATCATTTAATCCATCTCGACTTGGGGGATAGCAATTCTCTTCTGACGACACAACTGCATACTAGAGAAAAGCGCATTTGCCTCTGCCTGAAGTGAGGTACCCCACCCAAGGTAAACTGTAAACGCCAACAACACACTCCCACACCAATCACGGACCACACTCCCTCCCCGCATTTCACCACGCACACAAGAGCCATCAAAATTCATCTTCAGACCCGAGGCCGGCGGACACCATAGGATCTATCGCCCCCTCTCCGCTGAGTGCGGGGACTGGAGATTGCTGGAGAAAGGGAAGGTACCTGAAGACACCTGAACAAGGGGGCCTCATGCCACTAGGGAAACATGTGAACCAAATCTGCCAGTAGGACCTAGGTACGCACGAATATGACCCTCGCTGTAGGTGTGGCTCCCTCAAACCGGGCATGATTACGAGCTTTCCACCACCTCCAGCACCCAGCAATAAAAATCACTTACCTTGCCATCCTCTCCATGCCCGTGCCAACCATTAATTACATGTTTCCAAAGGTTCATCAGGTCTCCAATAGTGTTGTTAAAAATAGTTTGTTTCATCAAAGCCTCCACCCTAATAGAAATAACAATTCTCATCCTACCTACATTAAAATGAAAAGAGAAATTGTTGTGCATATAATCATTTCAAGTGTACCAGATAAAATGGGGGATATTCACAACAACAATTGTGAACAGATTCGTAATTTACGGAAAGAAATCTTGCACCAAATTCCCTTTGATTTGATAAATAACGGAGTCAAAGTCGAACCATCTGCAATCAAACACATCAGTAATATAATTCCAAAGGGCTAAAGCCGTGGCGAAAGAAAAGAAAAAGTGAATGGTATATTCCCATTTTTGATTGAAAAAATGAAATTTGGAACAAAGATGAATACCAAAACGTTGAAGACAAACTTTAGTCGGAATTCGGTTGTGGGAAATATACCAAATAAGGTTGAGCCTCAAAGGTTTAATCCGTGGCTGGTAAAAAAGATTCAACTAATTAAATTGGAGTCTGCCGATGTGAAATTATGGTTATAAAAAATTTTAGAATCATGCACACCATTATGGATGGGCTCCTAGATAAGGAAATAATTAGTGTGAGAATAGGGATAATTTCCAACCACATTTAAGATGTTATCATGGAGGAGGGAAGCACTAGATTTCATCACATCATTAATAGAACAATTGGTTATAGTTGGGGGGAATTAAGAGAAAACATAGAGAGATGGGGGAGCCAGTCCAGTTATCCAAGTAAAACATCATAGAAGAGTCAATGCTAATGATCCCTCTAGAATTATTCATGATACTAAAAAAGTAAATTCTGATTGAAGGCCAGATCGAAGAGTTCCCATAATTGAAATTTCCTTTCTTATGATTTATAAGGAACCTATTATTGATGAAGGAAAGGGAGTCTGAAAAACTATGAATTAAATTCCATGTATACTTGGCTTGAAGGGCCTCATTAAAGATATTGAGATTTTTGATTCCTATCCAACCATTCTCAAGACGTTTGAAGCAGTTGGACCAGGGGATGGTGACAAGAATCCTTTCGTGAATGCTATCAGACCAAACAAAATTTATAATGTACACATTAATTTTTTCAGAAGACTCGAAGGCCATCTATATATTGTTATGTAATAAACCATTTTAGAAACAATGGTAGATTTAGCAAGACAAACTCTCTCTTCCATAGAGAGGGATTTACCTTTCCAAGATGAAAGTTGATGGATGACTTGGTCCACAATCGAGTGGAAATACAAGGGTTTAGGCCTTCCCAAGAAAATGGGAATCCCCAAGTCGATGAAAGGAAAATATCCTTCTTTGATTACTAGGTTTTTGATGATGCGATATTTTCTAATAGGCGAGATTCTTTTCAAAAAAATAAAAAAGTATTATTCCATCATCTAGACTTCCTAGAGATGTCACCGTAATGATCTAAGGCATTTTTTGAGTTTGAACGTTTCTTTTATCTCCTTACATGAAATAGATGATATCATTACCATATAAAAGATTCATGGGAACATTTAAATTTCTGGACGCCTGAATAGGTTTGAACTTATTTTGATCCACAAGTCAAGAAAGTAATCTACATAGATAATCCTCTATAACGCTAAAAGAAATGGTTGATAAGGGATCACCCTTCTTTACACCCTTTTTACATTTAAAATAGCGTTTAGGATCACCATTAATAAAGATAAAGATATTGGATGAAGAAACAAAGGTGTTAATTCTACTAGTGATGGAATTAATAAAACCAAAATCTTGGAGTCTTTAAAGATGAAACCACAATCGATAGTATCAAAATCCTTCCTAATTCAAGTTTGATGGAAATGTTGCCTCCTCTGGTTAACCTATTTAAAGAGTTGGTGCATTCATAGGTGAGGAAAATGTATTCGTGGATAGACCTTCCCTTGATAATATAGTATTGATTCCAAGATATAATTTTATTACAAATATAATAGAGTCATCTGGTAAGAAGTTTAGTAATGATTTTGTAGAGGGAGCTGATGATAGCAATAGACAAGAAGAGGTGGATTTCAGATGCATTTTCCTCTTTGGGGACTAAGTTGAGGAATTGAGCTTTAAGACCATGAGGGAGGACCCCATACACAAAAAAGGATCTGATAGGATTACAAACATCAACGTGGATGATCTCTCAAAATTGTTGATAGAAACAAATGTTAAAACCATCAGGTGTCGGGGCACTATCAGAGTTGAGACTAGAGATTGTGCTTTTAATATCATGATCAAGAGCTATGCATAGGATATTACTTTTTTCTTCATCGTTCAATAAGACCAGGATAACCTCGGGAAGAATTTCCTTATTAATATGTGTTCCATTCAAAAGATTTTCAAACAATGAAACCACATGATAAGAAATTGTAGCCTCAGAGTCCAAGATGGAGTCATTTTCATTGAGAAAGGAAAAAAGGCATACTGACATTTCGAATTCTTTGCAGGGAGTTGTAAAACATAGTGTTCTTATCACCATCTGAGAACCACTTAGCTTTAAATACTTTCTTGTGCAAATTATCTTTAAGAAACAAAAGATAGTTTAGCTTTCACGAGATATTTATTTCATTTTGAGGATCAATAGAATGACAAGAGCTGGTGGAGATAGTTCGAATTTGGTTAAGTTATTTTTAAAGGGTGATAATATCCTTGTCCATTTGGTTAGATGTTTCCTTACTCTAACCTTTTAGATGTTGTTTAAGTTTCCTAAGCATAGTAATACAATAAAAAGCATCAATGTGATGTTTCATCGTGCTCCAATAGTCACTAATAAGTTTGGAACACTCTGAATTGGAAGACCAAGCGTTATAAAATTTGAATAGAGTAATGTATTTAGGACTCTTGGAGGAAAAATTGAAAAGGGTAAGATACTGGTAAGAATTTAGTTTGTTCAAGGTGATACTGGATATGGTGTCCAATTTTTTCAGATCTAGAAGGTTTGTGAAAGACCTATTTAATTTTCTTGTAACGACCCTGTTATAATGTCTCTTATACCAACTGTTCTTGGTTCCCAATAAACAGATTTCAATGAAATAAAAATTATATTTAGAAACACTAAATTCCTTTGAGGAAATGAGAGAGTGAGAGGGACTAATTTTTTCACTGGGAGAGAGAATGGAATTAAAGTCCCTGACCACAATCCATGTATCTTTCATGATGTAAGCTAAGTCTAAAAGATATATCCAAAGAGTCATATGATCTTGATATCTTTTTTTAGCATAGATCATAGATAAAAACATTCAATCCATCTTGGAAAAAATCAAGAGTTAACATTTGATCAGAATACTTATAGACATTGGCATTTTGTGAAGAGGTATAGTAAAAAACCTAAAGAGAATCAACAATGACCATATTATTCCATGAACCAATGAAATTATAACCATAAGCACAAAGATGTTGATATTTAAATGATAAGCTAACTTTCAGTTCAAAAAGAGAAAAATGTTTTGGTTTATGAGTCAAAAGTATTCTTTTAAGGACTAAAAGGGTGCCGGGGTTTACGATACCCTGACAATTCGAAAATAATACTTCCATAAAAAATAACCTAGAGTTTAAGCAGGAGCCCCACTTTTTCTTCTTAGAACCTCCCAAGCCTCTCCTCCGCTTAGATCTTATAAGAGTTTGAGAAGATCCCAGACTGTTCTTGTACCATGTTTACTCAAAGAAAAAATAGAGGGGTTATTATCAGATCCTGAATTATCAATAGGTTTAATTGATTTTGGAGGTGTCACACTCATAGGTGTAACCATGTGATCATTAATTGAAGCCTTTTTGGTATTCAGAGTCTGATTTTTAGTGGAAAACACCTGATTATGTTGTGTTTCCACTACTACTATAGGACACATGACCACTAACACTTCCTTTGGGAAACTAGAATTTTCATTTAAGGTATCATTAATAGAATCAGTATATAATATATGAATTGGGGGTGTGTGTACTACCACTATGTTTTCAGATGTGGGATTTAAAATAAGAACAGACAAAAAACCTATTTCACCAGCCTGAATAGCCTATGATTTCGCACCAACCAGTGGCCAGACTACAATCTTAGGAAAATTAGGCTTGGGGGAAACTATCTTGAAATCAACCTGACAAGCAGGGCTATTTCGATTTGAATCAGCCTTTAGAGATAAATCATTACAAACCATCTGTGTATGATGAGTGGAGCTCTGCTTGGAAACCTCCAGTGTCGCTGAAGTCCCACTAGGAGAGAACATTTGATTCTACCTAGATTCTACAGAAATAATGCATGGTAAAGATTTATCAGGAAGGCTTTTCTTACATTCCTACATAACCAAACTTTTGATATTAGTAAAAATTCCCAGATTATAGGTGAGATATTCTTCTTCATCCACTTGTTTGGCCCAGGTAATTCCTGACCCCTCACCTAGAAATGTTGATTTTTTAACCCAAACTTCATCCTTTTTCATTGGAGGATTGGGAATCTCAAGTGCAGACCTTTTTCTTTACACCTTATGACTTCGGTCCAACCTTCCACATGAGGCTGTGAAACTTGGATTTTAACCACCCTACATTTCAACAAATAATTACCAATAATTTTGTAAATATCATAATATGGTAGCATACGCTGTACATAAACCATGAATTAAGTATTGTAGTCATTCACATTGAATACAATCATCTCTGGGAGTTTAATAGCCATATCCACCTTTACCATGACCCTTGCATATATACCAATTTCAGTATTGAGGGTTCCTTGATCAATTTTAAGTAGTGTACAAATGTAGGAGGCAATATTGTTCAGGATCTTAGGTTGCCAGAAAAACCAGCTGATCCCATTATGACGAACCCAAATCTGCAGCATGGTATTCCTAGACTTGTTCAGATTGAAAGCATGGTCCCAGTCCAAGATTCGAAGCACCCCCGATTTTAGCAGAAGGATTCCTGATTTCCAAACCCTATCAAGTTCTTCCTGGGATCGTAGAATCATTTGAAAATACCCTTTACCCAAATGCACAAGCTTCCATTCAGAAAATCCCCAGACATGAGATATCTGGATTTTCATATCTGAGTTCATCCACAGCTTATCGCCTTTTATATAGGAGATCTTACCCATGAGAGAGAACATATAGAAGAGATAACATTGGAGAAGAGACTCAGGGTCTGATTTGACTGCAAATCGATAATCCTCAAACTTTTTGCAATGAGGAGCCTGCGTCGTGGTGTATTTACAGGGGTCAGAACCCTTAAGAGCTTCCAGAAACGAAACCCCTTTCAGTCTGACAACCGAGATAGATTCATCAATATGTTCTTTGGGGATTTGCACCACACATGTAGTTTTCCAATTGGGATCAAAACCCACAATGAATTGAGATATTTAAACCATATTATCACCTTCAAAATAGGCCAAGCAGATGAATTCTAGGTTTCATCCAAAGGAGCTAGATTTTTTTATTCACCCTATAGTCCGCATTGAGATCATAAATTTTTTTGAGGAAGATTATCCTTGTTATCACCCATTTACATGCTATATGTGTGAATTTCATTCTTCTTATTACCTTATGATAGTTATTAAGGGTCATAATAATCATATAATTAAATCTATTGTCTATAATTTATGGTAATGGGGAATGATCCCATTTTATTTTATTTTTTTATATATTATTATGTTTTTTGTCTACCTATTTCCCATCCTAAAAATAGTTGTTTTTGGAAGACTACTTGTTATGTAGTTGATGTATCTGACGTACATTTTTATGTTGCTATGTGTCACTATGAATAAAAGGTTAAATAAAATATATTTATGAAATAATTAGTTTCCCCTAGATATATTTTTGTGTGATAACACATATTCTAAAATAAGTAAGTAATGTGTTTAAGACCCTAAATATATGTGAAGCTTAGATGTGTTTCTATAGTATGTTGTTATGGTTTTTGGGATGCTATTTCGTCTTGTGGATATGGTATGGTGATGAGATTGATTGGCTAGGTTGTCAGGTCTGTGGTTCAGTAGTGTGAGGGTTGGATAGAATGTATGTGTTGTGGGAAGTTGTGTCTTGAGTCACAAATGTTATGGAACTATGGTTGTGGCGCAGATGTTATGGTGTAGTGGTTGTGGCGAAGTGGTTATGGTATTTGGTAGTTGTGTTTTTTCAATTGATGTAATGTGTGGTTGTTGTGTTGTGAGATGGTTCAAGAGATGTCATGTTATGATGATGATGGATCTGTGGTGTTGTTTTGATAATTTTTTGGTATGGTTGTGTAATTTTCCAATGAATTAGTTGAATAAATTATGATGAAAAATGAAATGAATAAATTAATGAGGTTTAGATTGAATATAATGGGATGAAAAAAGATATGTGTTATTGGATTTTATTTAATTTAATGAATTTAATTTGTGGTGTAATGTTAAGTGAAAATAATTACGAATAAACATTTTGTAACATGGAATTTTGAAGTGGAAACTACTGTGTGGATTCTATGGCAGTTGTGTCATGTGTTTCATATAGTTGTCATAATAGTTGTGACGGTTAACATGTGCTATTATTGTACTAAATTGGTGTGTACTTGTGTTAATAATGTGAACCCATAGGTTGGTTATTGTGGGATATCTATATACCATGTATGTTTGTATTATTTTTTACACATGCCACCTGAGTTATAAATCCATACCTATGATCTAAGGTTATGGGTTACAAATGTTTTTTTTCAATATCATGGAGGGCAGTAACATGGAGGGATTGATACCACCTCTCTCATGATATTCTATTAGTTGTGATGTGTTTCCCCTAGTGTCTTTGGGTGAGATGTGATATGTAGCCCTGGTGTTTTAAAGAAAGATGTGATGTGTGGTCCTAGGTGTCATCGGGATGAGATGTGATCTGTGTTCCAATGTGTCTTTGGGATGAGATGTGACATGTGGTCCAAGATGTCTTCAAGATGAGTTGTGATTAGTGGTTCCATGTTTCTTTGGGATGTGATGTGATTTTTGGCCCATGTTTGTGTGAGTGGGATGTGATATGATGTTTGTCCCAGGTGTGTGTGGTAAGGATGTGATGTGATATGTGTGGAAGGGATGGGAGTATAAGATGTTTGACATTGGGGAATGAGAGAATTAAATTAGTTAGAAAAAGGTAGTGGGGAGCCTTTATTTTTTTATGATATTAGTATTATATTATTAAATTAAATGCTAGATTTTCAAAGTGAGTCATGGTGAGGATGGGTTAGGATAGTTTACATGAGTAGGTATTGCTGGTTCTACTATTTTTTCACAGTTGATTTAGTCTGATATTTTTACATGTGAACTTGAGGCCTTGGTAATGTCCCTACTAAGTATACCCATTATGCTCAACCTATTCATATAAACTATTTTTAGGTTTCTTCAATGACTCTTGGGACTAATCAAAACATTATTAGTTGGTTTGGAATTTTTTTGGAGTCATTGCGGTACAATTCTATTTTTCGTATTTCTATTAGATATATTTTTATGTTTCGGTATTATTTTATTCATGCGTTGTGTGTGTTGTTTTTAGATTACCTTTATATAGTTTGTTGGAGTTGTTTGGTGTTTTTTATCCTATCTCCTGATCCTGTACATTTATAGAGGGTAATGAATCCTATATTGTGATATTTTTATACACTCAATGGTAGTCGTTATTCCAATCCTACTGGAGGTGGGACATGGGAGTAATTATCTTTCTCCATTAATTGCAGTATCATTGGATGAATTTGTCCTTGATATAGTGGTACAAAATTATTATGGTTGAGGTATTGGATAGATATTGGTGATAGGAAGATTGACGATTTCATGGGATGTTGTGGATGAAGTTCTAGTTGAGCTTGATGTTTCACATGGTCAAAAGGGACTCTCTCAGACAAGAGATTTCTGCACCCCTCATGATCCAGTGCGTGGACACAAATCCTACCAAACAACCTAGTGAGGATGACTTGTTTGAAGGGAGAGACCTATGAGAGGTACATGCATCGTGATTACATGTGTTAATTTTTGAATTGTGTTTTTTGGGAAAATAAAATGAATAAAATTAAATTATCATTGATAAAAAAATTCTCTGATACTAGCATAGGATCTTCTCATTGTTTTTAGGAATGGTTCTTATTTATCATCCTCAAGCCGTGTTGGTGGTTGAGGTTTTATAGGATTATTTGGTCGATCATCAGAGTGTTTACCTGATAATGGAGTATGAGGCATGGAAGCTATCTTTGCATGCCTTTCAGTGATAGTGTTTGGATAATTAAGAGGGTAGTGTGTTATATTTGGAAATTGATCACTGGATAGAGGATATCGAGATCTATTTCAATATTATCGATGAATGAGGGGATTTTTGGGTGTAATTGGTAGTTATCAAGATATAGGGAGGTATGTGTTAGTAGTGGGAACTTTTTCTTGGTGACCACAAGGAGTCATATGTGTTGTGGAACAAAATTTAGACAGGGTTTTGGTTGGAGTACCAGTCATCAATAATGATGGATCCCAAGAGGTAGGATCTTATCTCCCTTCCATATTGGAGTCTGATCACGAAGGAACATGGGATTAGGATTAAGGATCTCATTCACATTGCTCCAAATGTTTTTCAATATGCTGATTCCAAAACACAGTGTCTATTGGAGTCATCTCATCATGTGATCATGTATGGTGCCACACCATTTACACTCTCAACATATCTACAGGTTAAAAATTGGCTGAGGTTATCGAGCATATGATTTATATAGGATTTAACCCCAACAGAGTGACCAGTAGGGTTTTTCAAGGAGCAAGGCTTCTAGGAGTGGGTCAAGGGTGTTTAGAACGTTAGGGTTACATTATGTGGGAAACCAAGAATGGAATTTTATTTCATTATCATTTGGGAGAGGTGGTTTTCAACAACCTTTTGAGGTTTTTCCATGTGTGTTCCATTGCTGAGGGAGATATGGGCACCGCTGGTCTTAGTGTTTGACCATTGAGGGAGGATAGTTTTAGATGGGAATTCATCCCCCTTTTCAGTAGCAATAGTTTCCTATGATAATTTTCTAGTTGCAGTGACTGTGGGTCATTGTTCAATAGTCAAGAGAAAAATTATTTGGTAGAGGGAATCCTTGTGATAGTCCCCATTCACATTGAACTAAGAACGAACTCATCCATAGGGGCTGATTGTAGAAAGGTAAGGAAGTTGGGTGTGGTCAGATACATGTGCTTGAGTTAGAAACACTATATGCGTTGGGAGTTGTTTGATGTACAATCATTTTATCTTCTACCTTGTGTGTACATTTTTTATTATTATGGAGACTCACAATCCTTTGTTTATCTATATTTGGATTGTATGTTGTGATCAGATCTAAAGTTCCTCTCAGTGACACAGGTGTTATCTATGCTAGTTGGATGTTAGTCTTCATTGATTGATGTGTTCTAGGAATGTATAATTGTGATGATGCAACACTAGTTAGTTGGTGACTTCTTGTTAATGCAGAAAAAAATCATAAAATATAATCATTGGTATGGATTGATTGTATTCCATTCACATAGTTATCAACATCTTTTGGAGGGTAGTTTTGATTCTTGGATGGTAATGATAGTGACTGGAATTAATTTTTGAGAAAAGATAATATTTTGGTGGTATTTATGTAGGGAATATTTTGGTTCAGTTTGTAGTGAGTTCTATAGAATCTCAGGTTGGGAGTGTTCCTATGGTTATAGTGGAGTTCAAGGATACTTTCACAGAGGGGGTTGTGAAAATACCACCTCAACAGGATGTCAAATTCATGACAATGTTATATCATGGTTCATCTCCAATTTTTATAGATCTATATTATATATATATCATAGAGTTATATGATTTGATAATAAAGTTTGATGACCTGATGTAGAGGGATTTAATCCAACCGAATGTGTCTACATGGGTTTCTCTATTATTGTTCACCAAGAAGAAAGATGGTAGTCTAAGGTTGTGTATATACTATCGTTGATTGAATCATGTAATGATTAAGAATAATTAATCTCTTTTAAGGATAAACAATCTATTTCACTAGTTGAGAGGATCTAGTTGGTTCATGAAGATTGATTTTTGTTCTTGATATCACTAGTTTTGGGTGTAAGATGAATATATTGTGAATACATTCATCAAATGTGTGTATGGTCTGAAATTTATTTTTTTATTATTATTTCAAAGGATAACAAGAGGAACCAAAGAAATCCCTTCAATGTGGGTGAAAGTGGTGCAAGACAAGGGCATCCCCTTTAACCACACAAAAACACTTCGGGGGAAGATAATGAAGACTCTCATAAACCAAAAGATTGTCTTCTAGTCTGCCCAAACGAGAAAACGAGTCAACTGGAAAGTAGGATTCCCTCTAGCTATGATGATTTAACCTTCCTTGACTTGATTCCATCTTGAAAATTTTAATAATATAAGTCAAGTACCAAGGAATCCCATAACTTCCCTGTACATCCCTAACCAGGACCTTTGAATCTGATTCAACCTCTGTCACCGTCAATCCCCTCCTCTTGAAAACCATAAATCCATAAAAGAGAGCTCGAGCCTCCACCCCCAAGGAGTTACCAGGACAATAAAATGCACTAAAGGGAATGTACACCGAGCCCCAACAGTCTCACAATAAACCTCCTCCCCTCATCACTCCCTCCATGCAAGACCCGTCGATATTCAGTTTCAACCCATGGCTAGGAGGCTGCCACGTTACCCAAATACCAACCCTCCATTGAAGCATGCATGGTCTCTTAAGGAAGTTATAGAGAAAAACTGAATCCCTCCCCCCTTTAACCAAGGACGCTAGTTCCACAATGAGAGATTTAAGTCTAATCATAAGAGACAAAGGAGTTCTTTTGGAGTCCAGCCTAACCTGGTTACGCGCCTCCCAAATGACCCAGCAGACAACAATCAAGATGATGGTCTTAATCGTTCTTTCCATGGCCCTGTTCTGCATCCCCGAGAACCAAGAAGAAACAATGTCCGGATAGGTCCAGGGTTCACCATCTTCAAACTAAGAGTGAGTGATGTAATACCAAAGAAGTGAGGCACATTTCCCTCGAAAGAAAAGATGAACCATTGTCTCGATACAGGGGTTCTCACAGCAATACCAATGAGACGCCATGCAGATCCCTTTTTTCTGAATATTATCCTCCATCGGTAGAGCTCTATTATTGACTCTCCACACCAAGAAGTTCATCCTTGTCAGAATTTCATTGCACCAAGTAACATGTCCCCCTTCCACCATGGGTCTCTCGCTCCGAAGAATTCTCCTATAGTCGCAGAAACTGAACCTACCGGAAGCAGCCTCTGTGAAGCAGCATACATCTGGTTCCACGTTCATCACAATCTCTTCAAAAAGGATCATCTGGGTGTGGATTAACTCCGAATGGATGACTTCATACCAATTACATGCTTCCCTGAAAGAAACGTCAGGAGACGAGTAGCCTTGGAATTCCAGATTTCCACCCACCCAGTTGTCATTACAAAAGCTAATATTCCCATTACCGATATTCCATCTAGAGTAACCATGAAATTCCTCCATATGATCAAACTTACACTTTTCCAGCCTCTTCGCTCCATGCATGTTGATATCCTCACTCCAGCTGTAATGCCCTCTGAAGAATTTTTCCCACAGGGTCTCGCCGACGATAATCTCCCATGCAAGAGCAGCCTATAAACCAAGGATGATCTCTTGAATGTCATACAGGCTGACGCCTCCTTCAAAAATTGGTCACGCCATCCACTTCCAAGAGGCCCAATGACACTGCCCTTCTTCCTTGGCATCCCAAATAAATGAAGTAATAAGGCTTTCCATCTTCTGAACCGTACCCTTCGGAGGCTTAATAACTGAGAACACATGCGTAGGAATAGACAGAAGCACGTTGTTAATGAGCATGACCCGTCCCCCAAAAGAAAGGAGCTTGTTCTTCTAGTTGAGAATCCTCCCAAGTATACGATCCATGATTCCATTAAAATGTTGTTTCGTGACGCGGCCATAAGATATGGGTACCCCAAGATACAAAATTGGAAGACGTTTTTGCTTACAACCAATAGTCCTCTGTATATCTCTACACCTCCTTCGCGAAAATTTATTCGATATAAAGACATGACTCTTTGAGTAGTTTATGGATTGTACACTGATCTTGTTGTAACTGGACATGATATCTCTGAAATGGTTTAAATATTTTGAATGATTGTTCATGAAACATATAACATCATCAGTAAACATCAGGTGCGTGATGTTCCCCATGTTCATTTTTCCAATATAAGGTTTCAGCTTTCCCTCTAACAAACCTTTCTTCATATTCCTTGATAGAGCGAATTGTGCCAAAAAAAACAAGGTTGGAGACAGGGGATCACCTTGCCTCACACCGCGGACAGTTTTGAAAAAACCAAAAAACTTCCCCATCATAGCCACCGAAAGTCATGATGAGGAATAACACCTAAAACACAAATCACAAAACCATTCCTAGAACCCAAACCCCCTCATAACCTTGATGATGAAGCTCCATTCCATTTGATAATAAGCCTTGTTCATATCGACTTGAAGAATGACATTTGACCCAACCGTGCGTTTGTTGATGTCCTGAACCAACTCACAAGCAATGCAAACCGCCCCTGAATATTTTGTCCATGTATGAACCCATGCTATTCTGCCGATACAACATTGGGAATAAGTACTGATAGTCTTTTCCCAATCACCATGGCCAAGATCATATAAGATACATTACAAAGACATATGGGCCAGAATTGGATGATGAGATTTGGATCTTTGACTTTTGGAACCATAACCTCCCTTGAAGAAGATACACCCTTGTTCAAGTGCCCCCCTCTGAAGAAGTCCTGTATAGCACGCACAACACCTAGCCCAACAACTCCCTAGAAAAAACTGTAGAACAAAGAAGGGTAACCATCTTGATCGAGTGTACTTCCCTTGGGCATACTCATCAGGGTCTCCCTGATCTTTTCCTCCTGTGGTAGAGAGGAGAGATGCTCATTATCACCATCATTCACCAAAAGAGGAAGAAAACATATGAAACCCGTGTTATCCATATCATCCCTCAAAAAACCCAACATGGACTCCCCGACTTGGAGACCCTCGAAATGTTTCAACAA